>OZ018313.1:9161088-9761088 GCA_963969455.1 Arge pagana
AGGGAATTAGTCTTGGCTAAGGGCGTGTCGAGGCGACGAGGCGACGCGCAAGTTCCCGCCGTGACAATTCCAATCTCTCGGTCGACCGTGGGGACGT
The DNA here is from genome assembly GCA_963969455.1 of Arge pagana. Classification (NCBI taxonomy): domain Eukaryota; kingdom Metazoa; phylum Arthropoda; class Insecta; order Hymenoptera; family Argidae; genus Arge; species Arge pagana. The sequence goes on from OZ018313.1 coordinate 9,161,186, forward strand.
GCTTAACGGCCCACGAAGTTCACTCCCAGGGAGCAAACTTACTGGTTATTCACTCCCACGCTACCTTAGCACGAGATCCGTGAAAATTACCAGAGAAAATGCTTTTGGCTTCCATCAGCGTGCCGGTTGGTGGTCCTGCTCTGGTGGTCATCGCGCTACGCCGCGTTCGAACGACTTCCACGTTCGAGGAACTGATAACAGCATCGTGAACCTCGTTAAACCAGATCTTTTTCTCACCTTCGCTCGTTTCCACCTACCCGATGCTGCGAGGACGATCCAGAACTACTGCGAGCAGCAGTAGTATCCATGCAAAACAGCAGGAGGAAACGCTGAGAGCTCCCGTCGAAGGTCCGTCGTAAGTATCGCCTCTTGATAATACAAAATGGTATGGGATCAGGTATAAGATAAAAAAAGGAAACAAAAAGTTGGGAACCGAAAAAAAAACAGATAAAAAAGCAATATACAAATTAGAAGAGGGTAAAAGAGATAAGATATTTGATGATTAACATAGATAAGATAGATAAATTGAGGAAAACGTAAAGCGAAAAAGCGGAAATAGACATGATACAAAATAGAAGATAGAAGGGTAAAAATGTGAGAATAAGACGTACATTTAAAGTCTGAAAATAAGGATTAGATACAAAGTAGAGATAAATGTAGTAATAAAAATCATGAACCGTGATATAGAGTAACGAGGTACGATAACCGAGTCCATTTCTGGGTCGAGTAAGGCTCAAATCAATAACTATATACGTATACACATTTGTATAACTACCGCTTCTTGGAATACTACCTCGGAAAAATAGCCGGGAACAATAGAATTTTCGGATACCCGAACCTCGTCTTGCTTGATGTCGTCGTCGAGAGAATAGACCATTCTGCGACTTGAAACTCAAGCGTGTTCGATCGTATTCGTGGAGTTTGATATCACTCGGGATGTCGTTTGCGACGGCGTTCATTCCAGCGGGTAGAAATCATCGGGAGCAGCGAAGCGTGGCCAGAGATCGTGACCCCTCTAGAACGCGTTCCTTTTGTCACTTTTTATCGCACAGTCTTTACACCTACCTTCCCTGCACAGTCACCGATCCGATCCCCCGGCATGCGCGCAGGGGAAAACTATTGGATCTCCGACTCTCCCACGCTGAAAGCGGCAATGGCACGAGTCGATACCCCGCATTGAGTCACGTTCGTGCTGAGACGCTGAGTCTTGCCCAGAGCTCCATCGACGCGCTGCGGGCATCGAACCGGCTGGCGAATTCATCGCAGCCGACTTCCTGCTCGACACTCTTGTCTCTGACTTTGACTCCTCTCCTCTCACACATCCACCGTTCCAATCTAATTTTTCGTCACAAAATCCTTACGGCATCTCCGTATCAGATTTTGGAATTTGATCTCAATTTATACAACTAGCACTCTATTCAGTAGCATTAATCTGCACCAGCCACGTAGGGAACGGTCCCACCAACAACTCTATCCCCATCACTTTTATCAACTTGACTCGCTAAGTAATCGAAGCATCATAAATAATTCAGTCTTGCTATTACGCCTCGTCTCAAAAATTGGCTCAAATTACGTTCACCGCTATTAATTTCCTGTTCTCGCAGAGCTTTGCATAATTCTCTACACTACACTCTCGAGATCTTGGTTTGGCGTAACTTGCGGTCACGGTAAATTACCAGTAACTACTCCTACCATTTGGATGAGAACTTTTCGGGAATGTCTTCGAAGAGCCTTCGGTTTGCTTCGTTCTAATAGAGATACCGTTTCTTCACTTTCCTCTAATGGTATCAATTTTGCTACCATTCTCACTCCAATCTAGCCGGTTACCCCGTTTCTGACGAAATGCTGTGATGGAGAGAAAAGACTCCATCACGAATGACACTACAGTCGCGGACTATCAAGTCCTCGCTGGCTCTTCAGTAATGGAAGCATTCTATTCCGAACGTAGTTTGCTGCCTTATACTTTGGGAGTGACAGAACAATTGTGAATAATTGACGACATTTTAACTAATTGCTGAAGGCGAGTGGCATTTCGTGTTTGATATTCTATTACGACGAGGATACTCCGACTTTCACGGGGAATGAAGTGTCACGAATCGTAAGACTTGGATAACGACTGATTCGTATCACATTTGATGTTTTTCACCGAATATCGATTGATTCACCCTCAATCATAGCTGATCGTCAGTTCCGAGTGGTAAACGAGCGAAGTAGTCGTGTTCTATTTGTTCCTGAAACAAATTACTCGACGAGTATCTTATCATTTTATCAGTTGAAATTTGTCCCATCATCGTTTCTCCTTTGAATAGGCCACGATCGCCGCCCACTGCAGCCCATCGATGTTGACCCCGCGCACTTACCTACATTTGTTCCGAGAAGGTATTATTTTCCAAACAAAAGAATTGACTGACGCCAAATTGTTTTTTTCCTTGGAGCCTTCCTGCCATCCCCAGTGGGTTCAAGGCCTCTCTCTTTGCTCGGTCATATTTCACAGGGGTTTAAATTAGTTCGTACCTGTAAGATGTATAAGAGGGCTTCTTGAGAACTGCTGGTAGCACAATTTTGTATGCATAGGGTAGCACAGCACCTTGCCGATTGCTCGGGGCACCGGCGAGGAGTCTTTGATTCGAAACCGAACAGCCCCTGCCTAATATCATAACGTTCAGGCGCCTAGTGCCCGTGGCATTATGAACATTCCGCAATTTAATAATAAATTGCCCAAAATTGTGGGCGTCTCGTTTGCACCTGTGTCTCTCATTCTCGCGCCGATCTCCGTTTAGCTAGGATGCGCGCTGCCAGGACAACGCAAAATGCGGATGAAGAATTTCTCGATCGCCGTAGACGAGAGCGGTAGTTCGCCACGTGGAGAATACGATGCTTGGTCTTGTCTTGACCTGAACGTGTCTGTACCATTGCGTTCAAACTGGTTTCCGGATATGATTATTTAATTGATCGGCCGGTAATATTTCACTTAGACGCGATTATCGAGGCGAAGCATGAAACGGATGGTAATGGGCAACCGATCGAGCATTATAATAGCTCTCTTTCAAATATGAAAGTGCGTTGAAACGGAAGAAGAGGTCGCATGCCGTGGAAGATATCAGAGCTAGTATTCATTTGGGGCGTGATTAAGACGTAGAATTGTGGACTCTGTCGTGGCATGTCTTGTCCGGGCACTCCGTGCGTGACTGGACCAATCATTATGGTAGCATTCGAATCACGCGCGCGGTGGGAGGCGCCAGCTTAATTTGTGAAGCTTCGTTTAAAGTAATACCGAAACATCCAGCACGTCACGCACTCTGCCTCGACATTTGTTAACGCCGTGTTCATGACCCTTGATTACACCACCATCTGTCCCTCAAACGTCACCTCTCTCTCAATTTTACCTCTCCTGGTTTGACCTTCGCTGCCGAAGGGTACTACCGGCTACATCTCTGCAGATTGGTAACTTTTCTCGGCTCTATATGCAAATCTGCAATTCCAGAGTACATCTGCCGTAGTTTTGGTCAACGTCGAGACGCTTGAACCAGGATCTTAGCCGACATTCCGTATCATTTTCGCCCACGTATGGACTGGCTGATTTGTTCGGGCGGAGATTGCTGGAAAAAAGAGAGCCTTTCATCTCATTGTATTTCAGATGAGGTTCTGTTGTACGTAAAATTCCGCCACAGTCTCGTCGGAACTTGATTGGCGAAGCAGGTGGGGTGAGACATGGCAGGCATGCCATCTCGAGCGAATGTGCAACTTATGTATAGGGCCCACGTTGACAAGACACGATTAGTTGGAAGTCAGGAAGTAATCACATCTAGCAGAAATAATTTTTCAGCATTCAAATCTGTAATAATGTAAATTCGAACTCTTTGAGTAATGGTTCCTTAACATGACAGAGTACCGGAGTCTGAAAATAACTAACTTTTGCATATTTCACCGTGCCAGTTCCTCGTGACGACTTATGTCACAAGAAGATATAACTATTCTACATATTCCTACACCGGTAAACATATGCAAGGAATTGTGAATCCTCTAATTCTTGGATATATCTAGATATATCTGCCGGTGAGGTGATCGTTTACATGGGCACGGTGCACAATTTACGATACTCTGAATCTTGTTGATCTCTGCTGATTATATATAATATCTAGTTACACATATGAAATCGGTGTCTTCTCTTCTATGTACCCACATGAATTTGACACGATCGTTCGCACAGAACACACCCCACAGAAATGAATTCCATTCATTTGACCATCAAATTCGTGTATCATTTCAATTGCAAATGCCATCTTTCCTGACGAGTGCCGACAAAATTGTTTTTGCATTGAATAAGTGGCAAGTTTTGTCTTCGTCCTGGAAGAAGAGGCATCGTGTGAAATAAGGACTTCCTTTTGAGAATCATCAGCTGTAGTTGATTCACGACATAGAACGTCATATTCAATGTCACGTTCTTGCACAATATTTGATAACTAGGCATCCTTATCTCGCCACACGCGATAATTTCTCTGCGCAAAAGGGGAAAGGAGCTAATTGTTGGCCTAATTTTCCTGGATTAGAGATACCATTAATTGAGACCCATCAAAATATTATTATCGATCACGTCTGGATATTTTTTCACTCAGAAGATATCGAACAGATGATAGGTATAATTTATCTGACTTTTGGCGGTACAACAGAAATTTATTTCAAGAAATCATGTACATTCCGTAAGAGGAGTGAATACATACAAAGTAAGTTCACAGATTAAACAATTCCAGGAATATGAAAACTGTTTCAAAAAATCTTCAATCTGCTTCAAAGTCATAATTCCATGCTTATTATGGGTAAATGCACACAAGTTTTTATGAACATGGGGAACGGGCGGTCCATAACGTGTAAGTTTTGTAAAACCTAAATTCAATAAAATATAACGTTTTTGATGCAATATCCACTTATCACGGCAATGGCTTTGCTTCAGCATGCAATTATACAAATCTGCACGTGTGGAAAAGAATTTTCATTTCTCGGTAATGACACATGGAAGTGACGAAATTTCTACAATCGATAACAATTATATCTTTGATGATATAGCGCAGTTTTTCCATATCTCGTGACGAACGCTCTCAGCATGGCTGCATCGAAACACGATCAGTTTTGGAAACTTGATTTGGGATTTAGCATTGGTATTTGATAGATTCAGCACTTGAGCATACGCCTATTGGATGGAATATTGTCGAGTTCATTTTCGTTAACGAATCGAATTATTCCAAGTATAACAGGACATACGCGGTTAATATTGGTAGGAATTTCCTGGAAGTCAGTAGTAATGCATCGTGATATCCCCAGAACGAGCGAAGCAATCGCAACAGAAGGTTTGATTTCTTATCACGAGATAACAAAATTATTTTCATGTCGACTGTTATCATCAGATGATACCGATGCGATATAGATTTGCGCGTAAAAGTTTATATAAGGCTTCCGCTCAATAATTATGACACAGTGAAGTTGAATCCATTTTCCAATTAACATGGGAGGTTAGTGGACCTTGTGTTTCGGTATCTTCGCATCTTTTGTTTTATTTATTGTCCTTATCCTCGACATTTTCTGATCTCTTGTATAATTCGCAGCTCAAATGTACGCCTTTATCTTATTGGCCATCGTGGCGGTCGCGTACGCCAACGTCGACTGCCCTTCGACAGATGGTATCGAATCTACATACGTAGCAAATCCATATGACTGCAGCACTTTTTACCAGTGTAGTGGCGGGGATGCTATCCTTTTGGAGTGTCCTGAGGATCTCGAGTTCAACGCTGAACTGCAAGTCTGTGACTGGCCGGCGAATTCTGGCTGCGAAGTCATACCGTAAAGGATTCTTTTTCAATGACAGCTCATTGAGTGATGACGTAGTGCTTGAATCAAATAGAATTTTTTTTTCTTCAATTATATACTCACATGAAGCAAAAGGTTTTCCACGATTCTCTTCACGGAAGAGAATTCTATCAGCTCCGTTTGTAGTCTTTCTCACTAATTTCAGATCCACGTGTCCTGGATTTGACGGCGACTATGCTGTGAACATAGCAAACCCAGAAGACTGCAGCACGTATTTCACCTGCGAAAGAGGAACACCCATCCTTCTCGAATGTCCTCCCGGTCTTGAATTCAACGCTCAATTACAAGTTTGCGATTGGCCTGCGAACGCGAATTGCGTGGTAACGGCATGAATATAGTAAAATTGGACGGCGATGAATCCTGATGAAATTATTCATTTCAATATTCGAATAAAAAACAAATGAGTCTTGGATCATAAATTCAATCCTGCTCAATGATACCCGATATTTCTGGAAGAATAAAATTCTCCTATTGAAAACTCGCCGATATTTATGAACTCTCCTATATTTTCCCGTAGTCCCGGCGATCTGCGTTGTAGTACCTCACGTCACTAAATTTCAGCTTATCGTGTGAAAATTCTGGCATATGCATACAAGTAGCATCACATTTGGTCTTAATTCATTGCTAGAAATTCTTAATTGTCAGTTAGCATACGATTGGTCGATTCGACATATCTGATTGTCAGCTGTCACAGTCGACACGTATTATCCGGGGTGCTATTGGTAGCAATCATAGACTTTTGGTGCGGGGTCGCGTGTTATCAGTTTTCAAGTCCAGCAGTGAAATCAGCATCAGGTATGGGTGATCCACGTCATTCATATTCGCGTCAGGTGAAGACGGGATCAGGCGAATCCGAAGCTAGGGCGCCAATTTAATAGTCTTTGGTCGATAATCATACACGAAGAAAAAAACTAGGTATTGTTCCCATTTTCACATGGGAGAAGTTTCTATGTTATCATAGGGATGTCTACTACGTCATTTTAGTATTTATGCTTCAGCGAAAATAGGATAAATACCTATTTTTATAGGTGTATTTCCCATATTTTATAGGAATTTCCCCTACGTTAGCATTGGAATAATTCAGATGTTGAAATAGTTCCTATTCCAATGTTAACCTAGGGGAAATTCCTGCAATGGGTATAATTCCTACGTGAATCATAGGTATAATTTGTATATTAACATAGGAACAATTCCTGTGTTAACGTAAGAAGAATCCCAATGTGTATCATAGATATTATATCTATGTTTTTATACAAATTTCCCCTATATTAACATAAAAATTCTCATGTGAAAATAATTAAAAATAATAATGATACAGTTTTTCCAATCACAGTAATAAGTGAAAAATATTATAAGTAAATGAAGATTGCTCGCCTGTATTATTTTTCAATGAAAATGTTTAATATGAGTATAAGTTAGAAAAAAATATGGAAATAAATGAAAAATATTATTAACCATTACATGAGCGTTAGGGACGTGCAATTTTTGGATTGTACAACTTTTTTTATACTTCAAAAAAGTAATCAAGCTCGTTTTATTCCAATATAATCGCTGAGTTCGTCCAGAACTTAAATACGTTCGTTGAGATCGCCTAAACTAAATTTTCCCTTTACATTACTTCTCTAACAACGTAGGAATTATACCTATGCTTGACGTAGGAATAATTCCTGGATATTATAGGAAATGTTCCTATAATAACATAGGTATAATTTATATGTTACATAGGTATTTTTCCTATTTTTACATGGGAAAAATTAGTATATCAACATAGATATAATTCTTGTGTTATTAAGGTATTTTTCCTATGTTATAACATAACAATTTTTCTTGTGCGAAAATAGGAAGAACATGTACGAACATCGGAATGGTACCTATGTTAACATCAGAATTTTCCCTATATTAAAATCGAAACGATACCTAGTTTTTTTTCTCCGTGTAGCTACTAGAAACAATAAGCACAAGAACGTACACTTTTTTGATTGGTATTCACGAGTACCAATAACGGGTCCAAACATAGTTGATACCACTAGCGAAACAAACTACAATAATATTCCTTGCAATCCTGAAGAGTGATTTTTTAGTTTACATTATTGCAACCGTAAATTGCCTGTCCTGCCAGACTGAGATTTCACGCACGGTGGACCAATTAATACTAGTTTTTTGAGTCTCAATAAAAGTATGCTCAATAAATTTTTTTTTAATTTTTGATAGACTCTGGTTCTACTAAAAAATACAGCAGTATGTCTTAAATTTCTTGTCCTTAAAATATCAATTATATTAGTAACAATCAAATATAAATAAAACACACATAGAGAACTACTCAGCGCAGGCAAAATATTCGCGGTATCCTGGATGTCATTTATTAAAAAAGGGTGTCACTTGATGAGTCTACCAATAACATCTTTATCCCGACGGAATCGGGTTCAATTGTGAGTTTTTCAGAATTGATCCGTTCCAATGCATATTTTCAAAGCAGCAAATACAGAGAAGCAAAAACGAATCCCATATAGAACGATTATCGGAGAGAATTACCACAACGAGTGAAAAAAGGTTTTTGGAAATATTCTCATCCTCGTAATACTTCCTGGATGGTTTCAGCCTCCCACTATCAATGCGAAACATCCAACTGCCAGTGCTCAAATTGTCTGCGTACATTAAAGTTGCAGTGTTTACTGTATCGCACAGATGACGGAAGTATCGAGTGTGAACGTGACAATAATGAAATAATGAATTTTATCATTCATCGCGCGATTACTGAAGTGTCTTCTTGCGAACCCTTGACTGTGACCAGATTAAATATGATATGAATTCGCGCAGATACGTATATAAGAAATGCATATGCTTGTACGACTTATTAGTTACAGCAGAGCAGTTGCAATTTGCTGAACAACATGAAGGGTGAGCTGAAAATTACTTGGTTTGGTACCGCCATTGCCATTTTACCATGATTCGTGATTTTTCGCATTTGTCGATTCTCTAGCTCAACTCTTTGGTTTTGCCTTTCTGACTCTTGTCGCCATCTCCTGTGCCGTTTCGTCGTGCCCAAAGAAGGACGGCAAGTACGCGGTGCACGTAGCTAATCCTGCAGACTGCGGCACTTTTTTCAAGTGCAACCAGGGCGAATACGTCCTTCACGAATGCCCTGCCGGTCTTCACTACAACGCTGCGTTAGAGATTTGCGATTGGCCGAAATCGGCCGGCTGCAAGGTGGCAAGCTAAACAGAACTTTCGATCTTCGATGAGATTTACACGATGATTATGTCTTCACTTCTCAAACATGTATTCTAATATGTAGCGGAAATAAAATGTAATTGAGCATCCAGCCGAGCAATTCCAATGTATTACTGCTAATTTCTATTTCGCACGAGCAATTCCTCTAGCAGTCTTTTTACACGGTACCGAAGGCAGATTCTCGTCACGGTGGGATTGATATTCTTTCGGTTCGAAATTTACAATACTCGACCATAAATATACGACGCAAAAATTGGCCTGGTTTTTTTATAGCCTTGAGTATTAATTTGAGTATGAAATTAGACTGATAGCTGAAATTCGAAATTACGTCACCGGAACGCCGGTAAAAGGTCGAGAAGATGTTCAGTGTACCGATGTTCAGCTGAGTGTATATCAGCCGGATTCTTTCGAACATCTGCAACTAACGTAGAGACATGATGGAAAATATTTTTGTAAGAATCGATAGAAAAGACATAATCTTCGACTAACAAAAGTTATATGCGGAACTTATTAAACAAAAATTGAAAAATAGCTCGTATCATGCTAATAAATATTAAATAGTAGAATCAACGAGGTTTGTAGATTTACCGTGTAATTTTTATCAGCAAAGACTATTAGAGAGTAGATTGTTATTTTACGCCGATTGTTGAAAAGCAGTGATTGTTGGCTGAAATTCAAGCAGATCGAAAATGAATTTCTTCTGAAAATGTTATAAGAAGACAGTTTTCTCTCTTGAATATCTTTTTCTTGAATATCTTATTTTCCTGGCGTGCGGAATTTCAAAGATTCCAGTTTTGGACTTCTTCTCAATCTCGTTTAATTTTTGGCCTAGTCCCAGAATTTTTCTGTTTCCTATTGACATCACCTTCGAATGCGAGTAGAAGAAACAAAATGAGTGCATATGCTGAGTCGACAGATAATCATACAAACTATAGGTAAACCTTGGCAGGTTCAAGATCATCGTTTGTTTTGTTGTTTCAAAATAACAAATAACATCTTCAGTTTGATTAACGTACTGTGAATCAGAGATATCGATCTTCAGCGATAATGACGATCGAGTGCTGTTTTCAAGAGTAATACGTCAGTTGACACGCGTGAGAACAGTGCAGGTAATTGTAACGTGATGGAAAGAGATAAACAAATTTAAAAAAATCACAACTAACACGTAAATCCATGGTAATCTGTACCTGGAAAAGACAGATAAGACAAGAGCGCTGGTTTTTATTGGAATTCTTCCAGCCTCCTCTTTTTCTTTCGTATTTCTATCCGTTTTTTACCGGTTCATTACATTTTTCTACCGATTGGTGGCGAACGATGTCAGCTGCATTATATCTAATCCAATACAAATCTATCTGTAAGTTCCGTAGCTGTAAGATGCTCAGAATCACAAACAGTACTCGGTTCGAATACGAGGGAAGGTCGTCGTGCCAAGGTACAATGAAAACGGATTATATGATACGAAGCTTATCTTAAACAACATTTCAGATGCTCCTGCACCGTTGGAATCCTTCACCGTCACCCAGCATCAAGTCAAAGACAATTTCCGATTTGTGATAGCTGTCACCAGACATCTGGCATTTTTATCCCAGATCGACATCTCTCATCGTTTCTGAGAAAAATCCGCCGATGAACAATGGTTTCAGGTTTTTTTTTTATCAAAACGTCGCACATTTCTGTTAATTTCCTGGAAATTGGGAATCGTGAATTCTACTTGCCTCGTGTGCTTTGCAGACAGGAAATTTGAAGAGGTTACGAATTTTTAGCCATTTTTTCTCATTCGTTTCTTACAGATAATTTAACATCGTAGCGCGATGCATGAATACCGTACGGTAACATTTTTCATGTTTTTCCTTATGCTCGGATAACGGCATATGTACGATACCTACGAATGCGAGCTTTGAAATATACGTGCCAAAGTTTTATTGTCAGCGATGCTTGACGGTGGCCAGTGTAGGAGGCGCGGGCGATGCCGTCCATGGCCCCAGGGTAGAACAGAAGAAGCTTAATTAATGAGACGTAGGCTGCAGCTGCGGATACCAAGATGCATTGTAAATAGTCGAAGAGAAAAAGTATTGTCCGCGAGAGATTCATATTCATTCCAATTACAACGGCGACGTCGATGATTTTTCGCCTCTGCTCACCTCGAACCGAACTCCGCTCGAGCGGCGTTCAGCATCGCCGCCCTTCCTGGTAGAGAGCACCGGTTCCCGCAACATTTTCATCTTTCATGCCGCTGCCCGATAAGTAACATACCGACGATAGATTTTCAGATGACTCGTACTAATCGTAAAATACTATGGAGAACGTACTCGATACGTGGCCGAAATTATAAAGTATGATCACCGGCTGGTCAAGGAGAATCATGTGAATGTTATGCCTTCGATTTGCAATTTGCAGTCGCAATCCGGATACGTAATTGCAATTGTCTCGTTTGTAGGTAAAATAAAAAAAAACGTAGGCAGTGCACGTCGAAAATAGATGTGCACAACTTGAACCGAGCAAAAAGTGAAACCCTTAGTCCGAGAGCGAGACTTGTTAAGTACTCCCTCGGGTCGAACGAGCCGAGGGCAGATTTCAGATTGAATTCGTCAAAATGAAATCCGAAACGAAAAGCCTCTAGGCATGACTGCGGATGCGTGTCTACCGGCGTGAACGTTGCTGCTGCATAAATGTAAATCGGTAAGGTCCACACAGCTTAATGATATCACGTTCTGCTTCTGTATTACATATGTATACGCGTATGGGGGTAAATATTCAGGATGAAATTGAAAAACGATCGCGTTCCGCACACTAACCACCATTACAGCTTGCGGCGGTAAGGTGAAGCCTATTCCAGCTGATGATGAATATGTATAAAATACGCTACATCGCATCTTTTTCTCAGATGAGTGATCCTCTTTGCAATACGGTAGCGCAGCACCCAACAGAACTTGCTCGAGGATGCAAAGTTAGCAGCGCTGATGCATATTTTTACGCAGCACGTCGAGTCCTTATCGTCACATGAACAGCTTCACACGTTCGTTCCCTTACGCCATAAAGTCCTTCTCCAACTCCCGTAATCCGAGGCAAGATATTACACGAATCGAAACGGACCACCTGTCCTTTATTTATCGCTTATGAAAACGATGTTGCAGCTCCAAAAATAGTGATCAAGAAAGTTAAGAGTACAGATTCGCGGGATCTGCTTGCATCTTGGAATCGCGAGTCAAGCCTTTACGAGGCATACGCATGCGGCTAGATGCAGCTATTTCAACACTGCCAATTCGAGCGATGTTTGAATAAACGGACGCACGGACGGATCGATAGATGGTAGTTGGAAAGGGTGTGCGCCCGCGGTATCATTGAATAAAACATCTCCCAGAGAATTCCGAGAAGGTCAGTTACTTGTTGTCTTCCATGTTCGCTAGCCCTGTTCGTGTTGCTGCTGCGGCAGACTTATCACGCTTACTCCACTGAGACGATTGGTAATGAAACTTCGGCTTACCTGTACCCCGTTCTTCTGCTCAGTTGCTCGAATGACCCCGGGGAGCTTGCTTCCTCTTCCTTTCTCCTCCGACCTTCTCTCGCAGATTGCCCTTCGGCAGTGAATATAAAGATCCCACTTAGTCTTAAGTACAATGCAGTTGCTCGAGTCTGCTGCTTCGAGTACGCGACACTGTTTTGGTCCATCGCGAATAAAAAAGAAAGCTGCACGAGCGAGAGTATCGTACGAGCTTGAGTCATTTTTGAGTCACGCGTGGACCGTGCCAAAAATATTCAAATGTCTCTCTGTCTTCCGTCAGCTCTCCCAGGCAGGCGACGATTTATTGAAATGCTGTGGAATCGGATGAGTTGTGGTTATCCCCGAAATTGTGTTCGTTTTGGGGATAATCGTCGACTCGAGGCGCAACGAATACCGCCGGTGCGAGGAAAACACTCGAATCAGTTTCCTTCCGACCCGGATCAAACTAACGTCAAGAACGCTTATCACGCGTTACACCCTATTCTTCGTTTCACTTTCCATCCCACCGACGGATGGAATTTTGAATATTATCATTTTCATCTCCTTCGTTCATTCATCATTGGTATGCATACCGATCGATCCCACCTCTTCTTGATTAGGTATCGATGAAAGATCACTTTATAACTCTCCTTCGTCTCAACAGCCCCCTCGATCCACGCGACTGACGAAAGCTCTTACCAAGCACTATTTCATCTTCCTACGACCTATTCGTGCAAAACATCGGAGCAGCGATTTTTCATTCTCTTTTACGCGATACGATATGATTTCTTCCCTTCCAATCTCTCTGGCAATTTGTGACGATGACTCGTTAAGTTCAACGTATCAAGGCTATTGACGTCGAGCGGTGGTGCGGAGTCGCTACCGAAGAAGCTGACCTTACTCCGCTGCACGTCCATAACTTTCCTCCACCACTTAGACGGCGACGCAAGACTTTTGGTAGAAGAACCGACAGCATTTCATCGATGAAGATTAGAAATCAAAATGGAATCTGATCGGTCGGCTTGCGTCGGAACAATGCGACGTGAACAGGCAGATTATATACCGAATCAGCTTCTGGAACTCGTACGATACGTGAGTAGATCTGCACGTGGCAGCGATCTCATCGCATATGCATATCCAATTAAAGTTGCTCCGCATTCCACAGCCTTCTATATTTCGCGAGGAGAATTTCAGGAGGGTGGATCCAGAATTAGTGCCGGAGAAGAAGTTGGGAGCCATGTGAGTTGGCGAGCATGCATCATCCCTTCTAATAAGATCCGCCCAAAATTCCTTCTCGCTCGGTTGCCGATGCGCATGCTCACTTTTTTTTCGTCACTCGATTACCCTTTTTGCTCTGGTTATCAAAGTCGCGTTAGACAATGTAATAAGGCCCGACGTGGCGAAAGTGAACCAAGGAGGGGGCTGATTCCATTAATTATCCAACCGACGCGACTCGAGATCTATAGACTTGCTTTTTATTTGCGTCTGTTAAATTTTGTTGCCCCGTTTTTCGTCATCCGTTGGCTCGATTCTTCTCTTTCTCCCCGCCAACTTGGTTCATCCATCTTCGCTGTTCGTCACTCGACAACGCGCAGCTACCCTATAGCTTCTGTCTTCGACGATGCAACGGCGCAGCAACATACACGGCTAACCCCAGCTACCCACCTGCATAATACACGATTAATGATTTTCGCAAATAATCTCCTCGTTAGGTAGCGAAGGTGGATTGAATTAATTTCGAATAGAAATTAATCACCGTAGACGATCCTCTACCCTTGATCGCACCGCCTCTCCCCTTGCAGCTCCCGACGATTCCCATAGACTCGCATATCCACAAAAAGTCTTCCCTCTAACTCAACTTCCGAGAATGTCAAAAACTTATCGTTGTGATTTTTCTCATTTATATTTTCGACTTCTATTCGTAAACATAGAAATTAAAAAGAATCTGCTTCACGAAAATAACCGATGTTTGTAAAAATCTCGAACATTCGCGTTAGGGTAAAAATTAGAATATTCGGTTCAGTGAAAAAGAAAGCAAAAAAAATTGTACCCATTGAAAATCTTCGTCTAACCTTTTGGTGGGCAGCTGAGAAGACTCGAGATTATTAATCGAGAAGATCCGATATCAATGTTGGGGCTCGGGTGCCTATTTTTGGAATGTTAACGACAGTAGAAATTATTGATCGTCGATCAAAAATTTCATAGCTATTTCGATTTTGGTTTATCGTAGCTCGTGGCTCAGGCTCCCTCGAGTATTGTTCGGCGGTGGATCGTAGCCGAAAGCTCCTGGCACTGCGATGAACGATCACCTCCGAATCCTCGTAGCTAATATCGGAGCAATTTAATTTATGCCATTTAAATGGTACTTCTTAGCACCTAAAACGATCTTATCAAGAATTCACGATCGAAAATCGGTTGATATCCCAGATGAGATCGCGAAGCACCGAAAGAGTTCCACGTGAGATCGGATCGGATGGAAACCGGCCACCTTGTGGTCAGCAGCTCCTATTGTTCTTGCCCGAGCCACGCCTCGTGTCTGTAATTACAGGAGGCCGCGCGGGCTTCGCTGTTCTTTGATGTGAGCGCTTACAACCAGACCGTGGTGCAATTCAAAGGAAAATCCCTGTTTCATGCTCGAAAATCCGTGAACGAGGAGAATTTACCGAGGTGCCGATTCGAATCAGATCTGTAGCCGAAAGCTTGCCGGATTTATCTCGACCAACGCCATCGGGCTCCTCCACTGTCAGCTCCGATGCTCGACCGTTGATTGATCTCGAGTCGAGGACAAACGACGAGTCGTATACGTCGATGTTGTTTTCAGAGACGTGAAAAAGTTAGGTGACGTAAACGGTCTGTTTTCACCCACAAAAAACCATCCGATTCCTCACCGAATCAATTCCGGTCCTCGACCGACCCAGAACAAAGCGTTCGAATAGTTTACGTGACATCTAATCACCGTTTCAAATGTTGCCGACAAAAAGAAACTTTTCCTCGAATCATTGGGTCATTCCGATCGTAACTTCCGAGCAAATTTTACGGTTTCGTCCCCAGGGTGTTCGAAACGGACGAAAACGCTGCGCTCGCGTTTAGTCCTTCCACGTGAAATTAAACCGCGTGGGCGGTACGGCACGATGCTGCAAACAATAGGCAAGTTCTTTCGAAGCAACGTCGTAACTTAGCCGAGGGCCAAGCCGGCGAACACTCGTCTAAGTTATGTGACAGACAATCGCCTGCCGCTAAAATTCTCCCGGGACCATCTGTTGCATATAGCATTTTCGAAACGAATGCCAACAGAAATATGAGCATTCGGCATATATTTGTCATTTGGAAACGGCTATTTTCCAATAAATATTCAGATTCGCTCATCGAGCACTCCATTGTTCGTCGTTTACGTAACTTGCTTACGAATATAAATCTTTATAACCGGGCGAATGACATACTATTGCTCGTTCTAGAATCACAAATGGTTCATTGAAACTCAAGGCAACGAATATATTCACGACAGTTGCTATCCCTTCGACCAATATATTCACGTACTTGAAGTAGAGGCAGATACGGCGTATGATAATGAATAGTTATTCTTCACGTGCGTCTGCCTGCCACGTTCAGCATCTGCAGCATCTTTTAATCCAGATATTTTCACAGCGTCCCTAAAATGTAGTAGTAGTATGCTGCGAACAATCGTGAAAACGATCCAAAATGGCATTTTGACGTTGATATAACGTGCACAAAAATACGCGACTGAACCTTCATATGTACTATCTACGCAAGAAATTAACAAAAAATGTCACGCACGTCTGATTGTTCGATCGCAACGACTATGTATAGGTTAACGACGTGTGGTAGCAATACGTATGTAGTATCGTTGATAACGATATCCGACTGTAATCTTCGTATATACTCTTTTCGCGTGATTTCAAAGTCTTTTGGAACTTTAACAGCTCGCGCGATTGGTTCCAGCGTGAAGTGTGCAACTTTATGTTTTTGGATGAAGCCAACTTGGAGCATGAACTTTGTGCGATTGGTTCTATTCAGAGTCTGATTCTCCGTCGTTGAATCACTTTACCGTACAGATATGTTGGCGAATATATGAGAAATGCTGGAAAAAACGTAGACAACGTAAACAGGTTGGGAATTTGTGAGGCCTTAGGGGTGAGAGTGTTTGGCGTGGTCGCGGTTCTTCGACACGTCTCATCCGGAGTACCTCGGAATATATAATTACTAATCGACGAAAGAGACGTCTGTTCGGTGTACCCGCGAGTATCCCCGCGTTGTCTCGGTTCAGATTCCCTCTCGTTGGCCGATTATAAATCTCGCAAGTTCGATGGAGGAAAAAACAGAGTATCGAGAATAGTATGTATTCCTTTCTCCCTTCTTGCAGATATTTCACATTCTGGCAAAAGTACGATACGAATGAGAATCTTCGGGATTTTCAACGGACACGTAATCTCAGCGGCGAGATGACAGACGGACCCCACCGTTGCGAGTGTCTATTTTTTTGTCGAGATGCTGCCGGCTTCAGACGTCGTAAGGGCCTCGCAATCAGCCAATATAACCAGTAGCTGCTAGGAGTTATTACCGGGACGAATGCCAGCTTCAAAACTCGTTCCAGCAACGCGCCCATGGCTCAATAAAAACCTTTTACAACCCCTAGCAGCCGTTTGATCGGATGCCGCCAATATCCTATCAGCTATCACCACCAACAAGTGTCCGGTCTCTCTTCGAAGGGTCACGAGCTCAGCTGACGACGAAACCAACCGGCGACCATCTAGTAGACGCGTCTCCAATTTCACTCGATAGTTTTTTGCAATCGTAAACGCGTTTCAGATTAACTTTAACGCGTTGCCGCAGCGCGAACCCAATTAAGGTTCGGTCGTATAACACACGGCCTACGACCTTGTGGATTCTAGCTAGCGACCGATAGGAACGTCGATTGTTCCCCGAGCCTTCGAATCTCTCCGATTTACCGATCGATCGTGTAGCGGAGTCCATCGTCGACGATCCGGCTGCGGAAAGAAGAGACTTGGACGAGAGGATGCGAGGCGCGAGGAGAACGACGGAGGAGGTTCCTCTGCGAGCAGAACTACCAAACGAACTTTCGGTTATATCTTTCGCTAACCATGACGAAGTCTAGCGACGAGACGGTTCTTAAATTGAAGGTTACTTGGCGAACGAGTGTTGGGCGTAATCGTAAAAATCGTTGGTGTAAGAGTGTTCCCTGCTGAGTTCGACTGGCAATCTGTGGGAAAGCAGCAGCCTTCCCGACCATCGCGTCGGAGAGAACTTCACGATCGGCCAAATCCAGAACCGTATAAGTTTTATTTCGCATCATCTTATTGCCTTCACCTCCTTATGCCCGCTACTAAAATCTTCGGCGTCCAGCCCAGCGGATACATTGGCCAACGCGGCCCGTTAAAATATCGCAGTTTGATCTTCAGCCTCTTCTTCCAGCTGATTCTTTCAGCCCTCTTTTTACCAAGGTCATCTGGACGAATAGCTCTCAAATCCAGTCCCTCATTCCCGTGAAACGAATTCTCCTCTGCTTTCGTTTGCCTCGAACTTTCATATCCGCAAAACTTCGATACGTCGAATTAGCTGAAGCTTTCCGCGAGATTTGAGCTTACATTCGTTGTCATCGATATAATTTCGAGTTTTCGATCGCTCGAGGAAATTTCATACGGAACGTAACCGTGGAGCAGCGTTTTATCCGACTGTCGCAAGAAACGCGAGTATTTAGGCCGGGAGTCGTGCTGAAATGCGCGACTGCTAATCAACGGGAATGGAATTCTGGTCATAGTTTGGCGTTGCGAGGCTTTTTCCAGTAACTCCGCTCTCCGTAAAAACAAACAGCCGGAGATACTCGTATGCCTCGTGAAACTTGATCTCACTCTGGTAAAAGTGCTGGTCGTCCCGTTGCTGGTGCTATAATGTTTCACCAGACCCGCAGCCTCGATTCATCTCTGAAAGTACGAGGCATTCGGATGTGTGAACGCGTGGATGCATAGACGTGTGCATAAACGAGCGCACGTGGCAGTCAGGACGGTTTGTGTAACGGATGAAAAGAAGAAGCCGCTTGTTATTCTTCGGATGCAGTAACAACTCTTCGGCGAAAACGTGAGAATCGCCTCGAACACGTGTTCAAAAATTTGAAATTCATACGCATAGGCAGAGGACCGCGACGAGACGTGATAAATAAACATTTCATCGGAGAAAGCATAAACAATAGACTTTTCGGTCATTCCAGAGACTTTATTGTACCGAGCTCGTTCGCGTTACCGGATCATGAAATCAGGAGTCATTTCAGTCGACTGCACCAAAAAATATCACAACAATAATTAATTCGTCCTATGAAATTTCCCAAGGTGATGTTTGACGTTTCGTGCCATTTCTGGTAAACGGTGTATACGGCCGATTAAGCATGGAAAATCAGCCCCCACGGAGTTTTTTATCCGGACTTCGGGGTCCGATTTGGTACCACATGAAAAAAATACAGACAAATTTCAGCTCTTAGTCTCAAATAATTTTCGAGATATTAAAAAAGAACTATTTTTGAGTTTTTTCTATGGTAGAATTTGGAAATAATTGATGGCGATTTTTTTTCAAATACTTAGTACCAAAACCACGAAAAAACATTTTGGTTGCCAGTCCCAAGTTGAAAGCCGATTATTTAACAGACAAAAGGTAACTATAATTATTTTTTTAACTGTGTTTTTAAAAACGTGCAATCACCAAATTTTGTTAGGAGACGTTTCTTATACTCCTCTGTATTCAGTAATTTTTTCAATTTGTCCGGTTTGGTGCAACATTGTGAAGAATATTAAAAATTGATTTTTTTGATGATAAAAAATCTCAAAAAATGTTTATAGTTTTCTTTTGTCTGTTAAAAATCGACTTTTAACTTGGGAATCATGACGAAAATGTTTTTTCGAGGATTTTACTTTTAAGTATTCGGGGAAAAATCGCCATAAAATATTTACTAATTTTACTATTAAAAAAAACTCAAAAATAGTTTCTTTTTAATAACTCAAAAACTATTTAAGACTAGGAGCTGAAATTTTAACTGAACTATTTTTATTCGGTGCCCAATCGATCCCCAAAGTGCCGATAAAAAACTTCGAGGGGGCCGATTCACCATGCTTATCCGGCTATACCCTTTACACTCGACTCGACAACAAGTCTGAAGAATTTTTACTCGGATCACCCAAGATGTTGTCGGGATACTTTTCTCGTAGCCAACTGTTCCTCGACGCCGGTTCATCCGAATCGATGAGAATGTCCATTGCTTCCATCCGCTTGACCTCGAGGATGATGATCCTATACCGATAAATGTACCAGCCGCAAAAAATGATCAATTCCAATCACACCTGATATTCTACCGCCGCTGAGCTTGCTCCCCTATACACGAAAGCTTCGGATCCGGGTGAGCATAAAACCATGAAATAAACCATTATAACGACGCGATGTGGTGGTATTGTAATGCGAACGTGGTTAATTCAAAATCTATTTGATGCGTTAACTGGGCGAGCATTAACCATGTGTTGGTCCGGCAGCTTCGTGAGGCCCACATGAGCGTGTGAAACAATTCCCACGAACGTATTTTTTCTTTCCTAGTAATCGTCGAAAAGAACGAAAAATGTAAATGACGATAAATGAACGCGGTCAGCGATCAAAAATTATCCCGGAACGGAGAAACGTGTGGTCAGTCGGTTAATCGCCAGAAATAACAGGTGCCTATTCCGGTAATGCCAGACGCTGACTGATACCGCTATGACGTAGGGGTCGGAGTGACTAAATTTTAATAACGTTTTAGAGCCATACATTGCCAACCAATAAAAGTCTCTTGCACGTATGTAAAAAAAAATATATGGACTTTCCATCGTTTTCTAATCTATTACAGGAACGTTCAATGCTACGTCAATAATCACATTTGCGTTAAATTTCTACGTCAAAATACATAGCGTTTAGGTAATGCTAGATAACTTTTCACGGTAATGAAACTAAATATTGAAAATATTCTAAAAACGATTTTTTTTGTCACGAAATTATTTCTCATAAATTGAAAACGGGCGAAAGCGTGTCGAGTGAAAATGAAGAGAGTTTCGAAAATGTCGAACGATCGAGTTACGTGTGGAATTTGAGGTGTATTTCGTTTTCTGGATGGAAAAGAACGAATATGAAAATAGTGTATACATCGAGAGCACAGATTTATGACTAACTTCGCGCGTCGTCGAGTGGTACACGAGGAATTTGTGGACCGGAGACCAGACGGTTAACGTTTCAGTCACGGTCGAAGGTTTAAGGCGTACCTAGGAGTTTTTTCTGTTGAAACTTAATTGGTGCGTTACGTTATCCGCGCCCAAACTTTCGTACGGTTGATTTTCAGTTTATGGTCGTTATGCCTAGTTGATTTGACGTGATTCTTAAGAACTCCCCTGTAAGAATAGTCAATTATTTTTGGTCTCATCTCGACTCGTTGCCATTCAATATGGCTGCTCTGAAATTTCTCCCACCCATGCGTGTCTTTGTTCCCCGCCGGATATTTTCCCCATCCGTGGAATGATACAGAGATGGACTTTTTGTTGGTACTCCTGTGTTTTCGAATGAATATCTGAAGGCATCGCAGTTATTTAAATGTCCTTGGCGTATCGCGTTTCGCGTAATGAGTAATACCCACAGGAAGCAGAGAAGAAAAGATAACGGTGGGACCACCCACTTTTATATGCTAATGGCAAAGCGAGGACGAAGATGGTAATTAGATGATTTAACTTACACGATCATGAACGATCGCTAATTGAAATTATAGGTGTATCAGTTTCGTGCGGATAAGAGAAGAATACTCGATTATACTACATCGGCAATTAAATAATTAAGATTTAATTTATATCGCATCATTGATGCATAGGAAACTACGCTTTGACCACCAAACTGTATCCATCGGCCTGAAGGGATTGGAAGATTTCTGCATAGTAATTTACTATTTATAATTTTTCCATGATGTTATGGGCGTTAGTCGAGTCAAAAGCTCATCAAAATGTAACCAACGAGAGCAGAGAGGACTTTACGCCACTTCTCAGCTCCTGCCGCCCTAATGACCAGAATCAGTTACGATAAAACTAGCTCGGTGTAATTAAGAGCGACCAAGAGAGAGGAAGGATCGGAGTTCGTCGTAAATAATCAATGAATAATTTTCTCCGACGTGGTGAAAAAAAAATTAATTAGGGAAAAATTCGAAAAGGGTTGCTGTCCGCTTTGAAGTCGTCGAGGTCGATTTTTACGATAAATACGATAGGTACGGGTTTTAAAGTTCTATTCCTACCAGACTGAATCGCAGGGCGTGACTTTGTATCCCGATAATGAATTTTCGAAACTAAACACCAAAAATTCATCCTTAAACGTAGTCGAAGAAAAATATTCATGTTTATTTTGACAATATCGATTTCTCCCAAAATTACGACCAGAATTTTTCGTCCAGAAAAACGGTATAAGCAGCTTACGCGAGAAAAATATGTTTCAATAACGCGGCGCGACAAAGAGTTCACGTATTTGACGATAAAATCTTTTTGCGCCGTATCAGTTAGAAAGTTTCGGAGATATCGTGGCAAACGCTCGAGTCCTGATTACGAATCGATGGAATTTCACTTATAATTCATTTCAGCATTTTTGCTGATAGAATCCGTTTTCATTGAAGAAACAAGTCTACCTCCTCTCTAGGAAGTAACGACGTATATCGCGTCGCACGACTGATAACAACCGCACAATTGACGGGTTGGACTGATCGTGCAATTTTTGTGACGGACTTTTTGCCGAGCAACTCACGGATAATAGCTTCAACCGCGACGTCTCCTGTGGTCCCCGTCGTCGTGAAGAAATTATATGGAACGGGATGGTTCTAATGGTAGACCTTCTTTCGGAATGATCGCATTCCCGTCCGTACCCGAGGAAGAGAGACGTCGAATAGTAGGGTAAAAGCGTTCGTTTCATACCAAAACACAGGGGAAAAAACCAACAGGGCGGAAGGTGAAGGGTTCGAGAGGGCGGAGGGAGACTGGCGGATGACGCGGAGATGGTAGCGATCGCGAGCGGACGAAGAAAGGACGAAGAGAGGAAAGAATGTACGATGGAAGAGGAGGAGAGACGACGGCGAAGAGGGAGGACGACGGACGGGGGGCAAGAGCACAGAAAAAGGTGGCACATAACGAAGGTGGTCGATGAAAAAGAAGGCGGAGAGAGAAAGAAAGAGGAGAGATAGTGTCCGGAGGCATCGAGAGATGAGGCGTGCGCCTCCCGTTCCGATTCTCACCTCGGTCACGCTTCGGTTCGATGGTGATGGTGGTTCCACGACGCGTACCTCGATCGAACCCCACGTTTGCCACGCGACGTCCGTGAATCGACCACAACGGAACACCTGCCCGTTTCGTTGACACGCAAAGAACATTTCAGAACGTGACCACGGACGAGCAACGATGGCGGTTTTTAATCTGTGCGTGTGTCTTCCGAGAGGATCAAATCACCAACACGAAACGTGCGACGAGCATTGTCTGACAGCGAGTTGAAGTGTCCTGGCATTATTCCTCGGAGGGAAAATTGTTGGGTAATTTAATCATTTGGCGTATGGCGGCGATAGTTTAACTGTTATTAATTTTTCACGGTTCGAATCATCGAATAGATTCAAATCTCAAGAATTTTAATGTTCGACGATCAATTTTCGAGATTTGCGAATTTTTCAGAAATCAAATTTCACAGGGAATACTCATATTCCCTCGTGGCGTTGTTAGAACAGTTTCGAATAACCTCCTCGACGTAAAGCGTCGCGTGTGATGCTTTGTGGCCGTAATTAATATCCTTGCTTCGTTCCATTACCGGCAACGATGATGACAGTAGTCATCATCGTAGACCATGGAAATTTCCCATGCAAGTTTCATTACGCGCGAGCTAGATTAATTTGTCACCGTGATCTCGTAAGTCATCCAGCTCATTTTCCTCATACTCGGACTTGGGATAAAAGCCGTCAGACGTTTGTCTGAGACAAAAAACGAACCTCATTCTCATTATAAATCTCCCCGCTCTGTGATAGTTCCGAATAGTGTTAATGAAGGGGCTATCACGTGATTAAGGTTCATCTCACTTTCTTCGGAACAAAAAACCTTGTTACTTATTCGAGAACAGCAAGAAATAGGTACGTGAAACATCGAATTCACAGTTTTTTTACTCGCCTAACAAGCGAACGTTACATATATATATATGTATATATATATGGCGTTTTTTTCCAATAATTCATTCCATTTCGCATTTTATAGTTTTTATTATTCACTCCCACAACTTGGAAAACATACATACATAGGCTCGAAAAACGTTACCCTCCTTCTTCGGCAGTCGGGAAAAAATCCGATATTCGCATTCGCGAATGTCGGAAACTGAACATTCGTTACACCCCTAATATATACGTATATATCCATCGATGTAATTGACGAACATTTTTTATTATAATAAGTACAATTATTCAATGAGAGGAATTGAATCTGAAATAATAGGAACCTGATTTTTTTTTTATCTATTCGAACTATTTAAAATTCTGGAACATTAATTTTATGCAACAATAAAAGATTTGGCGAGGCTTTAGTAAGAGATATACGAGTGATCTGCTATGACTCAAATGGTTATTAATTGCCATTGATCAAAAGATATCTTGCAAAACCAATTTACTCGGCAGTAGATCATACGATGTCATTATTCACCGCTGAGTATATTCACTTCCCGAAGGA
Organism: Arge pagana; assembly: GCA_963969455.1. Classification (NCBI taxonomy): domain Eukaryota; kingdom Metazoa; phylum Arthropoda; class Insecta; order Hymenoptera; family Argidae; genus Arge; species Arge pagana. The sequence goes on from OZ018313.1 coordinate 9,185,522, forward strand.
CGAACAAGCCAGAGCCTTGGTAGCTCCGCAGAGCTCCACGCTCATATTTGCGAGATATCTTATCCTCAAATAAATTCTATTATAACGACACTTCATCTCGAAGGAATTGCATTTAGGCTACGGAACATGCAGAATTTTCGCTAATATTAGGAGCAGGCACAATAATGAAGACGCAAATTGAAATACTTTAATAACAGTCCTCGCTACTTTTTTTTCTTGATTTTTCCTCTCGGTGAAGTGATGCGAGGCGGGAGCGTAGGTATCTTCAGGGTGGTCGATTAGGTAGGGTAGGGTATCAGAAATTCGATGCATACTTTCTGCGCTTTTTTCTCGAAGCATCTCGCCCTTTTTTCTTACCTGTAAATTATTACGTGGATGTAATTTAAATTTTTTTCACCCAACTTCTTTATGTAGCCTTCGTAAGAATTAGCAAGACGGTCTTCGCAAGAAAATTACCATTGTTCTAAAAGTTCCTACAGCCGCGAAACATACTGCTTCTTCAATTATTGATCGTCATATCAATGTTAGCCTATGATATCTTGATTGAAAACAAAGATTGTATTACTAGATGTAAACGTGGATTTACAACTTTGCCGTATAACTGTAATAGACGCGCGATCTAGTGTCGAATAAATCGTGTCATAAATCAACGTCAATGTAAGTAAAGGGCGGCGGTCCGCTGGCAAATTTGAGCGATTCTATCTGCCAATAAAGGCGATCGTAATTGGTCCTTAATAATCTCGTCATGACTTGGAATTACCGACCAATCAGGACGCACGTGCGCTCTGTTATTCGACGCATCGATTTAATTACAAAAATTGATACACCGTATCGTGCCTGACGGGCGATGTGCAAAAAAAAAATACGGATGCAGCGACAAAAAGTAAGTACCCTGGAATGAAATGAACTGTCCAATCATATTCCTAGAATTAGTAGGCTCCGGAGAGCGAAGTTTCTGACAATTTATAGCATTTCCCTTGACCGTAAATTTTTCACTCTCTTAAGTTATCTACAAAGCCGTCGTCAACGCTGCTGTCGATGAACATTTGCGGTTTGAGATAACAGATTCATCTGCTTACAATAAGTTGAGCTGAAGTAGATAAACTAGAAATTAAATTCATGGAATTGAACAACCCGGAAGGTACGTTACCAATTTTCTTCAAAGGATACAAACGTTTGGTGCTTCGGCGTTACCAAACCTGTAATTTGAGAGCTGAGTTGCTCATCTGGTGATTCGTAATTAAAGGCGGACCGATGCAACGTTGCGTAAAAGTTACTTGATGAAGAACTTCTTCTCTAATTTGGGAATAAACTCGACTGTCAGCTATAATAATCGTTTCCCACGACACTGTGCACGTTTGCAACAAATCTCCAACACACGGGGATAAAAATAATGCGCGATTAAATCTGACGTGTTCGTAACGTCGATTACTGAAATATTTCAGCGATTTCGACGGGTCAAAATCATTACCCCGAATACGACTCATCTATTCCTGATCGTGAGTCGTTGCTTACTACCCAACAACTTAGGACTGATGAAACGAACACTTCTATTCGTCATTGATCTGGGAGTTGAAATGAAAGAAATTAGCTCGTTATAAAGGCTGTATGCATGGCTCCGAAAAACCTTGAAATGCCCTTTCTTTCGTGGAAAATTCGATTACGATGAAAATTTACTTTTACGTTGAACCAAGGTAACTGAATTCGCTGTTCGTGGATCAACTATGTTCAGTATTTTTGGACGGTGGTTACCTCTAGTTTAGTGGAACTTGATCGTCTACGCGGACAACCAACGAACTTCAACAAGCTCTTGCTAAAATGAGAAATTATGGATCTTAGCTTGTTTATGATTATTTTACAACCGACGGCCATTGGTCGGAATTTGGTTGAGGAGTTGATCTGGAAGTAGCCTCGATTCTGACCTACACGTGGAAAAAAATAATAGGTCCTACTATCCTCTAATGACACTTATTACTATCGCAGCGCAGGAAACTATTAACGCGGCAATACATCAACAATTATAATACGTATAGTTCCATTAACTATGTTAGATGGTAACAGTCAGAATCTTGCATTGTTAGCAAATACAATGTTGACGTAATCATTTTTTCAACCCACGAACATAGTACCAACCACCATTCTAATAACACAGGTTGCTATCTTAATAGTAAAACTTACCATCCAAAATAATAAATGACAAGAATTTCGTCAATAAAAAAGAAGACGTAAAGTTCCTCCTGAGCACTTACCTTCATATACTCTGAAAATTGTAATCTGCGAATTCTCACCGTCTGTCCATTTATGTCATGACCCATATTGTGTCTAATATAACGTCATCTCCACGTACTTAGCTATGGCGATACACATCTACACTTATTCATACCCGCATAGATATTAGGGACTCGTTTGCCACAATTTTGTACATTTACATTCGTCTGTAACGCGCTGACAGCTGTCAACTCTCATAATACCGACGATAAGGTACTTAGTGTTCACATTGTTATTGTTCCTTTTCGGCGTTGCATTCGTTAATTTATTCATAATTGGTTTTTGTATGGGGTTTTGTTATTCGTCCTGACGAGGCTCACGCACCTCTAGTGGGTGAAGCGTCACCGTTAATAAAATATTAACACTGGAACTTCTAACTTTCGAGATTTATTATTTTGTTCCTCTGATTGACAGATCTTCCCATGATGTACCAAAGACAATAAAACTACTATATTAACATAACGTAACATCATAATACAGTAAATACACATGATACACTATACAACATAAACGCATAATAATACACTTTAACACATAAATGCACATAATAATACACTATAACTTTATCGATATAGTAGTTCTTGTCGTACTATCGCAATACATGCTATTATCTTTTTTCTCAGTGTATGATACTAACTAAGTTTATATTCCGAATGCATGGGAAGCATTAGGTAGCTCTGGACAAAGTATCGACCAGAGCAGGTCATTCGATTGCCAAGAATTTGATTATCGCGAGTTTGGTTCGCGGCTGCAAAATTGGCTCCCGTGATTTTTGACGAATGATTCTGTTCCTTATCTCGATTAGCTGGCTCGCAAACCTGAAAGAGGAAAAACCAGTTACAAGAGCGCGAGTAAAATCTCCTGAGACGAGCAGCCGCGACTCTTGACGAATGAAACAATTTTTGCACGAAATTACAAGATGGCTGTTGCGAAAAAGCAGGTAAATCGTTGTCCAAGGAAATATTTGAAGAACAGGTGGGCAACAAAGAGACATCCGCGTTGACCAGAAGACTACCGAGAGAGACAATCAATTTTAATTGTCTTTGCCGCCAGTCAGTACGTACCGCACGGATAAAATGGCTGGGATATTTGCTGCTCGCTCCTCGCTCCATTAAGAACCGCTTGTTGTAATTGCTCCAAGTCTCTGCGCTCCCTGATTCTTTGCGTTCTCCGCTTCGGGGTCTTGCGAGATTTAAGTACTGCACACCGCGCATCGTCTACCGTCGTTTCGTGCCACGCTCACGTCGCAAAGGCCCCAACCGGCCCCAACCAGGCCCAAACGAGCCGAGCCCAGTGCCGTTGCCTCGACCAAGACTTTCTCCGGCGTCCCCGATGCTTTGATCATTCCGCAAATAACATTCTCGCTTCTTTCGAATAAAGCGTCGCATTTTTCCATCATCCCCAGCCGCATGCGCGAGCTTTTCGATTTTCATCTGAGATTCTCCAACATCAACCGCAACCTTTTATCGTATCTATTCGCCGTTCCGTTTCACCCTCGTCGCAGCATCCTACATCGCTTTGCTGCACTTTTGCCAGTTTTTCACAACAGCTTAAATCATCGAATCCGGCTTCCAGATCCCGCCATCGCAACGTACACTATTGAATCGTTAAGCTGTTGATAAAACGCTCGGCCAAATATTAAAAAAAAAAAGTCTTCGTGGTCCAAGATTCTTCTCGGAAAGGAAAATTGAACGAGTGACATTGTCGGACGATAGAAATATAAAAGCTACTGTTTTCATTACTAATTACGATTTGTCAGGTTAATTTCCTGAAAATTGACTTAATTTTCCAGCCAATGCTCAGTCGGAAAGAAAATTGTTAATTATATTTCAGAAATCAACTAGTATCGTGTATTCGAGTGGACACGTGGAAATTTCCGTGGCGACTCTTTATTCACTTGTCATCGTTGATGGTCAATATTCGAAAAAAAGAAAGATATGTACCCTGCCTGTTGGTGCTACATCGTACAATGCAGTGAAAATAGTGATGCCTGCAGCGTTGCAGGGTGTGGGAACAATGTTGACACAGCATCGCGCGGTGATTGGTGCACAGTCATCGTCACTTGTTACCCGCAGGACAAATGGCCTGTCATTTTCTTGATTACGACAAATAGTTGCATCATACAAACGTAGGTTAAGATGCGCGTGGGAGTTCTCGAGTAGATGAATATATATTGCCAGACGTGTTGTTCGCTACGAGTCGAACTATGCCGAGTGTTTGAATATGCATACACGTGCATGGTCATATAGAGGAAAGGACGCGGGTTGTTCCAGGTTTTACGAACATGCAGATGTTAGAAGCTGTCGTAAGATACGCCACCCCGCCACGTATGGTGAGGCGGTGACAGTGCAACGTACGCGACAATGTGAAATCATGATATCTACCTGTCCGGTCCTTTCCGTCTTCCGAGGCCGCACTCCGAGGAGTCCGAATGACAAACGAACGGTAACGAGGAGATTCATCGAGGTTTTTAGGAAAACCTGGTTCCAGATGGCTTCAGAAAAACTGTCGTTGCGCGAGTGAAAATAAGAAATACAGCGGAGATTGATCGTTGGATATCGAAGAGAAATGAGAAAAGTTGCGGGATAGCGGGTCGTACGATTTTTCATCGTAGAAACGTCGGGCCTCGGGAACATTGATAGATAAATATAGAAGGGTGCCACGAAAACGTGACCAAATGGCTCGGGCTCCAATTCCCAAGAGTGTGATAATAGGAGATAATAAAATTCGACAAAAAACCCTTCGAACTTGATTTTTTCCTCAAACGTGCTTCGACATAACCGAAAAGTTTTAGAGTCGTTTGGTGCCTGGTCAACAATGAGGGGTGCAGTGTTCGTTCTCCGACGTGTCAATACTTTGTTTTGTACACAAATGTCATCTCACAATGATACCCTACTGCGCTCGAGATTAAGAAGTAAATACATCCCGCCACACCTCAGCTTTGGACTCGAATGCAGGGAACCTGACTTCGAATCGCTCGACAAGATTATACGATGGTCCATCGGCTGAACTCGATGCGACTATTCGCAGCTCCGTCTCCCGTAACGTCAGCATTTCCTGTCCAACCGAGACTGCGATATCGACGCACAAGTCGTAGACGAGGAGTCGAAGATGCTTGGCGGTACGTCATCGTACGCGAGATATCGAGCAACGTAGGTATATAAAAAAGAATAGAATCGAGAAGAAACGGTGTATAGATCGAGGATCCTCGGGTTTGTTTTCGGCCGATGAAATTGTTTACCAAACAGCCGAAGCGGCATGCATTCCAGCTATAGTTGAACTGCCATTCATCCAACGCCCTTTACGTAACGCTGAGAGAGCAAAACAATCTTACACGCCTCAAACTCCCGAGGATGACGAAGTTCAGTTATTAATATTGGAGGGATCCAACGTTCGGTAGTAGCGCCGAAAAGGTAAAAAGTAAATCACTTTCATCGGTAATTACAAGAATCTAATTATTACCAACTAATAGGTTCCACCGAAACAAATGACTTGCATGACACGAAACATCTGTATTATCAAAACAAGTCCGCTTTTTTACGGGATGAAAAGGAGGATGGAAAGACTCACCTAGTCACGCATCCTACAACCCGTATACAGACTGTTTTCGAACTTCACATCCAGGATCCCCGTCAGCATTTTTGACTTATTTACGAGAGATAGATTACGAAAGGAGTTCGGAGGCATGGGAGGTGTGTGGCTACACGTTTTATGTATTCCCAAGCGATGAGTCGTAGAACCGAATAACCCCAAGATCGCAGTCTGCCCGCAATTTCAGCAGGACACTGAAACCAAACTAGAATTAGATCCTAATAATTTCGGACCAATTGGAGATGTTACGAAAGCTGCACAGCTTTGATGTCTCCGCGGTTTCAACCCTAGTCGCATTTGTAGAAAGCATTTTGGTATAAACGTATTTTCTATACAACAGAAACGCCGCAGCTGGCATTGATCGATGTCGTGCTTGCAGTTATCTGGACATAGACGGAGAAAAATATGTGAGTTTGGGAGAATATACAGTCAGGAAAATATCATATCAAACTCGAGGACGACGAATCAGAAACATGAGATGAAATAGCCCTCGGGAGATCTTTGAGTAACGTCGTAAGGCACGGCACGTCATAGTTTTGATGAAAAATCGTTTCAACGGAGCAGGTGTTCGGACCGAGTGGTGTTGGCGTAGTCGCAACGTAGAAGAGACACACTCTATGAAGAAATTCCATTCTACATGCCGTCCAGTGAACATCCGTCATCGGACACACCTTCGTCGAGTTATGCATCAACTCTTTCAGCAAGATGGTAGATTGTCTCCAGCTGTCAACGAGATCAAATGATCACGAATCTAAAAGGGAAAAAAATCAGATCAGGACGAGACCCCTCGCTTGTATGAGATATCACCGTAGGTACCTCTACATCAGGCCACGAAGTCTAACAAGCACACGTTACGCGCGCGTTCGAATCCAGTATCGCAACGAAACCTCGGAGAACGAATGGGGAACAAGATTCGATACGGGATTTCCTCATTTTTCTCCTAAGCAATGCTATCGTGTAAAAACAATGCGCAACAATGTAAAGTCTTAGCTCCGATCCGCTCGCTTGTTCGACCCGCGACGTACGATTTAATCAGCGAAAACGGTCGAACCGTGGCTGTCGCCTTTTGCCGGGAAGAGAATCAATAACCTCTGATTATCTACAGCCTCAAAAACAAGGCGAGGTGGGTATGCCATTCGTTAACAACGTTGCTCCTTTCGTTCGAATGAAAGGCCTCGGGTATGCTTTGACAAAACAGGTAGCTCTGAGATTCTTATCGATTCGGTGGTAGGCTCAAGTCGGCAGGCTAATTATATATTTATCGATATCGATCAGTGACCTTCCAGAAAGATCGTGTCCTACGTAGCCATGGTATTGGGTGGAAAGTTGCACTTTCTCCGAAATCACGACGCTCACGAAGCGTTCTCACATGCCCTTCTCGTAGTCGGAGTCGGTGGGTATACTCGAGGTATTTCGATCGTCGATCATTTCCATAATTATATTAAATTTAACAATAATTATGATTATTTATTTTCAAAGATCATTGAATTGAATAATTTGGTAATAAATTATTATTCATCCGAGAAAATCCTACGATTCACACCAGCGCGAGATAATAATAATGAGAATAGTAATCAGGGTTAGGCGACGGAGTATTTAGTGATGGTAAAACGGTCTCGTGAAAAAGGTAGTGATATATTTTCAGATTTACATTTAAGTCGGTAAGGAATAAAAGCCGGCGGCATTCCAACTTCGTGGAACGGTCGAAAGGACACGGTTCTATAGAAATCACCAGATTTCTATGTAAACGTTTCCCTTTATGGGCCGTTCAGGATTTTTGTCTTCAAATCCATCAGTGGTCCAAACGTGTCCGAACGAAACGACCGCAGGAGACGAGATGCGGCGGAAACGAAGAAGAAAGAAATAAACGGGGAGAAAGAAACGTCAACGGTGTGCCGCGTGAATGGAATAAAATTATAGCGCGTAAATTAACACTTTAGGACGCCGAGGACCGATCCATGCCGAAGCCCGGCCACGGTCGTAAATATATAATTGACAAAACAGAAGAGAGATGCTTTCGTTTATTATTTTATCCGAACGTTTATCGTTATTCGCGCTGTATATCACGATCGCGCCGTTCGCTTTCCATGAATTTCCCCCCGAATCGAACGTGCTCGTTCCTTTATTACAGATCTTTGAAATAATTCTTCCCGTCACACGACTGCGTTCTCGTAATTCAAAGTTTCAGGGAAAAAAGGAACCTCCGTACGCCGCGCAGCGGTTCGTGTCGAGTGAGCATTTCATATCCATTTTTCAAGCGGCGTGAAACACCCCGTGACGACGTACGGCCGAGACGGCTGCGAGGGGTTTCAACCCCCCGTTTCTTTTTTTTCCCCTTTTCGTTTCTTGTTTTCGGTTTTCTGTTGTTTTTTTTCCCTTTCGTTCCGGTGAGAAAGAGATCGTTATCGCGTTGTCAGTTGACAGCGTTACCATGATTGGTGAGCCGGGATTACGACGCGACCGCGGATTGGACGGGCAGGGGATGTTTTATAATTGGTCGACCTGTACTCCCATACGTATTATAATCGTTCAAATATTTACCCTTTACTCGCGCGGCCTCCTGCTGGTTCTACCCTCGGACTCGTTGAATGTTAACAAGCAACGCCTCCGAGTTATTTGACACGTGGATTATAATTCTTGCCGAGAATGGTGCCGGAAAAACCTTTCCAGATACCAAGCTCCGCGTACAGTTTTAGAGAGCCGACGCCTCGCGTACGTACGCTCATATTTGGAGTTGACGGACATGTCCGAGGCCCGTCTTCCAAGGGTCTACGATTTAATTGGACCCGCAGTTTACACGATTCTACACTTTTTTTACAACCACCGCAGGTGTTTACGTCTGTGTTTATTACCCGGCGTTTACCACGCTGTTATTTTATGCTAGTTGTTAATTACAATATACACGTATCAGAGTTTTCACCTTTTCGAGTGTTAAATCGTGACAGACTTCCTTTATTCTACTTTACGACGAGCTTCTTCGGAATTTCACTTTTGACGGTAATTTCACATCTATTATTGGACCCGATATCGTTCAGCGGCGCGAGCACACTGCCAACATCCGACCGAACCTGCGGGTGAAAAAAAGAATGCAATCGCAAAACAACGAAGCCTGTTCGAAGTGTAAAATCGTAGGGGCACCGACTGATTTACGATCTGTAAAGAAATGAAACTGAGCTCGACCGTGTTACGTGCACTGTTGATCGATCATATACATTCAATTTCAATTCGTTGCGTGAAATAATGAACACCCTTACATTCCATAACTGTTATTTTATACGTTGTGTCAATTTCAAAGGATCATTGCAATTATCGCGTGTAGAAAATATTTTCCAAATAAATAGCCACGAAAACGATGAAGCTACTCGTAAAATTAATACGAAACGCATCTCCGTCAGATTATTATAAGAGAAACGAATCTGGTGTCTAAGACCTAGAGGGGGTGAATGTTTTGATGCATGGGTCTATTTCGTCCAGCATTTGAAATTGCACGGGTAGAATTTGGTAGGTACGTAACGGATGAGTTACTCTCGATCAGATTGGTGAGCTTAAACGAGCTTGCAGGAGTCTCGCGATTTCTTGGGAAACCATTCGTCACTCGGTAGTAACTATAGCGATCGTGCGAAGAATACGATGGGATGGTGATAATAATATGGGGACAGTTGTCTACCTATTGCAAGTTTTGAGAGGATATCTCGACTTTCTTAATGGCTGGTCGCGGCGAGACAGGAGGTCCTTGTTTTCGTGCGGGACGCGTGCACCGCGAGATGAGGCGCCACGTAGCTTCGAGCTGAACTAACGAATACCAGATACCAGCAATTTCTCACGGGTCACAAAGAAAGGGCTGACTGGACAGACAATACCCGTGTAGGCATGGGGTAACCTCTACGCCTAGATTATTTACGAGCGATAGTCATCTTTAAATCCAGGTACGCGCGTACGTGTACGTTAGGTACTCCGCGCGTGTTGGTCGGCGGGTGAAAAATTCTCTCATCTTTCGAGATTTTCACGAATTGTTTCAGCGACTCCATTTCCCCGACCATGACATTCCCACGTCGCGAGAATTCTGACGACTGTTCGACTACGAAAAAATCGGGAGACGAGATTTCCAATGACAACGAGAAAGGAACGATTATCATTCGTCGTAATCATTTTGTGAATGAATGAAGACGTTCTCTAATATTTCTCATCTCTCGTGCGAGGTGGTTTTCTCGCTTCGTTAATTACGAGAGTCGCCGATCATTCCATAACGAGGTGTCGGATCGTTTAGCTCTTTACGGCCTCTGAAATCTGAATCCAATTTCCGACCGATCAGTAAAGTGTGGAGAGAAGACTTCTTTCGAGCCTCAATTCCACGGATGAATAGAGCCGTAATCAAACTGGGATGAGAATAAGTGCAAACATTGTTTTGTCGACAATAGGCGAGTGATGAGTTCACAAAATCGACGAGAAAACAGGCAAAGGATCCACTTTTTTACCAACGTTTTACTAATAGCATACCTAGATAAACACCGCGACGTTCTCTCTTTCTCTCTCTCTCCCTATCTCTTCTCTACCTTCTCATATCCGACCCTACAGGCACCCTGGTCTATTCGCTTCCTATGGTTCTTAGTTGCGTTATTCCTGCAGGGTAATTTGAAATAGCGGAACCCCTCTCACATATCATAACGAGGTGGATTCAAGTTTCTCATCGCTCAAACATGAGAGAACGTCCCGTGACAATTTCGTTTGAAATCGGAGTATTCTAATTTTACCGACATATTCATGGATATCTAATAGATTCGTGATTATTCGCGATGAAAACTCGTAAACGCGCGGCATTAATCTCATTTAAGATAACAGGATCTATTTTTCAACCGAATAGCGATCTACCAACTCGTATCAAACAACACGAGGAAATGGACTCACCTCGAAGCATCATGAAATTACTGATAAGTATAACAAATACTTATGAATACCAACCACCATTGGATGGATTCTTTTGAAAGCATTGTTGAAAAGATATCACGGCTTGGGACTATTAAAAAACGTGGATGGATTTTTTTGGAAAAAAAATTTTTTTGGAAAAAATATTCGAGCAACGTAGGTTGAAAAAATTGTTTATAGTCCACTCAACTATGTACGATGTAATTTTAATCGTGCCAAAATTCCGGTCAGCTTTTTTTCATACGTTGGAGGAACGGCAGTCACTGGTAGTGTAAATTCAAAATGGCGACGAAATCGTACAGATGCGTATATTCGCTATTTCATCAAAACGCAATAACCGAAACGTAATGCATTTTTTTTTTCTTCGATTCGAGCAATTTATTGCGGAATGAGACAATTCTCGATCACCGTCGTTATTTAGTTGGTGTGTTCTTGTTTTATCGCCAAGAGCCTTGCATTTAATGGGTTTGAACGAGAATAAAGATGCTGCTCACGAATCATGCGTAATTAATTAACACACATGCGATAAATACTTGATGTAATTAAGCCAGACATAAAGTGCGAGAATGAGAGGCAAGCACGGCAATAATGAGATAGCAAAGTATCGAGATCTGATCGAATCAATCGATTTCAATCGATAACATCTCGTTAAGCTGAAAACGTTCCAGCGAATACTTTTGCAGATAGCATCGATGCCGCGTTATACGTATATGTATAAAATGCACAGCAATCATATTCGCATGGGATAAATACGTCGACGAAATTCTCGGAGTCGATGCTCGTCAGTTGGCAAGGAAATCGGATTCGATTCGATGAAAAAACATCCCATGGTTACGAAATGAGAAAACATCGCGCACGCCGGTTTCTTGAGGTACGCGACGTCTCACCGACCATTAATAAACTCTGATACAACAAGAAGCGAACGAGTATTATTGAATGGGTTCAGATTCGATTAACGAAAACACTTGATGGTCCGGAAAAAAATCGAACGGGTAATTACGAACCGAAGAGTAATTACTTCTCGACTGTCGTGAGGTTCCTCCTGTGAAGTCGGGTATGTAACGAAGTCCTCTTTGTTGTCCGACTCCTCGTCAACAAAGCCGAACTTTCACAACTCGCGCGACATGATCGAGGTTCTTTATTAAATAACTAGACTCCGCAAACTTCGTTCTCAGTATCCATAAATTTAGTGATAATATTTCCCGGAATATGTGTTCAAACGATGAAAGTGATCGAGCCAAGACCAATATGCGAGATATTTGAATAATATCCAAATACACAGTTTTGAGAGAAACGTGATTGAATAAATCATATCTTTAATATCTATATCAAAGTTTGCTTCTCCGTTCTAATTTCGAGTTCACTTCTTCCATCCATTACATATTGAAGTTTGAATATTCTCGGTTATGAAAACAAAATAAAACCAACAATGCATTAATTTTCTTGTGAAGTGATTATTGCGGATAGATAAATATCTTGATGGTGTATTGATTATTAAAAAAGAATACTATTATAAATACTTAGCGACTGCCCTTGCGATTTATTTATGAATCTTTCTGTCTGTCTGCCTGTCTGTCTATCTGTCTGTCTGTTTATCTATCTATCTGTCTGTCTGTCTGTCTGTCTGACTGTCTGTCTGTCTGACTGTCTGTCTGTCTGCCTGCTTGCCTGACTACCAGCGTATCTGTCTGCCTGTCTGTTTGTCTGTCTGTCTGCCTTCCTGTCTGTTTGTCTGTCTGTCTGTCTGTCTATCTGTCTGTCTGTCTGTCTGTCTATCTGTCTGTCTGTCTGTCTGTCTGTCTGTCTGTCTGTCTGTCTGTCTGCCGAAATAGCTCTCAGATCGCAGGATATTTTCCAACTTACTCGACACTTACCGTTATAATTTGATCAATTAATTCTATATTGTTATCGGTTATAGCTTATATGTTATTCTAATGTACAAACAATAATACTGTAAAGTTTGATCAAAATCCGTTCAGTAGTATTTGCGTGAAAGAGTAACAAACATCCATACATTCATACATATATACAAACTTTCGCGTTTATAAAGTGGTAGGACGATCGGGAAATCTGAAAATAAACGAAGGAAACGATAACGCGAAGGTCCACAAATTCTTGAAACGTTGTGCAGATGAGCTGTTTCCGCGCATTCTGCCCACGTGGAATCCGAAGAATTTATGGAAATCTAAACATCAAAGCTGATTTGAAAATTATGGTCAAATGTTTTAACATCTTCGACTCTCCGTGTATTTCGAACTCGACGAGTGTGGTTATTGAGAAGATATCTACTTCTATGAGATTCCTTGGATTCTTCGTTGACAAATCGACGGAGGTTGTGAGTTATGTACGCATAAATCGGCATGAATTACGATAATATTCGTTGGTTTCGCTGTTGAGGATGCATAATAACTTTTCAATATCGAAACTCGTCGAAATTGTCATCAGTTTTGACTTTTTATTGACTCCGGTAAAGTTCAAACGCGATTCGATTAAGTTCGGACCGATATTTTTTCGCGCCTCGACTGGAAATTTTTATTTATACCTGTACATTAGAAAAAATTGAGATTCCAGAAAAAACGTTTCCAGAAAACGATCACATAATTCCGTACATTTCATAACGGATGCAAGAACAAATTACGAAGTTTGTGGAATCAAAAATCTATCGATATTGTGACTGCACAGCTGATCGATAAACTATTATGCCGAAGAAAAAACTCGTGAAATGTGAAAATCGAACGCTTTCGATATTCTAGTTTTTAAGAATTCATTCGGACAGGGAATATCCAAGGCTGTAAATCGAATTCGGACGCTTGCAGGCGCATATGTATTGGTGCTCGTTCCCGCGTGAAGTAAACTAACCAAAAACACGAAATCTCTCTTGGAGAAACACGAGGCTCGTAGTCTGGTCCCGGGGATTTAGGATGGTCTGTGCACGGCAGGTGGTTCGGAAATGCCGTGCTCGTGCAACTTAGCGGACACCATTAGTACGCGCGTTATCTTGACGCTCGTAAAGTTAGCCGAACTCACGAGTTCGATGAGACGGATTGCGTGCCAAAATGAAAAAAAAAATGAAAAAAACTCGGCAGTTTATCGAGTAGAGCGAAAACTTTACAGCAAGGAAAAAACACCTCTATTCGTTACGATCTTTGGTTCGGAATTTCAACACATCACTTCAGATTTGGACGAGCTTGTGGTTTGCAGATTCGAACGTATCTATATTGAATGTCCGAAGAGTTTCCCATACACTGACCTCTTCGACGCGACGATCTCGAGTGCGCGGATATATCAGGATTCTAGGTCGTGCTTATTAACAGTTTCCAGCAGTCGTTCTTAACTTTATCCTTTCTAAGACGGTATGATTTATCGCCTGGCAACATTTAACGCTTTCGTACTTCGTTTCGGTAGTAAAAAGAGGCAGAAAACTTTGGACCACGCTCCAAATCTGGACTTTTGTTTTACGACAACCATCCGAGTCGGGGATTTGGTTATCGGTAATGGAAGGCGAGTAGTCTTCAGGAACATCGCTCAATAGCGTGCGCGCGTATAACATCCTCGTCGGCTTCCCAGAGCAGCGAAGACAGCCCGAGAAGGGAAACATTCGGTGCTCGTTTTTGGCTTCGAGAATACCCAAAGCCCGAGTGTTCGACGCCAAATAATGGCCCGTTCGAAGGGTATCGCAACCAGCAAAAGACAACGAGGAACGCTCGTTTGAAATTCGCGAAACACACGCCTGTATCTCGCGGTCTTCATCCGATTCCCATTTCTTTTTCATAGAAGCTTTTTTCTGAAAAATACGCGCGTACCTACGTATCGCATAATTCACGCGCCTCTGATTATCCGGCTCGAGAACATTTTTCAAAAATGTTGACAAAGCTCGCGGTTCGCGCTCGTTGCATACCGACGCGTGCTCGACGCAGAATTTACTGGTGTATCGTACGAGATTTTCAATTTCATGTAATTGGCGCCGTGGCGGTTGGCGTCGGCTTCCGGGTAGTTCAGGTTACCTCGAATACGGTCGGGTTTATTGGTCATAGCTTGCTGCGCGTATGTAAATTGGCCGAGCTCGGCACAAGTGAACAATGGAAGCTGGCCGAATTTGGTGGGGCAAGAATTTAAGACCTCGTTCAACGGGAACGCGAAATCCTCGGAGCTCTGAATAATTTTCATAAATTTCTGTTACGCTCGTAAAGATGCGATTGGGAATGCTGAGCGTTGCCTGGCCTAAATAAAGTGATTTACATTGGAACTTATTCGCGGGCGAATTATTTGGCTGGTAGCATTGTGCTGCGTATAGGACTCAATTTCGAGGAGTTCGCGACGAGACGAGAGAAAAAACGACTCCTCAGATTTTCGCCACGCTGTTGCAGCTCGCGATCCCCGGATCCCCAAGGATTCGAGTGATGTATCGTTCCTCGTACAGAACGGACGTAGTCGAAAGACGCGAGCAGTCATTTCTCTTCGTCCAATTTAGATGGAAACTCGTTTCGCGAAGCTTCAACGACTGCTCGATCTGAATGCGAACCGGAATACTCGAAATCACGGTTTTGAAATAACGAAGCAATTATTATCGGTACTTCGCGAAACACTCAAACGATCATTTCTTCGGCCAACGAATTTTCTAGCCGCCGTTTTGCGACTAGCGTGTACATGTTTTTGAGTACCTTCCCCCTGAGAAATGTCAATTTGTCTCGTATCCCATTTATTTGCACGAGATTTCGCATTGAGAAAAAACCATGAAGGACGTTATTATTATAATCCTGCAATGTATGGAACTTCAGAAATTACAGGGACGTCAAAAATCCCACAGAATTCGATGATCATTTTATTTCGATAACATCTCATCCACCTTGCTCTTTTGTCTGTCTCCATCTTACGGCCATCCAAAATCCCTCAGCTAATATTTCTTAGCTTTAACCTTTCCAGTTTTGTGTTCAAACTGTACGTAGATGAGTCAACGGTTTCGATAATTTTTTACAACGAATCTCCTCGCTTATACGTAACTTGCAAGTGTCAATACGTGCAAAGAGGCAGTAATAATATTCATACGTAGGAAATAACCCAACTCGAGCAATCTTTGAGCTTTCGATGGCATTTGAACGCAATCTCGAGAATATATATCGCATACAGCGATACTCGAGCTGATTTCTGAAGGAGAATGGAAAAAAACGAATTTTGAAAAAAAATGATTCGGGTAACATTTTTCATAGGGAGACGTCGAGTATGTTTCCGAGTCGCGTGTACGAAGAGAAAGGTACATTTCTAGAGTTCGAGAGACATCGAGAATTTGTATATAGATAAGCATCGACTCGCGGAAGGATGATGAAACCCGAGTCGATAAGCCCGACCGAACTCTGATTAATAACCGAAGGATGAAATGCAGACTTTCATCACCTCAAGAATATTCATTATTTCTTCAGCTCGCGGAGCAACGTTACGTTATCATCGTTACAACTGCAACTCCGATGCCTCGTGCCATCTGTAAGTCCACTCGTCCGGATCCTCGTCCCGCGTCGTTTTCTTTTGGATTCCAGTTTTATTGTCCAGCCGCAAGCTTACGATTCTCGTGCACGAAAAAAATCGTCGAGTCTCCGACATCGGCACGAAACCTTCGAATTCGGCATAGAAATGACCGAAGTCGCGTTAATTGCCATCAATTTTTCATCGATATCCACGCAATGGTAATGAGAAACGAATTCTTGCCGACGGTTCCGGCGAGAGCGACGAAAAAAGGGCAGAAATCGGTATGCGCCCGAACTTACGGAACGGCTCACCGACAATGAAATGCCTCGTGTTTCGTTAATTAATCGAACGATGCATCGAAATTCCACCCCTTTTATTCGGTTATTCGTGATCATTAATCGCATTGCTATGTTGTCGCGAGCTTGTGTGAGTCTCTTCGGCAATTCATTACCTCGAAGATCGTCCGTTTACCCTCGAGCTATGGTGTTGAACGTATATAAACGACGTGACTGCTTCTTATTAAAGTTATTCAGTCACGGAGTTGTTCGACAATTTTCAGCATTTTTTAATCGCCATTACAAAGCACGAGGCAGGAAATAAAAATACCGAACCGATACGATATCACGATTGGGCGGATACCCCTAATTCGGACTTGCCAATTCTTACACGTATCTGGCATTTGTAAGGAGAAACAAAAGCCTCGTGAGATAATTCACTATCAATTATTGATACTAATCGATTTATACTGATCGTTTTACGGAAGCTTGCGTTATCGTGGCTGTCTTTTGAAAGTTGACACTCAACATTATTCCTGATTACTTAATATTCCTCTGTTCCATGCCGTTTCATCGTGCAGTTAAGGAATATGATCTTTCTATAGCCAGAAACTCGGCATCTTCTTAGCGAGTTTATTCAACATTTTCTGGAAATATTACGAGAATTATGGAAATGACTAGTCACAACGTCGATTACTTTGAATACGCGATACTCTCGTACCTACTCTCCAACAGACTTTCAACTTTCCTTCCACGCGAACGTTATTTTTCCTTAACGAAGCTTCATTCAAATAATTCAAATCGTGTTAGTTGTCACCGAACAAGTGTTGGTACGCGAGCTGCAAACGAACCACCGCTCGTGAGGTTTTCTTCGCATTGAATCTTCATCGAATCTCGTCGAAGAAGCATGCCATCGGAGCTCAGGTGTCTACGGATATTAGAATGTTCAGGCAATGTAACGAGCTGCTTTTGCCCGAGGAGAGACTTTAATCAGGAAAATATGTTTGATTTTGCGCCTTCAGCTAGCGCGAGAACTGTAGCGCCTCTCTGTTTCGCCTCGATGCTACAATAAAGAGCATCCAGTCGATGAGAGCCCCGGGTGAATTCGGGCAATTATCATCTCTTTTACAGGCATATAAGCCTCCTAATTAGATAGCGAACAGGCAGCTGGCTGCGTGTTGAGTATTGTTACCGCTAAAGATTTGTTGTTTATGACTGTGAAATGGGTGCCATTTATTAGCTACCGCAAGCTTGTTTTACGGCGAAAGGCAACCGTTTCTCTCGTACGCACATCTCAAAACTGTTCTCCTCGTCGGGTGTTTGTCTTATTGTTAAACGCACCCCTAGCTGCTCCTCGGGCTCGTGCTGCTGTTCAACGCTCATCGAATCGTAAGTTTTCGGATTTTGGATACGATCACGTACGCAGTAGCGGTGGGCAATAATTATCCCGATGATTATCGAATGAATACGGAGTAATTTGTCAACTGCGGACTTCCATCTCCGATGCCATTTGCTCTCGGGTTTCAGTTTTCAGAAACGTAAACGTCTCTTGGACTCCGGCCAACGCAATAACGTCGCGGGTGGTATTCGGTATTCCACGATGAAAATACTGACAAGTTTCAAGCGACAATAATTGATAATAATATCTCCACGAGAATTACCGGTATCCCGGCAGCAGGTAAACACGGCGACGCGTAATCGTTAATGTCAATTAGTAAAATGAGAATGAAATTATCTGTATGATAAATTATCAGCCGAAAAATGGAAGAAGCGTTATTGTTAATTAGGGAGGTTATTATAAACGTTTGGTATCTCGAAGTGATATCTCTGTTCAGCTCCTCGCCAGAACTCCCTTGGTTCAACGTTTGGATTTTCGAGATCCAGTTGTACGAATCATTTTTCTGCCCGGGAAAAATTTCTCAACGATTTCAGTGAAACGCATCTCGTTGTGGCGACACGTCGCATCTCGATTATTTATAAATAGGGAGCCAAATTTTTGCCCACTTACCGTCAGATAGACAGAAGCTACATGATTGTAGTATCTACTAGCAAAGAACAACCGGCGATTTCATCAGTTTCTACGACTGACAGGGTCGCTTTGGCGAAATGCCCATCGGTAAATATGACGATGAGGCCTGGAGACTATAAATTCAGGTAACAATTCTTCGCCTTCCGCCAAGAAACGTCACCGGTTTGCAGTTCGCATTGCTTTCGTCAGCTAAATAATGAAAGGTTTACCTATTTCGACGTAACCAAGCACTTTGGCGCGCGGTTGTTTGTTGCTAAGTAGAAATCATCTGCACTATTATCGTGCTATGGAAAACGCAAGATTGGTAATAAGTGACTGCAGCGATAATTGCCGCTGACGTTGATAGCCGCGAATCGTTTCAGGTGAATCAGAGATCCTTGCATACAGGCACTTTACTGCGATACGATGTTATATCGATCTTGGATTCCGATTGGCATTTCAATTTATGATTCTTATCGCAATTTATCGCACATGAAATCATATCGGAATTGAATATTTGACAGATAATCTAATAGACAAATTAGGTTACGATCGTTGCTGCTACTGCTGTGTGACGAGTCGAACAATTGCTGGCTTCATCTACATTCAACAGTCTTCGGCGTCGGAACCACGCTGCAGCTTTCACCGACGGGATTGTATCTGCGTCGTTCGTGATACGAACATGTCTCGATGTTCTGTGTTGAATTTATAACTCTCCGTGAGTTGACAACAGTAAAAGCAGCATTCAACTCACGGAGCATGTAACTTTCTTCAAGGGTTAGGGGTAGTCAGAGACTCGTAAACAATAACCAGTTTTGTAGAATTTTTCTGCAGTAGTTTAAATTATTTTATAAAGT
Organism: Arge pagana; assembly: GCA_963969455.1. NCBI lineage: Eukaryota > Metazoa > Arthropoda > Insecta > Hymenoptera > Argidae > Arge > Arge pagana. The sequence continues at coordinate 9,204,904 of OZ018313.1, forward strand.
GAATCATACAAAAGTCATTATGTTATGTTTATACTTTATTTCGCTAAAATTGGAGAAAAAAAATTCATTGTGTTGCTTCACGGTGATCATCAAAACGTTTGATTGGTTCATCTGAAACGAATGAAACAACAAAATCATTACTTTAATCGCCAATCTAAAGCCTGATCGATGGATTTTTCAAAAAATAAAATGTATATGTTGCACGAGCGATTAAGTGGGGCATTTTTATGGAAATTTTACCAGAATGTAAACAACGGCGAGGCAGACGCAGTGCGATTTTGAAGTTAGTTTCGACTACGAATTGTAGCTTGCGAGACGCGAGAGAAAATGTTTCGAGCTTCATTGCCTAGACCTTTTTTCTCCTCAAATATTTTACGCCAAGAGGACACTGCATCACGCCGACCCAAAATTCTGTCGTCGTTTGCAGTATGCCCGCGCTCGGATGCGCGCAGTCAAAGCAGTGGTGATGTAAAATTGATGAGCTTTTCGCCATTGTCGCGAAAACGCCTCGTCATCGCATCTGATCGCAGAATAAATCATCAGACCGAAGTCACTGATCAGGTAAAAACGTGGACGATGGAAAGGTATTGAGAAATCGGATGGGAGTGATTCTTGAAGATGCTTGCGCACAAAGCAGTCGAACGTCACGAATCAATTTGTGCCAGTTCGTCTAAAACTGCCAAAACAGGAGTATCAATCATTCGCCGGCAGGCCGATACCACTTTACTCTATCATCGTCGTTGAAGCCGTTTTATGACAAAGGTGTGAACTCGACGCGTGTCGTTTCAGAAAAAATAAGTCAACGGAGCGTAGCGTCCGCGTGACGCGCAAAACTTCTTAGAACGTGAAAAGCGGAGAAAGCAGCAACGATCAGACATCTTTTTTCCATTGTTGCATGCAATACGAGGATCGTCTGTCATTTACAGCGAACGCGGAACAAAAATATAATTGCAAGTGGATAACGGAAGATGAGATTGTTCGTGAGAATTCTATGTGAACTATAATTAAAGCTCAGTATCGACGTGGTTCACGTACGACAAGCGGAGATACATAGTAAGACTAGAAAAACCCGCTCAAGAATGTCGTCCCAGTCGACGCATGGATGCAGGTCGAGTCACAATAATAAAAAAAAAAACTTATTACAATAAATTTACAATAATTTATCTTTAATCGCCGCTTATCTGCCCCGAGCTCGAATCTTCTGCCTCGCGAGTAACGTTGCATCGAGGTAAGCGGTGAGAAACGCTTCGGTGCATTCCTGGACAATTGCCATTTGTCACGATGGAATTTGCAACTTTTAACCAGATGTTAAGCCTCTTACGCGACAACCAAAACGAACGATTCACGGATGATTCTGAATCCAGAATCATTTTTCATCAAAGAGAATCTCAGCCCTTTTCTCAAAGCCAGAAATAATGTTGTAGATTTAAAAAGAGCGTTAAGACCAACCCAAATCACTGCGAATCCTCGTGTTTCGTGAATCCCCGTTGGAGAAACATTCAGCGACGAGTCATTCGAATAACCAATCACGTAGATATATGTAGTCATCGTCTATCGAGTTCGGCAAAGATTCTGATTCGAGATATTCCAACGATCTCTTCGTCATAGTACGGACCGTTTTTGTGATCGAGTAATAATTATGTTCGCGGTATCTTCGCGGAGATCCGCGACTGGTTGGTCGACTTCGTACATCTAACAAAGATAAGTTGGAAGAAATAATTATGCATTCAAACGCAATAAATCCCGGAGCAATTTGCATTACCAACGTGCAAATGTAGATATAATATGTCAGAGGCCAACCTGACCCTACTTATGTTCTACGTATTTACAACTTAATATGCGAGGGGATATGTACTGCCCGCGCCGAAAATTATACACGGCATGTTACGCGTCATCGTTTTTGAAAGATTTAGGTACATCCGAACAAACGAGTCTCTCTCCGCGACTCCTTCGCGAATAATATTCATATTTTTATTGAGAAACGGTCCGACGATCCTTTGTTCTCGGTAGGTCGGGTCAGTTCAGGGATTCGGCTTTTGTTACTTTTACCGGGAAACGTGACGATACGACTGGCAAAATTGCTGGAAATTTTTAGCACGATGTTGGTATCCGCCTGACTGGCGGCTCGAAACGTTCGTGGTTTTTCCCAAAAACATTACCGATCCGGGGTTCGCTGCGACGGACGACGACTAGATTTATCGTTTGGCTACTAGTTAATCGTATTTCCGAAAATATGATGCATCGAATCTCCGTCTGCGATGATTCATGCTCCGTTCGTAGCTGACACCTCGCCGAGTTTGATTGCACCTTATTCAACATGAATATGGATGCTTGCCTCCCGGCACAATAAGACGCTGCCTCACAGTTCTCGCCGGTGAAACAGAGACAAGACGGGGAGGATAAAAAATGTAATTATGATGCTGAAAAATGGTTCCCGCACCCGAGACTCTTCGGAACGGCTTGGTATACGGAATGGTTGGCCGTGTAGTCGGATATCAAGTTTTGTAAGAGTGCCGCTCCACCGACCGATATCTCCGCCTTCCCCTTGCTCTTGATCCTTTTTACCGTCGACTTCTTACTCGTTACTTCCCTGATCTTTATCTAGATATTTAGCGACGTTCTTATAACACAGCGAAACCATGTAATTTCTCGTTGAATTATTCGTTGATGCGAGTGATCGAAGACCAGCACGTCGCAACAAACAAACAATTTCGATTTCGATATCACAATTGCGCGCGCGCGCACAGTATTGACCAATTGTAAAATCTGAAAAACTGTTCTCCACATCGCTGAGTGCCACCTGACCGGTACGTGGCGGATCAATCAGTCGGAGACGACAGTAGCCGCTCGTTCTTCGTACCGATGTAGCTCTCGCAAGTAGCATCGTTGTATGTCACGATCCCTTTCATTACCGAACAAAACTCGATATGTCTTTCGTGTAAGTAACAAATCAATGGTAACAAACTACGATCCGCCGCATGAAAATAATCTCGAGTCATTATCTTTACAAAGAGTCGAGATTAGATGGAAATTAATAACTGGTAGGGCGTGAAAAACAAGAGCACCTTGCCCTTATTTATCTTGAGAAAAAGATTAAGACCATAGGCCCAACGGTCTGTGAACCCCATTGTCTTATGATTGGTATGTTGAAACCTGTTTGAAAAGCATCGAGAACTTGGACTCGACAGATATTTGGACGATACTCCTCTAGTTTTACATCGGAGACCCCTTCACGGGTCTCGGGGATCGGATCGTAGAGTTAGTTAAGAGTCTGTAAACGAATACTGCAGCAAGTTGGAATGATTCGATATCTCGGCAAGTCGAAATTATAAGTCGAAAAGCCGAATCAAATACACCAGACACGTTATGCCCACACACAATTGAGCTCGGCGCGCAGACCTTACGGCGAAGCGAACACGATCCCAACGCGGTTCTAATGAGCGGTAGATTTATCGAGAACTAGAATCTCTACTAATTTCTATCATTTTCAATTCGGGGTGTCAAAGCTTTTGTTATAATCACCGTATAGTCACAGACCTAGAATCGAACGGACTTTATCCAGTGGCTACCGAGAGGCGAAGTGATTCCTACTAAAAGTTTAGTCTTGGGGTGTTATTAAAGACCTTATGGATTGGCACGGCGTGTAATTACCCTTTGATCTATCGTTCGAAAGTGCAGAAAATTTTATAGTGTATTCGTCGAATAGGAACGTTGGGCGTGGATCGGTAGATCAAGCAAAGTTGTTCGGACGGATCGGGAGATCCAGCTCGAGGATTACCGCCACCAAGAGAATCGACGACCATCGTGCCGATGAACTGCGATTTTGATAATTGCACTTTTATAATTATGGACAACGTCCTGAGGAAGTCCTACCACGTTCACGCTCGTTTCCCACCAATTTCTCTGGATTCTTTTTTTCCTTTTTACCGCGGAGTACAAACTGCGCAAAGGGCGAATACACTCGTAGTTGTTGATCATAGCGAAGGTCGGGCAACAAAGAACCAAAATTTGATAACTAACTGTATTTAATAACACTGGTTCGTTTCGTATTCACTATTGCGCGCGCATCGATGTCCGTACGTCGACAAGTACGAGGCCTCCTCAGGTCCCGGCTCTACCAATAGAAGTGAGATTGCACTATTTATTTTCTGGGGGCGTTGGGAATCTCCTTTACAATCTGAAATGAGATCGAACAACAGAAGCTAACTCATCGGTAGCTCCTGTCGGTCTATTGTTTCAAATAGCTGTAGCGGACGGATACTCTTTCCTTTTCGATATCGCGGCGGTGTCGTCAAAGAGAATAGAATCGGTGTTTCGTTCACAGTGGATATATCGCGGTATAAATAGGCAATAACGAGTGTTCGTGAAGTCTATCAGAGGATAATACTAATAATACAGCTTCCCTCCTCTGTCCTGCTACTATCTCATTCCCTTTCCCCTCAACCCCAGGTCTTCGATTCTTCTCTCACCTTCACGATTGGCGTATCATCGTCAATTCGAGTTCGTAGAATTTCACCCAACTCGTAGCCACCAAGCTCCCTTCGATTTGTACTTCTCACCTCCGTGGTCAACTTGCAGTCTAAACATCTATTCTCATGGTCAGCAATGTTACTTTTTATTTGAATACACAGCTCGTAACAATCTCATCAATTCTGGAATATTCTTATCTATACATCTACATCCATACGTACAGATTCGATCCTAACAATCGTGATTGGCAGATATTTACCTGAGTCTGAAGGACTCATTTACACCGTTGAAAAGTTACGGTGACTATGTCCTTTCATATGGTATGAAAGAGAACGGTGCGCGATGTATTACCGCATTGACTCATAATTTACCGGTGGTACCGATCTACAGCGTATATAACGATGTTCCGCGTCCACGTTGCGTCACAGCCATTTAATTTTCAATTAGTCTTACACGAAGAAAGTACGCAAACAAGCCACGACCAACACTCGGATTACGATAATAAGTCACAGGTGTGTATTTCTGCACGAGCTCTCTTTCACTGACGTTACATGTGCACTCGCAAGACTTTCAAGCACATATTTCGTTACCATACCAAATACTATGGAAAGCATATGGCAGTATGTTATCTATCGCTGAAACAAATTTACGACGAATGTCGTAAATATCCGTCCTAGCGAAGTAGCGCCATGACCAAATTGTATTTATTTATTTCGAATCAAATGGCTCTTCATACGTATGATCGTAATGCCACGTGGAAACTGATGGTCGATGGTGATAAACATGAATTCGTATGAATTGGTGGCAAACAGGAATTCAATAACTTCCAAGATTTCCACTCGGTTTGTTACTCGATTCGAATGATGAAAGAACGACAGAAAAATCTTTGTTGATCCCAGTGAATCTGAAAATCGTTTCGATATACCCTTATTTCAATGGCGACGAAAGGGGCATCGAGGATTGTTCAAATAAAACCGTTCGATCGTCTTTCCTCGCTCGAATCAGGAAACCTGTATCTGTAGGTAAAGTAGATCGAGTGAAGATGTTATTTTGGTGTCTTTGGCCTGATATGAATTCTTCGGCAATCCCAAGTCTGAAGTAACCGGCGAGGAGATGAAACGAAGAAAATAAGTAAGCCGCAATTACGATCGACGTTGCTTTACAACCATCCGAGCTCGTGATCCCATTGCGAACGATCGCATTTCTTATCTCCTTTAGCATTTCGATACAAGGGATCAGTAATTAAATGTTAAGATCGGCACACGCGCGTGGCCCGTTCGGCGGCAATCGTCAAAGTGTTCCCGGCCGTACCACGCACGGCTTTCTTCAACGATATAACGCCAATATTGAAATTGCGAGTCGTTATAAAATAAAATTAATCGCCTCTCGTTATCGCTTATGCGTGTCGTTGCAGCAGGGTGGTCACCATAAAATATCCACGTGTAGTGACAGCTCGTGATTTTCTCGCTTGCATTTTTCTTTTTTCGTTGCATCCATAAAATATGAAAATCTCCGTATTCTTCCATAATTTTTCCACGAATCGTATACATTTCACGAATTTCCAGTGAAAAAACAAATGAAAAAATGCGCGATGCAGAAACATTATTACCATCCATTTACGCGCATCATTTTCACGATGGTCCGCTTCATTTTCAGCTGGGTCATATTCCTCGTTTCTGGAACGTCGCGATACCAATTCCGGACCGGCGATAAATTTCCGTCGCCGATCCGCATTCCGATGCACCCGAACTTATCGTCATCTTCGAAGTTTATACTCGTTCGCGAACCGCGTACAAATTACGCGCCCAATTTGTAGCCAAGTTCCGATTTGCTAATCATCGCAGGAATACCAAGAGTCGCGAACGCACGTTGATTATATTTACCGGAATCTTCGGGATTTTATTGCAGCCATCGGTCAATGCCCGTCGTTGTTATCAAAGTTCTACGTCCCACGGATATTTCCCGTTTTAAATGCAGGTGTCCGGTAGGTTCTTCGAGATTAAAGGTTACACGAAATTCACCCAGACTTCATAAACACCGCGCCTCTTCCAAAGATAAGCCAATAAACCAAGCAGATACGGCGTTGGGTTACTGGTTCCTGGCGCTATCTCAGCTTCGGACAGGTGCGTCGTGGGCGGTGAATTACCGAGTGGGTCACAGGTCACTCTCGAGCTGGAGTCGTCGTAATCATTTTTCTTTTCGTCGTCGTGGTATGTTCTTAGCATGCGAGGGAAACGCACACCAGTAAAACGACGAGAAGAATTCCTGCGAACGATGGTCCGAGGAAAGTGAACAGCATCGATCGGCAGCCTTCAATTTTAACGAGGCGTACCAATGGTAGTCCATGGCTGAAGTTCGAGGTTAACGATTACATGCCTCGGACACTGAGTTTTATCACGTATCACGATATCATCATCGTGTATCAAGCTCCCTAGTCCAACAGGCGAGGTTTTTTTAATTCGTTCCAAGAATAGTATTATTTTCGCTCTCATCTTTGTTTATCGGAAACGGCAATGGAAGAAAGCATCGCGAAATAAAGTCCCGTCGTAACTCTTAAGATTAGATTAGACATATTTTTTCACAAGGAATAAACTGGTCAACTCAGAAATACTAGAAATATCGCGATTCTGCTGTGTTTACGTCCGTGGAAACAATGATCTTGCGACGTCGAATCTCGTTAAAGATAAGACTTCACGATGCCAAATCCGACTAAAGAAGAGACATCGGTTTTACCCTGTTGCGGCCTACACCTAGTGCAGTAGCCTGGGATTGGGAGAACTATAACAATTAGTATATAGGTAATTGGTTATTGACTCAAGAGAGGGAACTCACCGATATCCCTTCCTATCCAATTTTCGTCGATTTTCTGACAAGGAAGCAAAACAATTCAAATTCGATCAATCAGTCCATTGTTTCAAAAAAAGTCCGAACAATTATAAATAGAATTCAATAGAGACTCGGAAACCACAAGTCAGATTTATATCTATTGTTACTCTTTCGTGATGCAGAATTGCCTTTGGGAATTTAAAATCTATTGTAATCTTCGATAATTATTCTGAAATGATTTTCGAAATGAGTTATTACATAAAGGGCGACGTCGTTGACGACGTCGCAAGTTCATGGCTCAGATAAATTATCTTTGTTGATTGTCTCTGGTTTCCTCGGTTACTTACCGATCACGCGAGGTAAGATAAATCTAGGTTGTCAGAGGATTGTTCGGTTGTCGTATCAAATGTCGGAGATCGTTTTCGGTGTTAACCGACAGCACTCGTTAACTCCGACTAATTCGGGAGAAGTGTAAAACATGAGAAGCTTCAATGAGAGTGATCAGTTGGAAGCGTCCGCGTCTAACTAAGATACTTCCCTTCGAAAGTAATGGCTTTATTTCGAGCGTGCTATCTGCTCGCTGGCCTGATTGCCGAACTAGAATCCGTAGTTACCGATGATCGGATCAAGTTTACTTGTATTCATTCACAGAACCAATCGGAATGAATTCGAAGTAATTTAACCTTGATGATAGGATGGCAGAAACGTGAGTCAATCATCGACGAATCACGATTTGATGTTCTTACGTGTTTCTTGACATATCAAACGGGGATTTTCCATATCGCGGTTTATATATAATAATTATTACTGATTGCGATGACCCAGCAGGGAAAAAGTAGACTTCGCGACTGATAAGTCGGTAGGCGTGCTTTCATAATCTTCATTTTTCCTCGATGGGAGCATGCTCGACTAACACCATTTCACCCTTTCGCAGCGCGTGTGTGACGAGTACAAAGAGCCATCACCGTCAAGTCTTCAGATCCAGAAGTTGTTTTTTGATTACGGTAAAGCTTCACGCTTTCTTTTCAGGTTCATTGAATTTCAGTCGACGTTTTTCTCATTGGTCATCGCTAACTGGGCACAAATTGGGCGTTTAAACGCTTTACACCAATGGAATACGACATGACCGATTGACTTTTTAACGCGCACCTTCCTGTCACGTCAATGTTTTCTGGCAGACGCGGTCTTCCGCGATGTCGTGGTTTTTACCACGAGGCATCAGCGAGACACATACGCCAAGACCAGTTTTCATGCGGATAGTTTTCAACGACCATGTAGGCTACTTGGGTAAGAGAAGTAGCCACAACAAACATCAATTTGAAAGCATCTTTTGTAAACGACAGGTAACTTAGCGAAGTGATGACAAATTCTTCTCCGCGTATGTGAATGTCGAGTATTTCTGACGGGTTGTCACTCTCAAGAATGATGCCAGTGCTCCTTGGCTTATCGCATGGTCGCGGACGTTTCGATGCGTGGCGTCCGAAGAATAGGTAGGTGTGCCTCTCACAACAGACGTGATACTGCTTGACGTGCTGTCCGTTGAACAAGCTCAGCCGGATAGCGTTCTAAACAGCAGTCGACATTCGTACGCTATCGATGCAATACAATATTATCTATCATCCAATTTGTCATATTGAAATATATGCATACATCGAACCCAGCATGATGCATGCTAGTCTTGATATAGTGACTGAGATACGGCTACGAAAAGAATTCCAGCATAAAAAGAAACGGGCGAACCTTGAAAGGTGAAGCACTACCTTCGGTCTAATCGGAGCGATCGCGACGTCAAAGAAGTCTCGTAAAAGAAATATCCGAAGAACTATAAACCAACTGAATTATAAGTGACACGAACTTGACATCGAGATCGAGGCTGATTATGATATGCACTTCTACGATTGCGCCCTCTGATGCCGTTCGAGAGTGGAGTACGATCACGATACCGTGATAACGATTAACGCCAGAACTGTGTAACTGTAAGAACCAGTTTCAGGATTTTATACCGATAATTCGAAGACAATTCTGAATCGCAATTACGCCAACGGCATAACTGCTAACTCGTGTCAAAAGAACGAATGACTCGAGGCTGACAAAACGGTGGAACATGAGACGTTGATGCCCAGGGGCATCGACGGCAATCTCCACACGTACGAGCAGTCAATCAATCTGTCACGATGTCTACCAACAACTCCCGAGACAAAAAGAAAGGGTTTCATACGCGAGGTGGGGTGGTTGGCGATCTCTGGAGTTTGTCATACGCTTGACGCGAGCGGAACCTTCGGAAATCTAAATCATGCCGTTCGTTGCTCGAAAATAGTACGTGCATGATTACGGTTTCCACAGTAATAGGAAGGCGTTACAATGCATTTCAAATAATCAAACAACTGTGCAATACCCTCGTCATGCAACCTTTGCTGCAGCTGTATGACTCGAAACTCGGTAATAAGGCGGCCTTAAATTTCAGTATTACGTTAAGCTTCGAGGTCATACTGTTAAATTTTTGTAACGATATAGTTGGAAGTAGATGTTGATCCTACCTTTATCCTGCAACAGTTATTGTAATGCAAGAGTTGTAATGGTGCAGTGACTTGGGTCGAAGACGAAGCAACAAAGAAACGAGCAGGAATCACGAGAAGAAAATAGAAACGAAGAAGACGAGCCCAAGATAAACTTCTGGTTAATTCAAGTTTTTGAAATTATCCATATTTAAAACTTTACACTCGTTTATCTCCAAACTAACTTTTTCTGCATGCCGTTGTGAAAAAAAATTATTCAACTGAATTATATGAAATTTTTGTGTCATTCGTAACATTAATGGCTATCGCGGGGAGTAAAATCAACTTTTTATTTGAAAAACTTCGTATTCTTGCATTGAAAAACTGACCAAACGAAGCCTGTTGTTCGGAACTAACAAGTTTCAAACGCGCGTCATTCTGTCAATTTTTTTATTTATTCTAATTCCGGCCATAACTGTGCTCATAGTGATTAATTATTTTGTTGATTTTGTTTTTTCCGTCAAATACAAGAGTAAAAACCTAACTCGTCTCCAGGTCCGTTTTTTTAAAGAGATCTTATCTAGCGGAATTTCGACACATTTAAACGTTTTCTTTAATGGCAAAAAAGTTTCTGTATGCAGTACGAGTGTTACAATATATGTACATGAAAGGATGAAATATCGTTGTTCATTATTTTATCTTCTAAAAATAAATCCTAAGAATTTCACAAATTTTCAGGCGCTAGATCACCGACTCTAAGCGAAATTCTGACTGAAATCCATCAGAATTATAAATAATCACGGCTAGAATCACTGCGCATTGACGTCAATGCTACGAATCCGAATCGGCGCGATCACGAAACACCATATTCACTGTGACACTAGTCTTTGAATTTACAGCTGCAATAATTCGCGAGTAATAATTGCGGGTGAAAAAACTGAAGAGAATAATCGAGCGCAGTGCCCCAATTTCGTAATGACCAGAAGAATTGTAACGATCGCGGGTTTTATTATTGGTTATTTTCACCGGACAACTTTGGTGGTCCTCGTAAAATTCGCGGTAAGTGCTAAACGCAGGTAGGTACCAATTTAACCTTCGCCCGTGAAAGTGCTCGACAAAAAAGCGTTACTGCAGGTTTCCCGAGTAACGAGCGTATCTGAAGGTGGTACCGAAAGTGGTAGAAAATATGATCGGAAGACGCGATAACTTTCTGATTCCCATCCGCGGATCGTCGGACCGCTTAAAGGATCTGGTGAAATGAGCTAGAGAATTGAGACCTGATCGGACGGTGGGGCTAGAAGAGTATTATAACCATTACGAGGGTCGTTAATAAAACACTTAGAAGGCATGTTCCTTGTTCCGTGTTATCGCTTTGATCAAGAAACCGTAGGCATTCGAAAAAATATGATTGGTAATTACTCGTCCCCAACGAACGGAACAGCATCTAGAACAAATGAGCGTATACATGTATCCGTGGAACGATTTTAATGATAGGGTCGGAATCGTTAGCACCTGCACGCTTCTGCTGGTAAAGCGTGTTCGAGCAAGGTGTGAACTGAGAAAATCCTCATCGGTACCTTCGAAAATATTTTTATTATCACTATAAAATATGAAAAATTAATTAACGCAATGAGAACGGTAGCGTCATATATGGTGTAATTCATCTTAAGTGACCAGCCTCCTTCTGATCAGATAGCCACCACCATTTCATAGCAGCTCGTGCGTGCCGGCCATTTTGTTACAGCTATTTCTCGCTTAACGCCGCGTCAGATCTGTCGTGCCGATTGCCTCGCGTCTATTCATTATTTTTTGTCGTCCGATGTTCTCTCGTCGTTCCAATTCGAAGTTGTTCGAGGGGCAATGAGTTCGAAACTTCTGCATGCTGAACCCTGATTGGCGAAATTATAATCGAGTCAGAAGTACGATTTGTCCCGTACCAGCTGATGCCACGGGACCTGCTGCAATATTGCCGGTAGTGAATATAATACCACTTCGTGTGGATATTATGTAACGTGATAATTGTAGGACTCGGAAATTGTATCAACAATAAAATACGGGGGAACGTTGAAGTTTTTCAAAGGGTATGTTTGGATTGAGACGTTCGTGGATACATCAGTATTAGAGGAGCAAGTCCGTTGTAATTATTACCAAATGCATTTATAATGGTCCAGATCTAATTACCGGTCCAGTTTCCGAAGGAATTAACAGACAGTGTGTGATCACACCAACGATCAATCAGCCGTGAACAAACATCGGTGTATTTTCGAGACAGGCTAATTGGACGAATCTCGATAATTTCACAGACGAGTAATAACCTCGTGTGTCATCAATTTCTGAGTTATATGGGTGCCAAGTGAGATTACGGCTCGTGGAAGCCACGATGGCCGAGATGGTACATTGGAATTGGATCTGACATCGATGCTGCACCGTGGAATCTGGTACACGGCGCAACCTTGTCTCGCACCAACCTGAAAAAGTAATTGGCACGTGGTCGATAGATTTACCGAATGATCCATCGATCCTTGGATAATCTTGGGAGTTGTACTCGAGGTGATGTCCTGGTCACTTGAGACAAGAGTGCGCGATGGAATTGTGGCCAATGTTCGCGGCACGTTGCAACGAATTAGTCGAGTTCTTAGGCCAAGAATACTCGGATAGTCTGACGCATACGACAGATCTTCAACACTTCGCGATGGCACGAGACAATATATAGATATATGAATCCGCTACATGGATCACAGATTGTACGACCTTGTTTCTCGCAAAGAAGAATCAGTAGCGAATCACGTAACGATGCCCTCGATCGTTCCTATCGATGCAGAATCGACAGCTCCAGCGGTACGCTTGTACGATGCGTATCAAGGAAGACATTCCACAACGATCTTACCTAAAGTCAAGAGTTTATTCTTTCGGTACCACGTGGCTTTTTTTGTTTGTTTTTCTTCGGCCTTTTTTTATCAATACCCGCTGCTCGTGAAGCTTACGCGTGATGACCGGACATCGGGAAAGTCAACCTTGAGACCTGGACAGTGGTCAGACAAAGTGGTGTTGCTGATGATTTCGACGTGACCACACATAAGGAGAGTCTGGGGTCGCATGCAAAACGAATCGGTACATAGGTGGACGCGGCTGCGCTTCCATCAGGCAATAAATACTTCTATCAGCGCCCTCTGAGGCGTCATTCGAAATCGGTTGTGGCGGTACTCGCGTGACAGCAGAGCGGTGAATGGCAAAGCTACGTCTGTCTACATTCAATGCCCCGTTCTCATCCCCCGAGTTATATGCTGTACAAAAACGAAGCTTTGCTTCGGGGACAACCGCATGCGGTTACTCCCTGTTCGAATGCCGAAGGATCTGCCGGGAGGATGAGGATCTGCATATCATTGGGTACTCGATTCGAGCAGCTGGGCTAGCTTGGTACCGATAAAATTGTCCGAACTACGTCAATTCCGTACGTCCTACGCTTCAACGAGCTTCGCAATGTTCAAAATTTCATGGATTAAAAGCGAAGAGACAATAAAAACAACAATACCAGTAGCCGCGAGCGGAACATTCGTTATGGCAGATGAGAAATCGTAGCGATGCTGAAGACTATAACGAGTTGGTTCGATGTTCGGCTACCGTCGTTGGTTAATTTTACCGGGCTGCTATCTTAGGCACGGCTCGACGATATTCGAATCCTTGGGAGGAGGAAGAGATGTCGCGGGCGACAAAAGAAGGTCTGATAATTGGGTGAGCTCGAAAAACACGACACCCGCACTTGGCAGGTACCGCTGGTACTGATGAACGGATCCCGTGAATCGGCCGATCGGACATCTCTTCAGCGGCGAAACGCGGCAAGTCGGCACCCTCGCAAGTCGGATCGAGCTGATGCCTTTCGTTGCCTGTGTCCTTTACCTCTATGGAGGCTCTCGGTCACGAGCTACCCTTGAACAATAAATCTGATCCTTTGGTGGGTAATTGGGTTTACTCGGTGAGATCAATCCGATACTGTCCCTCCGGTGTGCGTCTCTTTGTCCGGAACGCCACGTAAGGTTACACCAAAGGTTCCGTAGCAACATTCAAACGCGAGGCTGGCGACAGAAGGTGGTACTGTTAACGAAACCGAGCTGAGAGAGCGTAACGCTCGTTGGTAGAAATACCTCGCTTATTGTGATTTATAGGCACAGATATCGACTGATTGACGAAACGCGAGCATCGAAATTGAAGATAGTTTTTTGTTTTTTTTTCAAGCCGGCACCATGATTAAGCTACGTAACGAGATAACGTCGAAGGTCTTAATGGCTACTTCGTTGTTCATCGATCGACTCGAAAGACTTTCTCTAGTACTTTTTTTCATCCATCTTTGTAACGGTGTGTGATTCGTCGATTTGTCCTTCGTTTCTCGGAGCCGGATTGCTGGCTGCCACTGAAGTAGAGGCAGACCCGTGGACGGTGAAACGCGTTCCCGATCACGCGTTCTGAGGATACTCATCGGTCGAGAGGTTTGAAAATGGTGCAGATAGGCGGTAGGCTCTGTTCTACCCCCTGATCGCGACTTGCTCGTAAATTCATCTTCCGAAGTCACGGGAACGTCGGCTCTTGGAGGCGGGGACTTCTTAGATCTCGTCGGGCCTCATTTATTATTCAGATTTATAGCGCGACTCTTTTGCTGACTCTCGGGAGAGATCGGCACGGATCGCAAGGTTTCGCTCGCTTGCTCTTGCCTGCTCTTGATATTCGACGTTTTGCATACGGCATGATTCCGGTACGATTTCAATGAATCCACCGCTAAAGAAAGCTTGGCGGTCCTCGTAAAGCGTGCACCGCCACGTCAACCGACTTCGACGTACTTGCTGCTGTCAAATATTTTCAATATTCGTTCTCTCGTGTATTTATCTTCGTTGAACGGGGAGGCTCCGTACGAACTCTGGAATAGGCCGCGGGCAAGCTTCAGGTGGAAGAAAACGAGGGGAGGTACGGCTTGTCCGTCATAGGCCTAACATGAAACTTGGCATATCCATAAATTCAGAGGGTTCTTCGCCACGTTCTTTACGTTCCCGACGAGCGTTCTCCCGCTCTTCCAGAAACAAAAGACTCACGAAACTGCCCAGGACTATCTTTCCGAGACTTGAATATTTATCTAGAGTAACGACTGCTCGCGATGCCTCTGGGACAATTTCCGACGTTCGTTCTACATCGGCATCTCTTGTTTCTCGTGATAAAATGCCGAGAGAAGTTTGAGTCCTCTAGATTCTTAAAATTCCGGACTCACGTCGGCCGATCAACCCTCAACGATCTCCGAGACCAGATTCGGGCCTCGGAGCCTCAACACCTGCCCCCACAGAGCAGTCGGAGTTGGGGCGCGGGATAGAGGACCTTCAGATGCCTGAAAAGGGCTGAAGAACGCTACGGACTTTTCAGCTTCGGATCTTTTATTTACTTACGAATGCGATCTACCCTAATGAGTTTTAGTTTCGGCGTGAAATTTTGACGATTTCGTAATTGTCTAATCTATTTCACCGCTCGTAGATCTGTCTGCAGTTAATTGGGACGGGTCCGGAATCGTTGGGAAATTGGCTGAAAATCGTTTAGAATTTGGGTTTCCAATGGCCATTTAAAGACCCGTTGGGAAGACCCAGCCTTACGATTATAGAGCCTCCGTCATTTTAAAAAATATCCGCTCGTAAGAACCTAATGGATTTCAACATTTGACAATGCTCGCGACGTTCTTTTCGCATTTGACAACGGCAATTCGTCAGTTCCTGACAGACGACGGACAACAAATTGATCGGCATCGTTATTGGTCTGAGCGACTCTTCCAGGACCAGAGGTCAAACGCGTGTAATTTTGCCTTTTGCACGCATACTATGAGGCTAGTATACACGAAAATCGCCGTAGGTTCGCATGTACGTACGTACGATATACCTACAGCTCGGACATTCACTTCGTGCCTCGAGCAAGTCCCGAGTGTGAGCTGCGGGACGTGAAAGGTCGCTCGAGTCACGAACATACCAGGCATGTCACGACACAAAATTATTCTGTATGATCGAGGCACGCGATACAACTAACTTTTACCATTTATTGTTGACGGGTGTCGCTCTTTCGTTTGGTGCGCACGGCCTACGTTACCATTGGCCTCGACCTCCTGTTATGTCTTTTGCCTCCGCCGACCGGACTCGACCACCTCGTAAGTCACGTGACTCATGTAAGCGCGTCACCACCGCCAAAGACCAGCGATTAGATCTTGTCTCGGTGTTCTCTCCACGTCCCTCGCCTCATTCTCCACCTACGCTTGTGACCGCCTCTACCTCTTTCCCGACGATTGAGGAGACCCGTCAACGAGCATAAAAAGCCTATCCGCAATTCGTATGAGGTTGATACTCGTCGTGCGTGTTCAATCGCTTGAACACCCATATTCGTAATGTTCGGAGTTGATAAATAAGTCCCCAGGTCACATTTCGACCAGGTTTTGGAAAACATAATGAGAAGGCTCGCCAATGTGAGTTGACATTTTCCTTAGCAGCTCCTGTTTGGTCTTCGAACTCTTTCAACTCAGAGATCCAATGAAACAGTTTTCAGAATGTAAGACTTGCCAGTTCGCGTGCAAAGCTACAGTTTTTCACGCATGAATTTACGGGCTGCGTGGAACAAGGGCCTAAGTTGACCTGAGTACTTTTTCTGAAAATCTATGATTCTAGATCTACAAAATACGCGTTACAGTATAAAGTATGGTATACATCTGCAAAGTTGTTTTTCGCTTCGAAAATGAACTTTTTTTTAATGGAAAACGGAGCGTAATTTCGAAGTAATCTTGAAATAATCGACTCATCAGGTAAGACAGCAAATAAAGTTAAGAATCTTCAATGTCTTATGCGCTACCTGCCATCAGATATGCGATCTTGGTGCGTTAATAACGTATTTTCAGTCATAAAATAAAATAGTTATCGTCGAATCTATAAAAATAATCGTCATTATCAATTTTTTCGAATGTTCTTATGGAGCTAATATAGACTTTCACTTTTCAACCCGTTCCTTTCTTTCCATTCGTGGATGGATTTAATAATGGATGTAACGTACGCTAAAATTTTATTGTTTCCGCGGTTAGTTCCATCGTTTATTACTTAATTTATGGAATAAGGCCTAATTCGACATTCTTATGGCTCTCTGATTCTAGTGTTATTCGAATTTTTACTACTATATTCATGTTGTTAAATTACTCGTATAGCTATTGACACTGAGTATAACGATTTTAAATGGCGATTTCACCCTAAACAGTTTTTCTTATCTAGTCAGAATTAAGGTTTCTGATTTGGCCCCTGATTCTACACAGCCCTTCGATTCCAAAGGAAGCAGAAGAATCGTTGAATCGAGTATGTCGAAGGGATACACGTAAGGGTTTACCATTTACCGTCTTGTTTACATGTACGAAGCGTGTTCTAGAAAACAATTGGCCGGAATCGGTTTAGAGAAGATTTGTGGAGTATTCGTGGAGTCCGTGTTCAATTGGTTGCCCATGAGCCATCGGAACAAGCTCACAAGAAATTCCTAAGCATCCGAAGAGATGACAGCATTTTCTTCTCTACGTCGGTATCCCCCCACTCCTCGCGACTTGTGCCCTTTCTCGCACCGACGTGGCGATCTTCGCTGTCTCCCTGCTCCTGCGTGCACTTTCTTACCTCTTTTTATGGTAAAGCCGGTCGTCACGCCCGGCACGCTCCCTCCACGTGGGTCACGAGACTGAATTCCGGCAAGGTTCGTGGCTGTCCGCCTTCCTTCGTAGAACGACGCTTCCCACGCGACCAGCGCGCGTCGCGTCGCGCGTCGTTCGAACTAGCATTCCCTGACTCGTGTGAACTGGAGTCGAGCGTTGACTGTTGTGAGAATCTCACGGCATCTCTTCAAAGATCGGAATAATTGTAACTGTAAATTCACTGATATGAGAAGTACGAATATGAAAGCTCCTCGCCAATCTAATACTTCGAAATAGATACGTTGCGGGTAACGTTTGTTATTCAAGTACCTCCAAAAAAAGCTCTAATGAGCGTGTTCGATTAGAAATAATCAGGGATGTGCGTATATTCGAATTAACAAAATATCCGCGACGAATCGAAACGAATAATTCGATTCGAATTTCAATTCGATAGTTCGAATCATTGGAATATCCGAACAATTCGAACTATTCGAATAACTCGACCGTTTCGAATTGATTAAAAAAATATTTGCAAAATAATAAAATCCTTCAGGGAAAAGAAACCCAATTTCGCGTTTTAAATATTTAATTTATTAGGTTTAGTTTATTGTACGATTTTATGTGAAAAAATCAAGTGAGAAACTGTTTCTGTTTTTTTTTTGCAGGGGAAGGATTTTCTTTCTGATTCGGAATCAGATACTAAATCTAAAATTGAGTAGACTTGCTGTAAAGTTAGCTACTAGAGCGTAATTGTTCCCAAAGTAGGTTAAATAGAACGCAATTTTGTTTGCGCTCATTTTTTTTCATTTTTCGTTAACGATTGAAATTTTGTTTAATAATGAATTTTGTAAAGAAATTTAGTTTTTTGATTTTCATCAAAATTTCAGAATTTTTTTTTAATTAATTATTTAAAAACAAAATTTGTTATTTGAAAAAAATTTGAATAATTCAAGCTATTCGAAAAGTTCAAATTATTCAAACGGTTCGAATTTCGAAACGAATACAACTATTCGATTCGATTCGATTCGAACACTATTCGCATATCCCCAGAAACAATGTATCTACTGCTTGCATAGTTTGAATCCAATTGAATCTACGGAATTATTATTATAACCATTATTTTCTGAAGAATGCACTTCGAAATTAATGTTGGATACCGTAAGAGTAGTACAATTATCGTGTCGATTCAAAATGTCCGCGAAGTGAACTCTCAAAATGAAATACGAACGGGCAGTTAATCATGGCTTGATATACAGTTGTGTATCGAGACCCTATTGACCGAAGTAGAACTGATAATTGGATGTAGAGCATCCCCTATTAATTTCCAACATCCTGGACCATTCCACTAATGAGAGCATGGAAACGAGAGCCACGGCTCGCAGCGCTCGTCGGGCCTAGACAAAGAATTCGATTCTTCGGCAGCTATAAAAACTTTGGGGACAACGCAACTATTCCGAAAATCAATGAGTTGAACGTGACTCGATAGATTCGCGTCGTACCTGAGCGGCATATTTCTGGCGGTTATGCCTATCCTTTCGAGTTTTGCCAGCAGCGATGTTGATCCGGTCTAGAACTATCTGCGACTAGGCCGCATGAGAACCAGAATCACGATACAGAGTTGACTCATTCGGAGCAAACATAAATTTCAACCTCACACGGAACGGCTTCTGAGAATCGAGGTCCAAGAGGCTGCCGAACAACCGCTTCGTAATTCTGTCATGAAGGATTCCCACGAGTCAGAAATCTACGCGGTCCTCTTTCGAGGACGCATGCCGGCAACGAAAATATTCAACATCGCAACTCAACTGCCCGAGCCGAAATTCCTAATGTGTTTCGGAATAAAACACACACCAACGCTCAAATCGCCAATCATGATGTTGGAATCAGAAGTATACTGGCTCAAGAAACACTTCGTATAATACGTACGGTTTAGTTCAGAATGGAGCTTTTGTCTGTAAATTTGCGCTTCATTTCATATCATTGTGCTGCTCGTGACAAGCATTTGCCCACAGATTGATCGGAAACGAACTTGCAGTTCTTTCCGTTACGTGTTGAGCGACATTTTCGACAACCTTGAGTTGGTTGTTTCAGCTCTCGACGAATTCTGAGATCGTTACGATGTCACGATAGATGTTCACCTAGTTTTCTCGACCTATAAACAGTATTACGAAGCTCATTGTCATTTCGAAAATTTCGGAGAAACATTTGAATCTCGGACTTTTGAATGGATCTGGACAGGCAAACGCTGCTCACAGTATTCAGTTCCTTTGGAATCTACTAGTCCGGAGCTAAGAAATCTAATGGAATAATTGGTCCAATTTGAAGCAAGGGGACCAGTAAAATCTTGGGTCTCAAAATCTGATCGGTACTCCGACTGTGCAAGTTTTTACCTGTTCGTACGGTGGCTGTTATTCTGACTGTATATTCCCGAACGGATTGAGCGGGCACGCCAGGATACCTGAGGGATGAATTTGTAGATAATCGTTTCGTAATTATAATGAAAAGTTAATTGAATAAAACTGTTTTCAACCACACGTTGCCAGTACAGGATTCAACCAAGGAAACCTAACAGCTTGGTTCGATTTTTCGTAAAACGTGTCGTTACTCCTGACCTTTTTTCACCTCGTAATTTTCTGCTCGACGTTTTTGGCGTTCGGAAATGGATCATACAACGATCAACTTCTGAATGTTTTTTTAATACCGATACAACAAGGATGTGACGTCCGATAAATGTTATCTAAAGTATATTAGAGTCATGTACCACGTACAGTCGAACCTGTCTTTGTATGATAACAATGAACATCGAGGAATATTGAGGATAAATGAAAATCTTTGCATTCGTTGCTCGCCTAGCGTACAGACTACGATCGGCATTACCCATCAAAAATATGCTAATTTCAGCCACCTGGCCGTAGATAATTATAGATCTCGCGGCTAAATACAAATTGGAAAGCAGTAGGTTTATTGGTAATGATTTCAAATTATTCCTTCCCGTTGAATAGAATTAACAGTGAGGAGTAAAGACGGTGAGGATCCTCGGAACATCTCGTTGGTATTCGATTCTGTACTCCAGCTTAGTTCATCAATTTCTCCAAATATTTTATTGGATAACAAAGAATATTTGGTACGCCGATGTCCTCACGATTCTTTTTCTCAACGATGAAATTCATCACAGATTCATGGTTCCGTGATTTGTACCTTTTCTGTACTCTTCTACGTCAGAAATATGCACATTATTGATTGAAGTGATTTTCCGATTAGCTGTTGAAACAGATTAACGATGCATCTTGATGCTCAAATACGTACAAGTGTTCGGTACACAGTCCCCAACCAAGGTCCATCCACGAACTGCGCCATCAAGCGATTAGACCCTGCAACGACGGAAGGACGCATGCGATAACCACAAGTCGGTAAGACAGGGCAGGAGGTAATGCAGGAATCTAATATTACCGACTTGTGTTATATAGGCACATAACATCGAATATTTCATTTCCAGAAATGAAAAACATCCCTGATAGCTATATTACTGGTAATTCACCGGAATTCTGCTACCGCAATCTGTAGTCAAATTGACGAAAAGAATTGGATGGTACAAGTCTTGTCGTAAATCTGCAGCTAATTTGACGGAAAAAACTAAAAAGTAAAATCTTGCCGTAAACTTGTGCGAAAAATGTCGTTCATTTTACTAGAAATCTGTCCTTTAGCTTGTATTCAATTTGCGGCGGTAGATTTTTTACAACTTGTAAGCAAATGATGTTTCGCAGAGACTTGCCATAGCTTGTCGTTAATTTCACTGAAATCACGGATAATCCAATTCTTGAATAGAAAGCGTGGCTATCAACTGTAGTTGACTGTAGTCAACTATGATGTCGACTATGGTCGACCTCGGGCGTGAACGGAAAGCACCAATAGCAGCGACGCAAGGCCAACTTGCTGCTATCGTAGTAGTGGCGCGCAGTCCAAGCCATTAGTAGGAACCGGTAGGAACCCTATAGGGTCCCTACCCGTTTGTACACACGTCTGCATTAATGCCTGGACTGTTAATAAGTTGGCTGCGCTGCGCTCGCATGCAGAATGTTCCTCACACTGCAGCCAACTTACCTTAACTGGTCCAGGCATTAATGCACCCGTGTGTAGCACAAACTTTGTGGCAGCACTGGGCTGCCCAGTTAGCGCATAACTGATTATCACTGATTACAGCGCTGTTGACCGCGGCGACTTGCGACGGACGCTGTCCGTTTGATGTTTATAATCGCAGTAGGGTTAGGAATTGAATTGGTACGTAATTTGCGGATCGAAGACAAACCATGGATAACGAGAAAACGACGATGCTTGCAGTGTTGCAATTGCTTCGCAAATATAACTTGAAGGTACGTCGAAGTTCGAAGTTTGGATTCATAACCTAAATTTCGCTAATAGTAAATGACGAATGCAGTGTCTGTAATTCTCTAATTGGGATAGGCTTGATTACCGCAACATTCAGATCGTAATATTTCACGCGGTGCCTAATTCATCACCGGAACGATGTTTTTCAGGCCACCGAAGAATTGTTCAAAAAAGAGGCAAACTTGACGGATGTCTCCATCGATGATAATCAACAAACAGATTCAGAAGTCAGCAGTGTACTCTCCGCGTACAAAAGTGAAGGTGATCCTGCTCTCTACGAGAAAGCTTACAGCGAACTTAAAAAGTTTGTTGAAGGTGCTTTGGATATTTACAAGGTATATGCATTCTTGGATTTGAGCGAATCTGGCGGAATATCACAGAGATGAAATTTTTAGTGCTCATTTCTACTGTTGCGTAGCATGAGCTCGGCACGATTTTGTATCCTGTTTTGGTCCACATGTATCTGGAACTTGTTTACAACAATCATTCTCAAGAGGCTAAGCAACTGATGGAAAAATTTTCCTCTAATTTAGAGGAGTATTATCAGGAGGATCTGAAACGACTGTCCAACGTTACCAAACGAGAACAGATGGCTGGAAACGAATTGACCGATACGTTCAAGTGCGACTTTACTCTTTATAATATGTTTTCCATGATTTCCATACTCGAGACAATTGCTACTATCTCTAAATATGTTGACAAAACCCATGATATTTCAAAGGTAACTTGAAATCGATTATTACATTCGGGACAGAATCCCATTCAACTATGTTTCTAATCATACTACCGATAGTAGACATTAGATGTACAAAATGCAACGTTTGTAATGGACGTTGATATTTCCTCTCACGTTGTTCTTTAATATTCAAACTGTTTCTTTATCATCTACGTGTCCTTTATAATTTTGTCGCAAAAATTTTCTGTTTTGCCATATTAAATTATGTTGAAATATTACTGCAATAGAATATCAAATAATACAAAAAATAAGAAACTCGTATTGAGAAATCATAGAAGTAATGATAGTATTTGCAGGATAGATCGTTTTCAAGTTTGTGACTCAAATCTGTAATTGTGTTGTTTTTTACAGATCAAATCAATTTATTATAAGAATGTCGCGAGATACTCTTTCTATACTGAAACGCCATCTGCAAGAAAAGAAACATAGTGTGCTGTTGAATATTATCCAGGAACATCTTTATTTCGATATGTACGAAGGTGTAGCACGGAATAAACAACAAATAGAAGCTACCTCCGGCGCTGTAGTTGGCGAGGCTACCAGACAAGGTTGTTAAACACAAGTCAAGATGCATTTGGACACTCATTAGAAGCGGAGAAATATAATTTGCATTCTTCGTAACCGTGAATCGCATATGATTCGTATCTGTATGAGACTCGAATTGCAGATAACAAGGCGAAAGTCTACTATGGTCTCTTAAAAGAACCAGATATACAGTGCGTACCACCAGCAGAAGAAGAAGAAGACGATGCAGGTGGAGGAGAGGGTGGTGACAAACCAAAGAAAAAAAAAGCCAAAAAAGATCCATTGTTCTCGAAAAAAACCAAGTCAGATCCAAACGCTCCGCCTGTTGGACGAATGCCACTGCCAAATTTGTTAGTTTATCAAGCTCATCAGTCTCACACGATACGTTAATTCATGCATGAGGATTGATATTAGCAATCCAGTCATAACTTGAAATAAATTGTCATCGGGATGCTTTCACTTATCTTTTTGCATTACTGAAATATAATGAGTTCTGCTAGATTATTGTTTTCTTATAGATGCGTGTTAGAATGTGTATTGATATAGCAAATAATAATTCGAAAAATTATTGCGCAGGAAAGATGCCGACAAAATGGAAAAGGTTAAAGCTTTGAGAGAAGCTTCCAAAAGGGTTGTACTAGGACCTGATAGTCTTCCATCAATCTGCTTTTATACCTTGTTAAATTCAGTACACAGGTACGTTATCACATTCTGTATCACGAGATTGAGGTGCATGTTGTGTCTATCATCACTGCACCTTCTGTTTTCAAAAAAACAGTGTCATATGATAAAATAAAAAGTGTTACAGCTGCGGAAGTAGCGGAGGACTCTAGCTTATTGGCGGTCGGCTTCAGTGATTCAGCCGTTAAAGTTTGGAGTTTAGTTCCACAAAAATTGCGGTTAATGAAGAGCGGTGATCAGTTGCAAGACATCGATCGAGAAGCTGGTGATTATTACAGTCTTTGATACATTTTATTTCCTAATTTTTCACATAGACCAAAGTTCACCCAAAATCAAATAAATAATTTCATGTTTTCGGATCGATACTCTGATTTTTCCTAACGTAGTATTTAGTAAAATTTATTTATTATTTCGTTTCCGCAGATGACGTTCTAGTAAGAATGATGGACGACAGGACAGCTGAGACATCAAGATGTTTATACGGCCACAGTGGGCCTATATATAGTTTGTCTTTCAGCCCAGACCGAAATTTGTTACTTTCTTCATCCGAAGATATGACAAGTATGGCAGTAGATTCCCAAATGAGTTACAATTTTAGTTTTTTATTTTATTATCTCACCGAATTATACTATGATGTATTATAGTAAGATTGTGGTCACTCCATACATGGACGTGCGTAGTTTGCTATAAGGGACATCTGTTTCCCGTGTGGTCCGTACGCTTCTCTCCTCATGGTTATTATTTCGCGACTGGATCTCATGACAAAACTGCCAGACTATGGGCTACTGATGCGCACCAACCTCTTCGTATATTTGCTGGACACTACTCCGACGTTGATGTGAGCAAATTATTATTGATGACCGTTGTTGTGCAGTATCTAACCGAGTTTATACAGTTATATGCATGAATGTGATTTATTCATCGAACATAAATGTTACAATCTGTTCGCTGGAAAGATGAAATTCTTCTCTAAACTTTTCATTTTTACTCTTTGTATGCGATTAACCATTCATCGAGTAATTATGGTATCCAATTTGCCCCAATAAAATTCAGTCCGAACTTTTCAGGTCGTTCAATTTCATCCAAATTCAAATTACGTAGCAACTGGATCGAGCGACAGAACGATCAGATTATGGGACTGTGTTACCGGCTCCCAAGTTCGTCTGATGACCGGTCATAAGGCACCTATTTATTCACTTGCCTTCTCAGCCGAAGGTCGTTTCTTGGCGACAGCAGGAGCTGACTGCAGGGTACTCATTTGGGATTTGGCCCATGGCCATTTAGTAGCAGCACTCTCCAGTCACACAGCGACAGTACACTGCCTGTTCTTCAGCAGAGACGGCAACCTCCTAGTTTCAGGTAAATTACGATTCTAAGAATCTAATCATTAATGTGACGAGGCGGGTAATTTCTCTAATCCTTTGCCTTTAGGATCCCTCGACTCGACCATGAAATTATGGGACTTTACAAAATTAGCTGAAGAGATGAGCTTGGAAGATGTGAACGTATCCCATAACCCAGATGTAAAGACAAGCGTTGATACATATCTGTTGCGAACTTTTCCAACCAAAAATTCTCCTGTCCTCACTCTCCATTTCTCTCGCAGAAATCTTCTCCTGGCAGTTGGTATGTATGAATCATCTTGATGTGAATATGATATTTTTATACTCAATTGAATGCAATAAAGAAAAATTATTGAAATTAAATGAACTTGATTATTGCTATCTAGTCGATATCGTTCGACTAAACGTGTTTTTATCAAAAGTTATACGTACGAAAATTCCAAAAACAATTCAATTCACTCGTCAAACGTTTATTTGTCGTTCATCTGTACATACATACATAAATACATCGATACCACGCGCATAGATACGAAAACCGACTTCGGGGTGTTGAAATATGAAACGAATAAGACGAGTCAAAATGAGGAAGATGATGTAATAATGAACTTACGCACGAATGTTTCTTTATCGCATCATATTCGATTATGGAACTTTGTTACTTATTTCGTTAAATATGAGTTCCAGCCGACTAGGAAAATAGTACGATGATGCGAATAAAGATATTTACGAATGTATTGTCCAATGCTGTCATAATTATACCGTTGATAAGCACTATACTTAGTTCAACCAATGAAGATACTAGTCAGTTTACTATCGAATTCAACGTTCAACAACGACTTCTACGCTATATTGACGAATCCTAATTTTTACAAGTCGAATTCTTTTTTATAATCATCTTTTCTATAAATACATTTCCGCCTCGCAGTCGGTGATAATTTTTTCTTGACGAGAATACGATGAAAGAAGAATATATTAAATATTTTGTTTGACGGAATTTAAGCAGTGGGTTTGCGGAATTTCTCTCCAGCGTATTTAGCAGCTGCTCCTAGTTCTTCCTCGATACGAAGAATTTGGTTGTACTTTGCTAAACGCTCGGAGCGGCACGGAGCACCGGTCTTGATTTGACCAGTCGAAAGACCAACAACCAGATCAGCAATGAATGTGTCTTCCGTTTCACCAGAACGATGGGACACCATGGTTCCCCAGCCGTTGCTCTTAGCAAGTTTGTGTGCATTGATAGATTCGGTTACGCTGCCGATCTGGTTTACTTTCAGAAGCAGACAGTTGCACGCCTTCTTGTCAATGGCGGTTTGAATTCTATGACGAAAAAAAGAAATTGATTCGAAACATTCTTTTATCTATTCCATTTGAACCTCTGTGCTGGTATGAAATGGTACTTACCTCACAGGGTTAGTTACTGTGAGATCGTCACCCACGATCTGAATGGGTGTAGATGCGGTGATGGAAGTCCACGAACTCCAGTCATCTTGGTCGAAGGGATCTTCAATGGACACGATTGGGAATTCCTTGACGAAGTCTAGATACAGTTTCTGAAGAGCAGCTGGTTCCAAAAACTTCGATGGGTCAGAAGCTTCATTTTTGAAGTCCAGATCATACTTTCCATCTTTATAGAATTCGGATGCTGCGACGTCCATACCAATTTTGATCTTGCCTTCGTAGCCAGCGGTCTGTAGAGAATTACTTGTTAGAGGGTTCTTTTGCTAATTTTGCCCGATGCCTGAAATAGGATTTTCAGATACGATCTTTGCGTCTAGAACGTGTTACCTTGATGGCCTCGAGAATGAGGTTCAATGCTTCTTTGTTTTCTTGAATGTTCGGGGCAAAGCCACCTTCATCGCCAACAGCAGTCGCATCCAGACCAAACTTCTTCTTGATACCAGCCTTCAAGTGATGGAAGACCTCACTGCCCATTTTCATAGCTTCAGTGAAATTAGCTGCTCCAGTTGGCAAAATCATGAACTCTTGCATGGCTAGTTTGTTTCCAGCATGGGAACCACCATTGATGACATTGAAGGCTGGAGTTGGGAGGATGATTTCAGAATTTCCGGCGAGTTCCGCGATGTATCTAATTATTATAGAGTAAAACTTTTATCTGACGTTGATCACCTCCGTAAGAGAAAAATATAAATAAACGTATTAAAATACAAAAAATTATTTTTCGTATGAAATTAGAAAGAAAAAAAATTAAAATTATCTGTCTGCTACTGACTTGTAAAGAGGAATTCCTTTTTTGGCAGCACCAGCTTTGCAAACAGCTAGGGATACTCCAAGAATTGCGTTGGCTCCAAGCTTCGATTTGTTCGGAGTTCCATCAAGTTTCAACAAGAAATTATCAATGTCCGTCTGTTGAGTGACTTCCAAGTTGGACTATTCGGACATAAAGATTAGACATTAAATCAAAAACTAATGAAATATTTCACAAGATAATTCACTGAATATTTCAACGAATTTGAAGCACAGACTAAAAAGTTATATTTCACTTTTTCGCATTCCAAACTGTAGGCACATATCAGAAATAATCGTTTACCTTCAACAATTCTGGTGCAATAATCGAGTTGATGTTCTCAACAGCCTTAAACACAGACTTTCCATGATATTTAGACTTGTCATTATCACGGAGCTCCAAAGCTTCGTGAATACCAGTCGACGCTCCCGATGGTACAGCAGCACGGAAAAGTCCAATATCAGTAACTAGATCGACCTGCAATTCGATGTATGGCGAGTAAGTCGAGTTGTCAAAATGTCATATACTCTGGACATTTTTCTTCTTCACAACGTACCTCAACAGTGGGATTTCCACGAGAGTCAAAGATCTGACGAGCCTTGATACTCTGAATCGGCATATTGTTTAGGTGATTGAAAGTACTGTATTTGAATAGTATCGATCTGAAAGAAGTCAAACTATCGGTTGATAATAATACGATAACAACTGAACACTTACAACAAGGACGAGTTGTGTTACGAAACATATGATGTAAAACCAACGTCTGTTCCACGAGACAACGTTTCGTTGCAGAAACAAAAAAGAATCGTAACACTTCTGTTCCAATGATAAAAGTAATGCAATTTGTTCATTTCCTGTCGGCATTCGCTACACGAGTGTCGGTGTGACCTTCTCAAGGACACACATCGAAGGCTACGCCCGGAAGGATCAATTCAATCGTACTTATACTGTCGATAAATATTATTCGAGATAAGCTTTGATTTTGAGTAACGAGGCGACGGTAATTAGAACGATGGAAGAACGGAGACCTTTGCGTGAAAGTTTGCCGAAATATAGCCTTGCCAATTCGAAACACCGACATTTTTCGTGCCGAATAGAATTCGTCGGATGAAAAAACGCGGCTATCGTGTTACATCGTTCTGAACAAGGATGAAATAATGTTAATTACAAAGATTTTCTCAAATGCTCGAAGGTATCACGACGAATTTCCACTCACCTATCGCGAACCACGAGATCTCTGTTGGCACGCTCGAAGCAGACTGAGGAACGAACGTATGACCTAGTTGTGACCTCTAAGTCCTCGGAAACTCAGCATCGAGTCGTCGTTTTATATCGATCCCGTTGGCTTGGCGCTTGGCAACTGGGTAGGATATACAAGATGTTAATTAAACTATCAACTAACCGCAAACTTAAACTACAGATGTAACCTATATCACATATTTCGTACATTTTTCATTAATCTTTAATCATCGGTTAAGTATTGACAGTTTTTACGTCGCCGGGTTTTCATGTCTGTAGATAACATTTCATCATATTTTGACACATTTCATATCGCGTGATACCGTTACTTTTCGGTCGATTGAATTTGTAGACGAATCGCGAGGCGAGTTCTCGCGGAAACAACCAATGGGAGCGTTAGGCACCGTTCCAACTCGCTCGATAAAGACGTAATCTTTTATTTTCGACGGTAGGTAAGATAGATTATTCCGTTATTAACCACGGGTATGTCTTATTGCTGTATCTACAGGAGCACGCTCAAATCCATTCTTTATCATGGTTCTGACGGTATTTCAATGCTCATCAGATGAATTTGGCATTCGCTCATGGTCACGCATGCTACTCGATGATAAATAGCATCCCAGTGAAACGGTAACTGTGTAATTATTCGGTTATTGCTTCATATTTACCATATCGAGAACTGGCACGAAAAGATCCCGCTACCTAACATAGACTGACGACTTTCACAGAAGTATTATCAATCAAAATCTAAAATCGCCATACAAACATCTATCTACAAGAATTTCGTGTTTATCGCGAGATAACAGCAGGTTTTCACGCAGCTGATCTCTTGATTGCGAGACCCCGTTGCCAGTTATTTTAAACTATCGAAGTACAATTGTATTCCCATCGGCTTGAAATGAGTAATAACATCGTACCTATAGATTAGATGGACGTTGAGAACCAACGTTTTTGCCAATCTGCAACAGGCAGCACTTGCGTGTATGATAGCTTGCCTGTCATCTAGGCGCTTAGCATCATTCACCATGAAACAACAACTGAATGAGATTCTCGGATCTGATTGCTTTTTTTCTCATTTTCATCCCAGCCACCGAGTACGAATTGCATCGTCATTCGTATACTTAACGACATAGAAAATGTATCTGAGGAGTGTATGTCGCATTAAAAAAACGCTGATTTTTTTCTCTTTATATATTTCATCCAACATGCAGCACTTGTAGATGGAACGTCAGATATTATGAAATCATACGACAATTAAATATTAATGATAGATTCTACAAGGCTTTGATAAGTTCGTAAGCCTTCTCGGAAGTCAGCACTACGGTCGCAGCTCCTGGTAAATTCAACTTCGTAGTATCCACTTTCGTTCCTGGTAGAATTTCCGATGATACCCCTGACGTATATACGATCATATTTTCAGGAAGATTAAGACTCGATCGTACATTGGCAACATGTGCGGTGGTATCACAGTTCACGAGTGCCACGATAGGTGTGGCTCCAACTATCTGGCGCACGATGGCAAGAACATTACCAGCTAGCTCCAGAACTTGGGTGGATCCTTCCTGAAGAATGGGTATTGTACGAAGAGTTGTCATAGCTTGAAAGACCCGATAATGCGAGTGAGTTACAGTTTTCTGCGCAGCTAGATTGAGCGTAACGTAGTTGGGATTCACCGGTAGCCATGTTTTATTGCTAACCGAAAAACCAGCACTGGTCGTGCTGTCCCATTGGAATGGGGTCCTTTCGGGATCTCTTGAAAATTTCTCGTAACGATCCGGATCCGTGTAGCAAGCTGCTGGATCAACGCTTTCTTCCCAACTTATGTCCGTATCAACCATGCCAATTTCATCGCCGTTGTAAGTGACCGAGATACCCGGTAGCATCATGCAAACAATTGTCATCTGATCGGACCGCTCGACTCCGTATCTCGTAGCAACTCTGTGTTGATCGTGATTGCCTACAACCCAATTAGCGACTTGATTCTCAGGCATATTGTCCAGCCATTTGTCGAGAGCTGCTTTCAACTCGGCAGCCGAGGAGTCGCGATTTACATCCGTGATGAGCCAAAAATTGAAAGGAATCGAGCCAAACGAGTAATACCTCATTGTAAACTCCGTCGAAGCATAGGCCTCGCTCATCAAAACTTTCGCATCCGTTCCTATTTCCGCCGCGTATGCATCAACGGTCTCGCGCCAAGTGCGAAGAACCTCGTAAGTCTCGTCAAGATTTTGCGAATAGATATGATAAATGTAACCTGGCTCGTCCGGTAAGGAGTTCGGATCACCGGTTAACTCTTCGTCGGGGAAATCGGGATCCTCGAACAAAGTATTAATCGCGTCGATACGGAAGCCGTCTACACCTCTCTTTAGCCAGAACAAGAGAACGTTTCTCATTTCTTCCTGTAGTTTCTCATTTCTGTAGTTCAAATCCGGTTGGCCGATCGCAAATTGATGCAGATAATATTGTCCCCTCTGTTCGTTCCACTCCCATGCAGATCCTCCAAAGGTGCTGATCCAATTATTCGGAGGAGCAGGCCGACTACCG
Organism: Arge pagana; assembly: GCA_963969455.1. Classification (NCBI taxonomy): domain Eukaryota; kingdom Metazoa; phylum Arthropoda; class Insecta; order Hymenoptera; family Argidae; genus Arge; species Arge pagana. Next base: position 9,236,066 of record OZ018313.1, read on the forward strand.
TTTGCCTGGGCAATTCCATCGAGCCAAATGTAGTAATCCGTGTACGGGTCTACGCGAGCAATGCTCTGTAGAAACCAGGCATGTTCGTCCGAGCTATGATTTGGTACGAAATCCAGAAGAACTTTGAGACCAAGTTCCTTCGCCCTCGCTACAAGTCTGTCGAAATCGTCCAACGTACCAAATATTTCAGCGATGTTCGTGAAATCTGCTATATCGTAGCCAAAGTCAGCCATCGGACTGACATAGATCGGCGATAACCAGAGTGCACCGATGCCCGCATCGACCAAGTGATCTAATTTACTTGTTATACCGTTCAAGTCACCAATGCCATCGGCGTCGCTGTCCTTGAAACTTCTTGGATATATTTGATAGATCGCTGTATTTTTCCACCAATCGCTGCTGCTTGTACCCTCCGTTTCGGTAGTGCATCCGTAAGTCGTTACTAAAACGAGTGATAATACAAACAGTCGCTTCATCTTAATGCCAACGTTACTGTTACCGTGAAAAGGTACTGGGCATTTATAGATTTATCTGCGAGAAAGAAATCAGCCGAGGGAGAAAAATTCTCGTATCTTAAGCCAATATTTATCTCGTATGAGCTGTATGATCATCACCGGAAGTCAGCGAACAGAGATAATGGACGTTATCTATCGATGCTTGTTTTCACATCAACAATTTCAAGTGGTCTCTCCTTGATTGGTGCAGAAATCAAAAATCATTTTCAAACAAGCATACCGTCCTTGGTATTTCCAAACTCCATGTATCACTGCTATTCTTCTGGTTATTGTATTAACGACAATTGCTCAATATCGCAATGTCGAAAATGGGCACGATACCGACAAAAAATCGACAGAACTACAGCCCTTTCTTTCGAAAATGCTTTGTCATATATATTTTGTCAAAAGCCTATGAATAATAATATAATACGTACTGCCGTTTTGAACTACGACTCGTTACTGATTTGTGAAAATTATTCGCTTTTCGTAACAAAATCTCGAATGGTCTCTTGGTCAACATCGAACTCTAACAAGTCTCGAAAACGTCGAGTATCTCCTGATGTCTAGATACTTCTTTTGGCTTATTTTTCATGACTCGATCTTCCAAAAAGTTTTTACGATGTAGATCACCAGAAAGTGAAATACGCGATAGTAGTTCACAGGGTATCTGCATTAGTGTTTCGGTGAGCTAGACGAGACGAGAAAATGTCGAACTCGAGACTCGTCTCGAAAAATTGAACATCGATATTTTATCTCGTCTCGAAAATCTTGAATGTCGCGAGACATGTCTTGATCTCGGATTTGTCAGGCGAGAAAATCTCGTGTCGATCTTGTTTCCATGACAACGCGAATTCGAGATTCTGACTTCCTAACGAACAAATCGTCATTGTCATTTTGAACGTAAGATTAATAATGAAAGAAGGTACCGTAATTTGAACAAAAAAAATCCGTCAAGGCACAAAACGACGATCGATTCTCAGATGTGCCGGAAATCTGAGATTTTTGAAGGCTATAGCCTCCTGATTTTTTGCGATTTCGAGAAGTCGGTTTTTCCGTTGTCACTCCTTTTCTGGTCCAGATATTGATCTGATTCCAACGGGAATCGATTCTACGCCTCAAAATACGACGTATTTGAAAGTATTTTGAAGATTCTGCATGGCGGGTTTGAAACAGTTGTACCAATAATAACGATCAACGGATGATCAACCAAATCTTTCGAATCTGAAGCATCTCACAGTTCTTGCCTTAATTAAATCAAAAAAAAATGTCACTGATCGTAGGGTTGACAGAAAAAATCACGTAGGTACCTTTCCTCTATCTTTGTACGTCGGTGATGCTTGACGCAAGTTTGCTAATTAGAATCTGTGAATTTGAACTCTTCGACGTGCAATCGCGTTCTACGTTTTTCATATTTTGCGTCTCGTAATGGGAAACGAGTAGAGGCATCGTGAACATTTTCAAACTCCGAAAGTCGTAATCGATTCTCATGCATTCGACGGACTCCAAATTTTACATTAGTCTTCGAAGCCGTCGAAATAAAATCATTTCAGGTATGACGATGTTGAAACGTTTTTCTATCGCGAATCCATGTTTCGGATGACGTCGATTCATTCGAGAAAATTATTTCCTCGATTACCGCGAAGATAACTGGCGTGCATGCTTCTTTCCTCAACAATTAACTCGATGAGAGGACAGACAACGGTAAACGGGTGGGTAAGATCCATTACAACGTTATTTATTTTATTAGAATGAATACAATAGTGACATTAAATGACAGTTACAGTTATAATATCATTCGTGATAGTTCGATTATTCATATCAATTAAATTCTTATTCGTAGGTACGTATCTCATTTCTCTACGGGTCATAACGGTAGATAAAATACTGTGCATAAATACATTGAACTAAGGCATGTTACGAATTAACTGTCATACACTCCAATTTCTTGCTAAGCGTTCTAACTTTACTTTCCGCCCCTTTTCCAAACAATTGACCGCTTTTCGGTAAAGAATTCAATTTACGCGTGCAAAGTTTACACTAAAAGTCGTCTATCAAAAAGAAAATGTACATTTTTCTGAGAATCGGATTTTCGAAACGTTTGCCAAAAATGAAACGAATAGAAAAGTGGTCACTGAATCTGTTCGGTGAATTTCGATCCCTCGACGTTCTTATCTCTGCGTGTCTTTGCTTTAGCATTGACGCGATCGTGACGGATAATAAAGTATCACGTTCAAAAACAGAGTATCCATTCGACGAAAAATTCCAGCGAAATTTTGTACAAAACTATTAAGTAACGAATAACGACTAATTTGCATTACACATTATCATATTTTTTCTAACATTTTCTTTTATTATCTTCTTACCCCATATTTTTCCATAAATAATAACTGTACCTATATTTTATTATATAAAATGAAGTTATCAACCGCCATAGTCGTCTTATTATTATTTCGTTATTGTTTGTTCGTTCGTGCGTTTTTTCTATGGATTTTTTCCTGTGTTTTTAAGTACGTTAAAGAGTGTGCGAGCTCCTTTCAAATACAGCGAATACTCCCAACTATATGATAGTTATACAACGGTTTTTTCATACGGTATAAAAATAGCGATAAAAATAATAACATTACGATAATAATAATAATAATAATAATGATAATAATATTAATAATAATCATGACAGTAGTAATAACGTTGATAATTATCGTACGATTATACCAAATTTGACGCTAGCGAGGCTAATGGTCGATTGTTTTAATCTAGAGTGTTTAGGTACGATCGAATTCGTAGAAAATATTATAGAATCGTGCCGGGTATCGCGAACTAACAAATGAGGTGTGAGAAAAAAATAAATAAATAAACACCGTTACTTACATCGATATCCGTTTTTCATTGTTGTGGAAAATTCCGCAGCATCGAATATTTTCCAATCGTGGCGTTTTCGCAGGTAGCGCGAAGGAATAAAATGCCACGTGAAACCTCGTTATTGAATTGGCGAATAGAATAGTTGAATGAGTTTGAGAAGATCTCGCAAATTTGTATTTCCGGAAAACAGGGGTGTTTCCCGTTCGTCATATGATTATACGTCGAGGCTGCGTTTGATGCGTTTCGCAACGAGATTTCGATGACGGTTTTTACGATATTGCAAAAAGATAAGTTACAAACGCGGAAACGCGATAACGTTGGCAGATTTTTTTTTTTCTACGATAATTCATCGATATGATGCAGGGTGAATAATTGAGCTTCGAAAAAGATTGAAACGCATTAACTGTCGTCCCTTCGATCGAATCAGATTTGTCCTATGAAAATTTCTTTCGAGTTACCAGTACCTGACTGTTTCTTCTGAGCAAATAGTAAGTGACGGCCACTTACGAGTAAAAGGAAACAAAACTTGGCGCATATTTCCGAGTACCATAGATCGATCGATCGATGAATCGAGACGATTTTCGAATATGACAACATAAATTATGCAACTGACCGATCGATTCGTCGAACGATCGACTTCAACGCCACCACGACGCTTTATTATTCTTTTCATTCGTTGGCAGCAGTTTCCAACGCGTGGTGAACAACGAAGAGGCCGACGAGACAACCTCTTCCTCGTCCCATCGGACGTTTTTTCGCTCGCAGTTGCGGAGTGGTCGTCGTACACGCGAAATTCTCGTCAAAATCTACCCCGCACGCTCGAATCTCCCGCCGCGCGCGAACGACGCGTATTCAATGGACGCAGCCTTCGTTAGTTCCAAATTGCGTCGTCTCGCGACCGGACACCTGCGCTAACGTCGCTTCGAAGCTACTGACGCACACGCTTCGCAATGAAACCTTATGGATTCTTATGCGTCGTCCGCCGTAATATCCGTCGGGCTAGGATTGTTTTTACACCTGTAAACGTACGCGCTCACCGACAAATCATCGTCGGTTCTTATGCACTTGTGGAGTTCCGGGCAGACACATCTGCAACAACAAAACACGTATATTACAGCAATCCTACGTATATTACGCGATCGTACGTAGAAAACTACGTAGAAAACTACGTATCTCCCCCAATTACGCGTTCTGGGCACAAATATATTCGCGAAACGTATGAAAAATCTGTTCGTAAATTTACATATGCCGCGCAGATGAGTCAGAATTTTGGGGCTCGTGGAAAAAAGCGATCGAGACATCTTCGAAAACTGATATGTCGAATATCTTTAAAATGTTGCGTATGTTCCAATGTCGTACGGATTTTTTTCTCAATTAAAGATTTGGTTTCTTTTCTATAGAAAAATTGAAGAAAAAGTGGGAAACACATCGAATTGCTGTGAAATATCTTTCACTCGAATATTTTGTTTTGAAAAATACAAAATATTTTTCAAAACACGCGTTTCTTGCGAAAAGTTGTCATTCAGTTCGAGAAGCTTGGAACAAGTATGTCCATTGGTTTTTTGAATTTTACACGCGTTTCTTGACTCGGTTCTGTCGAATTAATTTTGGAACTTGACGGATAACCGATTTCTTTCCTTAATTCAGGTCGACTGGTCTGTTACGAAGGGAAATAATCCGTAGAAAATAAACCTACCAAAATGTGCTTTGAGAGGCGAAAATAATCGACGCATTATGGAAACTTACGTATTTTTCATGAAATAATCGACTCTCCTCGTGAACGGGATGTAGACAGCCCAACCGCAAGGTGTGTGATTGACGCAAGTTCTCCTCTGTTCTATCTCCGGCTCGATCGATCTGGCAGCTCGAACGATCGCCTCTGCGTTTTCATTCGGCCCACCGATTTCTAATCTGTCGGCCAAGACACCAGCGTTTTCTGAGCGATGTTCAAAAAACTGAAAACAATTCACGAGCCACGTCAAACAAACCAGCGACCAATCGGTTATAAAAAACAAAGATGCACTCTCAAAGATGCGATAGAAAAATACTCTGTATTTTTCTGTTCATGCGATTTCTATTTTTCAAATTTATATGTTCATACAAGATCTGTTGTTCGTTGGATAGAGATTTTAGTACCATCAACGCCGATTAAATTTAAGAACGAGTTTTCGCAGTTAAATTTGGCGTATTGGTGGCGAGTGGCATCGTAGGAAATCCGCGAATTCGAAGAAATCCGAAATTCCAGAGAGAAAATGAAGTTTCTCGAGATTAGGAACGAACGACCGATGATTTATCTGTCGGCAGGGTCAGCTTCGGATCAAAGTCATTAACCTCCTCTTCACAAATTTCTTGCTACTTAGTAGCGAGCATCGCGTATCACGTGCAGCAATAGATCTGGCCACGCGTCTCGCAGCCGAGATAAATTTTATCAATGAAACCGAGCGCGAGCAGTCATTCGAGAAATCGGTGAAAACACGCGTACGAAGAATACTCGGAGGGAAACGAGAACGGGAAATAAAATCGGAGAACGATCACGCGGGGATATTTCGAATTTTTCTCGACGAACCCAACGCCGGAAAAATGCCGGGGCGAGGTGGGGGATCGCGATTTGGAGGAAGAAAAGCGTCGTACGAGAGCGATCAGAGATAGCGGAGCCGGTTTTTCTCGTACGATCTGGGAGAGACGAGCCTTCGCGATTAACGAATCAAAGGTGATGTATGTATTATCACGTGGTCGAAAAGCCTGGGGGGCAATTCGAATGCAACGGGAGCGTACGTGGATGCGGGAGCGTAGGATGACTCAATCAGCGAGTCAGTCGCGAGTACCTAGTGCATGAATGTAACTCAATTCATGAATGAAATTTTCCAGCGAGTCGCGTGACTGTAAATTATTATATCTAGCACAAACTGGCTCGATATAATTATTATTCGAGTTGGGACGCTTCGGCCGCCTCATTTCTGACTGATACTCGATCACGAAAGAAATCTCTTCGCGTCTCTCTCAAAACGTCGCCGTTAAGTAGAACTCGAAAAATCAAAAACGTTCGTCAACATAATTACAGGACAAAAAGCGCGAACAACGCAAATTCACGCGATCCGAATGAGGCGAGAATTACCGAATAAAAAAAAGCTTATTCGCGTCACTTGGGTAGTTTCGCGTGTTTTCGCGCGATAGATTTTCTACAAGCGCGAAAAAGATGGCTTGGATTTTGAAAAATTCACCGAAACTCGGGATGGAAAGGTGAATTTAGCGAGTAAACGGTAATCTCCCGGAAATTCGTGTCTGCGATTGGATCGAACGGGTCTCGATTGAATTTCGCTGGTTAGAATTTTCGATACGTTTTTGGAAAATTCGTCGGTCAAAGATCGTCCACGTGTTTGCGACGCGATAGGCTGACATTGACCTTGGCGTTAGTGACCGTCGATCCTATTTTTCAACGTCGAATAACGATGAGAGAAAGATGAGTCGTGTTCGAGAATATTGTCAGGATACTCACGAGATTATTTACAGCGGCGGCGTCGATGAGGGACCAGAAGCAAAACGTGGCTATGAAAAAACCCAAGATCAGACGTTGAGCAGCCATGTTGTTGATTTGTTGACTTGTTTGTTTTCCCACAAAACTGAAAAATTTATTTTCACAGCTGTGGCGTCCCGGGGCGACGTTGGTCGTGAAACGAATCGACGGCTCGCGTCCGCGCACACGAATTATCGAGGAAATGCGAACGGATTTGTGGAAAACTGGTCGGAAAAGAAATGATTCGCCGAAGTAATAACGCGATGTGCTCTCTCTCTCGCTCTCTCGCTCTCTAACAACGACGCGGTGATCACGAATGTTTCGTGGAAGTTTTTTTCGTCGAACGATAATCGAGAAATGAGAATCGAGAAAAAAGTCGAGGACTTGTCACTCTCTGAAGTGAGGAGGCTCGCTCTGCGGAGGGTTTATATACGCTGAGAGCTAGCTCCGCTCGAATGGTGGTGGAAGTGGGGGGTCTCGGCTAGAAGTTATAATAAGTTAAAGTTGAACTTAAGTAGCGACTTGTGGGAGGTAATAATAATGAGACGAAAACGAGAAAGGAGACGGACCGACAATTTTTTTCGCCGTATTCTTTCACCCCAGCTACTACGTTCCACGCTAAAGGGCTACAGTATCGCCAGTTTTCTGGCTGTTCGGCGTGAAAAAAAATTGCGATTCTTTTTCCCGCCAATTTTATTTCTCTGTCTCTCCGTTCTCAACGACCACATCTTCGAGCCGCACATTTTTCTTTCAAAGTGGTGGAAAGAAAAACTGATTCGTCGATTTTACATTTAAATATCAATTTTTCATTTTGACATTTTTTCAAATTCTATTTTATCTCCAACTCGCTCATTTTTCCGAAGAGGCGCAAAAAGTTATACCGCGTCAAATCTGCTCTTCTCTGTACATCCATTCTGTTAAAACCTGCTGTCGCCGATTATCATTTGTTTATAGAATTTTTTCACGCTTATGATAATTCTTTTTGAAACAAATGAAGATAAATAATACACAAATTGTAGTGAACACTCGTTAATTTATCTTCTTACCTATTTCCGCGAACAATTAATTTATCAAACAAACCAAAAATACGCAATACGCGAGTTTTGAAATTGACTTACACATTCAATTCTGCATTCTCGGTTTTTGTGATTTTTTTTCCGGGCAGCAGAAGGAATATACATTAAGATGATCCGATTATTTCGTAGTTCCTGGTCGATTCGGATTTTAATTTTAATTCATACCCGTTATTCACGGTTGCGAAAGAGTTCAATCGGAAATAAAAAAAAGATTAAATTGGTCGTTGATGTGGAAACTTTTTCTATCTTATCATGTGATATTTGATATTTTCCTCGCTTGTCATCTGTGTAAAATAAATCATGCCTGGATTTCCCGTCGAATATGCGAAAGAAACTGATAATTCATTATTATTTTCTCACGAGTTTATCGGAAATTCATTGCGTTGTCCAATAATTGCTTCTATTGGTTCTACGATATCGACGAAGATTGACGAGAATGACGTCAGGTTTGAATAATCTCAAGTATACGAGGGAGAGAAAATCGTTTGCGAAAAATAACTTGCAATAGGTAGAAGAGATAGTGGAAAGGGCGCTAAAGGTCGAAGCTGATAACGACGGATAAAAGAAAAAAAAAACATTGGTGAAATAAAACAAGGGAACGCATGTGCGTCTGAATGCGAAGTGGCGGAACGTTCGATTACGGATATTTCGTTATAAATCGACATCGCGCGAAGGTGGAAATTTGAAGTCACGATTATTTCGATGATAATCGCACGTGACTCACGAAGGCTAGTCGGGGGCACGTCTGAGGCGACGAATAAAATCTCGTCCTATAAACGTCAAGTAACGGCCTCAACTCGATACTCAAGAAAATTCGTTGCCGGACGACCTGCTCGTGGGTCTGATTAATTCAATTTTTTTATATCTTTTTTTTATACATTTCCAATTTCAATTGTTACGCGTCGCGTTGTTTCGTCGGCTTCGGCATTCACCGAGCATTATATGTTTTCGGAAAATGCGCTATTGGTAAACAACTATCGGGTCCATATTTTAAGTATTTAATGAGAAACAATTATTGTGCGGAAAACTAATTAATATATTAAGCAGTTTAAGGCATATATGTATTTTATGTTATGTTTAAAAAAACTCAATTATTTATATTATCAATATTTGATTGATTTCGTACTACAAAAAAAGGTGATTGAAAGTTGGAGTAATATATTAGTTTGTAATATTTGCTATCGAAATATCTTTACAGTACTTTTACTTGCTAGTTATGCATTTAATAATAATTAGCGCAAATATTTATTGGGTAAAATAAAATATGAATTTCTTTGATGTTAGTCTTCGTGTTAGAATTTACTTTGGTACTTTTATTCGAGGTACATTTTTCTATTGCCTTTATTCGAGGGAGAAATGTTCCGTTACTTTTATTCGTGAATAGCTCGTTTCCCGTTATACTTTTCGGGCAAAGGTTTTTGGTGCTATTATTCGTTTTAATTAGATGAAACCAAATTTTCCAGGTAACATGGAAACAAGTAAAATATCCAGTGCAACTTGTTTCAATTGTTCTTCGCTCAATAGGATGTTTGAAAGTAAGGAAACTTGCTGCTATCATCGCTACTTCAAATATTATCACGTCACCTATTTTTGCATCGCTCATATTGCGGAAAAATTACTTAAGCTCGTCAACGCCTCGAAAGAATTGGTCCGAAATTTTACGCAGCTGATCAAGCGATTGCATCGAATGTATCATTTTACTTCGGTTTCATATTATGAATAGCTTCATCGTGCAATTTATCCATTTTTGAATAAACAAATTTAATTTCTAGGAATTACGACAAATTCGATTTCCGAGAATAATAAAGTAACCGAGAGTATTTCGAAATTCGTCGAGAGTAATACGTCGAATGTGTTCCGTCGATTCGAGAAATATTCATAAAACGTTGTTCAGCAATCTTAGATTTGCATTCATTCAACGCTGATAAACATGTGAATTTCAGGGAGAAAAACGAATGATAACGTTCGATTGGTTGGAAAGTGAAAACACTTTTTTCAGACTGATATTTATTCCAGATCGATGATCAGTTTATTTTCTAATAGATACTTTGCCGGCGACTCTTCACGACTGGCAAAACGAATTTTCTGTTGAGAAGTTTTCTTTTATCATTTCTTATCAGTTGGATCGTTAGGAAAATTGGAGTGTGGGTGAAGCTTCCATTTGTCTGCGATTTATTGACGGAGGGGTTTAGAAAGTAGCGCAAAAGGAATAAAGAAGTAAAGAAATATACAAGCGACGGCAGATTATGGGCTAAGAGGGAGTCGGCGTAAACTAGATACTGTTAAAATCCTTGCGAGAATAGCTTGAACTGGTTCGTACTAACGCGCTCTGAGAGTAAGTAGCTACGGAATGTCATTACTTCGCGAGACGTACTCCAGATACGTCGAAGAAAATGTGATTCGTGAATCATCGACCTGACACAGAATTTTGAACCCTCAATTATTGCGAGCCGTCGTCCGAAGGAGAAGATCTCGTCGGTCGTCGCGATAAGAACGAGCATCTGGAATTTGACCAAAACCTACTTCGCGCTAACGCTAATATACATCCTCGTTTACGACCACGAAACATTTATGGGGCTATAATCACGCCACTCGCTCAAGCTGATTAAGTAACTCTTCCCCAAATGATTCTCGGCGACGGAGCATTCCGCAGTCTGAGATTTGCGAAAACGCTCGGACTTCGCTCGAGTTAGTCACACCGTAGCAAACAGCGTTACCTAAAACTTCGGGGAAGGACCGTGTTGTGCAAATACCCGAAAGATCTCGCAACAAAAGTCCTGATACCACCACAGCTTTGCAGGGCGCAGCTCGAGGAGCCTCCAACGAGTCACGCAGCCGCGCGTCAAGTGCTGATCGTGCTCTCGATCAAGCCTGAGGTGTAACGAATTATCGACCGTGGTACAGGTGTTTACGAACGGTTCTTTATTTTTGTTAATTTTTTCTAAAGCATAAATTGAGAATCGGAGGAAAAAAATTGCGCAATCGAGGCAGCTCGTTGCTTCGGTGTGGAATTTCACGACGAATTGAAAAATGTCGTTCAAACGGAGAGCTTTTACCAAAAAATCAAGTCTTCAAGGATCGTTAATAAAGACTTATTGTATTTCGAATCGAACAATATTACAGTAATAGTCGCAGCGAATACAGAGAAACATGGAAGGAGGTTTATCGTATTCCTCATTTGTAATTATCGTTCTTGCTAGCAGAATTGAATTCTTAGTTTTTCGAACAACAGTAGTAATGGTCTGTGACCTCTTGAGAAAAATAATTAGCCAATTTGGTAGGTCGCGTAGTTATTATATCGAGCCGAAACGGATGATATCGAAAAATAGAATACATTTTAAACAAAAAAAAATATTTTTTTTTCGCGTCAACGCCAAGTACTTATCATACAATACACGTATCGCATAGATTTGTCGCAGTGGGAACAAATCATCTTTCGTTCCTCGAATCGATTCGGTACCGAACTCCCATTATATTCGCCTACTTCGATTTGTTTTCCTGATAAATGCGAGGAACTTGATATATAATGATTTTTCGAAATTCTGGTATACTTCTTCGTAAGCAACAATCGTCGTTGGACAAAAGCAGCGGATAGGTACTCCGAATCGCTTCCGAAAACTCGACAACGGTGATTCCCAACTGAAATGTCCAAACCTACGTGGCCCGTTACAGATATCGCGAGGAGGTCACTAATGTTTAACGCTGTCTACCACGTGGTTACGTTTAGACTACGCGTAACGTAATCAAGTTTAATCTTCGTCTCATTGTGTTTTCGAATACGTTACGTAGTACTATAATACAAGAATGTCAAGTGCGTAGGTATGCAAGATCGGGCACCGGAAGGTGATGCTGGTCAAGTGAAACGATTCCTTTCAAACATCTCGTGACGATTTCGACCAATGTCTATTTCACAGACAACACTTCGCGAGGTTTATCATGTTTTTTCTTCTTCTTCAACGCTCCATTCAAATTCTTCCATTTGATTCGTGGAAAAGGAATCTGCAAAATCGTGCCAATCTATCGTCGTTGCACAGTTTACCCGTGAATTATGAAATATTAAAATGATAATCAACCTTAATAAAGCTGCATCGAAGAGCGAAATAATTTTCCACAGAAATTGCAGCGATGCAATTTATTTGAGGTGTCTGTTTTTAATTCAAATATCCTGCTTCGAATCCTGTACCGCTTTTATTTTCAAAACAATATCAAGTAAAATTTGTGTGCTCGGGATTAAATCGATGCAAGATTATGGACCGAACGCGATTGGGATATTTTGCCGATGATGCGTTACTAAATAGAAATAGTTGCAAATCACAGGAATGCGAGTGAAATCAGAGCGAAAGTCACCTGACGACTGAAAAAGTTTTAACGCGTTCCTCGACGCATCAGAATAAAACGGGCGAACGACGTCGTCAATGAAATTTCGTGCTATCGACGTCGATCTGCAAATGGCAGCATTGATAACGCGAATACAGGTATTATAACGGATAAAGTTCGGTCCTCGTGTTTGTAAACGTATTCTCTTATCAATTGCGTTTTGTTTTACGCCAAACGTCATGGTCAGCCATGACCACGATGACTGTGCAATGATAGGAAACATTTCATCATCCGGGTTCCGCGTGCGTTATTCATGTGCGGCCATCAACCGACTATTTTAGAATTGGACCGCTGAGGGAAGGCCAGCGGCGAATTATATTTTCGTAGTAAATTTTTAACGATAATATTAATAACGTGTCGCGCGTGTTGGACACTTGCTCGACATGATTCTTCATGATTCTTCCGTCGCACGCGGTTAGAGAATCGAATATGCGATGATGGTCTTAATACGAAACAACGCGTTACATACATTTCCATCACCGTCTCGCACATCGGACCTACCGATTCGATTCCTGTGATTTGTCTGATGATCAACCACGCCATTCCCTGGAGCGTATATTGTATTATTTTATCCTTTCCTCCCACATCTGAAATCTGCCCCACGTTTCATGAAATTGCCACGGAATATCCCGCACCGTTTGAAAAGTTCATTCCTTCATCCAAGGGGCGTCGCAACAAAAGTTAATAACTGTAAATACAAAAATATCCAAAATGAGATATCGTCTTTATATTGAATATTTTTTTCTGCACGTTTCGGCACTTTTATCAGTTTTAGAAAAAAAAATCATTTCAGACACTATTTTACGCAATAGCACGTAACTTGCACTTGCTTAACATTTGCTGGTAATACGGCGTAAATAGATACGACGTACACCGTCTACCGTCGTGCCAGTTTGATCAGTGATACCAGAATTGAAACAGAAATGGAAAGTAAAAAATAGTTTCCAATATAAATATTCCGAGGTAAGTACATTTAGTATTCTCAAGTTACTCGAATATAATAATATATGCATACCTACTGATAGGTACTTAAACAGCACGCGAGTATCACTAAAAACAATTGATAGTAATATTTCATACTGGTAATTCAATTTACTCGAGAGATCGAGGTTTCCGTACGATAAATAGCGATATTTTGTGCTTGTAAGTTTAATTTGAAAGAAATTAGTTCGATAGTTTTTTTTTTTAATACCTTAGAAGCTTTTTAGTACTGCTGTAAAATTGTGCTTTTACGACCTACGCGGTATTGCAGAAGTTTTGGCGATCGTCAAATTTTTCGTCTTCTCATTTCGAACGAAACTTGTTTCTCGACCTCCTCTCGCGGGGTTCTGCCCCTCTGAACTCCGTCGCAATGGGCGAAGATCAATTAAGCTCGGGGAACCTCACGCGAGGCCTCGATTTTTCAGGGACGTTATTACACGAATGATCGATTATCGTCTGCAAGTGAATGACGTCATGCGTACCGACCGTTTCCAGGAAGGATCCTTGGAATGTGAACACCGCTTTGGTGGTGCTGCGGCAGACGGGACCACGTGACGACAGACGAGTCATTACCTCGCGGTTCCCTCGACATCCACCTCGTATCCCTACATCCGAGCATCCTTACATCGTTGCGAAAATACCGAAAGCACGTTTGGGGAGTAAAAACTGTGGGAGTTTAGTACAACAAGCGAACGAATGACCACTATCCTTCGATTTTACGCTTGTTAGGTCAGTTACCATCTCGAAATACAGCGTACAACCCTCGTTTTTCCCGCATAGCATCGGACATCTCACGAAGCTTCGCAAATTTCGCGATGTATCCGCACTACCTCGGGAACCTGCGGACGGCCAAAGAAATGACTCAGAAGGGCGAATCGTAAATGAAATTCGTCCTGTGGTATGTGCGGTTACCATAAATCGTTTTCGAAATCACTGCCAACTCGCAACTCTTCCCATACTTTACGCAACACCGAGGCTCGACGAGTGCGTGGTTATTGGTAATGAAAAATAATTGAAAAATAATTGAAAAATAAATCGAGCAGCAATATCGAAACGAGGCAGAAAATCCAGGAATTTTAATTTGACGAGACGTGGAGAAAAAAACTAGTCAATTTTTGGTATCGACGACCAGAGGAGAATATCGATGTTGACAGGTTACCCTCAACTGGCAAGAGGGAAATAATGAAATCTTTCAAATTCGATCGAGTATTTTATGTGCAACCAAAGCGCTGTAGAACAGTCTAATTATTTTCAGATACCATTCGAAACCATGAAATAATTATAGAATATATAAGTTCGAAGAGCAAGACCTTAAAATTCCGTTTCTGCGCCTGAAATTCAGTTATCGTCGGCTATTTCAGTGTTTCCCGAAAAAGATGACCGTCGAATTGTACGCAACGTTGACGAGCCGCATCGTTTTTTAAATAACAATCAGCATTTGAAACGTAATGCAAAATTTGGCAAGTACCTTTCTCATCCTTAACGAGACGGGATGATTGTTACAATATCCTTCCGCAAATACGAAAAAATAATAAGCAATTGCGAATAATCGCAAGTCGTGAGTCGTCGCGAATTTCATACTTCAGCTCGCAAAGAGCATTTCAGCACATCGTCGGTGAAACTGCAGTACCGCTTAAGAACAAAAATAGCAAACGTGAGATTTTGTACTCAAATCATGTATTTTTTTCTGAATTTTTTGACACTTTTATTAGTTTAGGGCAAAAAATGTTTCTATTCGAAAAACTATTCTATACAATGCTGCGTAACTTTCGCTTGCTTAATATTGCCTGGTAATACGGCGTAACTAGATATAACCTATACCATCCACCTTCATGCCAGTTTGATCAGTGATACCAGAATTCATACAGAAAATGAGAGTCAAAAATTGTTTCTCTTATAAATGTTCTAAGGTAAGTATCACAGTGTTTTATTTCTAGACAATATTTTTTTCGGTGCTACCTAAACCATAAAAATTTCCTCGTGTTATTTCTATGAAAAATCGAATTTATGAAAGAGTAAAGGTTCTAATTTACTGAAAATTTTATTCCCACCGAGAATATATTTTTTAAAATAAATTATCAGATTTTCTGGTAGGAACAAAAAAACGCTTAAAAATAAAACACCCTACTAAGTATACTTATTACTTTTAAGCTATTTAATCGAGAGATCGAGCTTTCTGTACGAAAAATAATCATATTTTGTGCTTGTACAGTTAATTGAAAGAGATAAGTTCGATAGTTTTTCTAATATGACGTTTTTTCGGGCTCCAGGAAAATTGTAATCTTAGCAGGTACGCCGTACTGGCATTTTTAATCCTGCGGTATTCCAGTAATATCACCGACGAGTGACGAAAGGAAAGACGAATAGCGATGCCCGGCGATGGTTTTTATGGAACACGGAGCCGACCTCTCGTCGCTTGTCAGTCGCTATTCGGTTTCCGCTGTAGAAGTGCAGAGTTCCATGCCACCCTGACATCTGGCAAGCTTCTACCTCTGCACAGGGAACCGTCGTGACGTCATCGGGTTCCCGGAAGGGCCCCGGTTCGGCAATGTTTCAGTGAGACGCGGAATAATCGGTGCTGATGCTGAGCCGCGGGCACGCCCCTTGATCCCACGATGCGGTTCGCTTCTGATTAGGAAGATTTACTGCTCCGTAAAAAGAGGATGTCTTTTTTTCAAAGCGTCGAATGCCCGTTATTTATGAAATGGAAACGCGCGAGTTTCACCGACTACCCCGCCGTACGTTCGGATGATGCTCCGATCCTCGAACCCGTCGATGAAGCGAACGGTGAACATTTTCGTATCTTCGTGAACCGGACGGATGGAAGCTCGCTAGCAACGTCAAAGACCGGAGGGACGACGTCGAGCGTTACAAGGTTGCATCAGAATTCTCGGAAAACTAGTCGAGGGGCCAAGGGCCGAAACCCCGAACCCGAAACGACCGCGTTGCACTGCCATATTTCGTAAAATCGCCTCGTCACTTTCCTTCGGGAAAACGGAAGCGTCGGTCGGATTAGTCCGATTGTGAGTATCGCTTGACGTCAGTCCGGATCCCGTGTCGCCCTCGGTGTCATCCTTCTCTGACGCGAATTGATAACTTGATTATCTTTTCTTCATACAAATTTTCCCCACCCAAACAGTACTGAGAACTCGGTTATACTCTTCTGCGTTGTTCAGTTCTACTTCTATACAGTTTACTAGTTTCCATATTCGGAAACAGAAAATCTTGGAAATGCCAGCTCGCCCCGCTTTTTTTACGGGAGCATCGTTAGTCTCTTTCAAAAGTAGAGACTATTATGCTCAAGTTAAGTTTACAAAATATGAACATATATTTACAGTTCCACTATTGTTGTACTTGCGGTTTGCATATTTCACGGTACTTGATCCTTAAATTTTAATGTTACGCTGTTTCTTAAACTTGGATACACTTGATCCTATTTCATCTGCGTTGGTTTACCACACTAGCAAAAATGTTGCGGGACCAGCTAGAAACAACTGTACTTCTACCTCGAAAGTTTGTCGAAAATGTACGATACGATTGTCCATCTATGTTATCGGTATCTTCCCAATCGTAAGCTCGATTAATCGATGGTCGATAATACACATGCGTTTGTTTGACCAAAAAAATTGCCCCACGTTGAACCGCACGCGCGTGAAATAGTGGGAGGTTTTCATATTTCCACCGAACGGAAACTTTGGCCCGAAAATGATGAGACTAAAGACAATTTTTTACTGTTTGATCGTTTGCTATCTAATGTTTTGTCGAGTCAACAGGTAATTCTTCTCAGAAATATTAACGTTTAAGTTTAATTCTGCCCCGATTCTGCCTACACCAACGGCTCCTGTGGATCGTAGATACTATAATCATACAGCACATTTATGTATCTACGATTTGGACACAAGTTGCCACCGCTGCGAGGAAAATATTGTCAATACGTGTGTTCTGATGAAAAATGTTCAAGAATGTAAGTTTATTCACGAATACTAAGAATTTTTCTGTCACCAAGACTGCATTCGTTAGATCAGCGTTTACGATAGAAAAGCAGTTCGAGAATTTTAGATACACTCAAAACTGTGCTAGAGGAACATTCGCGAATAAAATCACTGACGAATGCGAGAACAGTGGATAGAATTGAGGGAAAAACCCAGTATTCAGCAATTGGCTCCCGTAATCGCGCGCTACAGTGTAAAAAATATGTTCATGATAACTAGCGTGATAAGCAACAAGATAAAAACTGCTTCCCTGCATAATGAAAATAAAAATAAGAATAATAATAATAATAATAATTCGCTGGCGTAGTCTGACGCAATCGAGTGGCGAATGGATGGATAAATGGATGTAGGTAAGGTTCGGAGGAAATATGAATAGACGCTGGCGACGTGACTTTCGTGGCAACCCATAGGCAGACGGACGCTCGGACATAGGCCGGTCTCGTAGACCATTTTCCAAGAAACGAGGAAGCAATTTGCGTCGCAGCTAGAATTTTCTTGGCAGTCTTAGCAGTCTCGTCTGCCACGGGTACGATTATATAAGGAGATTCTTCGGTTCTAGATTTCCTTCGTAGACATACTGGAAGATAATGCACCAGATTAATACGATCACTAAAATCGCGGTCTCCTCTCAGCCAGGACTCGTTTATGCGGATGACTCGCGATAGCGTGAGATTCACCGTCTCATCATTCGCGATTGGCAGCGGATGCAATTTTTACGAAGAGAACAAAGTCTCTCGTGGAATCCGCGAGCAGTTGATAATGGGAAGAAAGATTACTCACGATGCGCTACATCAGTGATTATCCAATCGAACGTGCGAATAAATAATGACCGCCCATACTTGCATGCGGTCTCCAATCCTAACGCGGCATAATTATCGATAAGAATGCACTTTGCGACGGCCATTTGTGAAAAGAAACTTTTACGAATCATCATTCACGAGACTGCGATGCATAATCGTGCAAGCATGGCCGCTGCCATGCTTATGACTATGCACGTGACGAACACGGACGAGCGCACAACTCTCTCTCTCTCTTCCTCTCTGCAACGTAACGTTTTCTCCCCTCGTACGTGATGTTATCGCGAGAAGTTGCAGAATTTTGATTCCTACCCGAATTTCTGCTGTACGAAGTGAATTCGCAAGATTATAGTGTTATCCTGAATCGAAGCGTTAACGAATACGAGCTCTCGCGAAAAAGCTCGAGGTTCGCGCGTGAACAGGTGAAAAATCGTGTCAGCTCATCTCTAGCACTCGACAAACATACGTAAAAGCGATGAGGCGCGTCTGTTGTTAAATTTTCACATGACATCGCTTCGGATCCTGCGCTATCTACTATCGGTCCGGAATGGTCTCGCAACCTCATGGTCGCCTAACGCGTTTGACGTCATGCTCTTCGTAAACAAGAGATATCTACGAGACGTTCTCCTGCTTGGTGTGAAAAAATTAAGAAACAGATTTCGAATGATGTTGCAAAGTAGCGGACGACGCGATGACTTTGCCCTCATTTCAATGCGGCGAGGCTGTGTGGATTCGTACGCGAGTTATCATAGAGACAAGCGTCCGACGATTCCCGGGTTTCAATAAAATCTCACATGTGCCTCGGTCTAATCGCACGGTGTCACAGGTGCTGGGTGTGCGTCTTTGGCATCGCACGAGTAAACGGTTTTATTTATATATGCTCCACGCACAACTAAAGCAGCAGTCATGTCTCGCTGTTAAAATGCTGACGCAAACGTGAGCCGTCTAGCAGTCATTTGGTTCGTCACGTGAACTGGCAAAAGCGCTGACCTGCGAAAGATCTCGGTCACCGACTCCCGCCGCTGCTACCTTTATAATAGGGTTAGCTGCATATTTTCGGAACTAACGATGAGAACGCTTAGCCCTTCCTGTTCGAGGCCAGCTCCCAAGACCCTCGACCTTATCTTCTACCGATAACATCCCTTACCTGGCCTAGGTACTCGTTTGCCTTCATTCCGTTCAAATGCACCACGTGACGATAGTTCCGGACTGCTTTGCTGGCTCGCAAGAAACGAAGGCAAACGGGGTTAAGCCGAGACTTCCTCCCTTCACGAAGAGTTTTCCTGTTAACTAATCGTAATATTGGTCATATTTTACCTCTTATACGTGGTAACGAGTTATCGAGGGATGAAGCGGTTCATTTAGGCTTGGAAGGCAGTAGGTCCGACGTACGTTCGAAACGTCACGTAGGAAAGGGAGCCCGGTATTATGAGGGCTGACCGTTAATCGCAGCATAAATTCGTCTGCGAAGAAACACTTGGTCGTTTGAAGTAAAAAATGTTAACAAATATGGCTGGAATCGAAAAAAAAATAATAATCATCGAGAAAGTAGTAAAATGTGGTTTAAAAATTCAATCACGAATGATTGATTTACGAGATGAGTATCGATGTCGTCGGGGGAGGGGAGTGTGAGAAAATTGATGTGGCGTTGCGCGACGGAAAGAGGCGAGATAAAGATCATGTAAATTGCATCACGTTAGCTATTTCAATCCGTGGACCACACCGGGTCGAGTCACATGCTCTTGGTTGCCAGAGCCTTCGCCGCGAGTCGTTAATCCGTGTTAATTATTTCCGTAACGCGGCGACTGATTCGAGTGAAGTGAAACTGATTATATTTGAATGACTATAATATAAACATTTGCTTTCCGGGACTTGGTTATCCTGGTAAACGTTTCTATCACAGATCCCGCTGCGGATTATTTTCGTGTTCCATAACGCGACGAAATCCGTATACGCATGCATAGGTACTCCGATGTTAAAAAAGCTCGTTACGTCGCGGTAGCCAGCTTGTTCTTCGTGGCACCGCAACGTGTCCCACTATCTTGGCTGGCCGTTCGAATTTTTGACAACGGTAACGGATGACGTTGGCTGATTGACAACGAAGCTACGTCTATGTGCTACATAGCACGTAGGGCTGATCGAGCGATGTTGGCGGGACTGTTCATTTGTTGGTTGCTTGCTTGGTTCCCAGACAGCGCGACGCCGATTATTTCCGTCGCGACGTACCATGCACAGGTGCTCGTTGAGCCGTCTTCGAGCTTTCAGGGTCTTTGCATATCGGTGTAGCTGCTCGCGGCACCGATTGTTCGAGATCCTAGAATCGAGGAACCAAAGTCTCAAGATGACGATCAGCGCTATGACCCCAAAATTCTTACACTTTATGCTTTAACCGATTGCGAGCATGACGATGCTGTTATCAGGCGATCGCTCGTGAATTCTGGATACCGAGACAAAAGTGTATCACTCGCAAAAGTTGCTACGCGTTGGCGCAATAGTTGTACCCTCGCATGACAATCGGAACGTAAACAAGCAGATTGGCAGATCCGTCGTGCGTGCTCGATATTTATCTCACGAGTGATAAGAATTATCCTCAACGTAGCTCGTAAGCTCGGCACGTAAATGAATTTTGCTGAAATGCCAATGACGAGTGTTGATACCACTCGCCACGTATCATATTAGTACTCCAGTCGAAGTTAGCACACGAATATAAATGGAACGCAATAAATAATGGCGGAACCGTCTTTGTGTCTCTTGCTATCGCGACAGTCGTCATGAGTCTGGTTCTGACAAAAACGTGAACATTCGTTCGCGATCTTGTTTTCCATCGTCGTCAAAAATCGATCAGCGATCACGAACGCTCGCTTCGTTTATCATGCTTACGTATGTATCACATTTGGGGTAATGCGATCGGATTCAGATCGACATTCTTTAATTATGTGTCGAAAGGCTTGCTATCAGCTGCGTAATGAAATTTTCAACGGAGCGTCGTGATAACCGTACGACTGGTTTGTCTTGCTCAAAGATATAAGTCGAAGTCTCTTCCAGCCTCTAGCATGAGATCTGTTCGCATTCACGTGGCGAGCGAATCGTGCTCATCGCTGCACGACCATAATCGCTATAATAGCACCATGTTTGTCAACTTATCAATGGAAAAATAACACGTTGATTCGCTAAATTTAATATTTTAATGGGCATGTTTTTATTAAAAAAAATCAATTTATTGTTTAACGAAAACTTATTCCAATGAAAAAATTAATTTAACGGTCAATGAAAGTTTCACGCATGAAAACAAAATTTAATGGCTATAGTAATAAATAAATTCGTTGCATTAAAAAAATTAATTGAGGCTTCATGCAAATTTCTCCGATGAAAAAAACGAATTTAATGGAACTACCGGTGCGTCAAAAAATTGAATCCGTTATTTACAGCTTTGGATAGAACGGAAGCGCGGTTATCGTTGGACATGACCACATTTGAAGTCGCTGATGGATTGATAATGGAAATGGGAGCGAATAAGTGGAGAAAAAACGTGAGGCGCGCAACGCTCGAGTAAGATTTAGATGTCGATGATTGCGAATGCGAGTCTCTTGATCATTGGAGGCTCGTTGATCCGCAAGGTTCACGAGGGTAGCTGACGGTAGTTAGGTGTCGCCAAGCGTCGCCGGGGACGATTCGCGGCGCCAGGTTTATTTAAACGAAAAAGTGTAAAAAAGATGAAACGTGGAGGACATCGGACTTGACTTATAAAATAAACCCTGAATCGTTTGATGCGACCGGATCCACTAAGTATCGCGAGCAAATTTACGCTTATTTATACAGACGGAGACTGAGACGCCGGCGCCCCTTTTTCGCCCGTCTAACCGTATCAACTAAAACTGTCGGCGCGAGTCGCGGGTCCAGCTTCGTATGTTGCTTTCTCTAACTGTCTCCAACTGAAATACGAAATCCGTGAATCTGAGCATTTGCAAAAATACGTATCGGTTTTAATAGCACCGTGAAATATATACTTCCCAGACCCCGTTACTTTATTATTCTCAACGCTGTGTAGGTACGTCGAGCGACAAGACGTCGGCTTGACAAATTTTTAATAATGCTGCAACTTGCACCGAATTCGCAATCAACGTTGATTCTTCTCACCAACAACAGTTCTTTAAGACAAGTACCGTTTCGCTGTACAGTTTCGTCACATCTCGCCGTAAACATTTGCTGTAAGAAGTAACCATTTTTTCTAATTAATCTACAATGAATGTCGACTTACGAACAAGACAATAATACAATGGTCGAACGGAGCTTCAAACGAATACCGAATTTCTGCGGCGTGCTTTTGTTGTCTGTCGAAAATTTATCAAAATTCGTCGTGATTTGTCGTCGAATGAACGACTTGAAGACAATTTTCAATCAAAGTTCATTTCACAAACTAGACGCATCTACATACTAATACTCACAGTATAAAATAATGTTAGTTTTTTTTTAATAACATAACTTGCGTATGCCTTGAATTAATACAATTTCATTTATTGGTATTCGGCACAATAATTTTTTCCCATTAAATACTTAAAATTTAAATTCAAAAAATGTGTATGGGGATTTTAATTGTGGCAATTTCTTTTATTATACCAATTTTCGTGGTAATTTTGGTTTGGTGCTTTTATTCGTGTATAGTAAAAAGTCGGTGCTATTATTTGTTAAGACCGGAGAATACTGAAAAGCTAATGACTTGGCGTTACCACAGCATACGGCTGTAAATTCGTGGAGAATATTAAAAAATACTGGTGTTAAACGATAAGCCGGAGAAGGTGGTTACAATTGGAATGGAGCTTCGTTCAGTTGCGCTACTTTATCGCGCATTTACCAAAAATGCTACCTTCTTCCCCGTAAAGTCTTCGAATTTAATGGGAATCAAATGTAAGCTCCGATTCGTTGAACCGCGTTGCTTCGGATGCTCGACCGCGATAATTACCGAGGCAGTCAGGGAAACGGAATCTGATCTTCACTAACGATGCAAGATCATAGTAAACGCCGAAAAAAAGAATAGCATAATGCAATTCGAATACATATACCAGCATCAACGTCGTGCTTCTTCCAAGCGGATCCACGAAATTTATCAATTGAGAAAACGTCACACCTTGATACTTTGTTCGCTGAGTTCATCGTCGCTACGCGGATCGTTTCAAACTTCCGAAGTTAACTCGTCAACTGTCTATATTGAAATTTTCGCCTTACGTTCTCCTCTAGTTCCGTTTCCTTTTGTATTAAATTTGCGAGAGCGAGACGAGTTCGTGGTAGCAATTTCCGATTGAGGTATAACAGGTTACTCGTAAAAGAAAAAACTGAAAGCTCCAAATCTCCATCATAATTACGGTAATCACGATAGGACGAATCGATCGCAGCTGTCAGAATAACTTGTCAGTCTGGAGTGCATTTTTATAAATCGGTATACGATCGTTTGATTGTCGAAATCGAGTATCCGACGCAGTTTCGAGAGTAATCGTCTCCAGGAAAGGTAGCCAAGATACGAGTATGCAGCCTGGACAGCGATTGCAATGTGCGGTTGCACCTAGGTTTATATTACCAATAGCGTCGCATTACGCGTACACGATGCGGTGAAAATATGTTCGATGTACGATTATACAGCGAATTATACAAGGAACACGAATTTAGCAACGTGAATTTCTGAACCACGGCAAAAAGAGATAACGATTTATGCGCTCTTATGCATTTCTTGGGCGCGCACCGTTGGCGAGAGCACCGATCGACGATTCTCACAATTTTCCGTTGTCTGTTATTTTTGAGGAAAACGCTTTGCGCACGCGCGAAGATACTTTGAAACATCGGAAGGATGTTTCGTCTGTCTTGTTAGATTTACGACGATTATCGTTCGAAGTCAAGTATCAAGTTTGTCTATCGCGTTGCGGTAAGCTAAATCGGTTCCGGTGAATCAACTTTTGGAGAGGCCCGCGTCGTCGTCGTCGTGGTATAGACAGCACACGTCTAGACGCACAAATCGTTCGAGCGAGAGACAGACCACAAGTTCGTCCATCCGAGTGTCGTGTGTCGTGTGTCGTTTCTTTAATTTGGCGCTTGTTGAACGTTGTGCCACCGATGAAACGCCGGGGATGCGAGATGCTATAGATAGGAACACGGGACGGGGAAGGATTGGCCCGCCGGTCGAAGCTCGTATGGTGATGCGTCGCCCGTAGGTAAACCCATAACGCGACTGCCGTGGCCATCCCTGTATTATTTCATGATAACGACACTCGAACAATTTTATCTTATTTATTTGTTGATCCGTCAATCAAATGCCGTGATATACGCGCGTATTACGCAACCGTCGTGCCCACGGTTCTCGTGAGAATCACGCGTCGAGACTCACGCGTACGCGTAGCAGCATCCTACGCGAAGGTGTCGAGGAAGACTGTAATCATTCCACGTTTCGTCTAGCTCAAATCCTTCCCGACCGCAAAGAGATTTTTTTTCAACGCGAACGATGCACCCCAGCTTATCCTACGTTTATCTTCACGAGTCCAATCTCTCGTTGGATGATGGTTTTTTCCGTGTTTTTTGTTTCATTTTTTTTTTCTTCGTTGGTTTTCCTCGTCTCCATTCTGTCGGGGGGTAGGTACCGCGCCGCCGATGTGGGAATATCCGAACAACGGAAGCATCAATCTTAAATTCAGACGGTCATTAACACGTAAGTAATATCGGCATTGGAGACAGCAGCTGTTGGAAACTTTTCAACTCTCCCTAGATATCGGTCTTCGGTAGATTGCGAAGTGCGCAGTACGTACATACGACGATGCGCGTTGACCTCAATTTTCGCAGATTTTAAAAGTCGAGTCGAGTGACTCCGACGACTCGATGATTTCGACCGATCCTGTCGAATCTCATCCGTCGATTTCAGCGAAATCTTCTTGATTTCTTGAACGATGTCGTCGTACGTAACGCTGTTTTCGGCGTTGCGCGGCGATAGCGCAACACTCGTTATCGCGGCTTCTTTATTACGCCACGTTCGGTCGCTCGATGCTTTTGCCATTGTTGGCAAAAGTACAAACGAGAATTTCCCGAAGCGCGTGACACGTTTCGCCGTGGCGTTGCTATTTTCTACTGTTTTTACAGCGCGAATCGAAATATTCGCGTGAATATTGATAAGAATTGATAAATCATTCGTGGTAATTCCCCGGCGTTGGCTTTCACATTTGGAATATTATAACTCGCTGCGCACTTGTACGAGCCATTGAACTGATTTTGATGAATGATCAATCGCTTAGGACGTCACACCACATCGGTAAACAGGCTTCACACACGAACACACATACGATGCCAATCGAGGCAGTTATGAATCAAAAGGCTTTGCGAATGACCGCGTCAATTGAATCGATCGATCGCTCCGACCTTCGAATACTATGAATATTTTCTATTGCGAAATGACGATGATCTATCGAGCAATCTGCGTGGGAAAACGATTCCGATGCGCGTATCGATGCGAAACCAAAATTCGCACGGCTCAAATGAAAAAAAAAAAAGAAAATAACGATTGTCTTCGTCGTTGGCGTTTTGGAGTTTTGCAGAAAAACTTGAAAATTCATTTCTTATCGGGTACTCGGCGTAAATTTTTTTTTCTTTCGGAACTGTTGCAAAATCGCCGCTCGTAACGACGAAAAATGTGACCCTGCTCGCTTGTTCTTGGCTTTGCGTCAAACCCAACGTGTCCGTTCGTCTCGCGGTAGCTGACGTAACATCGAGGAAAATTTCACTTTACTCGACCGGAGAAGCGAGCTCGGAGAACAAATGAAAAATTCTTCGTTTCTGCCTACAATCGTGTCTCCAGCTTTCGATAGAACGCGAAGCTACGAAACTCTTCGAGCGCGTTTTAATTCGGTACATTTCGACACTAGTGCGCGAAACTGATTTTCTCCGCGTGTGGACGAGCGAAGCGACAGTGAAGAGGTCACACGAGGAGGCAATCAGCTTCTCACAAAAGCGTCGAGCTGTATTTTTCGACACGAGTGCGAAAATCTCGATTTCGGTTGCGTCCATTTTCTTACAGCGTGCGTAAATACGAGCTTTTACGCCCGGAGTGTCGAAAATTATAGTTCAGTTCCGACAGCTTTTTATCAGCATCGTCCAGAGAACAAACCGAACAACGCGAGACGAGTCGAATTTCTATTGAATCACGAAAAGTATAACGGAAAACGCGCTGTTCGCGAGTAAAAAAACAAAATATTTTCCCCTAGAATAAAAGCAACTAAAAATGAGTCAACTTTTATCTAGCAAAATACATAAACTACAAAAAAAGTATTTGCAAAATGAATTGGCGAATAGAATAATTGGTATGCGACACGATAGATTTTTCTCATTATAAACTTGAAATACGAAGACAAGGATTGTTCATCGATAAAAAATGTGGACGGTGCTTTTATTCGAGAGGGTTTCGGGTTTGGTGCTTTTAGTCGTGGAATTTTAGTCTGGTGCTTTTATTCGTGTAGAGTGGAAAATCGATGCTATTGTTCGTTAGGGCTGTTGAATGACTCGTTAATTCGCGATTGCGAAATGGGAAATGGCACTTGCGGATAACCTACAGGTTAGCCCTGGTCAGGAAACTCGTGAGACAGTTGGGCAGAGTTGTCTCATCGCGAACGATGATCACATATCCTGCGTAACGATCGATACTCACGTCAGTACCTAATAAATGTTACGTTATGTCGGCTGCATTTTTAAGAGGTTACTACGTCGCGATCTGCCGTTTGTGCCGCGAGGAATGGAACAACGTCGCGAGGTATTACGATGCCGCTCCGGTCCAATCAAACGTCAATAATCTAAACAAGTGTGGAATCTGTTTACAACATTTTTCAGCCGGTGATACGAACCGGCAGAGCGCCTCGGTCCTCAACTGCGCATGTATCGAAATCGCGCAGCTGTTCGAGGGGCAAGGGCAGAGGTACGATCGCTTAATAGAGAACGAATAATAAGAGCTTATCATCCTGTTTTTCAATGCCACTTTAAGGAACCACGATTCACATAGCACCGCTATCGTCTTGTATTGACACATTGCGTTTCCATCTATCGATTCTCCGAATCGGTATCTTTCTTCGCCGCGCTTCGAGATGACCGTGTTTCCTTTCATTTATTTGACAACGCTTCCATGTTACTGGCCATCGCGACTATCTCCGCATTTTCATAAATGTCACATCCGTTTTTCCCCAACGTCATGCCCAACGTACGTGTCGACGTCTCTAAGGAATAATAGCACCGATTTCCTAATAGAGGTACGTACACGAGTGTAGGCACCGGACCAACATTGCCACGAACATTAGCACAATAAAACAAAATGCCACGAATGAAAGCACAGTACAGATGTTTTATTTGCAAACAACTTTTGTGTTCATATTTGTAGTATTCAACAGGAAAAATTATTGTGATGAATACTGATCGATAGATAATCAAAAACCAAGTGGATAAAAATCAATTGCTCATCCTATAAGCCTTGTAGTATTTTACTCCATTTACTTTTTAATAACAAAAATTTAAATTAAGGTTCGAATAAATTATTTGTTCTCAATATTTGCTATTGAAATATCTTCATCGTATTTTTACCCATTGATTATGCATTTTATAATCATCAGCGCAAATCTTTATTAAGTAAAACGAAATACAAAATTTGTTCCTGTTATTATTATTCGTGATGGAAATCGGTTGGGAGCTTTTATTCGAGGGATTTTTTCTTATATTTACACTTTTTGTAAAAATAGTTCTACTTTTCGCGACGAGTGTTTTTGGGGTGCTATTACTCGTTGGAGTCGTCGATGTATCGGCACGATCGGCACTTTGCAATACGAAGCGAATCGTTTGATATTTCTTCACCGTGTGCGCGATTCATTATTTGAATCGTATAATCCATCTCTTTGATGATATTCAACAAAAACTGTGATTATTCCAAAATTCCAAATGTTCTCATTGAATTGAATTTTGTATCGGTAAATCAAGCCGTACTTCGCGTTGCGAACACTTTTTATGCTTTCATTTTGCTATTAATTAATACTACTAATCACAATACTATTCCTTAGAAACGGGTCGGGCTGATGAATTATTAGTTCATTCTATTTACCATACGCTAATGACGCGCAAACGATGATAGCTCACACAATTCGGAACTGTAGCTTTCTTTTTACTATTTTTCAATAACTTTCAATTCACGATGCTCCAGACACATCGACGAGAGTCGACGCGAATACGAAGTGAACAGACTAATATGTGGTAACCAAAGTGCATTGATTATACCGCCCTTAGTTGTGATAAAAAAATCATTTTTGTCCTGGACTGAACGAAATAGTTTCCTCTTCATTTACGATTAGTTGCTCTTTCCAAAGCTAATAGCACCGAACATTTGGTTGTGACATCGAAACTTTGGTTTTCGTACCCAAAGTTATAGAAAGGACTACTGTGACGCCATGTTGCAACATTCGTCTCAAGATTACCATTTCAACTCCACGTGCTGCGACGTGCTTATTTTATCGTCGCGAAAAAATAATTAATAAGACTAATATACGGCTGCGTTGTACTTCCACTGTTTCAAGATATGGAATGGGAGCCCATTTCTTTGGTAAGAGCACCAAAAATTAATCGCTTCTTAGTTGCTTCACAACCAAAGCATACCGAATGAGCTTTGGAAGCGATAACTATGCGAATACTTGCAACACCGAAACAAACTGTACACATTAGCTTTGGTTCCCGTAAACAAATCTATGGTTGGGCGGTATTTAACCATAGTCTTTGGTTGTGACACCCGAAGTTTTGGTTCTCACATCGAAGCTGTTCTCTCCATGAATATTACTATGACGAGATCATAGACGTATATGCCATTTTTCATTTTTCAACGCACTTCGACTTGTATACTTGCACAAATATGTTCTCGGCAAACACTGGAATGAGTGCGGAAGTTTGTTAGCCCCGCATAAAACTCATTTGTTACGTGAAAAATGAATAAGACCTACGCGACGTTAAATCTCGTAATCATTGCGTGTGCGTTTAACAGCGGTGAATAAATCCTATTTGTTTCTTATTTAGCATTAGCAAGTTGGCTCAATTTTGTCAAACTTATGCTACGACGAGTGTCATAGAAAATTGAATACAATTGAGTTTGATGTAGCCAAACGAAGTTGATCTGTTGCACTGAGACACCAAAAATTCTGATAGCTCGCATACATCGATAATTGGGAAGCAACCAATACGTGAATCAATCGTAAGCCTGACTAGAAATACACTCACGTACGTGAGACTTCATTTTGTGGCCAATGCCAATGACCAGATACAATGATCACGACGATGAACTATGATTTTCACGAGACACGTAATATTATCGTGGGATGTATAGACAAGCGAATGATGTTCGTTTTGAAATTCGATGCCGCGCGATCATATCGCGGAGACTCATCGGGGCTACCGTTTTTTTTCGTTCTTCTCTTTGTCTCACCCTAACGATGGAAGTCGAAACCAGGTTGAGATCCGTGTAGGTGTAGAACTCTGCGGTCCCGTTCCGCACACTCAAGCAGACATGAGAAAAGCACTATTGACGCGTGAACGGATACGCATGACGCGTGATTCCATTGCGTAAACGAATCATCGTAGCTCCAACCTAATTGTAAAATGACGCTCTACCTGCCAACTAGCATATCACGAGACATTTTCAATTGCTCGTTGAAAACTTCATTCGGCAGAGCTAATTCAAAGCAGTCTTAGAACAGCTTCAAAAATTATTTGTAGAGCCTCGAACGATTTACGCAAGTTGCTCGTATTTTCCGGTTGTGGAAGAATCCGAAATCCTAAAGCTACTGAATATACGCAAAAGCTAGACAATTTATTTCTTCTCAAAAAATAAAGAAGAAATTGAATTTTGAATTCTGTTACAGAAATAAGCAAAAGTAGTTTAGTAAGAAATGGAATATAAGTGTGGATTATTTGGAGCAAATAATTCATAAATAACACTAATTGAAAGGTAACCGTCGTAATTTTGGCAAACGACCCGGAGCGTTGCCACTTATTGAAATCAATAATAATGATACCAGCATCAATACCACGTAAATAAATTTGATGAAAACCAATTTGTTAGCTCCAATGATTAATTTAAAATCTGAAACATTCAATAATTTGAGTACTGTCCGTAATAATTTGGCAAACCACTACACGTACGGTACGATTGTCTCGGCGTGGTTTGAGAAACACTGCTATACAGCGATTGCAACAAAGTATGTCCATGTAGGTACAACTATTTAGACGCAATTGACCCTTTGAAATTGTGTGGAAGACCTTGTCGTACAGAGCAGAGGATAGATTATACTTAGTTACGTTTTTTTCATTCGGCAATGAACGGCACATGTGCGTCGTCGTTTACATATTGGAATTATACTAGTACTAGTTGTTGCAGTGTATTTATGTGTGGAAATCTCTCGACGGAAACTTCCTTCCATTGTGTTTTGGTAAATATCGACTCACCGATTCGAGGCACATATTTTCCCTTCGTCAAGAATTTTTGTATTCAATTCAAAATCGCTATTTCAGTATTCATTCGAGATTTAATAAAAAAATAATGACGATTAATCGATACATGGCAAATAGGATTCAATGTAAACGTGAAATTTACGTATCTTTGGAAATGAAGATGACTGAAAATTGTGGAAGTAGAATTTCGCGGCAAAACTTTAATCAAAATCCTGAATGCGACGTCGGAAGTGAGTTCGAGCAACTTGGGGAATTATTTGCTGGTAGTAGATTCAGTCTTCGGTATGAAAAGCCGATGTTAACTTCCCTTGGATACGAAACAGCTCTCGCTGTAAGGTATTACCAAGATTAATTGCTCGTGAAATTACTTCTCTGGGAGGTGTCAAAGCTCACTGATCCGGAAATCGAGTTCACGTAGTCCGATTATAATAATGATATTCATAATGTAATATAATTACCCCGTGGAAAAATCTAGGGTCTCAGGAAATTACAAACGTATTTCTACGATAATGATTCTCGATTTCCTAGCGATTGAAAATCGCAAGGAAAATCGGGCGACCTACAAACACTGCCGATCCCGGCAACCAAATGCCGCACAAATCTTGTTCGAACGGTGATAATATTACGTTGAACAGATTTTTATTCCAAGATATGGACCTTCTTGTTTTTAAATATCATTTATTGGCCGGTGGCAAGTACGGAAATTCAAAGTTGTGCCGATTACATGGAAATTCAAATTCTTTCGAAAACTTATCATTCCAATGCATATTACTTACATTGATAAGTATCTTGTCTCACTGTAAAACATATTTCCGAAGGGCGTTATACTCGCAAGCACGGACAGTCGTCCCGATATCAATCGGCAAACGCGCAGTAGCGGAATTTTGGAATTGGTCAACGGTTAAAAAATACGCAACCCCAAAATCGAGAAAAGGAAGTCGAAAATGGGGTGGATTTCCGGTTGGTGGAATTCTTGATACTTTCAATGTCTATACGCTCAGCAGCAGATAACAATCCGTTGTTAATGTGGTCTTTGAGAATGCCATGAGAGGACAATGTATTTTGACAATGAGTGACGGTTTACTGTGTCGCGTCAAGATAGTGCTCTGTTTGTAACCTCCGACAAGCAATCTCTTTCAAAAGTTAACGAATATAGAGCGAATTTCCGTTTAACATTGAATTACAGGTAAGTTCTATTGTTATAGGCGTTTTCTTTGGGAATCTACGAGATTGCACTGAAGTTGTGCAAAATATCCTATGAATACCCGCTACATGTATGACTTATTCCACATATGGTTGCTTTCCCTTTTAGATTTTTATTTTTTTATTAAATAGGAGTTATTAATTCGTGTCATGAGTGTACCTATAGTACGCTAAATTTTTTTTTGTTCTGTTCTACTATAAGAAATTGTTCGGATTTTTTGATTATTTGGTTTCACGAACGATTTTACACGGCTTTGAAATTAAATGGGCCTTTTTAAGCGCCTGTAACTTGGGTTAAAGCCGGAGGAAATATTCGGGAAAGGCAATCGAATTTGGAAATAATGTGCGGAGCGATTTTTCTATAGGAGATATTTTTTGCAGAGTAGGATCTGTAGCTTGTGGCGTTGAAGTTCTCCCTTTAAGGATCAATAGAAGTTGCGATAATTGAAATTCGATCGCGTATAATATGTGCGTAGGTATCGGGTACGTGACTCGATCGCATTGATGAATACTCGGAAAAGAAGAGGAACAAAAATAAGGTTTCAGGTACACCTGCCTGAGAGAAACACCGGTGGAATGAGCTCTCTACCATCGCAAATTCGATCACAGACGATAGTGTGCAACGACTGCACTGCAAATAGTTGAATTGCCGCGCCATCGGAGTCGACTTCGTTGTTTATTTAACGAGAAATCGCGGTGACCGCTAACTTCGTTGATGGCATATCGAACGAGAACTGTAACATTATAATTATACCGTAGCCCTTCGCACGTCATCGGCCACCTTGATTGGGACCGAGGAATATCCTGCAGAAACAAGTTAAGTAGGTAACGCGACGATGAATTTCCCTCACGATCACAGCAACTCAAGGAGAACAAGCAACGAATAAGACTCATTTTCAACTACTCTGAAACCCGTTTTTTTTTTCTTACATAAGGAACAAAAATCACAATTAAATCGCTACCCAATTGAGTACTCTTATTCGTTTGATAGACGATCGAGAAAAAAAAATCGTTTCATTAAACACTTCTAATTTCGTGCTTCGTTGTATTCTCATTTTCTGAAATCTGCTTTTGCCAACGTAAATTCCGAATTTCGTGCTTTTTCACAGTAACCATTGCATTTACGGATAACTTTTCGAATCGTCGCCTAAAATGATGGACGAATAGTCGAAAACAGTACTTATTTTTCGTTTTCCAAGCCCTTGAGCCATTATTGTTTGTTTTTTCTCCTAAACTTGAGCCAACGTTGTTTTTTTATTTTAGTTTTCTAAGGATTCGTTCTTCTGTTTCCCAAGGCCAGGCTTTCGAAGGGTTGGTTCAACGCTAGGCCAATGGTCGCGCCGAGGCTTGCGCCAAGGCTCGAACATTGTAAAAACGATTGGCCGAGTCGTAAAAACTCGGTCCTTACCTGAAGCAATGGTTCTTTCCTACCAGAGAATAACACGCGGATGGAATCCGTGGTAGAATCAATACCGACCTTCGCCGATGGAACAATCGGCTGATGGTTGCTGCGAGAAGCGCGTGTCTCTTGGTACAATTCAAAACGTCCATTTCGTCGTAATTTCGTCGTATGGTACGTAATAAATTCTAACAATAATTCATCGACGTGAAGAGGCAGACTGAGACGCACTTTCGTTCGACATCTCCTTATCATTTTCGTGGAAGATAATTAGAAACGTAATTAGTCCCGCAAATAGGATTTCCCGGGAAAATCGCTCCCTCGCGCTCCGCAACCCTACGCGGCAATCACCACTCGTACCTTCCCAAACGACTTCCTTCCACCACAATGTTCGAAAATCACTCGCCATAAATTAGTTTTATATTCATATTGTTATTATTATCATTATATTCTGTAGCTACGTTTGCATAAAATTCGGAGAGATAAATTTTACCTGTGCGAAATCCCAAAATCATTTTTTACAAATCGATTACAGGCCTACTGCACTGTGTTTCGTTGAGAACTACGGATTTTTTCAGAAACGCATTCGCGTATCAAGCTGATTTTTCGAACGGAGGTGTGAAACACTTTTTTTCCTCGTAAAAATGTCGAAAATCTGAAATGAACTGGCTTGTCGCCATTTTCTTTGTCTATAGGTATTTTTAAATCACTCGATCTCCGTTCTTCGTCGTTCCTCACGATCGATATTTTTTGGCGCTCAGAAAAGCGGAAAGTCGTGGTAAATGTAAATAATAACATAGAGATAAGGAAAAGAAAAGTTGCAACATTGCAGTCACGCGTGACGCGGCCGCCGATGGTCGTTGTAGATCTGCGTACGCGTGGAAAAAGAATGGATGTAATTAATCAAATCAACGCGTAGAAAATACTTTGGCCTCTCGCCTCGTAACGCGATGTTTTGCGTAATTTCCACGATCTGCGCAGTACGATTTCCAACTCGATATGTTTTTTACTCTCAATTTACCGTCCATCGCGCGTCAGATGATCGTCGTCCTATTTTACGAAAAGCTTACAACTTCCCGTCACGCTGACATAGATTATTTATTCGTTATTTTCTCATATTCCGCTTCGTCGAATTGCTGTGTAAAACAGCGCCGTACCTACCTACTACGCACTTGGCACTTCGATGAAAACATGTCGTATGTTTTTTCTGTTTTTTTTTCTTTCCCTTTCTATTTTTGACGTAGCACGTTGCCGCGTCGAGACGATGACCACTTGCTCTCGTCGTCGTCGTTATTTCACCGTTTTTTACTCCGAAAAATCCATTCCCAAGTCATTTGTCACGCGTTATTACACAGGTCTGCGATGAAAAAGTTTTTTGAATGCTCTCGCATGGAACATACACATTTTGACTTGCTTAGTCCAGATATAAACTCCATTTTAACGTATCACGCCACCATTTTTTTTTTCACCTCGACAAGTACGTACCGCGTCTAAAATATGTAATATGAAAATAATACGAATTTTTCAATAGATTATAAATTTAGGCATTACTTTCACTTTACCTGTGCTAGGGTTAATTTATTTAACTGTCTTTGATATCCCCACAATAATTAGAATATGTTCATCTCTCTCTGACCTAATTATGAATAAAAAAAGAATGGACGCAGATATTTTTTTCTGTCAAAGATTTACTTATATCGACGCAAACTTGTTATTTTATCTTTATTTTGATAGAATAATGGAAAAAAATGATTAAATTGTATGATCTCATTTCAGTACTCACCTACTTTTCATTCGGACTAGGGGTGTGCGAATATTCGAATTACGAATTATTCGTGACGAATCGAATCGAACAGTTCGAACTATTCGCATAACTCAAACGTTTCGAATTATTTCAAAACTCTTAATATTCGTAGAATAACAAAGTCTTTTATGGAAAAGAAACGCAATTTTATGTTTTGAACATTCATTTTCTTAGGGTAAATTTATTCTAAATTTTTATGTACATGAATCAAGTGGGAAACTGTTTCTGTTTTTTGTTGTTGTTTTTTGTAACTTAGTTTTTTGTGTGCTTAAATTAATTTTTTTATACTGAATCTAAAATTCAGTAGACTTGCTGTACAATTAGCTACTAAAGCGTAAGTGTTGCCAGAGTAAGTTTAATAGGCCTTGAACCATTGTTTTACACGCATTAACGATTGAAAACTCGTTTAAAAAAATGAATTTTGTAAACGTCATTTTATTGATTTTCATCGAAACTTCAGAGTTTTTGTTTCAAATTAATTATTCAACAACAAAACTAGTTATTTGGAAAAATGTGAATAATTTAGACTATTTGAAAAGTTCAAATTATTTAAATAGTTTGAATTTCAAAACGAATACCCTTGTTCGATTCGATTCAATTCGAACACTATTCACACCCTCTAATTCGGACATACTTGTATCTATGAAATGCAACGAGGTGTATTACTTCCTTACATGGTTTTAGATTACGTTTAGAACTTCCATTACAAACATTAATAGTTCAGTAAAATATCTGTGTAAAACAATTATTTCGCAAACTTGCGTTATTATGATATACGACCCACACCTGTCATACTTTGTTGCTCGTTATTGTAATACACTTCCTTGCGAATAATAATTAGCTCGAAATTCCAGAAGTGTAAGTTATCTACCTTCGAGCGAAAAATTGCTGTTATTTTTCTGATTCGTTGAAATTACTGAAAATAAACGAAACGATTCGTAGCACGTTCATCTCTTATCGTCGTTGCAATTGTGTCGATTTTATTCGATGTCCCACATACGTCACCGCATACATGCTTTTACGAAATGTACGCGATAGATCATAGATAAATACCCACACTACTTTGCCGTTCTTTCGTTGACATTTTTTACTCGATATATTTACCATACACTGACCGCCATTCAAGCGATTTCGTATTATAAACTCGTGCGTCGTACGCGTTTGTAGGAAGGAAATACGGGTCACGTAACACAACCTCTATTATCACTATCGTCAAACCAATAATTCAATCAACGTTACGCACTTTGACGGAGGGAATCGAGGGGCTGCATCGCATATCATAGGCGGCGGCTTCGTAATTTCCGAACTAACGAACAAGGTACTTATCGAAGGCTGGACCAGGACACTGCGAATAAAAAACTTTCCTCGCGATTGCCAGAGATTGGGAAAATTCCATCTCGGATGTGCAATCGCGTTTTTCGCTAAACTAATACTGGATGAAAATTTCTCATCTCCGGAAAATGTCTCGTCTCATCGGAGAAGCTTACCTACTCTCGTAGCTATTTTCCTCGGCATCGTCGCACGTTGTTCTCGCCTTGATATTGTTTTTAGCCTCGTAATCGTTTTCCCATCGCGCCAACTCCGAATTCCTCGCCATCGTTCGTATCGCAGGGATAAGGCCGATGGATGGTCGTGAAAACGATGAGAATCGCCGCAACCAGCTTCCGGGAGAAGAGAAAAACTCGAGCCCCCTCGAATCTCTGCTATTGAAGATTTCGCGAAAAAGTTTCGCAAACAAATTTACGACTACGATCGCAAATTGTCGCAATCGAAATAGTAATTTATCTCGCGATGACAACGCGTGTTTTTCATTGATGAAACGCGAAACAACAATACGCGTGGCGGAACGACATCGAGTAATATTTTCTCAAATCATTTCGAAGATACTTCGTATCTCGTTCTCTTCATCGTTGAGCATACTCCAGTCGCGTCGTTTTCTTCCGCTGCTCACATGTAACGAAATCCGATGTAGAGACCTCTATGCATATGAGTACAAACGAGATGCGTGCAGTTGGATAGCAATGCCTAGCTAGACGTAGACTGCTTGCCGCCGCCGCCACTCCTCGCCAACGTATCGCTATCGGCTGATGCGCCGCAGATGAATACGCGACATACATGTCCTCTCCAAAACACGTAGATACGAATAATTATCATCCGTCAAAGTTTCAACAGTCTCTAATTGTCAAATACTAAGCATACCGATGCCCATGATTTTCCGCCTCGACACCGATTGTTTCGTCCACGAATCAATTAGCCGGGCAATCCGAAGATAATCTTTGACTTGTCGAAGATGCGATTTGATTTCTCGAACATCACGTGCGATTATTACAGATTGAGCAGCAAAATAATACGTACAATGATCATGAGATATTCCGCGCGCGCCAGCAAGAGTCTGAATCTTGTATGTACGTTCGCGAAATATATCGACCGCCCTAGCGAATAAAAGCACCGTACAGATTTTTTATTAATGAACAACTTCAGTGTTCATATTTTTAGTATGTGATGAGAAAAAACTATTGTTCCGAATAGTAATTAATATACTAGTCATTTTAATCCACGTGCAATTTGTGTCACGAGTAAAAGAAAAATTACCCACATTATTTTATTGCAAGTATTATTAAAGATATATTTTAACGTAGGAATATTTATTGTACGCGATGTAATTCAATTGAAAAGTGTCGGCAAGGTAGAACCAAGTGCAATAAAAATTCTTGGTGTCGGTATTCGTGATAGAATTGATTTCGGGGTGCTTTTATCCGAGGGATAAATGTATTGTTGTTTTTATTCGTGAATACCTGGTATTCGTTTATACTGTTCGTGCCGAATGTTGTGGTGCCATTATTCGTTGGGGTCATCGATATATATATCTGATACCTATATTCCTGACCGTTTTCGGGTCAGGAATTAAGGATCGGACCTCGGGTCGTGCAAGTAAAAATACATGGAAATCGCGGACAGAGAAATGCACGAACGAGTGAAATATAACTCATTTAAGAAAAGAAAAACTGTCGTTTTTCATGGCATTATTTTTCGGTCAGGCGACATTGACTCGCCACCTAAGATTTTCGGCACAAGAATATGTTCCAAAATAATTTGATACATATAGAGTTGTATATAATTACATATTATATTAATTATACAGAACTATATACAATTTTATGTATGACAAGTGGTCATATATAATAATATATTATAATAGTTATATATAATTATATAATTTTTTTTCTACCCGAGGATTCAGAATACTTTCGACTTTTGTAGAATAATTTACAGATCTTCCAATTTTTCATAATATTATTCACAATCTTGAGAAATAAATATAACGTTGTTTAATTTCAAACGCAATATCGTGGGAAAATTTCTAAGTAATACGTTACACAAAGAAATGACGAATAAACTACGCAACAATATAGTGTGTTCCACATATACTTATCTCAATAAAAATTTACCAGCTTTAATCGTGAAAAGAATTGTGGAATTTCTACTACGAAGCATGACCTCTTCATTAGGTCGGTAATAAAAATGAATTTCTTGATAAAGTCAATGATGCAGGAATAAACGGAAACGGTATCGTACGACTCGTTTTTTTCTTCTTTTGGCGAAGCGTAGCGTTATTTGTCAATATCGAATTATCATTTCCTGTACATGGAGATTTTTCGTGCTCGCGCTGTGTAATGATACCTACTGTATTGTAATAATACCGTATCGAATGGTACGTATTATTCATTTATTTGCATGGTCATTGTCAAATAATCAACTCGGAACATTGGGAACTGTCCGGCTCTTCTCGTACCAGTTCAATAAGCAATCAATGGGAATACGACGGCAATGACGTCAATCCCGCACAATTCTAGGTATGCCTCGAAATTGATATGTTTACGTTCAGCGTTGACAGCAATGAAGACTTTCCGAGCGAACAACCCGGCTGGAATTTCATTTTCAGCTGTTCTGCTTTGCATTGAGGACATTTCAGCTTGTACAGGCGAATAAATCCTCCACTCGTGCGAAGTACCCAATTGCGTAATTGAATTGTCGTTTAAATAAATACGAATACGTAAGAATGCATTTACAGATGCATACAAGAAAATGTAGTCACCGGAAAATGTGTGATGGATTTTCGAATTTTAGAGCTTTTTTGGTTCGAAACGCGCCACGTCGTTCTCACTGCGAATCAGGGCCGTGTCCAGGCATGGGCCAAAGGAGCAAGGGCTCCAGGCGCCATTTGGAAAGGGCGATATTTGGAGACGACGTTCGAAAACTCAGATCGATATTTCCAAGAGAAAATTCAGCCATGTTTTCGATTTTTGGCAGTATAATCGATAAATCTCAGCAGAACTGAAATTTACGCCTACAATGCCGGACGATCTCTATATAGGCTACCCTACTGCTATCCTAGGGATTCTAGCATTCGCATTCTGTACCCCAAACTGCTGAAACTGCTGGCAGCGTCGGACAAAGAATCCATGAAATATATTTTTCAAGACGAAAAAGGGAGTTCGCGGGAAACTGCATGATAAAAGAAAATGAAAAACCCCAAAAATAAATAGAATTTTGAAAAAATAAGAAAAAATATTTTAAAAAGTTTCAACATTTTGGAAAATAAATAACTAAGGAGTCAGTTATTCGCCACGTCCACGTCGTTGATTCTGGTTATTACGAAGAGCGCGTGTGTGTGTGCGTGGAGCGGAGGGCTTCAAGTTTCTACTGCCCCAGGTGCCCAATATGCTGGGAACGGCCCTGACGCGAATAATACTTAGGTACATGTAATTGTTGCTCGTGCAGTCACTGAATTCTTCAGCTAATCAAATGATTGTAAAGCATCAGTGGTTTCTACCTCGACACGATCGTATTGCTTACTTTCGATACAAATTCCGATTCTTAATCACCGACATTAAAAATCGCGAGATATTCCACCATTTTTATAATATCACATGAAGTTTATGCAATTCGATTTCATTTTTAGAAATATGCTACTTAAAATTATAGCTGATTCTAGGACTAGCGTTCGAAATTTTAGTATCAAAGATCAGTCATTGTTCAGGAAGGAGACACATTCTTCTAGTAACATTTTGTCGAATCGATGATGTAAACCCTTTGAATAAATGCCTGACAGTGAGACCGAAGGTACACAGGGCATAATGTTACAAACACGTATCTCAGTTATACACTGCAGGGAAAAACGACGGGCACACAGAACTGTTTGTAAAACGTGTAATTTCTCGGGTGAGGCTTAAATTTTAAAACAGATACAAGCGACCTCAACGCGAGAAGCACTTCGTGCGACCAACAAAGTAGATGTAAGGCAATTTCAAATGTCGAATCCCAACAAAGTACAAAGAACTATATTGAAAAATGTGAGCTTGAGGTATCATTTTATTCTGCTTGTTTGTTTTCCTAGTACAGGAAACACCATTGCATTGTCGGGTCTCGTACTTCGGCTATTTTCTTTACCCTCTCAGATAAATCGCAGGCGAAATGTAATCCGAAAATTCGTTAGGCGTTTTCCCTTGCGACAGAAATTTGCATCGTCGTAG
The DNA here is from genome assembly GCA_963969455.1 of Arge pagana. Taxonomy (NCBI): domain Eukaryota; kingdom Metazoa; phylum Arthropoda; class Insecta; order Hymenoptera; family Argidae; genus Arge; species Arge pagana. The sequence goes on from OZ018313.1 coordinate 9,276,594, forward strand.
TCGGGTGGTTTTGGAAAACTCGGAGTATACAAAGTCGGGGACAGAAGAGGAGATTTGGCGGTACTGCTGAACGGATATTGACCTAATCACGTTTCATTTGTACAAGCGATTAAGAAATAAATTGTGCGTGGATCGTACGACCTTCGTACTTCTGCTGACCAGCGATTACGTTAATTAATGAGAGATACGCGCGAAGATACCCTTTGGACATTGCACAATAAGCATGCCGGCTGTTGGCGAATTGTCAATGTTCCAAATCAAACAAAGTATACGTATCACTTCTGTGAATTGCTTCTGCGGAAATGTACTTTGAGGCCCATTTACCCTTATCGATCGTTTCCAACAAGTTGAACATTTCCAGCTGCTCGTCGTATCTATTTCGTGAGATAGCAACGAAGTGGCATCAGAAAACCACATTGTAAATTAGCTTTCGTACGAATCCATTTGAGATCGTGTGATTAAAAATACGATAATATATGGTAGCACGTAGCTGAACTAGAATGAAACGATTCGACCTATCACGAACCGTTCTATTACAATTACAAAGCCAATTTTGACTTAACGTTGATTCGTCAATTTTTCTCTTTATAAATCTCAGCATCTTTTGTTGCTGTTGTTTTTTATTTTTGAATCTGCAAGTTTTAAACAAATTATATTACTTTCAATTACACCTTTAGTCGAACACTTTCCCAAGTTGATTTTCTATGAAACTCGCCACCAAGTGGTTCTTAACGATAATAGTCGTAAAGATTAAAACGGAAGGAAATTAATTAATTCGGCTAATTAAGGAATACAGGTTAAAACTCGCCCGTTCCATCAATTATAGCTAGTTGTAACATAATTATTAACAATTCACTAATTCTAGATGAGGCTGGATCCAGGGAGAGACGTCGAGAATGAATGAAATCGTTGTATGAATACGGGTATATATTGTTGTATGGCATAAGCAACGTGTACACTGTATCTATATCGCAATGAATTTCCGCGAAGGGCACTACTTTCAGTCGATGAATTTCGCAAGCCATAATTCGTTAAATACCTCCGAATCGTCTCTAGGAATGTATACGATAATTTCATCTAAAACCTGGCGTATAAATTTAAAGCTTGTCACAAATTGATGTACGCGTACTTGCCCGGTGCAAGCATCAGAAGATTTTTCCGTTCCGTACTTATATTTATATAAAAATCGCTTTGGAACCAAAAACTAAAAAACTCCGCATGCAAACGAACGAAACTTGTTGTCAGAGACCTCAGATATCTGAATATTTGAGCAGAAGGGTAGAAGAAACCCTTTGTCTCTGTTTTTCTACCTAAGGCGCTTTCTATCGTGTATTCTGCGACGTTTGAACTAAATATTTGAATTTGAAATTCAGTTTTTTTGATTCACAAATTGAGGACATAAATTAGAATCAGTTGAAAATAACAAAACATACAGATACGGATATAATCTGATATCAGATGCGATAAATATAAAGCTGGCGATTAATATCGATATTTAAGTATAGATGATAAATTATTGGTATACGATGAGAGAAAAACATCAATTTCATTTCATACCATCTCAGAATACTGTACATGATCGTTTGACACGAATCAATTCCTTAAGTAAAATCAACAATTAACAACAATGTATATCATCGTGCTTGCATTTGTGAAAATAATAACCAGCAGCTCTCTCGTTACTGATTACACTTTCAAAAATACAATTGAATCTCAATCCGTTGTAAACGTTTAAACTTTCGATAAAATCTCTATGAAAAATATTCATTCTTTTCAGATCTGTTCTCGTTCTTATAAATAGTGACAAATTTGGCAACAATGTGGATTTCCTGTAAAATGGATGTTTCAACAACAAATTAATTATAACAATTTGCAAGACGTAAAAAGACGATGATTTCGGCATCATGCAGGAATGCATGAAATCTTATTTTTTTATTTAAATAGTAACCGTGCAGTTTGGCATAGGAATTTTTTTAACGATTCATTATTATTCTACTCAAATTAGATTTTGATTGTGAAATGGAACGTTAATATTAAATTACGAATGTGATGCCGAGCGAATATCATTGTAAAAAATAATACATTTATGATTCGTAGGAAGATAGATTTGCTTCGTCGCCATTTATCTCAGTTCAGAGCATTGGGCAAGTTATTGTTTTCACCTCGCCGCTGCAGTCTTTCTGGGTGGGAACAGGCGAGTTGACTGAAATCGCGGACGACGTCGTTGAACGTCTCGTCGCCCGTTACACCGATGTCGGAATCTTTCATCTCCTGATTCAAACGTGCTAGGCGCAATCTAACATGAAATCAAAGGTTTACATCGAATTATCATTGTGCTGTAAATAAAATCTGAACATTTGTTTCAATGAATATGACAAAAATGCTCTTTCGCAATGGTTACTCACAGTGTGACGATGTCTGCGTTCGCTTCCTTCACAGCAATCGCTAATGGTTCGATGCCCATTTCATCCCGAATGTGTTGATCGGCGTGATGTTTGAGCAGCAAACAAACTTGAGCAGTATGCCCTTGTTTAAAGAAAAAACAATTGGATTGTCAACATCTTGTAGTTAATCAAACAGGTTTAGAGTTTCTTTATTAGCCCGATAACGATAGACAAAGATCGAGTGATTATTGGAATAGATATCATCATTCATTCATTCACAGTAGTTGTAATAGGACAAGATTTATAAATAATGTGTAAAATATCCAAAGAACACTTCCAGAACATAAAATAACCCGAATCATTGTTATAATTAGAAAACATCCTGAAAGAGCAACAAAGAGTTTGCAACAATTTTCAGGTGTGTCTTGAAATCACCGAATCATATATTTCACCAAGTTTCAAGTTCGCAAAATTTTGTTGAAGCCGTCGAAGAGAGAAATATTCGAAGGCCGTATACTGTATTACGATTCGATACTGAAATTGTTAAAAAGCAGATAATTCTATGCCAGACAAAAATTTGATTTCATGCAGAGCATAGAATACATCCGTTATTGTAAGCATGTAGCCGAAAAATTATTGGATGACTATCATATAACTGTTTGAAATCATGCAATCAATTCGTCTGGATCATTTATAAGCTTTTGACTGATCATCAATATCTTTATGATTGATTACCAATAACTTTGATAGTTTTTCTCTTCGTGAAAATAATAATAACGGCAAAGTGTACGCAGCCTTCAAGGATTTATCAACATCGGGACACATAGATGGCAAATATAAGATAAATGTTTTTGTTTAACGGCGTTAACATCCATCATCTTATCTGTGATAATATTCAAAAGTATCCACCTGCCTAGTGAAATACTCGTGCCAAGAATAATCTTCGTATCTGAACACAAATTTGCTCTATTGTCTATTTTGGAATATACTTTAATATTAAATGGTTACGTTTATGTACTATAGAAGGATATTCATAATTACCCAACTCTGTTGCCAGATGTAACGGTGTTTTACCTTCAGCGTCTTGACAGTTTATTCGACTTCCATTGAGAAGTAGATATTCGCAGGACATCACTGAACCCTGTGTCGAAATGAGGAGTGTTTAAAAAACTAAAGCATGTCGAAGGATAAAATGGCGTTCTCCGAACGTTTTGGAAAGCAACCTATGACATAAATGTTTTGTGAAACTAGCGATAGCTTATTTCAAGGTAATTTTCAGATTGGATTTCAAACTACAGATATTTTTCTCGAGAATGTTTACGATCGATTTGGAAATTTTAGGACGCCAACACGAATGCACTTCATATTTGCTGCCCGTAATGATGTAATGTGTTTGTCATTTTACCTTACATTGTCTCTATGAGTCAACGGCTGTAGGTAAAACATCGATCAAGATATCATAAATAAGATCTCATACTATGCGAATTATGCAGAACGAAAAGGCGGAGTAAATACTAGATTTATGAAACGCGCAGTTACTTAATGAAAATTCACAAGTTTTAGATGAATTTTCTGAATGAAGACGATGAAATTTTATTGAATTTGTATGGAAGCCTCATTCGTTGGTGCTTTTTGCACAAAAATTAATTTAAAATCTTAATAATCAAGCGATTTCCACTTACACTTATTATCGCTTGATGAAGCGCGTTACGTCCTTTGTCATTGACGTTAGTCCATAGTTTGTCAGCTCCCGATGCCAGAGCAGCGCTCATTACTGGAAGATTATGAGCCGCTGCAGCTTTATAAAGTAACATGTCAGGATGCAAATTTTCGATGTCTTCTTCACCTGGAAGCTCTTCATCTTCGCCAGCTGTCGAATCTTGGTCGGAGCTCAATTCCAAGCATCCTTCAATCGTTGGCTTTGGTAAATCGCATCCAAAAATAAAAATGTCACCATCAACCGAAGTCTTTTCCATAGATTCATCTTGACTTTGGTCAATGCCAGCGGCTTCGTTCGTTATGTCCGTATCTGATGAGCTGCAGCTTCTGTCTGAGGAAACATTCAAACTGTTCCTTGGTACAGTATCGTCGTCGTTACTATCCAATCGCTTCATAGCCTCGCTACTTCTCTGTTCCGCTTTATGAGTTTTGATTCCATATTTCTGATCCGACAAAATTTTCGTATGCAACGTTGATTGATTTCTAAGATCTGCAATCGCACTGTCCACCGAACTGAGAAAGTTTCTATCACGACTGCGGCATTTTTCTAACGAATTCACACTTTCGAATGAAGTGCTTGACGCGTCGTCAGAACTTGTTGAACTATGTTTTTCTTTTACCGATAATAAAGTTTTCGTTTTTCCTAATGTTCGATTTTCGCTTTTGTCGTGACTTCGTGGCCGGCGACGTAATTTATGGACGCTCCATTTTCGGAATGGCATCATTTCGCGGCTCGCTCGATGTTCGGCCGTTCTTAAGTAGGCTAATGGCTTCACAAACTTTCGCTCGATGTATTTCGCTTTTATCCAGGATTCTCGAATGTTCCTACCATTGAAAGTCATATATCAGCTCAAATCTAAATGTAAATTAAAAGTAACTCACCCAACACATTTTGCCGATGCTTTTGTAGTTTCTGGTGGTACGGGTAAAGCTTCGTAAATATTGTTAACAACGGTATTTCCCAGTTCGGCCATTACTTTCAGAATTTCTGGCTCCCAGTCGTCGAGCGTCAACGACCTTACTTTACTGTGATGGACCCCAAGGCTTCTGTGCACACCTGAACATTCTAAGTTGACAGAAACAGATCACGTGAGGACAAGAAAAAATCATGGTCACCAAAACCAAAGCAACAATCAAATATTTAAACAAATAGTTTTTGACATTCAAGACATTGGGAAATATAAGGCTTTTAATGCGAGCGTTTATATCCACTCAAGGTGGATATAACAAATGATAAAAACATTTACACAAGAATAAATATATATTTCAATTCTTAACATACCAATGCAAAGTGTAATCCCGAGATTAATGCTAGCCCACTTCGGGTCTGGACCACCACAGTCGCAGCATACATAATTGCCAGGTATTTTCAAAAGCTGTTCCCATATTCTGGAAGACCATTTGTATGCTTTTTCAACAGATCAGAGTAAATAGAATATGAAACGAGAATGCAAATGCTGTTGGAAATACCGAGATTTAGGTTTTGTTGACGGTCTGCTAGGGCCTGTGACAGCCCGATTATGTTGGTTGGATATGCTCTGGTTGGTTCCTGTGCTCATACCGCGTTGTATGGCAGCTCCAATTCCTTGTTGCAATGCGGTCACCCACGCCAGATACATTTCTTCACTGTCAGCTTGTAAAATGTGGCTCCTGAGTTGTTATGAAAAATGGTCAAAAATAATTTGCAGTTTTCTTTGAATACGGGAATAGCACGTAAGCTTAACTAACTTCGTGGGACTGAGAACTTCGAAGCAGTTTCTTCTGTCGCTGTCGGCGAGTGGCTTTACCGAACAGAGCCTCAAGTCTTCTTCCATAACTGTGTAGTCGTTTTCGCCGGTTCGCTTTCTGTAAACCAGCTGGTGATCTTTCAAGCAGAACCATCGCCGATTCCATGTTTTGAACGCGTTACTCGTTCTCTTGAAGAGGTAACCTTCCATTGTAGGACTACCGGGTGTCGGTGATGGTATGAGATCACGATTGGTAACATATATATGACGATTTTCCATTTCTTTCTCGAGCTTGGCAGTGTCGCCACGCATTTTTAGTAAGTCATCTCCAAGCCCTTTGAGAAAGGGGTCCAAATCCTGGGCAAGATCACTGCCTTGATGAAAATATGTGAAGCACGCGTGCATATAGCTTAGGAGAGTGCCGAGTATCTCGTGCCGTTTTCGGGCTTGTAGCATGGTCAGGACTCTGACGTAGTCCAGAGCAGTATGACGAAAACATGACCGCGTAGCTGAGAGTAAATTCGACGCCTCCTCCGATTCAGCAGGTCTGTTTTTTGGTACTTGAGAATTTTTGTTCAACGCCACATCCAAATCAGCTGAGATTTTTTCAAAGTGGTGCCGCGTTTCTTTCACTTCTTTTATGTCGCTAACAAACCAACGAAAATAATTATTTCGATTCAAAAGAATCACGCCTTGTTTATTATCTATTAGCCATGCATTACATTGTGTTTTACAATAGACATTGACACTATTCCCGTATCTCTATCTGATTAACGCTTGCTGATATCGATATTTGATGTGTGATATACGGCTGATGAGTAAAGAGATGGGGCGTGTGAATGGAGGATATAACATCGATATCACCGAAAAAAAGTAGTCGATTGAAAATTCATTTCAACTTTATGACATACAGTCGGTAACTTGAAAAATATTTTCTCCAAGCGTACCTTTTTATGAAGGAACTTAGATCTTTGACGACTGTTCTAGATGCTTGGTCCAGCAATATTGAGTGATATTTAGTCATTTCTTGCAGCGCGTGTATCAGTTTGTTTAGAAAAGCCATTACCTCAGGATCACTTCCAAAATACGATGATAATTCCCATAAGCTGTTTGCAAACGCGCTGAAAAACAGATAGTTATCATTTTATTTTCAATACTCAGTGTATAATAAATGATAGCATAGCGTGCTAGATTCTAGGAGAAACCAACTTTTTTTTTATGCAACCTATATGTTAACGTCTTTTATATATTTCATGTATTAATAATATTTACGTGGTAATCGATAGTATACCAATTTTATGAAATTACACGTTTCTACATATTCTTATTTTTGAGCAAACTCTTGAAAAGGAAAATAAACATCTTGTGCTGGAAATAGAAGTTATCTCATGAAATATTTTCTTGAATGCATTCCTGCATAAAGACGTACTGTACTGCTGGAACGGAACTGCTAAACGGACGGGATGAAAAAAATGTGTTTTATAATGCGATGCATATGTCTGTTACATCCAATTTTATTTTTCCATAAAATGTTTAGTAACCAATTTATTCTTGAGCATTTTAATAGATTGGTGAAAAATGTATAAAGCTGACTATAATTTTTGGTTCGGTAATGACATTACTCGCATCAGAATATTTCATGCATATCATCAAAACTCTTACATGTAATAATAGCCGAAAATTGATCCGAAACTTCAGATAACGAATCTGTATTTCAGATTACGAGAAATTCCACGTAACTCTTTGAATTTCAACCTTTGATGATTGTTTTCTATATTTAGCATAAGTCGAAATCACATGCAAATTTGCGCTTCTGACAACTAATGCTACGAAAATAAATAGATAAGAAATAAACCTTTGTTGGCCAATGTATGCCTTCCCTGCATCGATCATCAGATTGCTAGTTTTCAAAACCTGTAAGAAGTGAGAAGTTGAATTGTTTCCCAAACATTCACGAGTGGTCGATGAGAAAGTGTATCAAAGCATGAATTAACATATTGACAAGATGGAAGAATGTATTATAACAGGATATCCTTTATGAATATTCACAAAATGTTCAGGTCAGACAGTACTCAATTGGATTGGTATAAACCCTCACCTTGGTGTATTAATTCACTTGACATGCTATTGTCAAGAATTCCAGATCCAGATAAAATACTTCCAACCAAATATATCAATGGCAATTCTAAAAGGTACTCTACGCGAAACGAAGAATCGTGAATGTTAGAAACATAAAAAGTGAATTGATGATATTGATTTGCAGATTATTTAATGCAAGTACCGTATCGAGTACTTGAGAATTTACACTGTAGATAAGCAATTTTGGCGAGTTTACTTAGTAATATTCTATTTTTTAAACAAATCATTAGTGTTTGTTCAACTTTTGTTTCGCCAGGTATATTTTTTCAAGCACACTATTTCTTATATTGTACAATGTGTTGGTTTTTCAATTGAATTCAACATACCTTTTCTAATTTTTGCTCGAGCTGATCGATATTGCCTTCTTCTTCTTCGATGCGAGACCTAGAATCGACGAAAAACATTTTGTTATCCTGAATTCGATGTTTGTTTCTGGTCTAACGTTTTTTTATAACAATAATTTTCATGAGATCATCAAAAAAGTAAGTATCATTCGACGAAACGATAGATTAGTTTCACGTGAAATTTCACGTACTGATTCGTTGCTTATCTTATATAATACTGAGTTGAGGCAATGGATAATCATCTCTGATTTGTATTTCAAACATCAATTATCGATAGTATCGAGTCTGATGATGAAGTATAACCAGATGACAAATAGCACAGGTATTCGTAACTGTTGTTTCTCAAGTGTTAGCAATTCAAAGAAAGAACACAAATGCTATATTATTTCAATTGTTTCATCTGTGAAAATTCAGCACCAAAGAAAGTGATACTGCGGTTGTGATAAGGCATGGATTACACATTGTCGAAACAAAAGATGGCTAAATTTATCCAGCTACCAGAGTACATATGTTTTTGTTAGTCGGAGAGGTTAGATCTGTTTTGTACGCGTAACAAAAATGTTACGTGGCGTGCAGCATTGACGAGGTTTCTTGGAAAACAGATTGCTTTCGTTTGGAGATATCGTGTGACTAAATTACATCGGCGAGTGCGAATAGAGATTCAGAGACGCAATATTTTTCATCTCACCGAAATTTTGGCGTATCTCGCAGGCATTCTTCAAACTCAATTATTTTCGTCATTGCAGAAAGGTTTTTGGCAATTTTAGACAGACTACAGGATAGTCTTTAAAATATCACGTATAATTTGCACTCGGTGCGCATTTTGAAACGAAATCGAATTATTACGCAGAAGTAACGTTTCGAAAAGACTTTGAAAATGGAAGTTTACACAAAGCGAGAATCGGAAGGAAGCGATCTACTGTGTCCCTCCCCTTCAGTCTTCTGTCAAAACTCGTCAAAATATCGTCGGCTAAACTTCAGCGTGTTTATCGATAGACATCGAAACAAGACGACTGAAAAAAGAGGGAATATCGATTCTGCTCGTGTTTGATATCTCGATAGGTCGAGATCGAGCAGACCATCGTTGTACGCATCGACTATCATACGCACGTGCAGCGCCGAGCCACGAGCTACAACTCGATGCTAGAGCGTCCAATCGGCGCGCGATGCCCGACGGTCGACGCGCATTGATTGGCTAGTTTCGGTCCTTTGTACGCTTGTGACTGCTTGTGACTTTCGTGAAAATCTGACATGCCATTTCGGTTTCTGTTTGAAAGGTTCAGAATCTGACAGCTAGCATAGTATATTAGGATCCAAATTAGTTTCATACGATATTGTCTACAAGATTGTAAAAAAAAACGGTAATCGACGAAATCTTTCTACGAATGTTCATTTAAAATAATATCTTTTAATTGTTCGCATCTTTCCGATCATCATATCGCGTGAGAATTTTCGATCTGAAAATTAATTACGTGTATTTATTCATTTTTATTACATTTGCGATTAGAAGAAACTCACAATTTTGCTTCACATGCTGCGTATTTCGATGATCGGATTTGAATTATACAACGAAACAATCTGTGTTGAGACCTAACCTTCAATTTGTATCGTTCGTTCTTGCTTACGAGCTGATAATTAATATTCCCTTGCTGAGCCAATGTGTTTTAGCTGAAGAATGTTACGACACGCGAGCGATAAAATTTCAGTGGAAAATCTGTTTTTTCTTCTAGGATTGACATGACCGGTACGAGTGCTCCAGAAAAAACAACGACGAATAATCCCTTAGAGCAGTTTGTGCTTTTGGCAAAAACTGCTAAGGGAGCCGCGGCGTTAGAACTGATTAAACAAGCAGTTGAAGCACCTGGTGTAAATGTATTCGGAGAGTTGCTCGACATGCCTAACATAAAAGAATTGGAAAATGGGCCGTACGCCGAATATTGGAACACGCTGAATTTATTTGCATATGGAACTTATAAACAATACTTAGAGAACAAGGACAAACTACTAGATCTAACGCCTATTCAGAAAAAGAAACTTCAGCACTTGACGATAGTCACGCTGGCAACAAAGTCAAAGTGTATTCCTTACTCGGTTCTTTTGGAGGAACTTGATATAAAAAACGTTAGAGATTTGGAGGATCTCATAATTGAGGCTGTTTATGCTGATATCATCCACGGGAAATTGGATCAGAAAAATTCACAACTTGAAGTTGATTACGCCGGATTAGGTAGAGATGTAAGGCCTGGTGATGCTGGCGCCGTGGCACAAACGTTAGCCGCATGGGGACAGGCTTGCGACACGGTCTTAGCATGCATCGAGCAACAAGTTGTGCGAGCTAACAGTGAAAAGCAGAAGGCTACGCAACACAAAGAAAAAATACAACAAGATGTAAGCGTCAATAATTAGAGTCTTATTATAGAGCTTATCGAGCTCCTGTGAAATTGGCACGCAACCACACGAATGCACGCGTACCTTTCATATAATAGTTACATTTCAGTGCTAACATTATCCTTACAAACCTTAGGATTTGCCAAACAAATTGAAGCTCTGAAATTTCAGTTTCGTCCTCGAATTACTATTTGTTATCTATCAAAAAGCATATGTATACTGTACGTGCGCGTAATATGTGGTTTGAGTCAGATTGAGTCCCGATATGATGATTTCAGATTGCTAACGTCAAAAAATTATTGGCGGCTCAAGCGGGAGGTGGAGGTGTTCAGGAAGCAGATGCCGCGGCAGGTGGATCTGGAGCAGGCGGCGGTGGTAGCGAGTCGGGTAGAGAAGCATTGCCAGTATTGGCCGATTCTAAAAAAAAACAACAGAAGTCTAAAGGTATCCGAGGCAGTGGTAAGTTCTGGAGGCCATGAGTTTGGAATAGTCGCATATTTAGACAGATCTCTCCTGCCTCTTACCTCTACAGAATTTTGAATAATCGTATTGCCAAAAAATGGCCTCGTGAGAAACTTCCCATGAGCCGGATTTTCTGAGACGTTTGAATTGGTCGGAGCGATCTGCGTGAGATATCGAACAAGTTTTCACTTGGATAATGAAATCAGGGATTTATGCCGACGAGCGTATCATAAATTTACCAAGAAATTGACGAAGGTGTAATTATCATGTAATATATTTGAATATTAGTCCAAACCGCGAGCTGAGCTCGCGATGCCAGACGCAAAACAGAAAATGAAAACGGATAAAAGGCATAGATTTACAGAATTGAAAAAAGTATTTTGGCTGTGCTATATTATAACCTTTGGTTAACGATGAGAATTATATTTTTCTGAACACAGAAGTTTTCAAACACGTGAAAGATAATTTTGAAGCTATCAAAATGGTGCTAATTGTTGTACATAATTGGGGAAAGTCGAGCAAGAACTAACTAATCGTAAATAAGATAATTTTCTTGACGTTGAGGTGGGAGAGTTTGTAACGGTGAACATCATGCAAGATTGAAATCATTTTTGCACGATACTGTGTTTCGTTTTATGTTCTTCCTGGTTCGTAAATGTGACGAAAAATGAAACAGACTCGGGATAAGAGAAAATTCGTGATGCACAACACCGTTCGTCTGACATAGCATACGTAACAAGATCACCGCTGCTTCGAAACTCCGCATCAAACAAACGATCAGTTTCTGTTAACGCAAGATAATTAACATTACATGAATAAACGGATGATTGAAACGAAGTGATATTAAAATCCATTGATTTGTTTCGATTTTAGTTCTATAGACAAGAGCCAGTTACAAGAGGATGCAAATTCGGGAGGATAAATAAAAAGTTCGATAACGATATGAAATAGTTTCGATCTTGAAGTAATGCAACCCAGTTGTTCGGATATAAATGACAAAATACGAGATAAAACCAAGTGAAATGCACGTTGTTATGATTTTGTGATCTCTATCAATAATCGTCATGTCAAATAAAGTATTGGCTGTTTTTCTGTAATTATTTATAGTGTCATTGTATGACTTTATTCAGAAGTATGCATGCTCAAATTTTGACCAAATAAACTATTGTATACATTGTATTGTCTTGCAATTGGTTCAAATTCGTAGCCTGTCCAACTTTCTCACTTTTTCTTTCGTGTTACGCGACAACCCTCGATTTCCTCGGATTACCGAAACTTCACGGTAAAATGCGATGCAGAGTGTTGGCGAAATTATCCGATATCGTATTGTATCATACATAATTGTATTACATCGCATCGATTTCTCGAAAATCACCCGAATATCTTCGACTACCCTCGTTGAAAATCTGCAGCTACTGCTCGTTTCCTCCACTCGCATTTTCAACACGATTCTCGAACCGCGTGAGTTTTTAACGATAACATATTTAGCCAAGCTGGAAAAAATTGGCTTTCGCATGCACGCGCGATCGTCGCTTTTCCGAAGTAGAAAAATGTCATCGATAGTTCCTAGTACAACGTCTAGGTAATCGCGTAGGTATAATATATTGTATATTTTCCATGTGCGCGCTGAAAATTCTCAGACTCGTGGTACCACCAGAATAACATTGTAATGATGTTTCGTGAAATAAAAATAATTCTCGTTAAAAAAAAAACACACCAGACATCAGATTGAAACTATTTTACTATCAATGATCAGGTACGACGAAGAGTTGCCGTTGCGATCGACGTACGTGGAATGAATCAGGTAAGAATCGGCTATTCTCTGTAATTTTATTGTATAATTCTCATTCTTAGCCTACATACATACATAATTTTACAATACTTCACGATTGAGTTTTTAATTTTTTTATTTACGTATTTGAAATATCCCAAGTGGAATGGAAATATCTTCCGAGTATCGTATCAACTTTGTTACATTTTCTACTGGCTTGTTCGCCTATCGTAATTCTATCCTCAAATCCCACTGCTTTTCCTCGATTTACAACGCAAATTTCTCTCACGATGATTTGCTTCTTCGCAAGTTACGTTCACATGATTTTAAACTTTACAACGAATCGCAACTATCTTCTATTACCGGCCATTAAATTATTCGTTATTGTTTATGTTACATTACACCAATCCCATTTATTTACAAGACCCGATTAAATCTCGTTACCCAGCATTTCTCTCGCGTATTTATTATCGTAACGATTCGTTCGAGTTTATTCAATCGCGACGAATCCCGACGATTTTCACAGAAATACTATTCGCCAGAGATATCAATTTCACACGCGTATAGAAAACGTACAGAGCTAAACTCGTATCATACGGATTTCCATCGAGGGTACAATTAACTGCGCCTGCAGTTAACGCTTCGCGAGCGAACCGCAAACATTTCGACGCGAAAAATCAAAGTAAAACCGATTATATATACATTTCTTATCAGATTCTATTTTCTACATCGTTTACAAATACTCGTTGAAATGCGCCGGGAGAAATTTAATCGCGGTGGCGTTTTTATTTTTTTCGACCTTATCACTAAAACACCGCTGCAGGCTCGGAGCACCGGGCTCACGAGTGCTCAAAGCCTGTCGCCGAAACCTTTTGATGTTAAGATTTGTCTCGTCACCCGATAATTCGACTGAACACCTCGAATATATACGTCACCTTGGAAATCCAATCTCACGCTCGGCAGCAGACAACGTTTCCAGCAATTCTTTCAATCCTTCGCTGTTTGGAAAATTATAAGCAACACGATTGCACGGACTAAGCACGTACGCGACGAATGACGTCGGAACTGGGTCCATTATCACACTGAACGTCCTTAATTTTCGCTCGTTTGGCATTTTTTTCGCGCTGAATCGACCGAACGAATGATTGACCGCTACTAAAACTTCCTGTAAATCGCTCTTCGCGTTTTCCTCCGGCAACGTTATCGCTAAACCTGGTATCTCGAGTAAACGACAAAACCATGTTTACACGAATCGTCACACTTTTTTCTTTTCCCTTTTGTGTTTTCCAATCGTTCGGTCAAAAAAATTCCAATGAACAGCAGTCGACGGGCGTCGAACAAAAATTTAGTAATTTTCATCACAGGTCTTACAATTCCAGTGTATATTTTGTTAAATAATAATTAGGGATTGCTGCGTAGACGAAGGTTTTACGACATGAAAATATCGTCTGGTCGGTTCTCCATCGAATCAACAGGTTACCATTTCTATCATTTATCATCAAACGCGAAGAGAATACCAAAAATGTGCATCCGGCTTTCTCAACGTATTTATTTCCTGGTTTTGGGAATACCGTGTCTGATTCGAACGCGAGCAACGGGATGGATTGTGGTTTTGATTGGTAGATAAAAAAACGAAAATACCACAAAGGCGGCATTACTGAGATAAAACAGCGGAATGTGAATTTCCTGCTTATTTTCCGATAAATTCGTTACTCTTTGTCATTTTTCATTGACACGTCGATCTTTGGTCGTAAAAACACCTCGGCGCGAGAGGAAAAAAAATTACGCTCTGCTTTGACGTTTCGTAACGAAGAGTAGAATTTTGAAACGCGAAAAAAACGACAAATATGGCAACACGTCGAGTCTTTTAGCACGTTTTCGAATGCTACATCAAAACGATGACGTATTTTATCTCTACTATTTTGCAATTCCTGTAGTCTGCAGAAATTTGTATATATTTTATTTTATTTTTAGAAAACGATAAAATTCCACCAGAATAATATTGGTTTTCAAAATGTGATATCTTAATCGCTTAATACATACAAAGATACATGATTACGCATATTTAGGTAGGTATATCGATTCACAGATAATTTGCTATCATATTTACAAATCAGCATATGTCTTTCCTACTATTCCATAAATGGTCATGTACAAAAAGTCACTCGTACAACATTTTATCTCCGAATTGTCAATATTACGTAATTTTAGCTTCAAACATATAAAAATCAATTGATATTATTTATTCATAGTTTGGCCATGTCCCTTTCTTCTACGAGTAATATCTATGCTACATCCTCACTCGTTCAAATTCTTAGCATTTAACATCATGTTCAATTATCTATTAGGTGCGTCCCAAAGATAAACATTACAAAGGTACACAGCAGCGATGATGCCGACAATTTTCGCGCATCGCGGCGTCCTCGACGAGATGTTACAACCATTTTTTATCATTCATCGCCCCTTCATCGCGCGTATCGAAATTTCGCGCAGATTCAGTCGCCGACCTTTACATTCGCAGCGATCCAATTTTATTTCACAAACAACATTTTACACATACTTTGAGCATAGTTGCTATAATTTGTATGTACAGGCGAATGCATGCATATCAAGTATTTGGTTTCATCAACCACTCGTCTCGTGGAATAATCCGTTCGACTTTCCGGAATCAGTGGGTAAATAAATTTTCTACTTATTTAACGGCTCGTATCGCAATGATACGAACTCTAGTATTATGATATTTGTTCTATACGCAACTTTGTTCAATTATTATATATATTTGACCTATTCTTAATTGCAGGTGTGTGTATGTCTGTGTGTGTGTGTGTGTATACGTGTCCAAGTATCAAGCATGAGAAGTAATGCAGGACAAATTTTCGTTCGGAAATCATCACGAGAATAATTCTACGTATAATGCATCGCAAACGAACAAAGTTTCGGCATTGAGCTCTTTGTCCCTTCATATCGATTGATCGAAGATTACGACAAACTGAACAAATTCGTTAGACAACGCGAGCTCGATTCTCGTCTTCAACGACGTTGGAAATCCCTCCCATCGAAACGAGTCGTCGGATCACCAGTTAAAAAATAGGCATTATTTCGTGTTCGATGTATTATACGCTGGAAAAATTCAACGAGATTGAAAATGGTGAGAATTTGGGAATGAAAATTCGTCCGGAAATGTTCCACGCGTGAATATGAATTTTTCCAAGGCCAGTTGTCGACAAATTTTCTAAAAGGTTAACGTCATTCGGAATTTGCTAAAAAAATGTAGGTACTTAGTCGAGATTCCACTCGCAATCGGACAACAATCGTTACATCGTTATCCATAGGAATATTGGAGCATTACTTTTTATGATCCGATCTTTCATCGCAATTCGTTATTACATTTATCGTAAAAAATTGTCGGATCTTGGATAAATTTATCCGTTGCTACGGAGATGTTGGATTCGCGATGTTCCGCGCAGTGCACGATTTGCTCGCGATTGCTTCAGTGTTCGCATTTTTTTTTCTGCATCTTTCGCGATGAACCGACGAGTAATCGAGCGAAGGAAGAGGATCGAACAGAAAAACGAAGATTGCGCGCGATTATAATGCCGAACGCGTTAAGATCGATGAGGACGACGGAAATGGTGATTTACGAGTTGCATCTATCGTCTAGTCGAGATCGCGGGAGCGCTAGTACACACGCATGCGCAACGGTTACTCGGCTCGTGGTCGATTGTATGTATTCTACTTGAATTGCATATTTTCCGCGAGACGGTCGTATTTCTGGCGTAATAAAAAATGGCGTGACGATATACTGCAAATATAAGACCGGAGAGAAGAATACGTAAGCATAACCGTACCGTTGCAGCAAACATTCATTTCTTTGGATATAAAGGCCAAAAGTTTGGATTTATTCGAATTTTCCTCTTTCCTTTAGATCTGTAGTTTATTTTACGGTACAACTTCCGACTGTAACTCGATTCTCAGTTACGGGAGTTTGAGGTGAATTTATGATTCCTTCCACCATTATCAATATATTATACTATCATGTATCAATATGTTTAATTTGCTTATCTTTTTTTTATTATTCAGCCTTTCGGGCTGTGAATTTAATTTATGGTACTCGAAAGTCCCGTGAACGTTATTGTACGTAGTCTAAAAAGTAATGAGCAGTTTTTCCCGTTACGTAGCAGAAATAATCGCGATGTTTCACGCAATAACGAATAAAAACGGACCTCAGGCAGAGAAATTTAATGTAATTTGTAGACTTTCAATATTGAACAAAACGTCATAAATTGATTCTTTATCTACTTGTGTGATTATCATTTGTAATGGTGCCCAAATTGATTAGTTTGTGTTCTTTCAACCGTGCGAATTAAACAGTTCGGAAGTAACTTGCGAATAGATCGTAGAACAATCTGCAGATGGACTTCACTGTGCTTCGTCAGTTGCATATGAGAACGACGTACAGATGAAGATCTGTACGTACGTCGTATTCATCTCTCATGTTTCGTTAATCGGTTAATGAAATTCGTTCAAAATCTATTTTATATACGACGGTTAATCTCTTTTCGACGTACATGTATCGTTACATGATTGCTCGTCGATTCTGTGTACCGCGCGATCAAACCTCGTCGTCGAGTTACCGCGATGAATATGCATGCGTTGAAATTGAACCTCGTACTAAGTTTGCGAGCAAAACGTGTACCAAGTTTGTCAGGTAAAACACGATTGCAGCTTGTTTGAACCATGCCAACATACTTGGACGCTCGTGTCGAGCAAAAAATGAGGCACCGGCTCGTAAACTTTACGCGTACACGGATGAATACGTCGCGAACAATTGATTCGTGGCAGTAAGGAAAAAAACGATTGCAAATGATGAGAAAATATTCGAAAAATGCTTTCACGATTTGATCTTTACCCGAGCGATGAAGCATTCTCCCGCGATATACATTGCTACGACTGCGACGGAAATATTGTGCAGAATATAAATTCAATTCGAAAGTCCGGCGAGTAGGAAGTTGAATAAAATTTGTTTGAACTGTTCATCCGGTTAAAAAAACTCTGGATATCGTTCGATCGAGTTCCAGCTGGTCCGTCGATTTTTTAACATTTTTTTTTGGCACGTCGCGTCGTCACGAGTGGAAATTTGAGCTACAGAAATTGTCGTGGCATCGTGTACGGATCAACAGATGTGGGCAAGAGTTGCTGTCGTTAACTATCGATGGAGCGACGAAATTCTAGATCACTTACACTAAGACTGGCATCTTGGAAATTGGTCTCATATTCACCTGCAGAACATTAGGATCTAACGTCAATGTACCGTCCTGTTCCTGCTATAACGCGGAATCTTTGTGAACAACCGGTCCATTGCCGATTCTGACGTTGTTCATTTTCTTGGCTGGTAGACCACAAGACTCTTTGGTGAATTTCTCCTTATTATTCGCCTCCTTGATTGCCGTTATTCCAGCTACGTTCGTAGCTGCTCCTGTTGGCGATAGATTCGAGGACTCTTGAGGATCCAACCACTGAACGACAGTCTGGGTAGAACGTTCGATCCGCGACGGGGGCGCTTTTCCATTTACGCGCCCGTCAATTAGCTCCATTTCGTAATCTGAAGTGAATTTCAACTGCGATTTAGTATTCCGCTCCGAGAAACATTAACCGTGAATAGCACTCGAGAAGAACGTGGTTATTTCGCTGACGACACCGAGCAGCTCTTTAATTGTTGCACTTGGCTCAACCCTATTTCGTCCGCCAAAAGTTGAATACGATAGAATTTCAACGACGTCAAATCTAAACTCAGGCACGATTTTACGAGGAAGTTCGAATAATTATCGCAGAACCATTCAGACCACGAAAAAATGCGAAAGAAACAGGTCACTAAAACGTCGAATCGTAACGTGTCGGAAAAAAGACAGTTTCGGGGGAAACAAATAAATAAAGGGTAGAACAAACCAAATTTTCCAATTTTTTTCGTTGCATCTTCATCCGAGTTGCAGGTAGACTATGAGAAACGTTGATACTAGCAATTTGAACTTCTATTATTCGCATGCGTTCGAAATTCTGGAAAACGCTACTGATTCGCACAATCAAAGAGCCTAAGATAAATATCTAGTCGAGGATGAGAGAGGGGAAAAGGTTTTTTCCTTCGGGATAAAGAAACTTGTACATATTGACGTGGTCTCTGGATCGCGTGATGTTCTTTTAATTACATGATCAGAATCTGGGGAAAAGTGCAACCTGAAACGTATCGACGGTAATTAATCGAGGGAAAAAAATACGACGTAACCTCCAGTAGATAATCATTAGCGAACGAGCGACTTCAGCGAGGTCGATGCGAACGTATCGCACGTCGGATAAAACTGAAAAATGTACCGCAATTAAATATTTCCCTTTGGTAGTTTGAAGCGTGAATAACGAATCGACGATTAAATTGCAAAATATTTTTGCCAGTACGGACATCAATATTAGACCGAGGGGATCTTTGATATTAATCGATCCCTTGACACGAATCTTTCCGCAACGTTGCGCGTGCTGCTTTTTCGAAGTTACTCCTAATGACGCGAGAAAATCACTTCGAATACGAGAAAATTATAGAATTTATTCGGATTGCTGAAAAATTGAGCACAGGTGCACTAAAATATCGCTGAACCGAAAAAAATGCAAAAAACCATTATCTACGTATCGTACAATTGTAGATGTCGATAATTTCCAGCGAGGTGGATATATATATTTTTTTACTTAGTTAAAAAAAAAATGCTAACATACTTCTTCTGCATTTTAATTGGCAAAGTTTTCTTCCGAATCAAAGCTGATAATACTGGTATTCTGCGCGGAATAAGTATGTTAGGTTGATTTTTCAGCCTGTGCTGGATGCTTGACTTGGCAATGAGACTTCTGCTTCTGCATCTGAATTTCGGCTATATTTCCAAAGTTTAATTATCGAATTATGAAGTTCGAAAGTTGCCAATTTGTGACGTCACGCTCCGACAGCTGGCGAAGTGCTCTACTCGAGAACTTCCCTTGAAGCACAATTGCATTGGAAATCCGAAGAAAAAAAACAATTCGGAAGGGAAGAAAATCTGCCGATAATGGGAGAATCAAATGCGAAGAGAAAAATAAAATAAAAAATACAGAACCTACGGATTTCGATGAGGATATCGTAATTTAAGATCAACGACATCGATGAAATGTAGCCACATGAATTCATATTTACGTTCGCTTTGCGTTGAACAGTCAATCGTCGCTTTCACGTGTCTCTGAACAGCTTTATTCTGGTTACACGTGGCTGCTGTTAGTGCAACGGGAGCCATCATACTCGACGCATTGGTCCCTGTGACCGCTGAACTTTTCGTTGTGTTGAATCGTGGCATCATGCTCTGCCGCACGTTCCTCTCCGGTCGAATGAGTATAATGTACAGCTGCGCAGAAATACACGAATTAATGCAAACTGACTCGTCCCTTCAGTCGCACTCCTCAAGCTGCTCAAGAAATGAGGAGAAATAAAAGCACAAAAGAGCCGCTGCGGCTTTGCGACAAACGAAGTTGGACGTTTTAGGTTCTTAGGACAATATATTTCTACAATTTTTTGGACGAAGTTGTTTATCGCGCGTTGCATTCTAGACACTTGGCGATCGAGGGCTGGGCCGAAAAATGTGCAAGACTTTGAGCGCCACGACACTTTTGCGACAGTACTAAATTTATTTTCGCAGTATATAAACGAACTGTCTTATGATGCGGAAAAAATTGATTTTTTCGCAAAATCTTTTGCTAGGTCAGTTGTCCGTTATTTGTTCTTCGATGTTCGATTAAATTCTTCCATTTAAGACTGCATTTACACGTACGAGCAGTTGTGGTGATTGTAATTTAAACATTGCAGACATTACGATGGCGCGAAAAAAATGAATTGAAAATATAAATAACGAACGAAAAATAAATAAGCTTCATCGAACATCGTAGAATAAGGAACAAGTGAATTGGGAAAATTTTTTGCCATTTAAAGCTAGTCACATAGACGTGCGGCGTATTCTGCGTGTGTGTTAAACGATGAAAGCGATTCAAAAAGATATGCTGACGCGTTTCAATATCTGTCGATCCATCTTCATGTAACGAAGATGCAAAATTGGCACGTGGCGAAAACGTTCATAGTGTAAGTTTTTTGAATTTCTAAATAAGTGTTACGGGCGAGGAGAAAAGATATCCTCGCAGCTCTAGTTTAGAGGTTCTTACCCAACGTCGATCGTCTACTTGCTCCAACTATGTACAAAGTTTATGCACAAAATAATAACGAAAGTTCCAGTCAGCTTCGACAGAACGTGAACCGACAAAAGCCAAAACCAATTTGAAGCGAAAGATATGCGACCCGAAAACCGATCTAAGAGACGCACGACGCTCGAACGAGCGATTGATAGCGAAAACGTGTGAAAACCATAGAGCGTAGATAGCAAATGACAGAGCGATGCCGACAGCGAGTCATCGGTTCCTCGCAGCCTGAGACGAACATCGCCTGCACTTATGTTTCAAATGTCGCGGATAATCCTTCTCATTTATTCAGTTGAAAATAAGTTTTTCGTTGTATCTCCAAAATTGAAGCATACTTTTGCAATTAATATTTGGATTTTGTACGATTTTATTTTTTTTAGAAAATATTCAATTTTCTGGCGCCGAAATTATTATGGTTTTTGGAACGGAGCCACATCTGGGTAGGTTTTTTTTCAAGCACATCTATATCAATTATGACTCCGTACAATATTTTTCCATTATATCAATTTTTTAGTGAAATGTCGCAAAATGCTCGTTTGTTATTGGTCAAAATATTGTAGTGTCTGACTAATTAAATATTTCCGAAATTTAGCTTCTGAAATACTTGGTCTAAGCCCGACTCAAGATTCTCCAGAAGGTTTCACTGAAATCGGATATTTCTAAGGGGGTTAAAATTAACCCAAGACAAATCGTTAATCGTTGCCGGCAGCGTTGTCAAAAAATGAGGTTTTTGGCGTAGGATTGGTACGTAATATATAGCGAAACAAATTTCGTGTCCACGACACCGCTGCTATTTTTTTTTTACTCGTCTAGCAGGATTCTTAGACGTGATTGACGATGTTTAGCCTTAATTTATCAAAAAATAAACGTAAATCCTCGACGTGATAGGTGAATCTATAGTCAATGTTAGTTAGGAATTGTTTTCTTTGCTACGACCATACGAGATGATAAAGGCGCGCTGGCTCGTGTATCACGAAGAGGGCGGCGACAGCGTAACGGTATGCCAGTTTCGTGGTCATTGCACCGTGATCATGTACTAATTAACAAGACTCGCGTGCAACGCGAGCGAACCGAGGCCAAAGTTGTAGCTTGGATACCAGCATGATGCGAGCACCGATGACAGACACTGATTGCATATCGCTTTCATGTTTGTTCGTCTCTTGCACCGTAGCGCGGTGTTACGGAGTATTACGCGAACGCGATCCTACGTGACGTTTTTTGGTCGTATGGAGGAAGAAAAAAATAGATCAGGAATCATTTCGGTGGAATCGCGTCGAATATAGAATTTAGAATTTCCATACAATTCATTGAATTATTTACTCGAAATTCGCTTCGAGTGCAAAGTCGTATTTACCAACAATTCTGATCGCCATATTTGAACAATTTAATTAACTAATTTTGTACTTTATTACGCGAAGTGACAGAAAAAAATGACTATAAAACATTTTCTGAAATGTTTACACCGAAATGGACCTGATGGATGTAAAATTAATTGTAGCATCGGTCAATTGTGTTGCGTTCGTAGCTATGAATTTGCAAATTATTACGATAAATGCGAACATTTTCAAGGTCAGACTAAATGGAAGGAAATAAATTTTTCCCTCGATGCTCCTACCTATTATCTACCTGTTTTTTAAATATTCCTTTGATATTCATTGGCTGCGCATCGCAAAGTTCCGAATGTCCAGCCCTTCGGGGGTCGAAGGATTAAACGAAACTCGACGGACAACGCGGTAGTTTGCGGAAACATGTCTTTATCTGTAATCTCGGGATCACGAGGGAGCGCGTTGACCTCGATTCGCTCGGGAGTTGATGAATTGATGGATCGATTTCACGTGGAAATTGATGGGGAGCGACTTACTTTCGGCCCGAAGAGACAAGCGATCGTCACCGACGCCGATAAGCTGATGGTGACCGACATCGAAGTGATTCTCAGGGCCACGTTACTTCCGGTACCGAAGTACAAAGGTACGAAGGCCAGCCAGATGACGCAGGTCGTGTACATGGTAAAACCTGCGAGCAGCGAAGTTACGATGAATTCCATCGAATATGTAGATATGTATGCGCGTTGCTTGAACGAATCTTCGAGAGATTTCGCCAATCATTGATTTCTTCCGCGAAGTTCGGAGAAACCAACAGTCCTGACCAATAATACTTTAACAAAAGTTTACCCGAAAATAGACTGGTTTTCAACGATTTTCAGCATCGCTATACACCTCGACGAGAGCGCAAAACGATTTTTCTCTTTAATATTTCGAAAAAGGTATTCGCATCGTAAAAATTCATTCCACAAAAAAACGCTTTTAGAAAGTTTTTACGAATGTCAAATACCAATTCTGATTCTCGAGACACGCGGGAGTAGTCATTTTTTCCTTGCTGTTTGTTTTTTTTTGTTCAGACTCGAGCAATTCTAATATGAGGTATTCATCGATGAGATGCTGTTGCTCTTAATTTAATTGAAGGTGCTATAAAAACAATAATTTTTATTAAATGATTCATTTTGTAAATTCGGTTATTAAAAAACTCATAATAACTAAAGATATAAATATAAATGAAGAAGAAAATCTTTGTACAATAAAATGTTTAATTATTCTATTTGTGAATTTTCTTAATTGTGGTTTATTTAATTTTATTGGAATGAATGTTATTATATTTATTTCTAAAAAAATTCGTGATTTAAGTAAAGGTATTCGACTTCGTATGAAGAATCTGTTCTCCATCGTTGTATACGTCATTTATGAGAATAAACGTAATTGGAGCGCGAGATCTTTTTTTTTTTTAAATCTTCGAAAGTTTGGTGCTCTCAGATTTTTTTCAACGAAATGGTAACTTCGGCTGTATTAATGTCAGGATTTTTTATGTTCGTTTTTGGTAAACTTTTCGATAAAATGTTAACTCGATCAGAGTTGAAGATTTTGGAGAAGCGTCAATCTCACTTACCGATGTGCTTACTCTCGTTGAAAGCTTCGGGAATTTTCCGCGTCAGAACCGCGTAAACGGTACACACCACAATCAATATTATCGGATAGGAAAAGACGATCATGTAGCTGGCGTTGATGTAGCTACTGCAGACTAAAAGATTGTCTTCTCTTGTTGGGTAGTAATGCATCGCCTTAGCCGGATCGATGACTATCCAAACTCCGTTGATGAGAATCTGCCCACCCACCATTCCGGAACAAATGATAAGCTGCGATCTCGGCGAGATTAACGAAGGTCGTTTGGCGCTCTGCTTCCCAGCATTGAAGATTCTCGCGATTCGATTAGTTTTCGTCAGCAGTGCAGCGTATACCACGGTGAAACAAAAACCAGCTCCGAACCTTGAACGAAAAAAGTCCGATGGCACCGCGAACTCACGAATCTGTAGCGAATAGCAAAATGGAGCGTTGCGAAATCTTATCAATTTAATATATTTCTAGCAACAATTCCGTCCAGCTGTAACAAACATTCGCATTTCATGTACGAAGATATGTCAAAGAAATAGACTCGTCGAAAAAAGTTCACCTTCCCCAATTTGCATTTTACGTGAACTGTGATACCCAGAAAATTTTCGTGTCCCCGAATATGAATTTATAATTGAAATTCATAATTTTAACACTGCCAGAACGAGCTTACATTATTATACTGGGTATATTTCAACTTATATCTTACGTTTTAATTTTTTCCCATCCCGTCGAGTTTGACACATTCATTTTTTACGTTCGTTTGGTGCCCAGTCTCTACGTCAGTCTCAACGAAAATAAGTCTAAATCATATCCTTCACTCTGCTACGAAGAAGTTTTCGCTGATGCCGCCGGCTAATGCTTCTCGATCGTGGTTAACAAGTTTTCCGCTTGTAACAGCCTGATCTACGGAGTCGCGATATCCTCGAAGGAAATCGTGTCGACAGTAGTTTTCAATAGTTAAACTGCATTTTGTGAAAGGTTTTTGTTTACACAAAATCAGTGTTATTTCAACACACTCCGTGCGTAGTGATAAGTAACACAGCTCTGTGTCAAAAGTAACGAAAACCAATGTTAGAGTAACATTTAAAAAATGTTACTGTAAAAAATGTAACATTTAAAAAATGTTACTCCAGCATCGAATCATATTTGTGTGTGTTAAAAAACGGACTGATCGAACGACACTAAAGATTGTGTTGAATCAACGCACTGGAATGTTAAATATTCTACCCAACGATTTTCACACTTTACACAACGACGGAAATTTTGTAGCTGTGTAGGTTTCTCGCGATATCGTCAAAATATATCGTGGTTCGGAAGTTGCTGATTAATATTTCGACATCGACTCAAAAGCGTTAGAAATCTCACCTTTGAATGCCACAGACGATATCGTTGGGCCTCAGGACCAGAGCAAACGTGACCAAGTAACACAGTAGAATACCAGTCAGAAGCACGTAGGATAACTCGCGACCGGATGCCCTCACGACCGGCGTGTCGTTGTGTTTCAGAAAGACACCACCGACGAATAAAGTTATCTGCGTAGACAACGTTGATAATTGTCGACAGCATTGGACCAAATATTATAAAATGAATGTAGTTAGACATAGGTGGAAACGAGGATGTTCGTGCTTGCGGGTAAAAAAAAGAAGAAGAGAAAAAAGAAAGGAATAACGAACGAAAATAAATAGTGTTTTGCTTATTCGATTACCATAATACCAGTCGCCGAGAATGACATAGCACCGATGGCCCATCCGCTTTCCAGTCGTAAGTATTCTTCGGGTATATCGCGACAGGTGGAGTGAGTCTCGTCGGGTACCGTTCCTTGAGGACAAGGGAAGCACTGCGTTTCATCGTCGGGGTGCCTCACCTGTTTGCGCATCGCGATCGAATATTATATCAGCCTTATGCAAGAACGTACGCATTGCGAATACGACAGGCTTGCGACGAGCATTGGATTATGCCAGCCGAAATGAAACTTTTTCGTTAAGTCACAACAGACCTGATATTGAGTACACTCGAAACAGTGCCAGCAGCAACTTTCACCCTCGACGTATTTTTTCGCCTGGCCAACTTCGCACGGCAGGGAACAAACGCTTTCCGGTGGCGATGGATTTCCGAGCCGGAATTGTATCTCTGAAATATGGGTAACGTGCTCGACTGAACTATTGCAAGCTTGGGGGGCACTTCCGAAAAGCATGAACTTCCCATCGAGCCGTAAGTTTCATCGGAGCTTATGTTCGGCACAAACTATGAAACTCATGCTGGAAATTTCTCTAATCAAGCCCCGCTTATCCCCACCGTTCCGAAAACTTTCAAGGGTCTTTGCATAATAATTAGAAGTGTATCGACTTTTGGGAACGAACATCGCACGGCAAAAATAAATCTCTATGTATTCAAATCAGCACGAAATAAGATCATATTCATATGCCAAACCGTATTCTACCAGCGAACCAGTAAAAACACATGAAATCGATAATTCTGCTCTGCTGACATTTGAACGGAACGTGATAAAAAAAATTGTCCATCGATGTCACGATTCTTCGTTCGAAATTCCTCAAATCGCGTTGTTAATTTGTTTACATTTTGTTGAAATTATCCCGATTTTTTTTTCACCACCATGCTAGTTTGTCCACAGGAGGATTATGCTATTCGGAGCATTTATTTTCGGCAAATGTGCTGAGAATTTTCGGATTATTTAATTTCTCGCTGCGAGGCGCCTCTTACCAGACATGTTCAATCGTAGCTCGCCCTCCAGATATTCGCCGACCCGAACCCATCTGTATACTTTAGGTGCAACTTGCTTGAAGTGGATAATGTTGTACCTGGCTGGTCCATCGCCGTTTTTGTCAAATTTGAATCTATCTCCGCTCAAACCTGCAAATAATCGTACCGTATCAACTGACGATTTCCTCGAGTTTCCTCGAAACATCGTTTTCAATTGCAAGCTTCATCAAGTCGTAATTATTCATTAGCGGTTGGCGATAGAATAGTAAGTCGTCGACGAAATATGGAGTTGAGAGGCCTGTATTATCGAATTGGTGTCAAATAATTACGCAAACGAATATTCAATGTATAATTATAATGCTCGGTCTTGTTTCTAATTTGAATCCCAAATCAACAGATACTGTTGAGAATGAGTCGAAAATTACCAGAACCAACAGCTGAAAAGAAAACGGATCGTCGTGAAAATTTACGAGATTAAATCAACCTCGAAGACAAATAATTTTTAAAAGCTAATTTATTCAGAGCCAATTTCATTATTTGCATCTTAATAAAGACAATAGCCATTTATTATTTTTTTCTCATTTTCGCCCGACGTAAAACAGATCTATGAAATAATACCACGACGTTTATTATTTTGCTTGAGGACGAATTAACCAAAGAAGACGAGATTTCGGTTTCGGTGTATCAACTATGTACAGTTGATATCGAGTAACATTTTTTTTCACGACAACACCAATTACGATGATAAAACGTTTAACATGTTTCGCATTCTGTGAAGAAAATATTCAGTGTACAAATTGCAACGAAACATCGTACATCGTATGAAATACTCAGAGAGAATCGGTGCGAAAATCTCTAGCAATGTTTATAGGCACGTTAAGAGGTCATTCTTCACAGAGATTTTTTTGTCCTATTTCAATAAAAAAAACACTTATTTCAAGAAACTCGTGCTTCTTGCTTTAGTTGTGCTGAAAATAAGAAAGTTTCCACTTAATTTCAGAAAAAAACATCTAGAATTAAGATGGAAAGTTTCTTATTTTTCTCACAACTGAGGCAAGAACCATGAGTTTTTTAAAATAAGTGTTTGTTTTTTTCATGAAACAAGAAAAAAAATCTCCGTGTTGTTACGATTTTAGAGTTGACAAAAACGTTTAAGAAATTTCAACTCGCAATGATGAATTTCACCAGCGCGATATGTTTAAGATTACAAAATGACAGGGGGAGAGACACAAAACATACGGGACAAAATTTGTTCTATATATTTTGTATGAAAATGAAAATGTTAAGTATTTTTACTATTAGGTAACAATTATTTACGTTGGTTTATGAAAAAAACCAAATACGAAACTGAACTGTTTCAATGGATTTAGATCTATTTTAAAGTCACCGATTTGTTGTCAACACAGGAAAAGAATAGTCCAGAGGATACATTTTATTTAAGGTTGAGGTGCGATTATGAAAAAACTAAGTAAATTTAAGTAATGAAGTTCACTATCATCGAGGAAAACGTTGCGTATTACGAGGGAATAAAATTGTTTTCAACACGTTTTCGTAAAAAGTACGCTTTCTTACAGTGTTCGCGGAAACACGTCTCAACGTAGAATCACCAGGATACAGAGCGAAGTACGAACGTTCAATTGTCCGGAGTTCTAATTAATTAATGAGAGGATTTACCATAATAGTGGTATTTCGTGTTTGGAGGGTCACGCAACAGGATTAGAGTAGCTAAGATTATAAACTACAACCAGCAATAGCTCACCGCTGGGTAAATTCGGGGAAAGTGGATGATACCCGTAAAGACGTAGGTACTTGGCGCGATGTATAGCCGAAAATATACGCAATACTGTCCGAGTAGTAACAAGGGAAGTAACAAGAAACGTCGCGTTAGTTTTTCAGCGTTTCACTTTGCGCAAGTTCAAAAATATACTTTACTCCGGATATTCGGGCGAGCCAGGCTCACCCACGCGTGAAAATGTAGGGTGGAGCTTATAAATTTCCTGGAAAGCATGAAGTCCGTTTCGGGTAGAACGAACTCTTTGATACCAACGCAAAATATATGTTACCAACGCTACGCACCCTCGAATTCGACCTTTCGTAGATATTTCAGAAGCTCCGTTCCTTTGGTCGGTTTCATGGAATCGCAGAGGCCGGGTTTTCCTTTGCAGAGTTCTTTGTGCATGTCTCTGTAAAACCGCGCGATCGAATGCGATCGAAATGTTAGCGATTGGTTCAAAGCTGGGATTGGAAAGTCGAGCTTTCGTTTCGATTTCTTACTGAAATGCATGAGCAAACGCCATCACAGCATCGGAGACGAACTGCAGCTGATCTTCGAAGGCTGTGTTCTGTTTCGTCAGCCGTTCTCTGGTCGTGCACAGATTCGTGTAGTTCTGATTATGCGGAGTCATCGAAGAGTTCGGATAACGGCACTGGAAATGATCTTCCCAGAATTCTGCGATCAGACAAAAACAGAGCCAATGAATCGTAATCGTGTGAAAGTCGGCGAGGGGGAGAGAAGTTTTTTGTGGTTGTTGTTGTTAAACCACAAATTGTCGCGCCAGGCTTGCGTAGTCTGTGAGGTACGCTACGACAATTCGTAAATTGGAGCCACCTAATTTAAACTCGGTCAGTTCTCCCCGCGTTGGCCGACATAAATCGTGGATACGGTTGTATAAGCAATTTAACGAAATGGTACGGGAATATAAAGTGGAAATCGATGAACAATTCACGATGGCATGGGCGCTGATTTGCGTATAACGGTGTTATTACGCGTTTGGTATAAATATATTTGCCACTAGGGAAATCAAATTTCGAGAGTAAAGGCGAGGTTGTGACTATGAATCAGCGAAGTGCAATATCAAGCCTAGTTTCGTAATCGGTGTACATCCTTAGGAAAGGCGTCTCCATTGTGGATCGTGAAGTACAGAATAAAGAGGGCGCAGGGGGCTCGTCGGTGAAATTCTAAAGAACAGATCAATTTTGTTTCGGATGAAAGTTCACCACTTCTTGGTGAATATATTTCAGCTAAAATGATAACGAAGCTATGGAAAATTGTGCCACCGGTGGGACGAGCTTGTTTCGAAGGGATGGTGGCGGCTTTGTTCGGTGGGATCTCTCATCAAGCTTTCAATTGTATTATATTTCTCTCTCTAATAAACTGAGAAATTAATATTTGTAAGCCTAGCACAAGGAATATCCGTGAAGGCAGGTTGGCTTCAACCTCGTAACGAACTGCGAGCCGAATTTCAAATGCCATTTTCGCACAATCAGAATAACGTGTTGCGTATGGGAGAACTCGATACGATTTAATTCTCCTATGCCTAACCAAAACTTCACCGACATTCGTTTCCTATCCATTCGAAATATACTTGAAATCTGCTGCTCGCGCTGAAACCTCGCTCGAAATCTCCGATCGATTCGATCAATAAAATCGATGAAAACAAGCGTGAAATATTTCTTGAGATTTCATTTTTTCGCAAAACTGTTCGTTACTGTATTACCCTCTGCGTCGAGTGAGCATTTCGCGAGACGAGCTTGAAAATACTATCCAGTTTGAATGCGAGGAATCCATTTTCTGCTCAGCCAAAACGTAATATTCGCAACAAATTTGAAACCAAGCGAAGGTTCTACGTGTTTAGAATAATTGTACAGGCCCACAAACAAAGTTGCGTGTACCGCGGACCAAACCTAATTTTTTATTTGTATTTTTTCTCTCTGAACACAAATCTGAAGTCAGAAATTCGAATTGTTGGGCAAACTTTTGAGAATACCCATAAAAACCGACAGAAATGATGATCTATTCATTTTTTCTAAATGATACGAGACAAACTTTGTTTTAATTACGAGCGATCAAGAAAAGGCATCATGGCTAAGTTTCAAAAAAATGTGCACTCACTTTTTGGGTAATACTAAAGATGCTGATTACAGAAACGTTGTAGCAACTATGATACGACATTTTCGAAATTTGGGTTGTCTACTGAATGTAAAATTGTACTTTCTTGATTCGCATCTACATCAATAACGGAGATTTCAGCGAGCAGCTAGGACTTGAAGGAATTTAAACGCCGATTTCATCGACAATGGGGTGTGAACGTGTTTGCAGATTACTGTTGTACGTTACAAGAAGAAATAAACAAAAAGGGAAAAAAGCGAAGCAGAAATTCATTGCACAGATCATTCGAATTCGATTACCATAATATAGAAAAAATTACAAGCTAATGGTTTTTATCGGGTTTTACGCATTTTCTCCGAAGGTTTTCCGACAGCTCCCAATTCTGCCTTCAAATTCGCCTTCAGCCCGAAAAATACGGAAAATATACGATTTTCTTGTGGGCCTGCGTTACCGATCGCGAGTATTTAGTTTGCTAACAAAGTAGGTTCATGAAAATTCCACGTAGATTCGAAAGTAAGCAGTGATTAATCCTCTCGATCAAGGTGTCCGACAATTGGCCACTTTCGAACGAGTTCGCCGCGAACGTAGCTGATTTATGCAACGACAAAGTAACGTGACTCGAATCGACGAAAAATCAGTCCTGGTCTCCATTGAAAATCCTCTAATCGGTCGTAATTATGTAACAATTGTACCTATCCATCGATCCGGTGGCCGGATGGCGATAATTGACGATCAATAATTCACACTCGTCACGCGTTGTCTGACCATCAATTAATTATAGCGGATGTGACCTTTCGATTTTATTTGTACCTGACAATATTGCCAATTCGCTATTGTTACACGGCTTGCGGTGTGACCTGACAAATGCTTTACCATAGTGTGGCTGGTGCAAATATCTGACTAATTACCATGGGTAGACGCGCGTAGGGCGTACAATTCACGATAGTTCGGCCAACAACGCCCGTTGTGGTGATAAATTATTACCGTCGATACGCGTAACACCGGTGGCTGAAAATTGACATTCGCAAAGATGTCGCGATATAACCGATAAATAATACCCGCGTTTCATTTCCTACCAAAATTATTCCCCAAAAATTTCACGGTCAATTTCGGTTACGTGGAAAAAATCCAAAACTACAAAAGTTGAGGCACGAATCGACATTTTTTTTGCGACGTTCCGCATTCCGAAGTGTCATGCACTTATCGTGTGTACAAATTCAGCAATTCAACCGAACTAACTGAAACATTACGAAAAAAATCGATCTTTGTATAAAATATATAATTCCGCAAAAATTCAGCGCGCTTACTGAAAAAAAAAATTGTTGCACTGAAACTGAAAGTAAATGTAGTAAATAAAGAAAATGAAAGTAAACCGAACGGAGGATCAGATCTTTAGGCAGGAACTCGCATTACGAAACTTCAAATGAACGAAATCCGTACGCAATTTTTGATCACTTTGTATAAAGGTAATGAAAATAACGTGTACGAAGATGGAAAATGGCGTGGATCCGTTTACGTATTCTTTGTTCCAATTGCTTTTTATGAAAGTCGACGCCGATGGCCGGATGCCGTTTTTTAGGACGGAGGTTGACGTTCAAAGCGAAAGATTGACAATATAACATCGGTTCTCCGAAGACACGATTCTCGCATTTGATTGCGCCCTCTCGCATGGAGGGCGGTTCGACGTCGTTCGAAAAGAAAATATCCGTTCAGCCTCCAATAAATTCAATCTACCTCCGAGCATCCCTGCGAGATCATGTTTATACTCAGCTGAAGCGGAAAAATCAGGGTGATACTTTCGATGTAGGTACCAAGGTTATTTTTTCACCCGGGTAGTCTGCCAATTTCAATCGATCGGTGTAGATATTTTTATAACTATGCAAATCACATACAAGATACGTATTTTTCGGAGATTTCTCATTTTTTCGCATTCTCAACGAGAATGAACTACCGAAATTCTATTTTTTACCATCATCTTGGAGGCTTATCATTTTATTGTCTTACTGTTTTTAATTTTATTGCATCGTAGTCGA
This sequence comes from Arge pagana, assembly GCA_963969455.1. Taxonomy (NCBI): domain Eukaryota; kingdom Metazoa; phylum Arthropoda; class Insecta; order Hymenoptera; family Argidae; genus Arge; species Arge pagana. The sequence continues at coordinate 9,309,366 of OZ018313.1, forward strand.
ATGTGTGTGATTTTTTCTTCGCGATCTCGATGATTAGTGTGTTGCAAAATCAGTTTTCGTAGTTTGGGTGAAAAATTCGTTTTATCAAAAAAAAAAAGAAATTTGACAGTTCAACAAAAAAGGTCGCGAATCGTTGAAAAAACCTCTCTATATACCGCCTGTTGCTACTTTACTAGCGGAAGTTTTTATGGATTTGCGTCATCGAAGTTTTGAGAAAAATGAAAGGGTCGTAAGATATAATAAGGAGATTTTCTGCTCCGAAACGTGGTCATATAAAACATACCTCGACAACTTTTGCAAACTATATGAATGTTGATTCACACGTGAGTAGAAAAGTTTGACGAGAGTCTGAGTGAAATCGCGTTAACAATCCCTCGGGACTCGAAGGAGCTGACGAGAACGTGTGCACGCATCGTATAGATATATCTGATGGGTTGATTGGTCGTCTCGAAACGTCATACCGTACCGCGTTATGATCACAGCTCCTGCATATGGCTACGTGAAACGCAGAAATACACGACTCTCGTTCGCGCCGATGTTCGTCGTTTTTTCTCCTCTAAAAAATAAAAAAAGCGAGACGAGAAATTGGAAAATGTTGATGAAAATATAGAACTCGCGTGGCAAAGTGATACGAAGCTGATAGATGCGTCAGGAGTGAAGTTGAAAGTTGGAAAGTTGAAAGGATCCGCGGACGTGAAAATCTGATATCGTGCGGCGGTGTGTGTCGCGAAGTAGCTGCGTGACGAGTGCACCAGCGATGATATGCGAATCCCTTATGAATTATGCAACTCTTTTTATTATTCAATATGAGATGTGTTGGACGTCTCGGCGTATCGCGATGATGGTGGAGAGGAAAACATATTTGGAAAAATACGCTTTGAAAATTGTTCGAGAGTTCCAAACATTTCGGTAGAGACTATCGAGGAAAGTTTGATCTGGAATTTCTGAGGTTTAAACATGCACGTTTTTGATTTACGGTAGGGCCTAGCTAATTAATTGACCGTCAGACGCGAGTTACATAGGTGTGACCGCCTCGGTGCGCTACGCGCGCACTATTTAGGCAGGCTACCTATGCATACCCTAGTCGAAGGTATCGTTTCTAATATTGAACTGTCAAAACCTAAGAGCACGTGACAACGACCTGACGGATGCTACGACACGGAATGTACTTTCCTGATGCTCGGCGAAAAATGAATAGGAAGCGACGAACGTATTTCCTTGCCAGACTTTATGGTGGTATTCAATTCAAATGGGATGGTCAGCGAGGTCGTGGTAGAGCATTCTATCGGAAAGGATATCGGCTCATGTAACAACACCGCACATGGAAATTGAATATTGCCAAACGATAAGTCTATCCAGCGTCTTCTAGTTGACGGAAAAAAGCCCTGAAAAAAGACCGCAAAAGAGACCTGGAAAAATGAGACCTGGAACAAAAAGACCCAAAAATATAAAAATTATTCGAAATATTGTTGTGTCATATTCGCTTTAGGTTTTTTTTTCTGGAGGCTTTTTTGTCGGGCTCACTTTTTTCTGGTCTTTTTATCGTTTTCCCCCTAGATTCGTGTCTTCTAAGCAATCGGAAATTTATGTCCAGCCCAATCTGTATTACAGAACGGACAGAAGGTACTTTTTTAAGTCGTTGTTTACATATCGCCAAGTCAACGAGTAGCTGATATTAAATTACTAGAATTCATTCTTCTGCTATATACTCCGGTAGGAGCTATGGAACTTGCTGAGGGATACGACGAAATGCGAATGATAATGAGAGTCGAGGTTAATACAAAGTTCTCATCGGACGAGACAGAGCCACTGATTTCCTTTTTAGATGATAAATGAAATTTGAAGATAAACATAGATAAAAATATTGCAAAACCTAGTTCAACAACGGCAACAGATGCCGTGTGGTCCCGTAACTTGGAAAGTATACGATCACTCGTTCCCAGTTCAACTCGTACCGGCTGACACGTTTGCACGTTCTTCGTGAGTTTAATGGCACTCGCATCCTTTTTTTTTCGATCAAGCTGAAAGAGATAATTTCTTAGATGCTTCGTCATTCGATTCGCAAGGCTCGCGGTTTACGAAACAAATGATTTCCCAGCGTTCCAGTAATTTCTCGCGGCTGTGCAATTAAATGCTCGTTTTCGCGATAAATTTAGTCCGCGTCCTAAGCATCATTGTTCGTCGGGGAAAACGCAACGTAGTATATTAACGGCGAGATACAACTTCGGAATCCGATTCAAACTTACCCACGAACCACGGATTACGCCTGTTGTTCTCTACAGTCAGGTTGAGAAAGTATTTCTCAAAGCCCTGGACCGGATTTGCTTGAGGCTGCACGGAAAGCGTGCCTTCCACTTCCGCCTCGTTGCCGTTGCTCACCAAATCTCTCGCACTCCAGCCGTCGCTCCCGATCCACGAAAAAGCACCCGTCGCGTTGCATCGGCTTACCGCGCGCATTACTCCGGCAACTTCTTGATCCGAGCCGAAAATGATGCACCCTGAAACATGCAACAAGTTTTCCAACGTTTACTAATATCGGAGGCGCGCGGGTACACATATATTCCATATACTGCCGGAAACCGTTCCCGCAAACGTACTCGACTCTGAACGAGCAGCAAAAAAAAAATGCGAACGGCGAATCATTATAGAGATCGAGGAACGTGCGTATGAAAATTGGAGAAACCTGGATTTACGGATTCTGCTACCCTAGGAGCCAAAAATGCGACCTCGCCGCGGGATTTCGGTGGATAAAGGGGAAGCCGATCGTTTAGAATGATGCTCTTGGAACGCGCCGCCCTAGGCACATCTCGCTGCTATTCTAGAGCCCGAAACTCAATACCCCGAAGATTACTACGGACACGGCGGGGAAGAGGATTGCGAATTCAACGTTTTTGCAAGTTTTTACTGACCCTATCTGATCAAGACATTGGCCCGAGAGTTGGAGTAAGGGATACCGTCGTTTTTGGGAATTGTTGAAATACAATAACGTTGCTTATATTCCAATCGTGTGGTGCGTGCTCATCGGGATGTTTCATTTTTGTGCGGTACTTTTTTTTGTCCTACCTGAAAATCTGATAGCTTACAACAAAAAAAATTCCGCTGCCACAGGAATTTTTTTGTAGCAAATTTAATGCCCCACAAATGTTGGATGCTAATTTTTCCCACACAAATTTTTTGTACACCGAAACATCGAGTTCAAACTGAAAACAATTGTCTCGAGTTATTTTTATGTGAAATCAAATTCTAATTTACTTAGAATTTGTTTTCCACTGTGGATTTATATATTTTTCCACGAATTATCACATTTTCAGGTAGGACCGAAACAAAATATCACCTGAAAATGAAACTCTGGAATTTCTAGTGGACTAGTGCTCGTCTCTGCTGTCCAAAGTGATCGACTGTTCAACTGATAACGTGACTGATGCGAAACGTACGAATAGCTTCGACTCGCCAAATGATACGTTTCTCTGCGATCTCGATGAACTTTATCGCGATACGTGGGTCACAATTATTGATCTCATAATAATTTTGGTCGTGACATTTTTTTTTTAATGGTAGGAGGCGTTCTCGATGAATTAACATTCGTAAGCGAAGGAGCATTGTCAGTGCTCCGAGAGATGCCGAGACTGTTCGATGCCGATTTGATTGCTTGCATTGAAAGAAAAGTTCGACTGGAAATACGAATATCACGATCCGGTACAATGACACGAAACTGAGTGTTGCGTGCTGAGCGGAACTCGCGTGCGATCGATGCAAACATGTAGTTTGCGAATCTATAATTAGTAAGTACCACATGCAATATAATGAAACACCGAGTCAACAACTTTGTCTCTACTGGAATAATATCGATTTGACGTGATGATAGTTTTCATCGAACCATCGGTTAGCGTGTTTACAAAAGGCTTCGGCAAATCAGATAATCGGATGAGTGTATGGTGAAACTTTCAGCAATATTCGCGGACGATAATCGAGCTTTGCAGCGTACATCGTATTTGAGATTCGAGTTTGGAACGGAAACCGCAATTTCCACGGAAATAAATACTATACGAATTGAAAATAAAATAACAAACGATCTACAACACAAAGGGTGTAGCAGGAAGAGATCGTGAAGAGTCCCCCCAAACGAATTCGAAAAATAATCATTTCCCCAAATTTGAAGCTTTTGGGAGCACTCCCAACGCCTGTAGCCTCTAAAAAACGCTTTTTTTGTTTCAAAGATACCTCAGGCCCTAATCGGCCGACTTACGTAGTCATTTTTTCGATTTTTTCCCGAAAATTCAAATTCCTGCACCATTTTAAAATTTTTGAACTCAATGTTCGCATACTAAAGAAAAGGTGCCACCAAAAATTGTTTACGAAGCATTTCTCATCCTGTTTCGTAAGGTATGTGGTAGAACAATTTTCCAGTGGTACAAGGGGCTGATAAAGCTGAAAATATTAGTCTCCACCTGGTTTTTATGGCTTCCTGAGTTGTAACGTTGTACAGAGTGTAAATGAATGGAGTATCCCAACTTTCAGGATAGGTAAAGGACCTCGATACGAGATTATTTGAATGAGGGTTACGCGCCCGTCAACGCTACGGGGCGTTTAATGTCATGGGTTCGCGTCCCATGCGCAATCGTTTCTCATTGCCGTACGAAGTGTCCATTTATCAAGAAGGTGCGAATGGGCTTTTGTTGGCATGAAGAAACAATAGCCGCTTATTTAACATGTTTCTTTATCTGATTAATTACAAGAGGTGGCGACACTGACGACCACCGGATTGTAGACAAGTGGTGCATCTGCGGTTGAGGGATTGTTCTTCTCAATTTAAACGTCTGACTCGGTGTGACGAGACAAATTAACACCTTTTTGATAAATATGTACTTCATGCGTCAGTGACATACGACTGCCCATACGGCGCGAGCTCATAACATTAAAAGCCCTGTAGCGTTGGAACAAGCTCGTGGCGGGCGTCTGAACCTGGATCAAATATTGTTGAATTGAGGTCCTCTACCTATCGCGAAAGTTTGGATACTCCATTTATTTACACCCCGTATAACGTTACAATTCACAGAGTCGTAAAAACCGGGTGAAAACTGATCTTTTCAGCTTTATTGCCCCTGGTATAACTGTCACACTTTTTTACCACGTACCTTAGGAAAGAGGATAAAGAATGCTTGGAAAACAAATTTTCTTTTTTTGACACCTTTTTTTTCAGCATGTGAAAATTGAGTTCAAAAATTTCACCGTCTTATCTGGGTATAGCCTTTAATAGGGAGAACATGCAGTATGTATTCGCTAGACTTTTGATTTGCGATGACATAACGCGATATTAAGCCACGTTTTTTGGAATTCTCGGACGAAAATATTCACCATGGCGGTGGTACGAGAATTTGCGTATTAAAAGGCTGAAAGCGGTACAAATATTTACGCAGGAGGGAATGTTCCCCGAAATGGGATCATTCTCAAAATTTCAGGGGAACCGGAAAGCTCTCGAATTTTGTTCCCGTGAGGGATTTTCACTCGTGTTTCGGTGAGTACGAGCCTGTGTTCGAAATTTCCGGAACCCAAAGTAATGGGAGTATTGGGTATTGGGAAAAATACCGCGAGCCGTATTCCGTCTAGTCCGAATGGATTAGTTGTTTTTACGTGTCACACGACTCGCGGAATAATAGAACGACTCGTTCCACGCGCAAATGTCACGTACGAATCGTGGTAAAAATTCGAATGCGCCGTGTACGTCGAGTTGAAAGAGGCTCCGGCATATCGCTGTTCGAATATCAAAATGACGTGTGCCGGTTAGCGTCCATGCAGATGCGAGCTGGGGTTTCGCACAGGCAGAGCTTGGATCGATCTCCTTCCAAACTGCGGAGTGGCCGTTCGCTTTATATTCAATATTTCACGTATGTAGCTAGCGTTTGAGGTGCATCGACGGTCAAAGAACCATCGAAATACGTCGAGAGCTATGTAAAATAAAATAAAATAAACAAGAGATAAAAATGTAAATCACATCCCGAGGGTATCTCGGGTAAAATTGAGCGTCGGATAGGCAGCACATAAAGTCCGCTTATAGGAGTATAACGTCAGCGTTGCTCTCTCCCATGGAAATTTACGGCTGCGTTTTCCGTCTGTTAGGCGAAATTTTTAACCTTTATCACTGATTCGGCAAGGACGTGAATTATGGATGGATCGTTTCACTTCCGCTTCCAGACCGACGCATGTAGCTTCGTTCACCGATAAGACATCCAAAGTTCTTCCCCATTATGTAACACCGTGTTTTTCATCCCCTCCTTTTTCAAGCGTAAGCCAGTCACGACGTAGACGATCGTTTTCGAATTGGTGCTTCTCATGTTCCTCCCATTCAGAAAATCTGCTATGTTAATCTGTTCGCAAAAAACCTGAATCGCACGATTTCAATTTCTGGTTAAAAGAAGCGTCGCGTTACGCCATATCTCGAAGATGTAACATGTCGAGAGCTCTGATACGATTTAACTTGAAACGGGAACTAAAATCCTCATGACTTATCGGAAATTTCCTGCTTTCGAGCAGCTTGAAAGAAACGAGTAGCTTTGAAAAGTAATTTTGACAAAAAAATTGAGCTCTTGGAGGCTAATTGATGCTCAACTATTTGACGATTTTACTGGACTAAACTTTCGATATGTTTTTGGTAAATTGAATTTTCTGGAACTTTGTCGTATAGTCTTGTTTCGGCGTGACGGATAATTTTGTTTCGTATAACTCGTTTTTGTATGACAGTGTTTCAGGAAACTGATTTTGAATCTTCTGTAGGTACTTCGAAACTATGAATTTTGTACGAGAAAGATTCCTCACGTGAATTTCCTACCGGATTCAATTCTTGATGAAACTCGCAAACGAAGATTCGATAAGAACAAATTATCCTGCCGAGTTGTAAGTATGAAAAGAGAAAACGACATTTTTCTCGTATTATCGACGTGAGAAAATTTCGTGTCGGTTGATGAGCTTCTCGATATGAAAATGTAAAGCTATCGCTCAATTCAAGAGTATCGTTAGCCAGCCTGGTCCTCCAGATCCTGCGAGTGGAAGGGTGTGAAAACGTTCCATCGATTTGAAAGTAATCGTCCGGGTTAATCTACAGTATCTAATAAACATCATAAAAATACCGACGAAGAACTGCTCCCGGAGTGGAGCCATTGGAAGCTTGTTTATTTGACATAACGACGCTTCCGGAAAAACAAACCCACCGAGATACGCTGAAGGCCGGTAAAAATTCGATTTGTTTCCACTAAATTAATCGCCGTGCGATGCGGATGTTTTTCCACGTAATCGCTGTTCTCGTTATCGTTGTACTTTGGAATGTGAATTCAATGGATCGTGCGCGCAATACACGAGCGTTGTCCATCCATCGAATTTTACTGAGTTCCGTATAAATATTCCGATAAAAGTACGAGCATAACAGTATAAGTCAAAACTTGCTAATTTTTTTTTGGCTCGTAAAAGACACTGTACATTACACGCTTGTTGTCCTAAGAGTATAAGTAATCGGAATTTTCGACTCATTCTCTGAGTACTTTTCTTCAAGTAAATATTGGCAGGCTACTGCGAATAAGTAGTACAAGTCAACATGCGGACCGGCAGCATCAACGGCATCCATTAAATTTGAAGAAATATTATCGCGGTCGTGCGTTCTACATTGCTGGGGTCATTCCATAACGCGTCCAACAATTCTTGGTTCATTATTTCCGGAAACTTGTTCCGAGTTTTACCGTTTGTTTTGTTCGAGTGAGGTTTAATGATGAGAAATTTTCGGCAGGATTACGATATAATAGTCCTACGTACGAATATTTCAGAAATGTTTCGTCCAATTCTATGGATGCCTTCGATGTCGTTTCTCCTGATATTGACCTGTACTACTGATTCACAACCTCCGATCGCTCTGCAATAATCGATGGAAGAAGTTTACGGTTGCGAGACCCACGTTTCGTAGAAAAATAGTGCTGAAGTTCGAACAACGGAAATTTAAATTTGGAACACGTAGAACCCGGTTATCGACTATTTTTTTTTATTTTTTTTTTCAGCTCGATGTCACGCGACTCTTTTCGCTTTCGCGTGAAATTTCTCGTTATAAGAAATGTCTGGAGCGAGACGGTTCTTCCGACCAGGAAGACAATTCCTTCCTGTCCATTATCTGCAGGATTTGCCTGGATTGTCAGATTGATTCTGCCCGGTTCAATCGGATTTAAATCACTTTTAATCGGATTCAGTCGGGTGTTTTCGAACAGAGATTTGATTACCTTTGAATGCGGATCATTCGGGTCAAACGAGTCGGAAAAATTCTCGATTGAAGATTCAACACGACGGACATCTTGAATTCGAAATATGCGTCGGATATTTCTTATAAAACTTTCCTCTATGTTCGAAATATTTTCTGCACGATTGCTGTACGTCAGCTGTTCGTGCAGCCACGATGGAGTCGTATGTCGTAGAATTTCGTCGAAGATCCGAAGTAACGTAGGTATTTCTAGAGTCAAATTATTTTTCACACCCGAAGGTAACAACTGAAAAGCGAATATTCGTCGTCGTGGTAGGCTACTATCAGTTCTTTTAAGAACAGAAATTTCGTCAATGCGTGATAGCGCGCGGGTGAGTGAATTTTACGGCGAGGTCAAACGGTGGAACCGATTTCACTGTCACCTCCCCGGAATATCGATTCCGTGTTCTCGATTTCCCATAAGCTTCTGATTCCAGCCGGCCTTACGTAATCGAATTTTGTCGAATTCCCTCTAAGCGCAGGATATGATCAATTATGAAATTGGGAAGGACTCTCACGAATTGAATTATTGGCACAAAACCGATAACAAAACGCTCCGCCCAATACTCAAGAAATAAATAGTAGTCATAAGCAAACTACAATAGTATAAATGAATCTTACATCAACGCAGTATTTATAATCACAACGCAGGTAGAAATTATTTTTCGTAATTTTCCGAAGACGATTTTCAAATTCGACCGATTCCAATGAGAAATTTCGAGTTACTGATCCAGAATTTGTACATAATTTATTATTTATTGTTTATTATTTATTATTTATTATCTAGGCTCTTTTGTGTTATAGCCTCTCGCCAAATAATTATACTAATAATGATAACACCCCAAAAACGCATTGTACAGTCATTTCAATTGATAATACCGAGGAAAAAGCAACAAAAAAAATTCCCATAAGTTATGAGGATTTGAAGATAGGGGTAACACACAATAAAATAGAATATTTTAAACCTCGAAACAGCTTCAAATTTTTTTCTCAATTAAAAAAAAAACATGTAAAGCTATTTTGACGGGTAAAATGCCCGATTTTATTCAAAACCTCATGACTTATGGAAATAATGAAAAATTCCACCTTCGCCACCTCAAGTTCACTAGTGGTAACCTACCGAAGACGTTCGTAACAACGACAAAAATTTGGCATCAACATTGGCACCGAAAAATTTGTTTACGAAAAAATTCGAAACATTTTTTGTTGTTGCTTTTTCCACGGTATTATTAATTGGAATGACTGTACAGTGCGTTTACGAGGTGTCATCATTATTAGTATAATTATTTGGTAGGGGGGCTATAACAAAAGGGACCCATTATTTATTATTTATTTTACCCGTAAATATATCATCTGTGCGTAATTTATAAATGCCCATGCGATTGAATGACGAAAAGAATTTGTTAATTTAAATGTGAATTCCGGCGATATTCTCCGTGTATAATGGATATCCTCCCTCGTTCGTCGCCTCGTAGGATTCTCGGTAGAATACCACCCGAAATTTCAGATCCGATCGTGGCGTTCAGCTCGTTGAATTATCCTCGACGTGTTCGAGGGGAACACTCGGTTGTTCGTAAGCAGTTTCGAGATTACTGGATCGTGAAATTTTCGAATTACGCGTTAAGATGAGACAAATAATCGCGCGATGTAGCGCGTGTATCGTTAACGTTAATTCGCGAGTCGGACGGATGGAAATTCCGACGGATTTGAAATCTGATTTGTAATCGTGGCGGAAATGTATCGTATCTCGGTTCCCTTCTGGCCTTCCAGGGATACTAAATTCTTCTCGAAATTCACGAAAAATTCAACCTCTCTCGCTTTATGGGGGACGAGGAATAAAACTTTTATTTTCCCGCCACGTTGCCGACAATAATTATCGGAACGACCGTGGAAACGATTGATTTGATTGTTCTCTCGATTCAAGTATCGCGCTATATCACCGCCAGGTATTCCGTTCGGCAACGAAAAAAGTGGCGAAAAAGGAGAAAAAGAGAGGAGGCAAACTAGCCGTATCGTTACGGACGACTTTCGAGATATTTCAGCTCTTGACATGCGTGTTTGTCGCGATATCCAAACGCGACTCCTCGATACGCGACGGTAATTTCCGCTGGCAAGGCTTCCAATCGTCGGCAAAAATCTTATTGTCGATGATAACGACTCGAGGTTCCGCAGAACGTACGTTTCTTTCACGCTTCTTATCAGAGATGAACTAGCATAGCGTTAACCCGTCAAGTTTCACCGCCCATACTCGAAAACCTTCGAAACGCTGGAGATCAGAATATTCTCGAATTTATTCGGGACGCAATAATCTTTTTCGAATTTACCACCATTTCAAATCATATTCTCAGCGTATTATTTGACGAAAAAAATAATGATTGAGAATTCGTTTGCTTCAAACGTTTTGACAAAATATGTTTTGGGCGCGTGATACGTCGTTGGATTGTATTTCCAATGATCAAGCGCCCAGAAAACTAGATCTGACGATTTTTCGGTACTTCGAACTAATATCGAATTTTTCATGGGGTTTCATCTGGTTGGAATTTTTGAGACAATAGATTTTCTGTTTTCGACGGATTTTTATCACAAATATTCTCTGAAGATTTCTAGTCGCTTCATTGGAAAATAGGGGAGTTTTGGAGGTTTACAGGCAGGTTTTGCTTTTTACGTATATACCTGACATAAAACTAGAAACGCGTTCTTCTCGAAATGATTTTTTTCCGAATTGGTGATCAAAATATCGTGAAAATGGCTCGACCGATCTGCTTCAAATTTACCAGACATCTTTTGTACATCAAAAGGCGGTCCTCGATCGAAGGATTATTTTCTTCAATGCATATTTGTCGTTATATCAAGAAAAATAGAATGTTTTTTTAACCGAAACTTCGATGATCATTTCGGATCGGCGACCATTTTTGCAAAAATCATTATTCCATCGCAATCTTCGGTTACCTATATACTGGATAATACGGTACAAAAATTAAATACATTTGGTTTTTTGATTTCCAATAATTTATTCCCGAGCAGAAGGACCTTCTTTGCACAGTGGTCCGTGCAGCTTACTGTATCTCGGTCGGTTATAAATATTTCTCGATAAAAAAATTGTAAAAAATACTTGAAATGATACCCTTCATGTGAGTAAAAAAAATAAAGACCTGCACCCATTTCCAGAAGGAGAAAAAATGCACGAAAACACCACTTTTTCCGGCGCGAACTACGCCTCTTAAATCACTGACGAATAACTTCTTTCAGATACCATTGATAAAGGTAGAAATATGATTCGTCGCTCTACGTGAATGAAGATCAATTTCAAATTGCGTTGTTTTCAAAACGACATATATTAGGAACGATCAGTAGATATCGCCTAAGTTGATGCGATTTGGTAATTGTTTCAACAATATTAATTCGCTTTCGGATCGAAATAGATTTTCGATGTGGATCAGTTCAGATATGTTCAGTTCCGACTACGATATCGTGATTTCATCATAGTTACAGCATTGGTAACATTGACATTTTTACGGCATTTTAATTGTCTTCAGTCTTGTATATACCTATAATTTTTAAAAATAATTTAAGTGGGCACAATTAATTTGTAATTATTTCGATAGCTGTCTTTCTGCACGAATTTTCGTGTATCTCTTCGAAGTAGTCGTTCACGCTGCGATAATCTAATCTTGCTGGTATAAAATTCGAAACTGCACGGGATTTTGACGAGTAATCGTATTAAGTGGAGTACTGTTAATCATCGCAACCGTCAAGTTCCAATTTCAGGCTTCTGTTCAGGTCCTTGATGAAGGCGATCGATCAACGAGGAATTCCTACCATAACCAGAACTAAACAGCCGCGCTTTGATGTTTAAATTGATTATATCGCGTTTTACGGTACGGAATATCTTGATGATATTATCGAACATCGCCGGAAGACGATCGGAAATTACAAAAAGAAATCTCCCCTTTTTCCACTGCGTCAATGAATAATCACACCGGAGAAACGACTTATTCCAACGTGGCCTATTTTTGAAAAATCGACGTGATCATTCTGCCACATATTTTCTGTTTCTCGAATTATAAAACGTATCGGTGCACGATACGTCTTCGCGCGAGACTATACCCAATCTTACAGCTTTCCATAAATACATAATTACAGCTCCGACAGGGATAAAATTCCTTCAATTAAAGTCTCATCGCGTCTCGTCAGTCGTACCGTTTTATTCTACCATACATCGTCAGACTTTACATTTACACACCGGCAGATTATCACAAAGCACATGGCGATGTGTCAAATTCTTGAGGCTAGGTTGATTAATATTTTAAAAAAATACCGTTCACCTCGGCCGAATCATTTTAATCGTTATATTCGCGAACTGTGGCTTTTTTTGCTCCGTCCAATCCAAACTTGCGTCTAACAACGAAGCGCGATATGTTTTAGTTGACATCCTTGTGCGTATCCTCGTGGTAGTAGGTCTCGTTTGCTTCGTATTATCGTAACTTTATTGCTTACGTCGTCAAACGACGAGAGCAATATATTTGTAACATACCATGCTCGTTGCAGCGTTATTTAAAGAATTCTCCACCACCACAGCGCCGTTGATTTTTTCCGAATCAGAATTAAAGAAGATATGCCTTTGGATAGTAATTTGAAACTTTCTCAAAGTAATTATAGTACGATGCGATTCGGACCCTGCGGTGCAAAGATATTTCGGAATAGAGCATGTTCTTCACGGGCACTTAGAACTACTGCCCTCAGACTTTGAAGAACTTCACATCCGAAGCTGATAAAACAGAGACATTAGCGGTCACAAAAATAGTCTCTGTTGGTGAACTAACGAGACAATTCAAACCTCGGAACCTGAACCGGAACGTGAAAGCTCCTTTTCACTCGGGAGATGCGATGCGTTTGCCACCTTGGAACTTGATATGCATGAACCGCGGTGGCGAGCATCCAAGCAGAACGACCGGATGTATACTTAATATCTATAGATCGAGTTCACTCGGCTATTTCAATTCACGATAATAGTAACGTGAAACGTGATACAGATGAGAAGCTCGTGAAACGTGGAAAGTTATGAAACGGACTTTGTCATGTTTATGAAGACGCTTGCAATATCATTACGTTACTTTGTGCAATACGATATCCTGGTAAAGTAAAGCAACTCTTCCATCGTGCGCCTGCACCGGTTTCCTCCTGTGCGGTGTAACGTCGTTGAGTAGTATTAGATGTTGGTATCTTGGAGAAGAATTTTTCGGCGCAAGAGTTGCTCTCTTACGAATACGATAAAAAATCTGTCGATTTTCGACAGATTAATGCGCTAATGATTACGCAACTAATCATGATTGCCTTCTTCGGCGTTTTCGCAGAGCCTCGTCCATTTTACTACGGAGCAGTGAAGGTATATTTTCAGATTTATTAGATCGTTTCACTTAGTTTTTTCAGTTATGATCATTTTCCGAGTTGACCGTGAAACAGCATATATTTATTATATAATTATTCGGATCATATTCGACTGTCGCATTTTTTATCTCCAACCATATTTTTAAACTGTTCGCATTTTCGGAATTAAATATTCCATAGAAACTTCGCAACAATTCCGTGTTACGTATTCGGTAACGTTCCGAATTATTTTGTTGTACAAATTAGATAGAGCATTTTACATGGGTTTTTTACAGTAGCTGATTCCTACGATGATTCCATGTGGATAAAATATTCGACATCGTTTCTTGAGGATTTCAAATGAGATATTTCCCGATGAAGCATTTTGGCGATACCTAAGACGGAAATATAATTTAACTACTTCCAAGCAGTAGATAAACATTATTTAGAAGGCTCCTGGTGGAGAAATATAAAAAATGGCGAATTCCAATGCTTGACGAACGCATATAATTAACAGAATAACAAAAATGATTGTAGCGAGCTGAGGAATCATACGTTCAGTTGATTGGCCATGCTGAAATCATCGCATTATAGACAAGATATATCATGCAACGTGAAATATCAACAAACATTGATTTAACGAGAGAAAAATATGACACGATGTGAAAACAGTAAGAATCTCTCTTTTTCGAACTGATTATGTATCTAAAGTTATTTCGGCGATTCAGTTATCTCGTTTCTTTTGATTTCGCCTAACCACGACGTATGTGCGTGTTCATACGTTAAAACCGAATGCTCATCTGGGAGTTGAGAACGATGAAAAAAAAACGAAGTTCACGCGAAGTTCGATTTAAGTAATAGTTGAAGGTTTGCCAAGGTTGAAGGTTTGTCTTGATTTCTGACAGATTAATGGTCGGTGAGCCCCAATTGCCCGAATCTAAATAACACGTCGAGCAAAGCGGCGAGTTTTCGTTGACTGTCGTTTCGAGGGGTGGTTTCGCAGTATCGGCGGCATTGCAATTCGCCGTTTAACGCAGCAAACGTACTCCCCAATCGGCGAAACGCGGAGAGGCGAGTAGCTTCGAATCCGGTGAACGTGTGCAGCTAGCTTGTAAGCGAACCACCCATCGGATATACGTTCGCTGTTCGTATTCCAAAGCCACGGGGATGATATCGCGAGCAGATCCAAGCCAAAGCTGGGGTGATCTGTTCGCGAACCAAATCCCACTCTCTCAGCGAAGGAGATACAGATTTTTCCATCAATTGACGTTGGTGTACTCTTGGGGAGACGCCGGAAGACGGAGTCTAGATTAATGTCACTTGTCGCCAGGGTCGTGGGTGCCGTCTGAAAACAAAACCCTTCGGACCGAAGACCGCTATCGATCTGACGATGAGTCTCGTCTTGATTCAATTTTCCAGCCAAAGTTTAACCTCTACGAAATTTCTCCGATCCAGTCAGCCAAGTCGTTGGTCCCTCTCGTTAAGGCTGTCTCGAATACACGCGGGAGTCTATCGAGACGGCTTTCATCCTCGGGCTACAAAAATATGTGCCCAATCATTGTCTACGACGAACGAGCTTTCCCCTCAATTACCGTATTTATTATTTTCCATGCGTTTGCTCGTACGAAATGAAGAAATAAGCAAGCTCAGGGCAAACAGAAATCCGCTACCGCTTGAATTTTTATTCCCAACACGCGCGATGATATAAAAAAGCAAAGAACAACGTAGAAAATGGTAGAATATTCTTCGCGTTATTTCGCGTGCGGTGTCGATCGCGTATTTTGAAATTCTGGATTCTTACGATCGTAAAATAATCAACTCGCGAATATTCGGATTATGGCGAAAAAAATAAGAAAATCAACGGGGAAATTCTATTTCTCTTAACTTCCGTGGAAATATCTTGTCCCTACATAAATTGATTTCCAACAAGCAAATGAAATAAGTTATCGCCAAGACGCGCGAGTCGGGAAGATTCTTCTTCTCGCGGAGGAGAGACCTCGCGAGTTTGGTAAGCGCGATGCGAACGAAAACTTGAGACTGCGCGCTCGGTTTCGATTTGGAAAACTCGACGGAAAAGTTTCACGAACGTTTCCGAGTTCCGAAATCTTCATCGTTCTGTTCGACGAATGCCAATTATTCCGTACAATGATCGTTGAACAGAAAGAAATCAGAACATGTTGAGAGGTTCGTTGGACTTCTTCTGCTTCTACGTTTTTCGCGAAAAGTTTGCTTCGTTTGCGAATGACGATAAAAACGTGTAACGTGAATCTGGTTGGATCGGGTGGCGTGTAGCGAATGTTTTTGCGGTAAAAAATGGGAACTATAAATCCCTAGATAATTGATAAGCGAGAGCGTAACATACAACGTCCAGTGGTTATCTGTAAATTACTGGCTTTTTACCCATCATTCCCGCATCAGCTAACTTTTTGCTGCCTCTACCAATCTGACGCCATCTGTTTTCGCGGATTTATAATAATTATCGTCTCCTGTCAAAGGTGGCCACGGGACGAACGTTGATACTTCGACGCAGAAGTCCGAGCAAAGTACGAGAATGTGAAATATCTGCGATGTTCGTACGACGACTTTTAACGTTTTATTATCGAGAATTCCGTGCGGTTCGATTTTTCGAATGCAACTTTGTCGACCATAAAATCACAGGATCATCGCAGGAATGCTTGAAATTTTTTAAACAATCAATTGATAATTCAGATTATATTCTGACCATAATAATGTCTCCCCGAGAAAAAATGTACCTATGATTGTATATAATTTAATATAATGATATACAAGGTGTCCCACTTGTACGATTCACGCTGATTCCAATTGCAAAATCACCATGACCTTGAAATAATCTTGATAATCATCATCAAGGTCGAATTCAGGGTCACCATTATTCGACCTCCTCCGCATCCTACCTACAAATTTGTACAGGTCAATTTTTGATACGATCTGTTTCTACGGATTTATCAGCGAGGATCGATTAAAATGGGACACCTTATAAAAAATTCATTTATAATCGTATATCATTATATATAATTATTGTTGGACCAAAAATTATCAGGAAAACAGCAGGCGGCCTTCTAATTCGGAGAACTCGACGAACCATCAGTGCGACAATCGTGCTAACAATGAGCGAGGAAATCGAGATAAAAATGTGGACGGTATATGGAATTTCTTGGGAACATTGTATTCGGCGTTGTCTCGAGCGAAAAGCAGTCGCAAGCGATCAATTTTTCGATTTGTCTTCCTGGCTCGATGAGCGGCGTCGAACGTCGAATGGTGGAGTGTGCGTGTCTAACGATCTTTTTTTTCCGACCAGATGCGTATATAAGGATCACCCGAAAGAACTCGAATCGGAAACTGTCGAGATCGACAAAAAATTCAGTGACTCGACGTCTAAAGGTTAAACTTGCGCGAAGACGGGTTGAAAAAAATTATTCGACGATCGCGAGTTCGGATGATGTACGAGGAGACGATATACGTATACGAGCTACGAACTCGTGGCAAGGAGAGACGAATTCAGGCGGAAATTTTCGCTCTATGAAAGGCACGCGAACGTTGGCCAATATTTGAGTTGAAGAAGCAGAGATAATTTTTTATCCTCGTTTTAGTAACGGTAGGAAAACGAGGCTGGCGGGTGGGAAAGCGATGAATAAAGTTGAGGATGGTGGCAGGTAATCAAATATAGTTTGGAAAGCTGTCGAGGGAATTCCGGTCACGTTTACGCCATGGTCACCACATGGCTCCGTGAAAAGTTTTACGTTTTCCTTCACGCCTCGCGCCAGCTAGCCATGAAATTAAAACCTCGCCGGGTACGTTTACGTCGCGTCTCGACGTGCGAACGGTTCATTTTACAGATATATATATATATTTCAAAGTAGTTTTGATAATTGGTAATGGCCGAAATTTTTGTTCCTTAATTTCAAAAAAATAGCCAAAAGTAGTATTTATTATGGGCTGACTATCAACTTGGCCTTGAAATTTGTAGAATGGATGAAAGTTTGAAATAAAAAATAGAAGAGTACCTACAGTTTCAAAAACAAGATTCAAATTTGCAAACTCAAACATCGCATATCAAAATATTTTGAATCATTTTTGTGTATTTTTTTTAAAAAGTACGCAAAGAGACAAAAATGTCAATAAAAAAATGTTGAATTTGGACCATTTTCGAAAAAGTTACGAGTGAAAAACCGAAAACAGCGCGTCCTTTGAACCGTTGATCGAAAAAATTCCAAACTTGCCGAGAAAGAGTTTGCGAATGAGTACTTGAAAATATCAGAAAATTATGGAATTCAAGAATTCAAATTATTCAAATGGTCCGATTTGGCGTGCAACTCTCCGTATGTATATAGACGTCTGAATGTATATATATTTTAAATCGTCATTTTCTCTTTTGATCATTTCGAATGAGCCTGGAAGTCGAATATCGGTGGAATGCAGCGCGTTGGCTCGCGGTTAACCTTACCGAAAAAAACTGATTATTTCGCGGTACTTACCCTTGGCTCTCGGTTTGGTCAGCAATTTCTGAACGATGTTGTCGTAAGCCGTTTCCTTTGCAACTCCGGAGTCTTTGACCAGCTTTTCTTTGATGGCGATACAAATATCGTATTTGGCGAGCAGCTCCTCCAATTCTTCAAACGCCTGAATCAAGAAGGAAGAAAGCTTTGAGTGGTCTCGCGAAATGAAGGGCGGAAAAGTTTCCAAATAACGAGCCTAATGCCACGTACAGCGATGAGAAACGTATCGACAGAATTGATAAGTATGACGAGAAAGAGAGAGAGAGAGAGAGAGAGAGAGAGGAAGAAAAAAAGAAAGAGCGATAGGTGGCGAAGGAAGAGGAGGAGGAGGAGGAGGAGGAGGAGGACGGAGATATCGAATGCGGAAAGAGGTAGAGACGAGGTAGAGACGAGGTAGATCGAGAAAATCAAAAGGGAATAGAAAGATCAAGCTATTCCCTGTCTCTCGAGAGGAAATGGAAATACGAGAATCTGAATCCGAGGGCTCCGATGAGAACATCGCGTACTACTCCTAGGATCTTTTTCAGGAAACGCACGTTGTCGAATTTCGACGAATGAACGAAACATCGTAAGCGCAGAGAAGGACGGGGCATGATGGGAACATCGAGCTTAGAGCATAAATAAAACGCATGATTCTTACAATTTAGGTATTATATTAAGGAGGCTCCCTTGCGAAATGTCAAGAAATGAGACATATATTTTCGGAAGGATTAAAAATTAGCGAATTCAGTGCTATGCTTGTTTATATCGCTAGCGGAGCAAAATCTCGAAATATTTTAGATCAAAGTTTACTCTTCTTATCTTACGTTCTTATCGAAAGGGGTGCGAAGTCGATGTTCATTGTCTAATTACGAATCTAAATCAAACTGTCAGAGCATACGGTTAGGTACATTTTGTAGTAAAATACTTCGTCTGTCGCGTGGTATTGCTGAAAATATAAGTAACCGACCAAAAAGTTGAGATTTCAGCTCGAAAAGCAAATGCAACTTAGCTATGTCCGGCTTCTCCGCTACGCTGCTGCGGCAGCCATATTGTTTACAAGGCTTTAATGCGAGCCGCGCATTTTAAGATATTTTTAAACCAAATGTAATTTCAAGTATTCAAATTCTCGCTCATATTATAAAATAAACTAGTTTTATGCACCTACTCACATACGATGCAAAGAAGCTGTCCTACACATTTCGCACGCATTTTGCTATAAGTATTCTACTCTTCAGCAGACAGCTGTTCGGTTGTTCAGAAAAGATGAAATTGATGTCCAATTTTATTTTCTCTAATAGTCTGAATCATTAAGAAATTAGGAATTTGTTATATTATTACATGTTAAAAATAACAATTCGATTTTTGAGCACGCATATATGCACATATCTAACAGTTTCACTTTTGATGAGATTCGACTACATCAGTAGGCGAGGGAGCCCCCTTAATTGGCTATGGGATCATTGGCAATCAAACTTCCAATTGCCATTCGAGATCAAATGAATTATTTACATTACGGTGTTGGTAGAAATATAAGTGGTGATTGAAAAATTCTACTCTCACCTGCTGGTTCCCTAATTTCTACTGACATTAGCATCCTTGTTTAAATTATCACGTTGAGGTATCATACCAATGTCATTTGAAATATTTAGATGAAAAATTATGATAGATAGTCGAGTAGCGATATCGGAGCGTTGCGTATGAAAAGTTAAAGCCGAACTATTGAGGACAACGGGAGGGAGAAAAAATCAATGTAATCACTTCCCTCGGATGCGATCTTTATCGGCTGTCCAATTTCGACCTTTGTCGATTTGTCGAGCGCGAAGAAGCTGTTTTCCTCCTCGAAATAGTAGGAGAGTATATTACGACCGATCGTGGTAGTATTGAGACGAAAACGAGAGGCAGCATGAAATATACGAACGCGGGGAGAAGCTGGTGGCGGAAAGATTCATAGAAGGTAGAAGGTAACGGAGGGAGAACGAAGGAAATATTACGAGAGACGTAGAAGGATGGACGAGGGAGTTTGCAAAGTAGCGATGAGGACTGGAGGCGTCAGCCGTGTTGAATGGGGTTAATGCTAGAGTGAGATACGGTATCTTATAAGATAGAACCCGACAAGTAAGGAAGGCGGTTGGTAAAGATTGCGAGCCGGAAGTCATTCGATACGACGCAAGTACGATGCTAGCGAAAAAAGCTGCGGATATTTCGAGAGCGAGATCAAGGTTTGTACGTGTTCGCGGTGAAATCGAGCGAGCGTTCGATTTTTCGACCGAAATGTTTGCGAACAGGGATGAAAGAGGATCGAAAAATCCGAAGAGGATGAATTCGGTCGGACAAGCTCGGGTGTTTCTCTCGACGTAGCATCGAGTGTGATTGCGTACCGTAAAAGTTCCAAATTGAAGGGAGGATGGAATAGCAGAGGAGAAAATGAGCTCCGCGGTACTGATACATATTCACCAGGCACCGAGAGCAGCTACCTCCACGGCTACGGTCACGGTCGTGACTTTAGTATCGGACTGATTTGCATTTCCAGAGGTTTCTGTGCTTCATTTTAATTCGAAACAGCACCGCCGTTGTTCTATTCGTTTCACGCCGATCGTGTAGAGCTGGCTGATTTAAACGGAGGACAATGATCGATCGACGAGGGTCCACGCTAATGCAACTCCCACGTTTGTCATATCAAACATCTGCTAATCGATATTTCACCGGACCTTGTTATTACTGTCCAATTATTTTATTTTAAAAAGCAGAACAATCGATCATAACAGGTGATAAATCACGTCAATTCTGCCTTTTCCTAATCTCGGCGAAAATCTGCGAAGTTTTATGGAGGACGAGAATTCCGGAGTTTTGGCCATAGCTTGTTGGAAAATCGAGAAAATAAGGATTCAACGTTTCAGACTGACGAACTGAATTCGTATCGTCATTTTTTTGTACGTCGATCGCCCAAAAAATGACTTGTTTCGGCATGATTACACGGGTCTGCGACGAAAAAGCTTTCTGAATACTCTCACATGGAACATACAGGCTTTGATCTGCCTGTTCCAACCAAAAACTGCCCTCAACGTGTCACGTCGGTGCGGTTTTTTTCACATTTACAAGTACGTTGTTGTTGTAAAATAGTTAACGTGAAGATAATGCTAAAATGATCATGGTATTTTTTATTGCTTGATAAATTTAACAATTAATCTCATTTACGCCGTTTAACCGGATCTCCATAAGCTCTGAGCGGGGTCTTTTGTGTGGAAAAGTGTTCGGCGCCGGTAATCGAGACATCGTCAAGTTTATCGTGGATACTTATTTTCGATGATGTCGCAATTTCCAATTTTCACATCGTTTCGTCGCCGTCATTTTAGCAACGAGATAAGCAACGTTCGTAATAACGAGAATCCATGAATACGGAGCGAAGTATGAACGAGATGATTGCATGTAATGAATTAAGTCACGCGAAAGCGAGAACACTTCGAAATTAACTTTTCCGCGAGTTTCGAAGATTCTCGCATCGATACGCCTGATTTATATGGAGGAACAGTCAGCTGTTCCCACTTCTCGGGTCGGTGGTAACCAGTAATTTTCTCCCCTATCGTCGATTCGTTGCGAAAGTAAAGTATAACGAACGTGATCGATTCGATTTTCGGGCGGAACGCGAACGATTCAATGAACATTCACGGACGTTGTGATATAGCGTCGACTTCGCTACCCTCGAGTCGCCTTGCTCGACGTTGATTTAGTCACGTCGTCGATCGCGATGTAATCAGAAGCATTTCCCCTCTTAAGAACGAATAAATCAAAAGAGTGCTGAAAACAACGAACAATCTACGTTATTGCCGCACCCTCGCTATTTTGCGCGACGTTTTTTCATACGTGATCGTTTAACCGGCTCATATAAAGTCTATCTGACAACATCGATTACACTTGTTCGATCAATTAAGAGATTTAAAGAGTTAGAGGTCAGAGGCTTGACAAATAGCCATTTAAAATAAATTTCCTTGGCAGTAGTCTAATTTATTTCATGAAACAAATAAGATAAAAGTGATGTGTTATGTTTCAATTTTATTTCACTACAAGTCGTGCTTTACGATGAACGTCATAAGATTTTACTGGATCATCTAAGACCAATGAAACAAAAGAAATCGACAATTTATCAGTAAATCTAGGTCCCCAATGAGCTTTAATTTTTGTGAATAAACACTGAAACGCGAATTTTTAAGGAAAGACGCCTTAGTTTATTGTTTATAAGATTTATAAATTTTAGTGAACAAAAAATCACTATTAAGCTAATGTTTTTTTCAGTTTCATTGATTTCAGATGAACCAGTAAGCTGTCATGATATCACCGCAAAGCATGACGGATTGATCTACGGGGAATATATTTTTCTTAAGTTTGGTGAAATCAAGTTAAAGCTTTTTTGCATAATTTATTTATTGCAAAAGAACGAAACTACCGCCGAAAAAGAATTAGTCGAATAATTTCTGTCACGCGAATCAGATGAATTATACATTCTTGTAGCATACCGAGGGGTGAAAATTCGACTGTCGCGAGGATTGTCGAGGCAAAGAAATCTTTCTATAGCACGGCAATAATAAGTCGTTTCGTTTTTTTTTTTATGGAAACGAGGGAAAAACAGATTTGCAGTGACACGGAATGATTACCCGTATGAAGTACGAACGTGGGTTTCTGTGGGGAACACATTGGCAGGCAACAAATATCGGTTGATTTCGCGGGTCAAAAGTGTGCGAGAAGGATTGTTCTTCTACGTACGCAAATTTATGAAAGTAATGGTGTTTCATAGGACGAAGGGAGGAGATAAAAATGTCGTATGTTCGATGGAATGGCGAATGAACGGCGAAAGGTCCTTTGTTTGTCCACGGCTATGTGGGGTAAAATCAAATGGTCGTTTTTTATGGTGCGTAGGGGCAAAATTTTTCAAGGATCGAGGGTACGAGGGCGGAAGAGCTCGTTTTTTTACGAAGTTGAACAATGTGACGTAAAAAGTCGATTGGCACAGCGAAACGACGGGGCAAAAGGGAACAGCTTTTTCGCGATCCTACGAGTGATTCCGAAATATTCGATAGTTTAGGTTGCTTGTAGATTTGTTTCGAAACGTACAGTAGTAGTAGTAGTAGTAGTAGTAGTAGTAGTAGTAGTAGTAGTAGTAGTAGTAGTAGTAGTAGTAGTAGTAGTAGTAGTAGTAGTAGTAGTAATAGTAGTAGTACACGAACTTCATTGGTCCATTCTTACATCCTATGTTCCTTGAAGACAGAATATAATAAGCATGTTTTCGTTGACCAATGGGCCATCGACCGGGGTCCTTCAGCCCGTACATCTGTTATTTTTTCTCCTTTCTCTACAATGTTTCCGACTTCTAGCGCTCACGGAGAGAAGAAGGGAGGTTCCATTGCTGGGTCAGTGTAATCATGTGTTGAGTAATTCGGTTAGCATTTCTGTAATGGTGTGTCATGGGAATTTGTGCTTTGGAGTCCTGTTTTGCGACCGCTGCGTGCATAATGCTTGGATGGAATCTGAGTACGTCAGAGCGTAGTGTTTGCTGAGTTGTTCGTTGCGTTCTAGTATCGCGGTTATTCTAGACATTTGATATGGGAGATTGTTCGAGGGATTGTGTAGCGGGTTGTTAGGATGGCGGATCTTGGTAAGTTTTCATAACGCTATTGTTTCCGCGGTCACAATGTTTCTCAGTTCCGGGTTTCCGCAGTTAAGGAAGAGGGTATGGCCATATTCTAGCAGTGGTCGACAAACGCTCTT
This sequence comes from Arge pagana, assembly GCA_963969455.1. Classification (NCBI taxonomy): domain Eukaryota; kingdom Metazoa; phylum Arthropoda; class Insecta; order Hymenoptera; family Argidae; genus Arge; species Arge pagana. The sequence continues at coordinate 9,333,264 of OZ018313.1, forward strand.
GGAGATTTTGGTGTATCGTTCTATTGTTATCTGTTCGTTTCTGTGCGCTATTTTGCAGAAGTATCCAGCGCGGGAGGTGATTTTTTATGTGTTCGGTACGAACGTCCAGGTTCAGTTCGTTGTCGATTGTTACTCCTATGTAATTTGGCGGTTTTGCGAGGTTTGATGACAGAGTTGAGCATCGATCGTGGCGGGGAGTTGTTTGTGATGATGTGGTTAAAAAGGATGAGTTAGGATTTGGCGGGTTTGGGTTTAAGGCGCCATTTTTTGCACCAGTCTGCGGTTTTTTCGGCAAGCTGTTGTAGCGCTAGGGCGGTGGTTTCGGTGCTATTGTGCGCAAGTAGGGCAGTGTTATCTGCGATTTGTAAGATGTTTAGGTTTGGGTTCGTATAGTTGCATAATATACAATATCATATAATATACATGATATAATATAATATACATTATGATATATCATATCATGACAGTACATGCTGTACAAGAAGCTGTTTGATATCTCATTTTCTCCATTAATTCGTAGTATTCGGTCGTCGAGGACATTGCTAGTGATGCGTAGAAGATAGTGCGGACAGTTCGTTGTCCACACTATATACGGATGGCCCTTGTTCCTTGGTACGTACACAAAGCGCAAATGACAGAATTCTAGCTGATACACTTACCTTGATTCCATAATTGCTCTCCTCGTAGATAATCGAGACGTAACTCCAGTTCATTTTTCGCACTATGTCGACCATCGCCTTCACCTGATAATGGTCGCTCGGTATCGTGCGGGAAAAGTACTCGAAACGCTGCTTGTTCGAAAGCTCGGGGCTCGTCGAGAAAAAAGAAACCTGTATGAGCAGAAAAGACAGAAATTAGCGATCGTATATTCGCGTGATATCGAGTTCTTTTGCCGTGACGCGAAATACTGTAGTTGACGATGCGCCACATTAAAAGCGAGGGACACGATTTTCTGGCAAGCGAGCGAAATTGCTAGGTGCAAACCCTTCGTACGCGAGTCAAGTTTCAACAATTATTACACCTCCCCCATCAGCCAACTACAGTCACGCGAAATCATCTGCTGATTACGAGTCCTAAGGAAAACGACGCAATTATCACGGCGTCGCATAGTTGATATGTTTGCTTAGGGTCTTTGTTAGACCTAGCAGAAACGTCCCCCGAGAATCATCTCACTTCCACGTTGCTTGGATCACGTAAGTTTCGCAGTTTGTCCACTCGACCAAATTTACATTTTGATATCTCCTCAACTGCCAGATACGTATTGACAAAGAAGAGTAGATTTGGAAAAAAGATCGTTTGAAAAATAATTCAGGCAAAATCTCCATCTCGGTGTTAACCACTCGAGACATTTTTTAGCTCGAAGCGTAAACTGATACCACTGCGATGGTTCCATTTTGCAGCAAAACATGGAATTGTTCGGCTGCAGTTTGCAAAAGCGATTGTTTTGTGCTCTTCGCTTGTTTTTTCTCGTTGTTCTGAAATTTTCACTCGAAATTAGGTAAATTTGCACTCGCGTTTGTTCACGGTTACTTGGCTCGCTGAAGGGTCGATGCTCGTGACCCGTCCTCGCTTAGGTATTTACAGTTGGATTGGTATTTAATGAAGATAGGTCAGCGATACTGTCAATTGAATTATTAACTCGTGTCCGGACGCTTTTCATCCGGACAAAGGACTTGTCCGTACCATAACGAGGTGCGTTACAATTACGAAGCAATTTATCCCTTGGTAACGTAGTTTTGGATCGTTCTCGGTGACGAGTAATTCCGTTAGCTACCCGTGGCGTTCTCGCACCATTCTTATACCTCAGTTGCGTAGCCTACCTCTGAAAATCCATGTCGTTTGCAAATTTTTCCCTCGGCAAACTTCTCTCCAAGACTTCCAATGAGAAAATGGAGCATCGCTTTCATTTCCATTAGATCAAGCTTCTACGGAAAATAAAAATCCCAATTCCGTTGAGTTACGGGAAACTACGAAACATGATTGCCTCCTGAGATTCTTGATTAAGACCCGAAACGAAAGCGAAACGTTGCGCAACTGAATTTATCACTTGGTTAATGAGTTTTAAAACGCGCGAATATACGAGGGATTTTTCAAGCTTAATTCTCGGTCGTTTTAATCCTCCTTCGGCTACATTTTCACGAGGAAGAAAAGTCCGAGTCGTTGCTTTCGAATCGATTTTCTTGTTTTCGGCTCTAGTTGAATGTCGAACACGTATACTGCTGAAAATCTATCTCTTCGTCTTTTTTTGGCAGGTACTTTCAGTTTAATCTCATTGGTTTCGATTTACTTAGAGTGAATCAACGCGATAGCCGATCTTCATCTCAATAACATCCCCAAAATTTCGATATAATTTATGTCATCGCGAAAGAGTAGAATTAGATATGACTGGTAATGCCCAAACGGCGACGATTGACTGAACTTACTCGCAGATAGCATACCATTCATTGTTCACCAAAATGATAGTGTGACGTCGGAGCGACGTCGCTCTCATCTAGTAACTCATTTCAAAAATCGTTTTGAAATAATGATCGAATATTACAATAAATTTCAAATTATGAACGGCAATTCTGCATGACGAAAGACTAACAATAGATATAAAACCGACTCGAGGTTTCCGATTCTCTATTGAATTCTATTTATAATTGCTTCGACATCTTTTGAAACAATAGACTGATCGAATTCGAAAGGTTTGGCTTCCTTGTCGGAAAATCGATGGAAGATGCACAGGAAGGGACATCGACGAGTTCCCTCTCTTAAGTCAACAACCAATCACAATTGAAAATGAATCATAAATTCAAGGGAAGGGATGTTGCCAACCTGATATAAACTCATGTTTTGCGCACGGAAACCGCTATTCGCGTCATCTTCGTTAGACAAAGTTCGCGAGCGTCCGATAGACATATTTTCATTGTTATTGGTTTTAAAAGAGAGTAATTGCGTGATTAATCTGAAGTGAAGATTGTTCGCGTCTCGTCTGGATGTTGATGGTAGAACTGTCAAATAAAATCACAGATTTACATTCTAGAAGTATCGCCCAGGCCGCTGGTGGTGTTAGAACCATCGAAAATCATCGAAACTGAAATAAATATTCGTACAACGCGGCGCGATGCTTTGTGCATTCCTTTGATTCGCTCTGGTTTGATTTTATTCGAACGATGCGACCGCGCAGGTTTGTAATTGCATTAGATGGATAATTGGTATTCTGGTAATTTGCTCGTTTATTTTTCCATTTGCTTTCCATTGCGTTTCCGTCGTAATCACTCATTCCCGCGCGCATCAGTCATCCGTGAATATGGAAATTTTTCACCCGTTTCCCCGTTATTTGACTAATTTCGCTTCAATATGTGGTCGGCTCGACTTTGCGCCGGTCGTTTATTAGAACGTACACATTCGTTATTCGCGTCATTCGTTCGGGGCTGGGAAGAAGCATTTCGAAAGGGAAAAACGCTCCGGTTCCCGTTTCGAAACGGACTTTACATAATTACAAGTTTGCCGACAAGTCGCCTAACGATACGCTCGCTGCTCGATTCGTCAACGCCACGGTTGTTAAAGTTATCGATAGAGCGGAGAACAACTTGCCTGGAACCAACGAACCAATAAATACCCCTATAAAGTACTGCGATTCTGCGCGTTCAACTATTTAGCTTTAGTCGAATCGGATTGATATTTATCGAGCGAAAGCTTTTTCGACGGTTTTCTCTTCGCATCTAAACGGCTCGTAAACTGTCAGGTGAACGTGCGAGTGACATTCTCGTGATACGGGAATGTTTTGCGGTGCCGTGGCGAAATAAATGGATCATACGTTACGCCGAGAGGAACGGAGCACAACATTCGTAAAAAATTCACCCGTCTGCCTGCATCGCAAAGCAAGAATAAGATAGTAACGAAAAAACGGGCACGAGATTCGGGAACTTTCGGTACAGGAGAAGAATTTTTGCGTAGGTAGGGTGATTTTACTCTTTATAACGTATAAGCTGCGGCTTAATTATATTTTCGGTTCTTCTCAGGGTTACGATCCACTCGAACTCTCATCAAAGTTCGCCGCAAAGCTTTTGATCCGAATTTGACGATGATGGAATGTATGTCATCAATTTTAATTCGCTTCGCTGAAATTATTCGTTGACAAGCTTCTCGTTCAATTTTCTTTTCTTTCGTATATATTTTTTGCGAGCAGCGTATGCTCTAGGGAAGGTGTCCGAAAATTAATTGCTGAGCCGAATCCCGCTGGCGTAAAGCTGAACGAAAAGTGGTAATGCGAAGGTGCGAGGTGGTGTCGCCTGTAGTCGCGAGACAACATAACGCGAGTGACAGACGAACAATAATTATTATAATGGGCAGTTCGAGGTAGATTTTTCGGTCGAAAATTGTTGGCGAAAAATGGCAATTGGCTGATTATTGCGATGGTTGTAACGTGATCGACTATTTTTCATCGCAGGGTACCGAATAAAATCCTCGAACGATTCTTCCAAAGAGATTGTACATAGTTAAGCCTACAAAATTGGCTCGATATAATTGTATCTAATTTATGTAGTTTTATATAGAATTCTGGATAATTATATATACTCTTTTTTTTTAATACAACGAAAATTAGTCGGTCGTAATTATGTGAGTAAAGCCATAGGCGGTCAATGAAGGTTACAAGATTTGTTCGAAGGGCCGGAGCTACCTTAAGCGTTGCATGGGGAGCGAAGTTTGAGGATAGTTTGGTGAACGCGGATATTGTTAATAGTACTCATCAAATTTCCTGCGAGCATGTTGTACGCGTTAAGTTTGTCAGCGAAGGCGCCTTAGGCCCGGGCTACACGAGCGTGTTCCGCGCGGCGTTTTTCGCGCGGCGTGTTTCGCGTCGGAATGAAATACACTGTTTTGAATGGACGCAGCTAGACGAGCGCGCAACACGTCGGTGCGAGCGTTTTCAACGCCGCCTGGCGCGTTTCGACGCGCTGGGCGCGTAAAACGTCGTTAATGCGTCGCATGACTTTGAATAGTTTTGACTACACGAGCGCGGAACACGCTCGTGTAGCCCTGGCCTAAGGAGGCGCCATCGAGTACGCCGTAAGCCAAATGCAACCAAACAATAGAAGTCTAGACTTAAGTATATATTATAACAATTGTTTTCCCCTGTACTAACACATAAATAAATCAAGAGACGCATATTCAACAAGTATTTACTGACCTTATTTCCAGAACATAAAAATAGTGATACGATGGACATGAATTTCGCTTATTTCCGTGAGCACGGTTTGTCGAGATCGGTGTGACTACGCCGTCGTCAAGTCTAACACGTCAATTAATCATAAAATTCGTCATTCGACGCAACATTCGATTATTACATAAATAATTTTCAATGATAATTAGTCGTGGACCATAATTATAACCGATTATGAAATCAATCAACGAAAGAAAGCTGCTGCTTCCCTCCGGGCACGTCACACTTGGTCCAAAAATTACCAACTTCGTTGGGTAGAGTAGCTGGGTAATCTCAAATGCCCGATTGTGAATCGGTGACAAATTATGTTTCTCACATCCGACGATGTGCTGCGCTCTCGCGCCCAGCAGGAAGACACCGAATTTCGATTTTCACGCTGCCCGTGTGACGTATTGGTACACGTAAGAACGGTAGGGGCAACGCGCAAATTTCAATTTATATAAGTGTCTGTTACAATATTTATGCTGAAAAGTCGTATAATTATTTGTTAAGTTACTGTAAAATGACTACAAATTACTATACATGCTGGTACTACCGCGAAAATCGTAATTTTACAATATAATTTTCTACTTATTGAAATAACTCATCATCACTTGTTTCTTTTCTCACGGACCAACGAGCTGATAGCTTCAGATGCCTTTAGAAAAGTGAGTGACACGTGTATCCTAATGATGCGTACCCAACCTATACACTACACGCTGAGACTAAGTTGCGGATCAACGTTGCTCTTTTCCGTTTTGTTTCGAGTTATTATTCATACTCGTATTCATAACGAGTGAAAAAACGGCTAACGCGGAAAAAAACGAAATACCTCAAATACCTCAACATTTTCCACGGTGACATGGGTAGAGAAGAGTACCGTTAGATTTGCCGAGAAAAAAGGTGTCAAAAATGCCGTAACCGATTTCTCAAGTATTGTAACTTCGCATCTTGCGTTACTCGCGATAGAGTTCATTTTTTTTCTACTTCCACAATTTTTGAGAAGTGAATTCCGTGACGGAATTCATACTTGAGTTTACTAACAACTTTGTAACCTTGGTAAAAGGCTTCTATGCAAAAATCGACAAGTTAAGAATACATTTTTTTTCTAATCCGAAGGTGGTAATTTTTCGAACTCCGAATCATATGGAACTCGCGATTACTGAGAAACGGCTTCATAGGCTCTATGAATCCATCGTGTCATTTGATATCACTTGGTTTTAAATTGAAAACAGCATATCTTTTCATACCTATCTATAGTATCGATTCAGCTGAGAGAAGCGTGACTTTGTTGTAAAGTTACATAAATTAATGTAACTCATAAAAAGTTGACGTGACAACCGCTGATCTGACAGAATTCTCGTACCGCAGTAAAATTCAAAACAAAAAAAAAGATGACGGTCGAAAATTTCATCTGCAGTCATAAATTATCGTGTACTCGTAAACATTAGAAATTGTCTTCCGCAGATTCGTAACATAATTCCAATTGTTAGCGTAATTATATTACCACTGGTGCGGTTGAGTTGAAACAAGAAACAATTGTTAGTCTTCATCGGGCTCGGTCGACTTTAACGAATCTTCGTAGTAGGACTTGCAGTAGGAATTTCCGAGTAACAAAACGCAACGCTGAAGCGACTCAGCTGTGAAACAGGCCACGACGACTTGTTGCTACTTCAACTATCGACCAACTTCGGATAGCCAGAAGTCATGATTGTGGATTTTATTCAATAATTTTCCACATCTCGCTCTTCCTTCCTACAACTGTTGTGAGTACCAACTGTTAGTAAGTCTCGAATCAACAGATGTCACGGCGCTACTCGACTCGCTCTACTGCCAACTACGAACTTAATTGTGATAACTTTCCTGTAACTTGAAAACTCAATACAACACTCAGGGACAGCATTGATTGTTGTCAACGATCAGCGACGCGTATCCCACTGACGTCACCTTCGCATGACGATTCACTTTCAAAATCAAGCTGCGAATTTAAAACAAATTCCATACAGCATCTAATGAAAGATGACGAAACGCTTACGATTCAACGAGAAGTAACTAAGTTCACGGCATTTATTTGAATTCCCACATTTTGGATATTGTCTAATGTTTCAAATCATTCGAAAGAGGATTCTCGTTTTGTCGAAATAAGTTTTGTTTTTTTTTGCTCGAGTTCACCTAGGTTAATTTTCAGATCATTAACATGGAACGTCAAGTTGCGAAAAATCAGGATTTTCCACACCTCCTGATTTTCATTTTTAATCGAGGTTCTAAAGCCGCGGAATTGGCAGTAGTTTTAGGCAGAAATGTGACCTTCGATCGAACGTATAAGATTTCTAATCGAGAGTATCCTTCGTAATTTCTATCTCCGGTCGGGTTTTTTTTTTGTCGTGACTTCTGTTCCGTGTTTCGGTATGCTAGTTTCATCTCTAGTTTCCAAAGCAGTCGTGGAGAAACGTGACTGGAAGTAGTCGGAGACAGCGTAGAAATGTCGTGAAATGTGACACAATTCATGATTCATTTGCGCTTCTACAGGCCAGACTGTACGTTACGCAAGTGGTACATCACGCGTGATGGCGACCTTGAGGATCAAATCGAGTGAGCCTCTCCGTAATCGTGACTGGAAAATGTCGAGGAATACGCATCTCGGAATTCTCGAATCTCGTGATTGGGTGGGTTTATACGCTTCGGAAATGGCCAGATATCTAAAAATGCAAACCTTTCGTCTTCCGTGAGCTGAATTCGAAGTTCCGGAGTTTTAAGTCGAGTCTCGTTCAATCTTATCTCGAAGCGCGGCTCCCCGAGTTTCGCGTAGGTGTTTCCGAGCGCAAGAACTCTGCTTTTGCCATCTATAGGGTTCATGTAGCGAGAAATGAGTTGGCGTTATCGAGTGTTGGTGCCATACTGGATCTCACCAGCATCCACCTCGACACCCGGCTACGCTTTATCTCGCCGGCTCTACCTTTCACCGAGTCGTTGCTGCCAGCCGCATCGCGCGTGGTGGCAAACATATTTATCATGGTTTGTCATTTCTCGCTCCTTTTATACCACGACTCTTGGCTTTTTGCTCGTCCCTCCCTCATATTTCATTTTCTACGTGCTCGGCAGCGTCGCGCGTTGGGGAAGGTCAGTTATCATCCGCAAACTGTTACCCGAACGAAGTCTCATCGAGGAAATATCAATCGATCGAGGAACTCGTAGACGGCGAATTGTTTGCCCATCGTTCGCGAGGTAAGGGGTCTTTTCCGAAGGGCCTACCCGGCAGAATTTGCGGTATACGCGGCAAACTTTCGAGATTCAACTTGTCCTCCAAGAGACGTGGTGGTTCGTGATATCTGACGACCTCGTAAATGTCACGTAGCACCGGATTGAGAGCAAGTTTTGTTAGGCAACGGAGGTATTCCACTAGCCATAACTTGTCAACGACCATAGATGGACGAGGTTCTTCGGATGTAGAACAATCCTCCGAGCTTAATAGTACGAGAGCCGGTGACAAACATTTTGGTATTGCCACAAAATGGACAAAACCATACAGTGTCCATAGTTTATACGACTCTGATGCCAAATATCCGATTTTCGCACATTTTGCGCCTTACGTCTAACCTGAGCACATTTTCAAACGTGTCATAAAATTTAGCGAACTTGTGTCACGGCAAAACGTCTGATTTACGAAATGTAGCTGGATGATGGCCCCGAGATGTCGAAAGCCCGGTTTTCAGACACAAATACCGCTACGCCTGGGAAACCATTGGAAAAAAAAATGATACCAAACAATGTTTCATTGCACTGCGCCTGAAAATCATTGTTACAAGTGAATCCGGGTTAATTTATGATACAAAATCGGTTTTCAGACAAAAATCTCCTTGCGTGACGTGTTGAAAGCATTTTGAAAATTTAGTAAAATTTTACCGATCGGTATTATCGCACAACGTCTGAAAATCATATTTAGTAATCTGGCTTGCCGTACAAAAGATTGGAAACCAATTTGAAGCTAATTGCTATGATACAAGTCGGCTTGAGTTTATAACATTTTTGAAAACGCGCTCAAGTCGAACGCAAGTCGCGAAATATCTGGAAACAGTTTTTTTAGTAATCAAACAAACAAAAAAACTATGTACACTTTCAAAATCAGAGACATTGCGATGATACAATCTGGCTTTTTTTACACAGCAGAAATCACCCGCGGTGACCGCGCAAGGGTTCTCAAGGTTGCTATTCCCTACACGCATGTGGGCACATCTAAACTATCGATTCTACGTGGTTTTATCCATTTTGGTGACTGGTTCTCGTAATATTACGACCCGCTTCGAGTGTAATAATTGATGTTTGTCAGCGGATTTCCGTTATCTCGTTATTCCCATTCGTTGTTTCCGACTCATCTCGTCTTACGTTTCCAACGATCGTAAGAAAAGGTCTTGGATAATCGAAGAAAGTGTCTTCTTTAACCAGGTTCACTGTCCGCCGACCCGGTATAATTGAATTTCCGAGTAATAGGAAAAAAGCTGCCCATACTGTAGCGATCGAATTGGATTCGATCGCGTCCGGATAACTCGTACGTAGAAAAAGTTTCCCTCATCACCAAAAGTTCTCTCGTACCGTTCGCCCCTACAACGCGAAACGATCTCGAAGCCAACAAACGGTTTAATATGGGTAACTCTATTCGAACCTTCAGCTCGACATGATTTTGCCCAAGTACATTTGTGTCTCATCTTCTCGTTCTTGGCGAAAATGTGGTCAGTTTCCGCGATCAATCGAGGAAATGGACGGGATAATGGTACACGATAGCTCGATTTATAACGCTTTTAGCTTCTGTCGGAACGTGAATCAGCAACTTTCTCCAGCCAGAAATCTATATTAAAGCTGTAAGAACGGTATAACTCTCATTAACATGGAAATAAAACGTAATATGTAAGATCTGATGAAGTTTGTTACAGCTGATGGGTTATTATGTATCAGTATCTTTGAAAAAGTTGCATCCAAAATTGTTGTAATTTAAATCAATCATCAAAACGATGATGACAAACATAGAAAAAGGCTTGAAAACTATTGAAAGGTCGAAAGAATCTAAGAAAGCTGGTAAACAGGCTCCAAAATCTTCGAAAAAATGTGAAATAGGTGAGAAAAAAACTCAAGAAAGACGAAAAACGCCGAAGAAATATAAATATGAAAAAGAAACAAAAAAAATGTGGTAAATGAAGAAATATTAGTATTTATAAACAGCAAGTGGTAATTTGGTCGAATAACATATTTTGACCATGTTAAATACACGTGAAATTTGGACAAACGGTATAACTCAAAATTTTTATTTTTCGATGAACATTCGATTGGCCAATTTATTTTACGAAGTCAATTTTATTACATGGTTTATTGGTTTCCTGGCAATTTTCTCAAAGCATTTTGCTGCAATCCGAAGCTGTAATATATTGCATATTTTAACAATTCTTCGCTTTTCAATTTACAAACAATCGTTGATTTTCTCTACGGACGGACAAATGTGATTGGAATCGATTTCATAAGAGGATCTGAATCCTCGAGTACTTGAAGTTTCGACCTAAATTTATCGAAAGTATTATTCTATTCCGTATCTCATCTCGATAAGAGATCGTTTCCATTGCGATACGTTTCCTACTCTGCCAGCATGACGCGACTGCAACGGTCGTCTCACGCTGACGATAATTTGTACGAATGGTGTTTGGGACGACGTATATAGGTGTAGGTGGATAGATGTACGAATCGAATTCTTTCGGAGGTAGAGCTTTAACGTACCGTTGCAGAGAGTAATATTGCATCACGTGCTCCGATTGTACTCCATTGTTGAGTTTTCCGGGCGAAGCCAGCTGGAGAGGCTGGCAAATAACGTTACCATTTATCGAAATGAACCAGCTGGTACCAAGAGAAATTGTACGTTAGGGGTGTTGACTAGAACACAGATGTTGGATCACATTGCATGGATGCTGGGATCGAGTATGTCCGTCGCAGATGCAGATGTCAAAATTTCCGTTCATCGTCACACAAATTTTCTCCTATTTATTTTTGCTTTCTGAACTTCCCGTTTCTCTGATTTTAGAGAAAATAGTAAGTTATTATAATCACCCCGAAAATAAAGTGTTGAGTTCGCACTGGATCTCCACGTTTTGAGGTCCACAGAATCACTTCCGACTATTTTCAGTTGGACGTCTGTATGTACAGATGTGTGTGATCAAATTTTTGTCTCGACGAATATCTCGAGAACGAGTACGCGTACTTTCGTCAAGTTAGGCGTTGATCGAAGGAGTAGTTTCCCCATAATTGAAAGAACCAAATTCCCAAAAATAAAATAAAATTGTCGATATCTTCGGTAACGGATGAACAGATTGGCATCAAACTTCGTATCCGAAGGTTTTTGGGATCGCTGATCACGAATATGAGGCCAGACTTGCTGAATTCAGAATGGCAAGCTCCATATGGTGAACAAAGATCTGAAAATATTTCGAATCCAAAGTCAAATTTGGAAAATTCAAAATGGCGATTGGTTTAAGGAATTAAAAAATCTAAAAATCTAAAAACGTTGAGAGTTTGAAAAAAGATAGTACACATAGGAATTTTGGGTAATTAATAAAATGTAATTATGAATAATATTGATTCGAGCACAGATAACGGGAAGTTCGAAGGCTGACTCCCTGTCAGCCCGAACCCGCTTGTTTTTCAACGAATTGAGAGAATGTATTTCGAAAAGTGCCAATATTCTTCTGCTGAAGTATGTAATATTGGATACGTGATTTTTTGGGCGATTGTTGGATGTTTGAATACCATCGCGCGGTATGTCCAAACAGAATACCCATACGACGGTATACGTACAATTAGATAATCGAATCGATATCAGCACGGCAACGAGTTTCCCTGTCTTTCGCTTCGCGACCGTTCTCACCGCTAATCGATGCGTTTATTTCCTCGGAAAACCGAAACAAGAACTCGCACCGGATCTCGTCGAATAGAATTTCAAATGCAGATAATGTAATTGAACATGTAATTGAGTTTGGAATTGGAATTGGGAGACGAACTTCATCGGTTCGAGAAAAGACGAGTCTATAAATGCAACGATTGAGTTTTCAACGTGCTAGCATCGAGAACGAGGGTCATCTTTCGATCGATCTATCCTATCGATTTGTTGCATAGAATCAATATTTCGTCCAAATTGATTTGAATAAAATGTGGATAGATTGTTTAGAGGATAACTCAGCTTTCAACTTTTTTTCGGACCAATTTTTATTTTTTTTCGCTTCAAAAGATTCATTAGAGCCTAAAGAATAATAATTTTTGAGAATCTTTTAGTTTCACTTAACGTAGCGTAGTCTTTCAGTCGATTAGAATCTTTTTTAAAAAATGTTGAAACCACTTTAGGCCTTAAATTAACTGTCAAAATTGCGAAAGGGAGAAGTGCGAGGAGGTTTTGGTTGACTTCCCCCTTTCCGTAAATATAAATATAAGCTAGTAAGAGGAGAAGGACTCTAACTAGTAACATTGTAACTTCAAATCTCCTACGAAAGTGAAACTCAAAGAATAAAAATGTATTGGCTCCTAGAGAGCGTTTTTTATCAATATAATAATTTTTCAATTTTCTGGAGAAAAAAAAATCTACCCAAAAAGTGCATTTTGTCTGGCCCAAAGGTGACGTTATTCCTCGAAGTCTTCCTGTTTTTTGGAACCGTTTTTAGATCAACAGTTGATCAACGAATGTACGAAAATTCAGATGCAGCAGAACGATTGAATTGTTAAAAATCCGTTCTTGTTTTGTTCTACCATGTATGCAAAGTCGATCTCTCGAACGGATCATTTTGCATCTGCGGTGTATCTGACTCGTATTTTACTCCTCAAACGGATATAAATAACCTGTATTGCGGAGATCTATTCGTTCATTTCTACTCAGTTAGTCTCGAGTCCCTTTCCCTTCGGTTCTATGATAAAGTTCGTCGGAATTATTTCCCAAGAGATGTACTTCCCTGTGAGTTTTAAAGAACCAACGAGCCGGTACATCCAAAGAGCTGAGGGTAAGATTAGGCCTCAGGCGATGACAGGGCATGCAAAAGACTAATCTTCTCAAATCATAAAGTTACCTCGAGGCTATTTATAACCAGAGTTGCTATTACTCTTTCCGCCGGAATTAATGAAACAACTTTTCGACAATTACGCCACTCGAGTGAATACTTAAAAAAAGTTTCCCCGAGCTTGTTGAGAATAAAACTCTTCTCAATTTAGCGATATCGAGATGAGATTCTCGCTTGTAGAGCAAACATTCAGACCGGCAATTTCGCAATCACTCCTTAACGCGTTGATATAGAGCCGTCTATATTTTCACCAATCAACTGCTAAAAATATCCGCCTGCAGGATTCTTTGGCGAACCCCGATGTGTCGAGAATATTAAACATTCTTTGAGCGTGAATTGTGAGAAAATTTTCACTGTTCTGAAAATTTACCCATGAACTTAGATTTGGATTTAATATTCGAACCGTATGTCAATCGTTACGTCGACAATTATTACCGTTCGAGAAAAATTGAGTGCTTTTGAGCGTTTTTTGTCATCTGCAAGGCGAAATCTTGATGCCCGCAAATCTAGAAATACCAACGCGCTGCATATCGTCCAACGGTTCACCAGTGGCAGTAGAATAACGGCAAAACGTGGTACTGCCCCGTGACGAACCTTGAAAATTCGGACGGTCCGGTGATTTGGAAAATGACGGTGGAACATCGCTGTCGTTAGTAAACGATGTCATCAGCTACGAGCAGCCAATGTAAAGGGCGAAGCCATCGGAAATATGACACGCGTATGGGCTCTCGATACCTAACGATGCTCATTGCGAACGATAACGATGTACAGAATCTCGTTACAGAACGGTTGAGCTTTTCAAGAGGACGTTAGTGCCTAACAACCGACTATGGCGGACATTTTTGGACAGCAATACTACTACTACTGCCCCCGATTTGTATTTGAATCGAATATCAATGATAAAAATAAACGTATGATTCGAAAGTATCGGAGACTTTGCCAGTGAGACGACAATATAAATACCTATGTACCTACGTATGTAACGTATTAAAAAAAAGGTTGTAATTTGGCGAACGAGACATGCGTGTAAATTGAAAATAAAAATACCAAGGATCGCGAGAATCCTTGGCTAAGGTAAGGTCATACGCAGGGCCGTTTCCAGGATGGGTAAAAGATTGATTGAAAATCATTCCCATCGCGCAGCGTCGTACGAGTAGAGTTGTAACAGAGTTCAGTGACGATGATATTCGTTTCATCACGTGGCGGCCGGGTGACGGAATTCCGCCATATCAGTCTTTTACCAGCAAAAGCTGGCTAGTGGCATACACGAGTCATGGTTAGCTTCGGTACGTAAAAAGCAAAATGTCTTCCTTTTTCTGGAGCTCCTCGATTGTTTCGTCTCTCATCAATTCATCAGCTACTCTTTTCACAGGGACCTCATCATTATCGTATTACAACATGACTTCAGACTTTGGACCATGAAATATTACCTCGTTAACGAGGTTGCAACGACCTGCTGGATTTTCACACCGAGCTGCTTCAGTCAGGCGTCGCTATTGGAAATCGTTCGGTGTGTATGGCACATCTTCGCCAGTACCAAACGATCGATGACGGATAAAACCCAACAAGAATCGAATTCTCACGGAAATTTTTCTCGTACGCGAATAATTACGACTCGAAGATATTTTTCCCACTGGAACAACGATGTAACAATTTAATATCGCTACGTTTCTTAACAAAAAAAATTCTATTCGAGGAGAGAAAATTTATTTCTCGTCAGCGCAATTTTATTATTCGAACGAAGAAGCTCAGACGCCACCCGTATAATGATACTATATATTAGAATAGACTACAATGGATATTATGATAATAACACAGTCTACGTCTGGAGTACTGCTGCATATAAATCACGAAGCTTTCTAATGAACGCAGACGGTCTCTTGGCATACGAGATCGTCGGCATGCTTCTGCACTCGGGCGAATTTGGTTTTATCAAGCTTTTTTCCCCAAGACATGCACATCGTACCGCTAACGATCGTACCCGTCGAGCCAGATGTGACTCGGTGGGAAATAAGAACAATGTCACATTGCGAAGCTCTATTCCAACTCCAACAGCTGTGTTTCAATCTCGACGACGAAAGTGATTCCCACCCGGTGAATAATAATTAAAAGAGAACTAGCCCATCTTAGTCAAAAAGCTCCTCGCTTTTTCGCACGATCGCCTATTTTTTTTTTAATTCTTTGTTTTATTTTGTTTTTGTTTTAGAAGAAGAATATGATGGTATTATATCGATATTATAGGGGTATAGCATACAAAGTGGTATGGTTTTTTTCACCTCTTCTGTTCACGATGGTTTCGTAGTTCGAACCAAATTGCTTTATGGTCGCTTGTCACGCTTTCATAATATCTGGATGTCAACGTTTGTGAAGAGAGACACGAGTCTATTTGAGTGGTATAAATTGTTGAGTAGGCGCTTTCCGGTGTTGAAGAGAATAATTCCCACTCGTTGAAGAGTTCTATCAAGTGATGTGTCCGAGAATTCGCGGCATCCACAACATTTATTTCAAAATCACCCGTTACAAAAACCGGCACAATTTTGCACCCAGATGCACGTGCTGGAAATATCCTCAAAAATTCATGAAATTTTCTTTGGCGATCATAACACTGTGTTCCCAAGCTTGATGTTGTGTCCTGAAAATTTACGAACATAGCTGAAATATACAAGTAATGGAGGGGTCACACGCATCACTCTTGAAATTGCTTGAAAACGAGTACCCAGGTGCCAAAACGTGAGTCCTATATAATTTTAAAATTTCAATTCGATCCGACGTTTTTTGCGATGGCGAGTATATAAGACACTCCGTTTTCAACGATCGTGCCTAAAGAGAAGAAATTTTCTACAGAGGAAGTTCCAAGGATCATCTTTCTTTATTAATAATATTAGCGGTTTGCACTAATATCCGGATTTTTCCGAGACAGAACTATCACGATTTTGATTAGCCTCGAAATCAAACGTATCTCTCAAATTAGCGCGTATCAAGGTCATGCCACAGAATTACAATCATGAATGAATAGAAATTCGTACCTATACATCATTTTCCCGAAAACATGCAAGCAGAGTTGTTCCGACGTTCCGACGTGCATTTTCTTCGAGAAAAGGGTTGAAATTAAACAGAGATATCCCAGCTACGTTCGGTAACGAGAAGTGCCACGTCTCGCAATGAGAGACTATTATAATTCCACGATTGTTGCAATGACATTTTTATCGGCGAATAAAATATGTCTCGTACCTCAATTAGGACGAGATGTGTGGGTATTTTTTGCGCGGTAGTAAACCGCGTTGTTATTTCGTAGCGTCGTCATTTATTGCCCAGTCGCACAAATTTCCCTCGAATTATTTTCACTCTTATCAAGCCGGACCCATCGTTCACCGAATATCTCTGCGTAACTCTTTGATGTGACATTTGAGGGAGAATAATAATAATGATAGGATAGTATTAAAAAAAAGATTCGTCGCTCGTTCTTTCGTAGAAAAAGATATGTCTTTTGGGAACATTCGGATCTCAATTGTAGCGAGCTACGGATAAAAAAATGTAACAAAAAAGGAAATAAATAAAGAACATAATTGCATTCGAAGGAAGTAGATGAATGTAGGCTGTGAATATTCTTGCGTCTCTCAACTCCACTTTTTAAGTACACGTTCTATTATTCTGCTATCAATGCCGGGAGAATGAAATTTCCGGGTCTGCACAACTCGTGAAATTGAACAAATATAGCAAAGAATCGAAACGGGTCGATGTGTCAGATGCCGCTATTTTGTCGGGCTGAATTTATTTTCCACCTCCCTGATACCTATCATAGATACTCCGAGGTACATTGATCACCGAACCGATGATATTTTCCGCTGCAAGTACACGAGAAACTCGAAATCGTGCGAACCATCGGAATTGTTCTCTGCTCGAGTGTATATAATAAAGAGTTGCGACCAGCTTGATTTTCATTTATGCACGACGTTATTCGGATCTGAGTATTCTTCGAACGTGAATAACAGCTCAGTCAACAAATACGTGGTGTACGTCGTATCATTTATCAAGGAAATAAAAGCGAGGCACCCTGTAATAGCCTGATCCATCCACTTCGTTAATAGAAGTTCTTTTCAATAGACCGTAGTATTTTCGTGAAAGGTGTGATAATTGAAATGCAGCCAGAACTTCGGAGCAATTAACGTAGAGGGATCACGAGCAGCGTAAGGGCAAAATGCGAGGGGATGACGGAAAGATGCGGGGCTCGGAAACACGAGGAAGGATACTTTGTTTAGGTGGCCTACCGTGTAGCATGCATGATTGATGAGGATGAGGTGAAAAGTTGGGCTGCCTTGTATCGCGCCGTACAATGGGTAAGTCAGACGGATGTACGAGGAACACGGTAGGTGTCCGGAATTTTCATCCTTTCGTATACTTTCAATGATAGAATTTGAAAAATGGCCGCGAGTATTCGTAAAAAAACCGCAATCCTATTCACGGCACGTATCACCTCAGCTCCGAGCTGGAGGCAGACCATTCGGAGGCGAGCGAAACGAGAAAATTGACAGCATACGAGCAAACAAATAAATTAAATAAACGAAACATACACCTTTGACGTTGATGCTAATATTGCATATATTTTCACGCGATACAAGTGAGATGCTCCATCGTACCTGTATCGCATTGCTCTCTGTTTTCGCATCGGGGATAGAAAAGCGTGACTAAAATTTCTATGCTGTTATGCGATTGCTTGTCACGTATATAACACGAGTTGATACAATCTGACAAATAAACACGTTTTTCTACATCTGGCTCTGATTTCCCGATAATAAATACGAGATCGGCTTAATTGCCGAACGATATTAAAAATGCAGGTAGGTACAAGGTATTTATCTAGGAAAGTAGCTAGGTACAAATTTAGGTACAGGAAAATGTACCTAGGCAAGAAAAAAGATATTTGTACCTGGGTACTTTACAACAGTGTTTATAATATAGTATAAATATTGCTATAATATAAATATCATATTATTTTTTATTCGTTAGTCTTTTAGTCAGTATTTATTAACGCTGTCGATATTTAGAAAAAAAATGATTTTATTTTTTAATACGGCGCCAATAGTAGGCAACTACTATCTAACAACCAATACTGCACGCACGAAGTACATAACTCGTGATTGGTCGCTCGTTGGCTAAACTTAGCTGATAATATAGTTTTTTCGTCAATTGGTTTTGAGTTCGAATGTGTTGGAATGATTCAAAATGGCGATACGACGCCGTGCGTGTCTCAGAAGTCGCCTGTGAACAGCGGAAGGCTGAGAATCCCGTCATTCCAATGTTGGACAAACTGTTCTTTCATCTTTGTTTTAGCTTTGAAAATTCTGAACGTTATACGCGCCCATTTCTATATATATTCATTTATCTGTTCGGTTCCTTCCATCTAATAAATACAGTTTATCAGAGTTATGCAAGGCGATTCCATAATGTAGCCTCGACAAAATAAATAAATACAATCGCTTTCTTCAGCTACGTTTGTTGTTTCATACATCGTTTGCACTTTTCATTGCCAATGACGTTCGTGAAAAATTCGCATGATCTATTGCGAATGCGAATATTAGAAAAGAGCGAATATTCGTTACATCACTAGCGGGCATATTTCGGTTCGGAGACGTTGAAAGAGAAATGGTTCTTCTAGTACGTATTTACTGCTCGGAGATAGGGGTTTCGAAAATTTGCGAACCGACGGACGTGCCCGAATTCCGAAAATTTTAAGAATCTCTGAGAGTTTGAAGCAAGTGGCGCGTTATGCATGTTGATTTTTGGGTCGACGAACTGATTCACTAATCCGTGTGCCGAGCGTCAGCGGTATCAAGAAGCTCGGTCTGCCCTCCAAGAATAAAGATGAAGATTCTCTCGAAGATCAGCGATAGCAGTAGATTGACAGCAGCTGAGGAAATTCGATTAGACTGCAGTAAAATTCTGTTCAAATCGGTCTGTGGATCATCGCATGATTTTTTCCGAACCAATACTTTTTGTTTGTTAGCAAAGTACATTATTGACGCGCAAACATACAATACCGCAATCTGAAATCGAAGTTTGAATTTACAGGCGCCTCTTATTGGTCTTTCCTCTCGGTATATATCCCTTTCTAACGAAATTGTTAATCCCCAGATAAACGAACGTTTCCACACTTCGGGCACTCGACGATTTTTTTGTGAACTATACTCTCCCGAAATCTGACAACCGTTCTCTCTCAAAATTTGAAAGAAGAAGGAGAAAAGAAGAAGTCAGAATCGGTTGGACCGTCATAAGATTCGACACCGAATCGGTTTGAATTGTTTTCAAATATTGATTTTTGATATTGGTTATTATTCCGATTGATTTTCTGATTTCTATCAACTGGCCACCTTTTGTAATAGTTTCGTCGAGTATTTGGAGAGCAGCCATTTCTCTGATTTTCATCGCTGACGAAAAATACCCACGGATTTCTGAAGGCCTGAGAGATCAACGGAACGAAATGTTTTGTGCTTAGTTTACGTGTAGAAAAATCTTAATGGCCGGGTAAACGCCCTTGTTAACGCTAAAACACAGCTCTGAAATAGTTCAAGTTCTTCCAACGCTCAATTATATTACCCAAGAGCTAAAGAGCTTTTACTCCGCTTCGTACTTGACGAAGACAACGACCAAGCGACCTGCAACTGCGAACGAAGCACCGTGACAGAAAGTCACAGCCAGCTTACGCGTAAATTTTACATTCATCAACTATTTCAATTCATGTCAATGCGTCAGGAGTGTCCGGAGGCTTAAGAAGATGGCTATTTTGAATAATGCCTTTTTTGGCACCAATTAAAATTGTTGTGTCGAACGAATGATATAAAATTATCGTGTTACGTTACGTTTTAACTTTATTTCACCAAAATTTCAACAACAAAAAATTCTTTGTCGTTCAAGCTATTCCCATATACGTTGGATCCTGTTGTATATCGTTTCACCTCACTTTCGTGAGGTGCAAAAGTATTTGACGCGTATATTAGGACCACCCGGGGTTTTCCAAGCTCAAGATAACTTTCTGCTGTGCGGAATAAAAATACCTGCGCGGTAGGATGCTGCGCGATAAGTGGATCAGCGTTGTTGCGGACAAATTCACAGACAAAATCATAATACGAGTATAGAAATTGAAAATAGAAAATTTCACCGATCTGTAATACGAATTGTCATTGAAATTTTGCCAACTTGCAGAAATATGCAATTACTAGCCACCGGCATACTGGCGAATGCGAACAGTCAATAAAAAGAATACGAATGAATCACGATAAAGTTCCGCTATTTTCTTCGGACAGCGCGTTCGTGTTATGATCAATTAATGCTGAAAAAACAGCGAGGAGAATGGGATTAAAACACATGGTCACTCCACAGCTATTTTTTATGGCCATCGCGTGTTGCGACAGCTATTTTATCCGATCGATTCATCCATCTTACGACCTACCTTATCATAAAATTTATACTTCCGTGGCGTCGCCAAAGGCACATTCATTTTTTCATTTCCTTCTGCGACTCATTTTATTTCTCAATTCGTTTATCCATTGCCATTTCAGACTCTTCTTTTAATTTCTAGCTATCTCGAATAAAGCTGCATTCTCGTTTACTGCGCGTCGATAACGTTGCCCAGCTTCGATATCATCGGATATCAATTCTCCTCCGTTGCAATTTCGAAAATTACGGTGACACAGTTTTGTAATAGAAATAAATTGTCCTTCAGTTATTTTACGCGCGTTATCACTTCTCTCCACCTCCAAGACCTGCACGTTCGTCTAACTAGCCGAAATGGCCGGTCAGCACTTTTCGCGGAGAGCGTCTGGCATCCCAAGACGTTTGACTGGAATAACTCCATTGGTGGCTTGGGGATGAAGTTGGTTTATGACAGGATTCGGTCAATCCATCGACTCTTATCGTTATATTCGTGGGCTAAAATATCACCTTCCAAAACGTCGACGCTCTCTAATTTGGCACATTTTAGTCTAACAAACCACGAAAAAACGTTCTATTTTCAAACGTTCTTTGGAAGATGATAAGAGAAATTCAGTTACCACGAAACGGTGTCCAGAAGATGTAAGTTTCGCAAAGCAACGGTCATTACAATAATAAAATAAGCATGTATAATGATAGAAAAATAAAATAATGATGTGGATAATCAAATGCATCCCATTTTATTCGGCACGGATTTTGTAGTTACGGTTATTCGAAAAGACTCGCGATCAGCATATTTTCGTGGACACGAGTTTATGGGCGAGAAAAATGATCGTCGTGAGATTCTCTGGATTTTCAGAATGAGCAGTTGAATGCATTAGTATATTCATTTCTTTGCAAATGAGTTTGCGCAAACACCTGTTCCCCTTTGCTCGAGGGTACTTATGCCGTTGAATAAGACGCGTTGAACGAGGCTTTTGCACGCTGAAAGTAATTCGAATAGAGAGGTTGGTCGTCTTCCATTTATTGCGCGAGACATCCAAAGTCTACGTGATATTTTACACGACGATTTCGTGTAGGAGCAGCTTGGTTGAGCACGATTCGGAAGTATGCACGGAGGGGAGAAAATGGTCATAATTACCATGTGAACATAGTAAGTAGACTCATTTTATACAAAATCGTAAATAATAGTACGTTGAATGGGACTCGTTACCATTTTTCTGGTAACGGTCACTATTTTACGTGGTCGGCAATAAATGGTATACATTGCTATAGCGTATAGGAATCGAAGCCACGCAGTATGGTACTCACAATCAGTCCCATGTTACATACCTCTCATTACAAAAAATGCGAGCGCTGGTTATCCACTCAGCCAAGCGGGTAAATACAAGAAGGCTAGAGACAGGAGATGGAACTCCTATCAAATCTTGAGTTTCAGATGGGCCCATATACGGCAGCTGTATTTGTTGCGAAAAATTGGTCGACGAATGTTATTTCTTTTACGATTGTGATGATTGAAAAAAAGATACCGTAGCGTCGAGTATTTTATTCCAGATTGTCCAGCCGCTGGTTTAACTTCCATGATTTTAACGGGTGTTGGGGTGTAATTGGGTATGGGAACGAGGTTAGGTACTAGATGAGGTATTTAGGTTCGAAAATTAGGTATAAGTGGGTTACGAGGATATACATGTTTTAAAATTTGTTTCACTATTTTACTCGAGCGCGGCTTGCGCGCACGTCATCGAGAGCTATTCCGATCCATTTTGAGAAGCACGTCTTTTTAAAGTTCACGGAAAAAGTAATTTAAATCGTACAGATCGTGTTACACGAGTTATCCATAATGTTCACAACGAATGGCAGGGGGAAGGTTTCAAGACTATTTTGAGGTGAAGAACGAAAAATCGATTTTTTGGTACTTTTGGTCGAAAATCTCAGTACCATTCCCCTTGACTAAATATAACCTTATTTACTGATAAAAGAATAAATAAAACATAATAAAATAGGAATATATAAAATAGGAGTAACTCCCATTCACATAGTACTCTAGAGATCTTTAATGTAACATGATAATCATTACTATGTTGACATTGCTAACGTTACCATTTGGATTGGGGCAAATTACTTTGCCAACAGATTTTGCTTAGAAAATCTTGGTTACCATGTAACATAGTAATGATTCTTTTGTTACATAGTGTATATTGCTATTTTTTCTCTTCGCGTGCTACTGCAAATTTCTGAAAACTCGACCAATCATCTAAACGATAATGAAAGTAGTAGAAAACAAGCTCGAAAAATAATATAAGTGTCCAAAAATCAGAAAAAGTTGGTCGACAAGTCCAAAAGAGATGAAAATATTCGCGAAAATGTAGAAAAGATGGGGAGACATTCGAGAAATGTTCTGTAATACTCCGAACTCTGTTTGTATCTAACGTCGCGTGAATTCTATCCGAGAGATGAGACATTTTTGTTATTAGTCTTATTGTTGGAGATCTACGAGACCGTCACTTCGGGGATACATTCGATCCGATATTATACAGGACTGACACGCTTTGGCATCTAATAAAATAGGACCGCAATTTCGAGGTTGGTAATCATCAACCTTCTGGGCGGTCTGAATTTGTTCCATTCGAGGGTGTAGTTTTGGTACGTTAATTGTTCTCTGTAGTCGTATCAGCGGAGACGAAATGTAGGGTATGTCTGGGTAGACGGGTTTTGTTGGCTGAGTGTAGATAGCTGGCGTTTCTCCAATGGCGACCTATTACCCGCGAAAGTTTGAAAATGCAAATGAGGTACCGACCGCTTCGCCAAACAAAATATTACTTTTTTATTACATTAACTTTGCGCTAAAATTGATATTGCAACACCGTTACACGTTGTTCGAATCTAACGTAAGCGAAATAAATCACGGAGGGATGCAAAGAGGTAAGCGTATTTGTGAGACATTTAGATTATATGAGCCGTTCGTTCAAAAAACGACTTAAGTCTACTTGGGTCATTTTTTGGACGAACTTATTTATACGTAGTCATTGTCCCAAAGTATCTGTTTACAAAATTCCAGAACGCCTGGTCAATTTTTGAGCAACCTTCGAGTGTTTAAGGCCGTGCGCCTTGCGTCCTCTCGTCTGGAGAGCCTCTTGTCTGGCTCGCGCACTTCCGGATGTCGTCTGGGGTTCGTGCTCGTTTTGGAACCTTATTTCATGATTGTCTTCTTATAACAATGTAAAGCACAATCATTTCAATTTTTGAACATGTTTTTTTATGGACATTTTACGTTAACGGGAAAAAACGGATAAAAATTACGTTTTAAAAGTAAACGTAAACTAATTACACCGATTCCTCGTTGATATTATTTATTTTATCATTTTTCATACAATCACTGTATTTCGCAATGTATACTACACATTGTATTTCGAATCGATTTAATTTTGGTTCATTTATACTCATACGGCTACTCGCAAGATTTTTTTTTCTACATCGACGAGTTGATTGGTTAATGTGTATAATTCATTTTGTATAGGTTATTGATTTAAATATTGTTAACAAATATCTGAGGAATAAATTATGCTATAAATTTATTATTCTATAGTATACAATACTATACAATACAATAAAGGCAAGATAATTCAATTAGTGACATAGTGAATTTACGGAAGTGCGGCTTTTACGAAAAACGAGTGGACATTTTTCTTCCGCGTGAAGTTGTTCATTACATCACGGTGAGTGGTATTCGGTCGGGGGAGACTAACAATACCCATAAATTCTATGAGTTATGGGGCTTTAAAGTTGACATAAATACGCGATGGAATAGGGCATTTTCGACTATTCCGATGCCCAGAGCAGGGGCGAGGGGGAGTGTAGGTGCACACACGAACTTTCACACCCACCCACACACACACACACACACACGCGCGCGCGCGCGCGCACACACACACAGTGTGCTAAAATACCCGTGAAAAATGGTGTTTTTTTTATATACATTGTTACCTTATTCAAAATACACTCCTTTCTGCACGTGCTGTGTCGCGGAAACACACAAAATCAGGTAACATAAACTTGTACTACCACCTCTTAATAGTTCTGTTGATTATCATTATTCAACATAATTAATAGGAAAGGAATCAAAATTTTACCATCATTTTTTGGAAAAACCGCATTTCTCGTATAATAATGTACGTGAAAATTTGTTGCCCAGCTTTATTCGCGAACTATTCGCGATTACGTACCAATGAGATGCGATCACTTCATCGATATAACATGGAAACAGGAGATTTATAAACGTGCGATAACGTAATCCGATCGAACAATTTATTGCAACGCAACGCAACGGAATTTTCGTTTATTCCCCAGTTCAGTTCTCATATTGACAATTCGAAGTGGTTGAGAATGAAAGATAAGTTTTATCTTTCATCTAGTTATCTAGAGTCATCTAGATAAGTTTTATCTAAATGCACCAATTGTGAAAATTATTTTTCAGAAAAAAAATCGCTCAAGAAAACAGTCACGCATTGGCGAGCAAAAAATCCTCTAAGATTGCAAAAAATGAACGTGACGAAGCCTAGAGACATCACGTCCGAAGTTGTGCAGCGAACGCGGAACAACCACAGCGAGTGGGAAAAAACTGGCGCTAAATCAGATGAATTATGGGCCGGAAAAGTAGAACGTATGGGGGACATCTATGATATACGTTCCGATCGGCCATAAAAATGATACGAATCCCGTCTGTTACCGAACTGTGAAAAAACACAGTCGAGGCATTCCGTTTGAATTTGTTTCGGAAATACGTAATACGTGCTGAGAAAATAGAAATACTCCTTCCGGTTAGCTTGAGGAAGACTTTCATGTTAGATCGCGAAAAAAGCTGCGAGACGCTACTTACTCGACCCTGCGAATATATTCGATATTCGCAAGCTAGACGTTCTGAAATATCAGCAACGCAGAAATTATACACGTGAGCGAAGACACGAGCAAGAATAGTACCATATAAATTAGATTGCAGGGGCAAGGCTAGTTCGATCCGGTAGCTAGAATTATACAGATCGAAAAACGATACCCGACGCTAACATTCGTCTAATATTAGATCTATGAAAATCACCGGAAAATCGCTCCATGTTCCCTCGGCAGGAATTCTATCAAATAGCAAGCATCTTTCAAACTTTTTCATATCCACTCGACGGTCGCAGCACAAAAAGGACAGAACTTTGCGAGGCGAAGGCGGATGTTGCGAATCTGAAGGGTGTATTATAATTTTCGCGGGACGTGGCTGGTGTGACGCGAGATTGTCGGGGTGATATGATTTTAGGCCTGCTCGGCTGCCATCCGAGACACGAGGTACGTTCCACATTTTCTTGGAATAAAATATAATAGGCCGAGGTTGAAAAAAGGGGAAGTTGAAAAGCATGCAGACTTCCGATGCCGAAAATATTCGGCCTCGAGTCAAAATACTCGCGCAAGGATCCCAGTTTTTCGATCATCGAATACTAACGCGAACCTTTATTCAAGACAACGTCATTTGTTCCTAGTGGAAATTGTCTCGAAACTCGTTTATAATCCGAAGACAGGTTCACCGTGTCGCGTGAAAGATTCACTTTCATGAAAAGGTTAATCTCCGAGGAAGGAAATTGTTTTTGGATTTGTGTCGATAGGTCGGTGGCGGAATTTTGTCACAGTTGTGCGAAAATAATATGAACGTTCGTAAAAAGATATTTCGCATTTTATACAGACATCGATTTTTTAATTCTAGCTGCGATTCAACTTTCCGAATTTTTTTCAACATTCCAATCCTCGATTTGATAGTATTTACAGGATTTTTCGGCTCTTCACGAATATATTTTCCGCAAACAGTTACCATAAAATATCCCGGGTAGAAATTATTCCACACCGCCCTGAATAACGCAAGGTCCTTGATTGGCGAAGTCCCGCCGGTCCGGAATCCGTCCGGCGGGAAATGCCCTTTGATTTCCCTTTTACGTCTGACGCGAGAATTGAGAAATTCCAGATTTTCATGGGTGGGTCCTGGAAAGCCCTGTCCAGACGGAAGTTTTACCTCTGAAAACACTGAGCCATTGAGAATCCGAGTTGCACTTTAAAGGGCCTCGGATTTTCTGGTCTACTCGAAATTGCCTCAATCATCGCGAATACGCGGCGTAGTTGTATAACAGTATGCGCGCGTTCTTCCCGTAACCTACGTCCTGAAATCTCGGATATACGTAAATACATCTATTTTCCACGTTGCATGTCTCCCAATATTTTGTAAAACATAATATCCCATTTATTAGATTTTCAGACGATAAGTTCATCGATTACTTCAAAAATTATTTCTTTGAAATTACTATACATTGATGACTATATTTAAATCGAAATAAATTGAAAAGCAGAAAAAGATGTAGTAACTCCATTTCATGAAAATCGAGCTGCGTTAGTGGAAGTTAGTTTAATTTTTAACAATGTAAAAAAGGTAAGGCCAACACTTTTATATTCCCTGTTTCTTGAAAGCTCAGAGACAATTTAATCATTCTACATTCTACCCTAATCAAACAGAATTCTTTAGTTAGAAGCGATGGTGCATTATGTAATTGCTCACTAGAAGGAACGGGTAGAGAAAAATGGGTTTGATCTTTTTGTCCTTGAATCCCGAATTTTCCTTCTATTATCATCAATTTCTTTATCTCAAATACTTCTTCATGTGCAAAAACGAAATTGTCTGGAGATTTATTCGTTAGTGGGTCCCTTTTAGGCACGATCGTTGAAAACGGAGTGCCTTATACATTCGCCATCGTAAGAAACGTCGGAACGAATAAAAATTCTGAAATCGTAGAGGGAGCACGTTTTAGCACCTGGATAGTCGTTTTCGAGCATTTTCAAGAGTGATGCGTGTGACCCCTCCATTTCTTGTAAGCACGGTTTCAGCCAAACCGCTGAACCGATTTTGATGAAACTTGCAGGGCATTTTGTTCTTGCTCCGAAGATATGCGAATTTCATTGTCGACCCGATTCGACTTCCGGTTTGGAAACGGCGTTAGCCATCTTCGTCAATTTTCAAGATACAACATCCAGCTTGGGAACACAGTATTATGATCGCCAAAGAAAATTTTATGAATTTTTGAGGATATTTCCAGGGTACAAGGGTACAAGAAAATATAAAAAAATTGAGGAAATCACGAATGAAAATTGTTCAAACTGTTCGATTTGTCGAGCAATGCCCCGTGCATAACTAGCTGCTACAATGACCCGCGAGGGAAGTAAGATTCAGCCCCCGCTCAGAAGTTATTCTCGAACGCGATGCGCAGTTTCGACTGAAAATCACTGTAAGAAATCTCTGTCGTAGAATGGGAATTCAGGTCACGGTGAGATTCAACTGAGCGATAATTATTTATGGCTAAAATACGAGGCTTAGCCAGGGTTGGAGTTCAGTTGGGTCCTGCATAATGAAGATAGCTTCCCAGCTTCATATTCACATTTACTCTACCATAGCGGTTTAGACAAGTTGCAAAAGTAACGGCACAACTAAAAGTATGCAAAGAAGATGGGTATCCATTTTTTCATGAGATATCAGAAGTTTTGACGATTCGATTTTCAAGATGATTTTAAAAAATATGCATATATCTCGGAAAACCCTCGCAAACGTGTATATCAAAACGACTTGTTAATTTTAAACGTCTGTCGACAATGAGAAAGTGTGAAAATCGCTTCTAAATGACTGAAAAACCTACACAGCGATAAAAATTGGTATTCACAACGATCAATAGAGGAAACAAAATTTCTCCAATTTTCAAACATTGAAGAAAAAAATACTATTCATAAAGATCCCATGATCAGGCCGGACTAAAAAGTTGTCGGATAGATTATAGCGTAAGATGAAATTTTTTTCAAAAAAATCAAAATATGCACTCACGTGTGGAAAAAATATTTGAAATTTAAAACTTAAGAATAATCCATAAAAAAACCTTCGAAACATTTTTCCTACATTTCCCTTCTTTTTTGGAAAGTACCTACATAAGAAAATGAGAATTTGGGAAAAAATGATCCATGATCCAAAAAGCTGTGAGCCGAAAACCGAAACTTGATGTTACGAACGGGAGATGGGAAACTTTTTAAAATTTACCCGAAAGGTTTATTCAAAACGTACAAGAACACGTTGAAAAATTGAGGAAATCGAAAATAATTTTGTTTCAAATTGGCCGATTTGACTCGGAACACCGCAGATATATGTAGTATACCGCGGTTTACTATGTGCCGTTGGTTAGACGCTGCTGGAAGGATGCGGAAAACCAACCATAGGGAGCAGTATTCCCGTAAAAAAATTATAATCACTTTCGATAATAATCAGACACACGTGACAACGCATGATACGTTGTCATTGTTATTCCTGTTGAATAACAACGGGCCTGCTCACAATATTGATATAGCATCGTTTTACCTCGTAGGTGCGACACTTTCGAGGTAGTTACAGCATAGCCACGTACATTTAAGTCCACCTTGTGGTATTCTTGTTGTAGAACGTGCTGTTCGATTTTTTTACGTCCAAATGAAAATTTAAGTGTATTTTTCTTCGCATAAAAAAAACGATTGACTTGCCTGCGGTATTCTGAAGAGGCGAAGTAAATTAGCGACTTGGATGGACGTTACGGAACTAGCTGCACCGACGACTCCGCTGATAACCTTGCGAACGGCAGTTTTGTTGCAGTGATATTCGGCACCGTCGATGTTGCTTATCGAGCCTGAAAGAGAGCGAGAATCCATGAGTAGAGGAAAAAATGACAGGGTTCGATGTCGCGGAATGGAGTGTGAGTAGGAATGATGCGAGACAATTTATCGTCGAAGAAAAATATTCGAGGAGTCGCGCCTATGTTCGAGTGATCGAGTTGATTCGATTCTGAATCATTTCCGCGCGACTAGAGATTCGCTTCGCGATGACCGAGGATCTTGTCACTCCGAAATCTCTGCCACGTCTGCCGCGGCACGTGACAGCGATAAAATAAAGAAAAGGAAGGAGCAGCCTCGAATAAACGTGATCTCGAAAATAAATGGATTACATCACGTGTTGTATATATATATTTTTTCCATTGCCCTAGGAAATAAAGCGCGAGCGCGAAACGACTGCGGGCTGAAGCCAATTACACTTGAGAAGTTATCTCCGCGGGTTCTTTGCGAAATGGCTCGCGGTATGGTTTGTCAGAGGCTCGCGTAACGACTTGAGGGAAATACATGAGCGACAGAAATCTGAAAATGACAACGAGGCGTGAACAAATGTCTGGAATCTTTCTAAATAAAAGCAGATTTCACGAAAAATTAGCTAGCGTAGCAGCCCCTCGCCTCGGACCTCGGCAAACCAAGAGCTTTTTCCACCTCGCGTTGCCGCGTCGTCTCAGCGGAATACGATAAATGCTTCTTCGGGAACGAGCGTTGCTTTTGCACATCAGCAATTACACGCTTCGCGAAGTTGAAGGATCGTGCGTCTCGAAATACGTAGCTGCGTCTTTTGCGAAACTTTTATCACTCAACATCTCCGAGAAGTTCTCAAACTGATCTTACCGAGGAATTTACCCGCTTATCGCCCTCATGCTTCCGCATAGAGTATTCGAAAAATACAAATATTGCTACTCGAAGAGTATCATTCTCGAATAATTTTGGGAATTCTCTTTTTCTGGGAAAGCGAAGAACAATGTTGGTTGATTTTGAGTGGTCTTTTTGAGACGGTACGCAAACACTCTCACCAGATGCCAAAACTTGTTTAGACTATAGAATTGCAAACTACTTTTTACTGGTTTCTATCCAGCAGACATCTAACAATAAGAATTATATTCGTTTAATTGCAAAATTACGAGACAGTTAATTTTGAGTTTTAGTATTATAAGATCTGTCGTGCCAATTCCAAATTACAGGAATTTTTTTTTAACTCTGTGAGGCTTTACTTGTGTATGCATGAATCACATGTATTACTATGTCAATCATAATTGTCATAAATAAATCGATATTCTGCGAATATTCTGTTTGTGTCCAGAATATTGGCATGCTAGTGGATTTACTGCAATCGGTTTTCAACTATCTATTAATCGATCATTGCAAAAGAAAACAATTTATTGTCTGAATCGCGTAGATAATATTTGGAATAATTTCCTTTAGTATGAGTCGCGCTGTGCAATTATACGCGGATATATACGACTTTTAAACGATCTATTACGAAGGTAAAGGGCTTCGATTTTCTTCGCAATTCGTTTTCTCAGCATCGGTTAGATTGTTGTATTTTTTTTGTTCAGATTTGGATCAGCATATGATGGAGATATTTGGTCAGAAAATCATTGACAATAGACGATGTTTTTTTTTCTTCAAAGAATCTCAGTTCACGATATAATCATTCAAAACAGGTTTAGTCAGGTAAAGGACGGCAAAACTGTCGAACGATGCGGATATTTGTCGGTCGATTACGTAGTAGCCATGCGAATTCACGCGTTCATGGGATACATAATCAAGCAAATAACGATCGGTCGTTGATATTCCGTTGTAATACTCGAATTTAAATACCTAGGGATTGTTCGATAAAAATGGTGTCGCGAAGTCGATTGAATTTACCGTTAGAATATCATGGGAAAAAGTTTTTATTCCATTTCGGAGATCGAGAGTTATCGCGTTCGGACATCGTAACATCAATCACGATGTTCCCAGCGTAACGTAACGCGCGGCTGATAGCGAGCGACGATGAGTAGAGAACTAGCAGCTTTTACGATTATTCCATCAAAGCTGCTTCGATGTCATAACTGCTCGGGTAGCAAACCAATTTGTTGACGCAGCTAATTGCAAATGCAAATTCCTGACCGCGATTCCATCTCCTCGTGCTTGCATCGCGCTCGTGGAATTGAAAATTGCTGAAAGGTCAGCTCGCGTTAGCGTCGACGTAAGAGGTAATAATTCGCAGAAAATTGCTATCGTGAAAAATGTTGACTGCTGCGAAATTACTGATATTCTATACTTTGACCGGTACTTTAGCCTCGCAAGCGGGGAGATAAGGTAAGCGCGATCGTTCGTTCACAGATATACGTATATCGTGATCCTTATTACATGCAGCGCACGGTGGGCGTAGCGATAAAAGAAACTAATTTTATCGCGCAAAGATGTTTCGGCCCGCGCAAACTGGTAAGAAGAATCTGGAGAATCGTTCGTTTTATTCTTCTCCTTTTCTTATCACTCCTCGCCGAGGGATTCGCGCGGTACGAGATATTCTTTCCCGTTCGGATAACCCGAGTTGAAAATACCCGTGTACGTCAGCCTCGTGGCGACGGCAAATTCCTCTGAAATCGATCAACCTTTCGGTGTTACGAACAGGAAGTAATTTCGAGAAAATAAAGCGGTTGACTTTGGCAGGTTGGTGGTGACTTTGATGTTTCGAAAATTGAATATATTCTGTTTTCCCCAGTTTTTTCGGTTTGTTTTGTTAGACAGGATTCGTGATTCGTCATCGATAACCGTTTATTCCAAGCGCGAAGGTCGTTCCAAGTTGGAAATGATACCGATTTTCGTTGGCGAATTCGACGAGGAGGAAAGATCGTTTTCGAATTCGGTCGTGAGAGGGGCGAGCTCGTTGCTTCGATAAACACAAATCCGACGACTTTTTTCGCTCGAACAAACAACTTCGGTTTCTCAACGATTGGAGGAACGAATACGTAAATCTGATTGGGAGCAGATCCTCTCGATAAATAGATCGATGAGTGGTTTCGATTTTCAATTTCAGCTTTCGTTTACCCTCGAATCGAAAACCTTTCTCCTGTCTCTGTTGACGCACGGATCGACGACCGTAATTTAGATTTGGGAGGTAAATTTGATGTTCCCAAAATTCTGTACCGGTCGATTTCCATAGGTCCGTTCCGCATCCTTTCCTTCGTACGTCTATGTACGGACCGAGGCATTTTGCATAGGATTAAACTCAAGTATCCGCGCACATCCGTATCCGCGCACATCCGTATCCGCGCCGATCAGTATCCGTGTCTGCGTTATCGATATCGTTGCCAACGGTGCTTTTACCGAGCGCTCGAGCTTTACACGCCGTGTCGATATCCTGAACATAGAGGAGGCGGTCGTACGATTTACGGAAACCCAATATACCTGCTGGAATTTCTTTGACAATTTTCATACCCGTTCTAACGGGCATGAGCAACGATAACTGGCGCAATTTCTGCGACTACGTACCGACGTTCGTATTGCTTTACGAGTGAAAATATTCGTACCAAATTGAAAAAAAAAAAACGATCGAAGTGATATTTATTATGTTTATCGACGACGACACTGGTATAAATATTACATCCGATTATTTGTCCTTCTTCGATCCTGAAATCTTGACGCGAATAAAGCGGCGACAAGAAGCCAGAGATTGGCACCAAAAATATAAGATCTCTCCTCGCACCAATGAAATTTAAATAAATTAAGTTAATTTATGGAGATCCGTTGAAACTTGCCATTTTGCCAATGTCTTCGTTGCACAGTGGGGAAACACCAAAAGCACTTTTCTGGACGCAGTGCGCCTTATCCGAAATGAAAGTCCGCAGATCTGACAGGAATACTTCGTTTTTTGGAAAAAACTACGATATTAGCAACGCTGTGTTCGCCTCTTCGATCGCGAGCCGGCTATTTTCGCCGCTCTCATCCTTTGGATATACTCGAATTGGTCACCTCGGTGGTCACACTCTGTAAAATCGTCCCGTCGATCGGAATGTACAGCAGTTCCCTGTTCCGAATGGGACTATACACGCCATTTTTTTTTCTCAACTCGTTGCCATTTTATTTCTTAAAAATCAATTTTTCGTGCATCATCTAAATTGTTCAAACCATGGTCAGTAATTTTTTGAACCACTTCGCACCCATAGTTTGCTCACTATCGATTTTTGAAAACTGACTGGGTAGAATCGACCCAGCGTGACAATCGTGATTGAATTTAGAGGTGTGATCACGAAGGGTTAAATCGACGGCGGAGAGCACGATTTCGTCCCGAGCTCTGAACTCGGGAGCTCGAATTGGGTCCCGCAATTAGCACTTTGTTGCAACTCGTCAGATCGCCTCGTTGTTCCTGCAATTGTATCGCGATCGAATGAATTATGGAAACGATGGTCAGTGAAAGAGGGAAAACGCTTATTGTGGACGATGGATTTGAATTTCGGTTCCACAACATGATAAGAGGTGATTACGTGTATTAGTTCCCTCACACACACACACACACACACACACACACACACACACACACACACACACACACACACACACACACACACACACACACACACACACACACACACACACGATGCGCATTTTATCGTGTTTGTATTCTTTTATGGTGCGCCACCATATTACTGCATGTTACACCACTGCCGAGCGATAAGAAACATTAGAAAAAGCTACACTATTAGAGTGATAACAGAAAATAGATAACTATTCGCGGTAACATAATTTGCGATTTCGTGGTAACTCTACAAACGTTACAAATTCATAAATATTCAATTTAACTGAATGACTATGCGTCGTTTGATGGCAAACAACACGGTTTTAGGCGCGGTGGGCACTAGGATGGTTGCAAATATCACGACACCTCTGAAACAGCGGACAGGACCCAATTTGAGCTCCCAAGCTTAGAGCTCAGGACCCAATTCGAGCTCCGCAACGTAGTCGTCGGGCTCCAGTTCGAGCCTTTCTTGGAATCAGGGACGCACTTCGAGCTTTCCCCGTACTTTTACTTGTCAAGAATGCACGTGGATCGACCGATACACGGACTAATCTATCGAGACTACCAGTTCGAGTGTGAACGATGACCAACAGATGGCTCAAATTCGAGCCATTCCATCCGAGCCAAGGGCGAGCGATGATCCTCTGACTCGCGTCAGCTAGTTCAAGTTCGCGGAATGATTGTCATATGGATCGAGTCGCGTCAGCTGGTCCAGTTGTACGAGAAACCATCCATGCACGCTTCGACTTATGGTTCTCGAGTAGTTAATCTAGTTGCTCGAGATGATCGACGCGACCCTCCAGTCGTATCCTTCGCTTCAATTACGAGGAATAATCGAGACCAGGCTTAAGATTCGTTCGGAAATTCACGTGCCTGGGATAATCTACACGTGGCTCGAGTTGTGTCTGCTACCTCGAGTGATCGACATGTGGGTAGACTGATTACAGCTTGGTCTAAGTACCAGACCTGATCGACCTGCGGCTTGACCCGTCTCTACACAGCGGTAGCTGCGGCTCGTATGTAATCCGGCTTTCCCAACAATAATGTTTATCCGTCGTTGTGATCGGGAAATTCATTGGTAATACAATTCACGTGTTCCTGTCGGTATTTATGGGACATTCCACACCAAATCGAACACTTGGAAAAATGCTCACTTTTGATTTCTCAATTGCTGGACTTGTTTTTCTTTTGCCTTTTTTTCTGGCCCAACACCAGGGGTACAAAAACGATCGACGAGGAGAGTATCGCAGGGAAACGTGAACGTAAACAGTCATCGTATATGAAGGAAGAGGACAGAATTTTAGTTGATCAGGTGACCATGTACTTAAGGGTCGTTGCGACGAGTCTAGTCTCCTAGAGGTCTTCGTACAGTTTTAGACGGTCCTCTCTTGTGCGTTATACGTGCATTATTTCAAATAAACTTCCTCTATACTCTACAGTTTAATCAAATCCTCCGCGAGCGTGAGGTTGTTACCGAGGTGTTACATTTGCTTCTTAACTAAAGTTCACTAGATATATCGACATACTAAGAAAGCATACAAAACTTTGGAGTTCATTAAACGTAGTGCCCCTTTCTTCAGAAATCCCTCTACTTATCGGTCCCTACTCGTCTCTCTTGTGCGTTCATTACTGGAACGTCTATCTGGTCTCTTTCAATCAAATCAGATGATTATAAACTTGAGAACGTACAGCATAAACTCCTACGTAACCGGGCGTATTTCTCTGGCACATTTACGCATCCCACTCAGCACAACTACACTCTCACTGGAGCTTTTTGTAACGTCCGCATCCTCTCATCTAGACGTACATTCATGCATATTTCACTCTTGCGTTGCATTATCAACGAAGAGATCGACAGTTCTGAACTCCGCGAACTCAATAACTTAGTTTTTCTATCTCAACACCACCGTCATAAACCGAACAATACTTTCGCGACTCATCCTTGCAGAAGAATCGATGGCGACACCGATATCATAGACCGAATATGCTCAAAGGCCAACAGTCTTGCGCACAAGTTAGATTTTTCGGTGGCAGATCCGCTAAGTTCAAGCAGAGCCGTGGCGTAGTTTATTCGCCTTATATTGCACAGTTTGCGTGTAAGTTTACACATCATTTCCATATGTATATTTCATGTACTCCATGCATTATGTTTTTATCAACTGATAAAAGTTCTTTGTCACCCAAGAATTTTTTTTCTACGCATAATAACATTTATATACAATTATATATAACTATATGTAGTAATATATAAACGTATATGAGTATTTAAAGTGTATTTCAAATGATGAATGTGAATAATACTTTACAAAATTGCACAGCAATAATTCCTTGACTAATTTTATTGTTAATAATTGAATATGATTATATATAATTATACGCACATTGTTTCTGGAAATACGGTTTGTGAAATTAAATTAAATTACACCAAATTAAATTGTACCTGGAAACAAAAATCCACTGCGTTTTAATTGATGCATCTCCCCATTGGCAATAGATTTCCCTTGTATCGACGCGACAAACAGACGCGAGGCTATCACTTAAGGGAGTTCTGCCCAAAAACTGAAAACAGACAGATTTCATTCAAACGTTGTAGATGTGTAGCAATTTATCGTCTAGCATGCTGTAAACATTTTGGAAATATTAGGAAGCCCTCGATCAAATTTTGAAATGTTGAGATTTCATCGTTTCATAAAAATTTCTTCGTTAGAATTATGCAAATTATTGGAATATCTTCGTTAGAAATGTGGAATCATGTTTGTTGATAAAAGAGCCTCCGAAAAAATCCAAAATTGTTGCAGCACGCTTAGACGATAAATTGCTACGCATCCACTGAGATTGAACGAAATCTCGCTGTTCTCAGTTTCTGGACAGAACTCCCTTAAAGCGGAAATGTCGGAATACTTAGGTTCAATCTTCGGGAGAAAACGCGAACACCGATTGCACCTGTAAGAATCGATCCCAGCTGACCGACCCTACGATCTATAAACTCGGTTGTTCGCTTATCTTGGGTCCAACCAGCAGTGAGGGATCCACCCTCCGTTCGGAGTTTCCGTTACGCTGCGAATCGCTCGTCAATCATGTGGTGTAATCAATACTGCATTCGACTGGGAACATGGAACCGGATATATATGTTAGATACCCTCTCTAATCTGTAGGTACGTGTTTCTCCGCTATCCTCGAACCACTGTAATCGAAGATCAACCGGTACAACGGATTTCAAAAGTTCGTCTCCGCGCGCTCCGGAACTCCGCGGGAGGATGCAGCCCAAGTATTCCGAGCGTGTAATCGATCTTCACGGAATTCGAAGTATCATTTAATTACTTTCGAATCGTTTTTCCATACTGCCTCGACTCTCCAACACGTTTTCACGCTATCCGTTTCTGCAATTTTGAACGTGAAAGAATAAACCAAATTAGTTCGTTTTTGATCGTTGGAAGCAGCTGCGAATCGATGTTATTCGATGCTAGTGATGACGGCTGGAAATAGAACCGCGTAGACCGTTCATTTTCCTTGTCGCAGTTCGTTTGATTATCCAAATGCTGCGTCAAGAGCCAAGAGCGGTCGCTACATTCCAGATGAATAGCTTCTCTACCGAAGTTTTCATACGAATCGGAATCGAATCGGTGACCTTCATTATTGCAGGCGTTCATTTTGACGGGCAGAAAGTTTTAATTAATTTCGATTGACGAGTGTCGTTAGGAAATGATGGCGCGACGCGGCATCTGACGGAAATTGAAAAGAAGTTATCTGCCAGCGATATCTACGCTCGTAATTTCGTACGATCGAATAGCTCTTCTGGCCTTCGCTGTATGGATGGGAGAAGAACAATTCCGTCCCTATCGACTGCCGCGTGTCACCTCGAACTCCGCGAATCACAAAGCGCTTCATCGCCTCCGCGCTTCATTAATTCCAACGCGATCTCGCGTCACAGTCACTTTTCGCCATATCTCAAACGAATAACCGTCGACGAATCTAGATGAAATTGCGTCGAGTGTTTCATCGAGCTGAAGTTCAACGAATCGAGTCTCGTTTGCACTGGCGTGAAACCGAGCTGAGGTACGAAATTCTTCAAATGTTGAACGTAACCGGTTCATATCCATTTTTATCTTCCACGTTTTTATTTGTTCTTATTTGCAAGATGTGCAAATCGAATCTATCTTAATACACTCGGGAAGGGAGTTACATCGCGGAGTAAATTAAATTACGGGGTAAATTATCAGCGAGGTATATCACGAGTTGAGCGGTTGTAGTTTAGTTCATATATTACAACTCCGGGGTCGAAAGTAAATTTGATTCGCATCCAAGCGAGTTTCTCCTCGGAGTTTGCCAAGTGTATTGGTCGTTTAACTAAGTTTTCGGTTAAAAGTAGGTGATAATTAGAACCCTAGCGAGATTTTCGTGTCCCTTGCTGCGAATAAGTTGGGTGGTGCGACGTTCTCAAATCTCGAAAGTAAGTAGGTAAGTCTCACGTACTACTCGATCGCTACATAATTTTCGTTTACGCGACTGGCGACGGCAGATCGAATTTCCATTCGAGCTACTTAGCATGCATCCGATTTCCGTTGATCACGTATCCAGATTATGAAGTACACAAGAATTTGTAGTTATCATTTCAAGTTTCACTGACGAGTGAATGACAATTTTTACGAAATTCGTTAACAGGTATGCAAAATGCTACGTCGATCAAAGGGACAATTCAATTAGCCGAACTGAGCCAAAAAGCTCATCGCTTTTTGCGCGAGGCCCGATCGCCTATTTTTTTAAAAAAATGTTGTCTTATTTTGTTTTATGGAAGAAAAATATGATTGTATTATATTGACATCGTAGGGCTATAGTACAAAGTGGTATGTTTTTTTTGCCTCTTCTGTTCACGTTGGTTTCATAGTTGGAACCAATTCGGTTTATGGTCGCTTGTCACGCTTTTATAAAGTCTGGATGTCAACATTTGTGAAGAGAAACACGAGTCTATTTGAGTATTATAAATTGTTGAGTAGGCTCTTTCCACCGTTCAAGAGAACAATTCCCACTCGTTGAAGCGTTTTGTCAAGTGATGTGTCCGAGAGTTCGCGACATCCAAAACATTTACTATATTAAAATCACCCGTCGCAAAAACTGGGACGATTTTTCACCCAGATGCACGTGCCGGAAATGTCTTCAAAAGTTTATAAATCTTTCATTTCCGATCATAAAACTGTTATCCAAAGCTCGATGTTGTATCTTGAAAATCGACGAAGATGGCTAATGCCGTTTCCATACCGGAAGTCGGATCGGGTCGATGATAAAATTCGCACATCTTTGGGGTGAGAAGAAAATTCCCTGCAAGTTTCATCAAAATCGGTTCAACGGTTTGGCTGAAACCGTGCCTACAAGAAATGGAGGGGTCACGCGCGGGGACAAAGTACTTGGAACACCGATCACGGTGAGACTTGTAATGAATCGTGTAAATAGAAAATTATTTCAACCATTCCTCTGTGATGAGCAAGTTAGAATTTCTAATATAGCAAATAGTACTTTCTACTTATGACATTCACGTTTCATTATACAGTTTTGAAAAGCTTGAAGAGCGGGCTTTAAGAATATATGATGGTTATTTGCGAAAAATTGAAAAGATTACGTGCAATTTCAATTTGAGTAAAAAAACAAAAATTCCCATGTTAAATAAATGGGAAGCTGTAATATAAATAGCCACCTCTTGTGGCGAGGATTTTTTCCTCGTAAAACACAAACATTTTGGGAGGTGAGAACAGAAAAAAATATATTTTTCTTAACCATCTTCGCGTGCATATTTCTCGCTCACAATGACACAGCCATGAATGGATTAAAATTCCGCAGAAAAGTAGTTTGTCAAATGAGAGCAGTTGTGTTCCTTCTAGAATTGTCCATTCAATTAGATGATACCGTTCCGAGATTTTTGTGCGAAGAATGGTAGATTTTTCATATTTTTTATAAACACCGTTGAATATGAAAACATCC
This sequence comes from Arge pagana, assembly GCA_963969455.1. Lineage (NCBI taxonomy): Eukaryota > Metazoa > Arthropoda > Insecta > Hymenoptera > Argidae > Arge > Arge pagana. Next base: position 9,373,135 of record OZ018313.1, read on the forward strand.
TGTTTTGGTACTCGGCTCCTGGTAGCGCGGTGATTACCAGGGGCACGCAGATTTTCAGGCAGAGCAGCGAAGATATTTTTCTGCTGCGTTGGAAAGCGTGAAATTGATGGATCATCGAGAACGGAACCCATTTGAGCGTTGACGATTACGAAAATACGTATTGTGTCGCCCGTCTCGAGAAATGGAGTAGAATCGTAAAAATTCTTCCGCGAGGGGGAAGCTTTAACGTTTTTACTTTCATTACAATATTCGGTAAGTTTGAGGCTGGCTTATTCGCGGGAGGCGGTAAACAACGAGGGTTTAAATCACCTCAATTCACCTCGTTTACCGCAGCCCAAAACAAAAACGACGCGTCTCGCCGAGATCCGAAATGATTGATTAATCAACGGCGGCAAAATTGAATCGAGGTTTTTTGTATTCAGATGTATTTACTTGATCACGCACCATTTCTCACTTCCACTCGTTTCACCTTCCCCGCATTCCACCCCTCCAATTTTAACCCTTGATATTTACCGAGAGAATTCCCTCGCTCGTCCTTTTTTTATTCTCTAACACGATTACCAGACACGTGCTCGCCTGGGTGGAGAACGTGGGTCGGACATTTTCTTAATTTCCCACCAGTTTCTTTCAATCCGAATCCATTCCAGCGATCACGAGTCTGCCGACAATTTCCGCTCTCCTCATTTTTCGCGCTCCGATTTAGCAATGCGATGCGATGCCGACTCTGCTTCCCCCGACCAGCTCTACGCACTTTATTCCATCGTCCCAAAACTCGTTTCTTCGTTTCTTCGGTCAATTTTCGTGTTTTTCATTATTCTCCTCATTCTCCTCCGAATATTCATAATTTAAGCGGCCCGGGAATGCAATTACTTTTGACCGTTTTGCGATAAATCGTATCGATACATCGAATCGTGGAATTCGATTGAAAACCATTTACCATGAAATAAAATTATCAACAGTCGAATAATTCCATCAGAATTAATCGGCCTCGGTTGAGGTGCACGATTTGTTCATCTTTAACCCAACACTCTATGAAACGTACAATCTACCGAGAATCATTTCAGCGAGTATTATTTTCGATCGTATAACCATGGTTGGATAGAAAAAACCCGGGATCGTTGTTATGGGTCGTGAATAGTGGGCGTCGTTTATTTCTTCTACTCCACAATTACGGATCCAGATTAGCTGGAAAAAAAATAAAGCGCTGTTTGTTTTTGCGATCAGAATCGAATACAAGTCGTTTGCATGCAAATAAGTGTAATTTCATGAAGCCAATCTAAATAAAACATTGACTGAAAGGGGTGAGAGACTTTCTCGCGTAAAATGGAAATCATCATGTTCTGTCTGCACTCTTGTGAAAACAAAGGGGCCCGGATCACCGCAGGGAGCGAGCTTGCGGCACGGTCGAGATCGAGGACCGCTTATTCTTTCCAATGATCCGTGTTGGCCATTTTTCAAAACAACATCAAGTGTCAAACATAATTTTCGTAACAGCCTAATTATCGAGAACCCGTCACATTTGTAGCTCCATGCGTATGATCCAAGCTAAAGCGCGACCTTTTTTCGCCACGAAGAGTGCCTTAAGGAATTAGAAGTGGTCAGAGGCTTGAGAAAAATGACTACTTAAATAATATTTGTCTGCCAGTAGTTCCATGTATACGTAGAATAAATTATATAAAGTTGGTAAATTATGTTTCAACTGTATTTCACCAGAATAAAAAAAATATTCGCTGTTGATAAAATTATTGCCATTTAAATTTATTGCTCCCGTCATGCTTTGCGATGGCCATCATAACATTTTACCCGATCGTCTGAAATGAATAGAACAAAAAAATCATTAGCTCGATAGTTAATAGTTTATTAGTTCTACTTCCTCCTCAAAGGTTTATTTTTTTGTTTGCAAATAAATAAAATGGCGACCGCTGATTGTTTAGTCACGTATTTTCAAAAAAAAATGCCCTCGTTAACTGTGTATGAAAATATACAATAAATATTATACATTATGCGATGTATATTATATATTTTATTTAAAAAAAATCCTTCGCTCATACATTAGTGATAATTTGATCTACAGTAAACATTTTCTTCAAGTTTTGGTGAAATAAAGTCAAAACATAATAAAAATAACATTGCATCATTTACTTTATGAAATAAGTTGAGCTACTGTCAAAAAATGAATTAATATAGCCATTTTTTTCAACTCTCTGACTACACTGTAAAATAACTACAATGTTAAATCAACGTGCTAAAATGTTTACGTGACAATTTTTACACTTTACACGGTGACCGAAATTCTTTTTATCGTGTACGTTGAACCGCTTGGCGCATCGACATTTGCGTTGGTGCGAATCTACTATGGTATTTCGAGCGCGAGTGATGCGCTTTCACGGATAATTTAACAACATCCGAATTCCGGTCCGAATCTTATTTCTACTTCCGCTGGAATAATACATATGATCGAGGTCAGATGAGAGGGGATCGTTGATGAAAGGGTTGTCCTTACAGGCGCTTGGAGAATCGTCTTCTCGAGGTGGAATAATTACAGAGCGATGGATTCGACGTTTCGACAATTAGCGACCTTTTAACACTTCAATTGCCGCGTCACCCAATGCTCAGAGACGACCGAATTTCCGCAGGAGCCTCGTCTGCCAAGTCCAAGATACGGTTTTATTTACTTGAGCAGACACGGTGCTGGCAGTTGTTGATAAATTGACCTTTTGGCTTTCCTGAAGATACACTCCAAATACACCTGGTTGTCGAGGCCATAAAACTGCCTCGGGCCAAATGTGATTTTTCTTTAAAATTTTAAACAACCATGCGATTTTCTCCCATCACGCCAGTCACTCTGACAGCTACGAACCTCTCTGACACATTTTTATAGCCCTCATTTGGAAAGAATCCGCGATTCATAGATCAAAGAACGACGCGGATGCGTATCATTTTCGCATCATTGTCAATCCTCGTTTCAGAAATGCGAAAAACGTCAGAAAATTTATCGAAGAGAAGAGTGTTGCTCGTGGTAATTAATTTCCGATTCGATGATTCCTATACAGTCGGAAAACGAAAGTGAGAATCAGTTAGAGTCTTCTTCTTACATGAGCTTCAGCCGAATTACGATGACTCAACGAAGGTATTTCAGTTTCTTCCACGATCCCTCAGCTCCCCCAGCATTATCATCTCCGTTTCAGGTTATTAATCTTCACGTGTCATTCATATATATAAATATGACATATAAATACGGCTCGTATTTGAATGTCAGACTGCAGAATGGCATCTCAACCACGCATCGACTCCCTGCTTGCATCCCCGCTAAATTATCAATTCACTTCTCAGTACCGCGTCCGCGACGTTCCGTTGGAAGCGCAATATCCTCAGCTAGGATAACAGCCGGCGCGCGATACGTAGTGTCCAGTCAGGCGTCGTCGTACACGGATGTGATATTGTACTCGCAAGCTCCGGGTGTTTTTGCATGGTACGGATTTGAGCGTGTAACGTCTACGCGAAGCGCTACTCCAGTACAAGAAATAGTTGTCGAGTTTCAGAGTCCCATCGCTAAATCCGGACGTTCCATTCACAACATGTAAAAACTCGACGAGGAAGCCTTTCGATGAAGCTGCTTGGAAAATAACATTCTCACGTTTCGTTTCAGCCGCATCTACATCGCAGAAATGATTATTTCCCATGATATCATATGAGAAAAATCCTTTGAAGAATCCCCACCGAATTGCACTAACGAAATCTCAATTATGCTTATCGATGGAATTAGGTTCGCCCGAATTTGGAATAACAGCACTTTTGTCGATATTGCGCGTTGTTCTAATATCAACATCGAAATCTTCGGCGTTACTGTCTCTGAATTGTTGTAGCCTCGGTCAAACGACGTTTCGTCTAACTTCGACGTATGTTCACATTCATCACGAAGCATCAAATACGTCTATGCGGTGCAACGAGAACGAAGTTAATTTGAGGCAGTTCGAATTCGTATGCTCGTAATTTTAAACTGTCGAAAAGAACTTGTCCAATAATCGAAAACTTTTCGAGAACCGAGAGAATGTATTTTTTCAATATCCCATCAAATAATTCGCAAGTTTGGTAATTAATTCTTTTCACCCTCGGCGATCGGAAACGTCGTTAACTTTGTCGCAGTGATTAATCAGTCACGAATACGACGCTTCGTTGCGCGATTTTCCACTGTCGGTTCTGTAACAAACGAGCTGTCAGCTCCGACGTTATTCGTTACGTTATCTCATTAGTGGTGACATAAGTGACCACGGTTACATTGCATACATTACCAATCGTACGCGTCCCGTAAACACATACAACACACTTTTGACGCGTCCTCGTTACCCGCATTCGATCTCTCAACTCTCTGATATGCCGCGTGAAATTCCCCGTTGGCAATGCAAATGACGATGACGAATGTAACGCCCTCGAATAATGTCAACGTCAACGAATGTAAAAAATCGAATCCTCGTCAGCAACCACCAATACAGCGTGGTTTTGACGTTTTCATTCGAGTTTGTCGCGGGATGATAAGAATGATGGTAGTTAAATCATCGCCTGGTATCAGGACGTGGTAGCGTCGTAGCGAATGTCCTTCGCGCGTTATCAGTTGGCCCCCAGTCACCGAGGAAGTTATCGTACGAAGGCACATCGAGGTTGGTTCGGGCATATTGATTTTTCCATACGAAGGATTCGAAGGAATCTCTGATGGGAATTTATTAATTCGAGAATTCCTGATCCCTCGGCGCTCTCGCCTCTGATCAACGTCCCTGATCGATGCCGCGATGATTACGATGATCGTTAAGAAGTTTGTAACTACGAAAACACCCCGAATGGTGTCGTCACAATACCTACGCAATTTCATCCGCGTGATTAATCGTTCCTAGAAAAACGAGGAAGACGAGTACGAGCGATTTTCAATTTCTATCAGACGTCCTCATTCGACGTAGAGAATCGCGGCTCGGTTCTACGTATATTAATGACGAGAATGTCGTCGCGGTTCTTAAATGGACTCGTTTCAGAAACGCGTTGTCGCTGATTCGCTTCGAATGATCGTTTTCAATACCGAATTCAAAGCGAACGGCAATTACGTTGATTGGCAAACATCTTCGCAAATTCATATCACGAAGACCAAGGCAAAGCCACTTTGTACGATGGCGTATTAGTCGCGGCTTACAGGTCGATAGAATATTAAACGACCAATCGGGGAGGACTCTATGCGCTGTCAAGAAGCAATTTCATTGTCAAAAGCTTACTTCATCTATCATCACGATATCCTTTACGTTTCGCTGGCATATTCACTTAAATACAATCCACTTCGCGATAAAAAGATCCATTCAGTCTTCTTTCACGAAGAAAATGCTTTGAGCGAAAATTATATAACTGCCAATAGGGAATCCATCGAAAGATGATCGAATAATAAATATCGAGGGCAAAGCATCATCTTCGAATGCCGCTAACGAGAACGCTTGCCCCTCAATTCATGGCACTTTGAAGTGCTATTAGTCAGATCTGTTATACTCCTCTCGGTTCTAATGTTTCCAAACGGTAAAAATACGGACAAGCAACACGCGAATTATTTTTCGACTTATTGTTAGAATAGAGATAAATGGATATATCCTACTCGTTGCGTGATATCAAAGACAGTTGAATGAATTAAACCTCACACGTTTAACATGAAAGCGATGCTTAAATTTACAAAAAATCGACAAATCATGTGATTATTTTAATACTTTCATCTCAAATATCTTAGAAACGGTACGTATTTGTAGAAATGAAATAAAAATTCTGACGTGATATGTTAAAATGGAGTTTGTATTTGGAATGACCTCGCCAAAATCCGTATTCTCCATGTGAGAGTGTTTGAAAAATCTGTTCCTCGTGTCGGTTCTCGAATTCTTGGATAGAGAGTGAGATTTGGTATATAATCTCGAACTGTATCGATTTCACGTTTGTGATTTCCGCGCTATTATCGCAACAGCCTTTAAGGTATTTTTCGATCGTTGTCGCTGGATTTGGTAAGTGATCCGTTTGGTCGCCATTTCAATGTTCGTCATTGATCGAGTCGAGGAATATGATAATCGTTGGCCAGCGAAAAAGTTCTGAAATCAATCCGGCATCGGGGAATTGATTATTGGTCGTGGATCTTTCGGAACACTCGTTCCGTACGAGACTGACGGAGTATACATACGTGATTGATGGTGACGGTAACGGCGGGGTATACAGCGATCGCGTGAGCTACTCGTAGTTCGTAGTTTCGAAAGCTCATAGACTGAGCCAATATTCTCATTCCTCAGGCCAAAGAACGTCATTCAGCAGGCAATATCAAACGTTGTACAGTTGAGTGCATTGCTGGCAATCCAAAATCGAAATTACGGGACGAACTATTGATTATTTCCGTCAAGCGGCTTTGAGCGAAGCCATTGCCCAGCCAGATCGCTGCATTGGTGCGAGATTGATTTCGCGAAGTTAAAATCGCGATTGTTAAATGTGACGAAGCTGCTCGGTTCCACGTGGCGATAATAATCGAAATGTCGACGATATATTTGTGTAGCAGAGAAATAAATCATTCGATAGTTACATTTCTAGACGCAGTTCTCGAAGCTGATGCAACCGAATCTAATCTGTGGCCAATTCTCAAGCTCGTCGTGCAGAGCGAATCTTCAGGGCGATTTTAGTCGAATCCCCTTTAGAATACGTACGCTAAGTACGTCCCTGCGTTTTATGCGTTATTCGTTAACTCGGATCATAATCGGATCAGCTATGCACGATTCAACAGCTATTTATGTAAAATCAACCGTAAAGATTCTACTCAGCTATCATTAATTGAGATAACAAGTCTAACGCTCTGCCAATCGATAAAGAGAAACCTGTATCTACTCTCATCTCAAAACTGTAGCTCCACTGTTTATGGCATGTGAATAAATTGATGTACGCCCGTATATATGTATGCGTGTGTGTTTAGAGAGAGGTAGTAGATATCGTCCGAGCTGTTGCGATCTCCGTATACGGCCGCGCTCGACCCCTCGCGTGGAGAGAGATGCAAGTCTTTTTCCTTGAGCGGGAGGGGGTGAGCGCGCTAGCCGCTTACTAGAATAGGGTAGAGAAGAAAAAAAATATAGTTCAACGCGAAAGTTCGTTAGGGATAGTCGGGTGAACGACGCTCGGTAACCAAGTGCAACGCGTTAAAGTCTTAAGCCGTCTCTGACGCGATAACCTGTGTACAAATTAATCCAAACGAATCATACCATACGAGAGAGCGCCTCGACTCTCTCGCCCATAGAATCATCAGCTGGCCAATTATAACATATAATTGGCCACCGCTCAATAAAAGGAGAGGGCCCATTGCCCTCTCCCCAACATCATGTGGTACAATTATAACATATAATTGGCCACCGCTCAATAAAAGGAGAGGGCCCATTGCCCTCTCCCCAACATCATGTGGTACAATTATAACATATAATTGGCCACCGCTCAATAAAAGGAGAGGGCCCATTGCCCTCTCCCCAACATCATGTGGCGCAATTATAACATATAATTGGTCACCGCTCAATAAAAGGAGAGGGCCCATTGCCCTCTCCCCAACATCAGCTGGCATAATTATAACATATAATTGGCCACCGCTCAATCATACCATACGAGAGAGCGCCTCGACTCTCTCGCCCATAGAATCATCAGCTGGCCAATTATAACATATAATTGGTCACCGCTCAATAAAAGGAGAGGGCCCATTACCCTCTCCCCAACATCATGTGGCACAATTATAACATATAATTGGCCACCGCTCAATAAAAGGAGAGGGCCCATTGCCCTCTCCCCAACTCAATAGAGTCAACTCGCATAAGCATAACATCGTACGAATTACACTTGTCCATCATCGTGGGTTTTTATGCCGCAAGGCTTTTCCCACACGAGCCAATAAACAGACATTTATACTGGCTCAACTCAAATCATTTTGTTTTACTAAGGAATCCGAACATCCTATCCTTACGTCAATTTCCTGATAAAAAACTACGAGGTGACTTCACATTTGAAGGAGCTTCGACAATACAAAAAATGGTGTCAGAAGTGGGATTCGAACCCACGCCCACATAAAGGTGGACTGTGAAAAAAGTGCAAAGTGCATCACAAGGATCAAACGACGACTCTGCAACCATCGCCTCCAGACTCATCACCCCCAGCCCGCTACCTGTGGAAAACAATCAGCATCTACCAAAAGATGAGTATACAACTATTGACAAGTTCGTATATAACATTATCACGAGACATTGTTTCGCGATCGATAGGTCAATCCACTCGCAATCAGGCGTGTCGCTTCTCCTTTTACACTTTACTTCTCTTATAAGTGAGTCTAGCTTACTTAGGCCTCTCTCGCTTAGATCTATTACAATTGTATAATTCATGTAAGCCTTGGAATATCATGCGAGAGGACAGGTTTTTCTCACGAAAACAGTCGCGCATTTTCGCCCAATTTCACGAGTTGTGTTGGAATGTTGCGTTTCTGGCACTCGGGTTGCTCCGGTCTCACGACCACGGGTACATAAACCAATCGACGTGTCAAGTAACGAAGAAAACGCAGACATAAGCGGTCACCTTATGCTGAGAAAGAACAGAGCTCTCCCTGACTAGGCGCCAGGATTCTTAAGGGTCGACACGACCGTGGTCTGGTCTGGTTGAAATCTTTGAACCGTTTTGACGATTCTTCCTTGCGCATGGTATTGGGAAATATTTTACTTAAGGCATTTTCAGGTTTCTAACAGGCATTGCACGTCTCCCTCATGATTCGTAACGTTCGACGGGGTCGAGCGCGTGGGTCTGTTCAATGTGCGCTTGGTGCAAGGGGGGCCGCACATGGGCACTTTTCGGTCACGTGCATCGGGAGACGGGCCGCGCTCGGTGTCGTGCTGTGCGTCGGTGGGCGCACGTGTTCATACGCGCTTTCGGGCCCATCGCGCGACGATTTTTTGACTACGAGACTCGAACCGCGCTTGGTCGCTTAATCTTTGGTGGTGGACGCACGTGTTCTTGCGTTTTTTCATACCCGCCGTAGAGCAGGATGGGTCTACAGCACTCGAACCGCGCTCGAGTCTTGCACTCAAGTAGTTGAATCTCGACATTCGACGAATACACAACGTGTCTCAGCTCGAAGTGTTAATACATTTTCTTTCAAAAACCTCAAAGGTATTTACTTAGTGTAAATTCGACAAAAAATGGCTAACCGCGTAAAAGTAATCAATCAGAAACGCGTAACTTTGAAGGCGCAACTTACAAAACTTGAGAAAATCGCGGAGGACGCGGAAGTGGAACCCGCGAACATAAAAATGCGCGTAGATAGGGTGAAGGAGCAATTTCGCGCATACGAAGAGTTGCATGATGAGCTAGCGTTATTGGTCGACGCGGAGGATGACCGGGTCGACGAATTCGACGAATTACAAGATCGATTTTACGCAATCGTGGCGAAGATCGAGGCAGGGTTACCATCGACAACCCCTCGGCCTCCTAGTGTTTTAAACGTGACCTCTCTGCCGATCGACGGTACGCGTCGACTCAAACTACCGGTCGCCGACCTCCCACGGTTTGACGGTAACATCGAAAAATGGTTATCATTTAAAAACACATTTATTACCATGATCGATTCTCGCGAGGATATAACCAATTTACAGAAATTTCTGTATCTAAAAAATTGCCTCGAGGGTGACGCGTTAAACAAAATTCTCATTTACAACGTGAGCGAGGAAAATTACGGGACGGCGTGGAAGTTGCTGTTAGAGTCGTACGATAAGGTGCGAATTTTGATCGTGAAGCATCTCGACGCGATCCTCGAGTTACCCGCGCTGATTAAGGCGACGCATAACGGTTTGACGCGGCTCGTCGACGATATGCGTCAGCACGTGAACATGCTCGCGTCGATGAACGTAACGTTAGACGAACATTTGTTAATTAGAATACTCGAACGCGCATTGCCCAACAATATCCGAATTAAATGGGAAGAAACGCTCAATCTCGACACCTCGCCGACGCTCGAGCAAATTTATAAATTCATTTCCGAGGCCGCGTTTCGTTTGTACACGCTCGAACAAGACACATCGCGGCCAAAACAAGGAAATAATAGTAAGCGATCGCTCCCGGGTAATCGAGATCAGACTGGATTCAAGGCGCGACGAGGGGAACAAGGAGCGCGTACATTCGCGACCGGCGCTTCAGCAAGGTGCGTGATCTGCAAAAGGGAAAAACATCACGCGTATCAATGTCGCGAATTTCAAAACATGACGGTGCCACAGCGGTGGAACGTCGTCAGAAATACAGCTCTGTGTAAGAATTGTCTGCGCGAACACCGCGGCCAATGCAGTTCTGGGACATGTAAAACCTGCTCGAGGTATCATCACACGATGTTGCACAGAGAATTTCCTGCGACGGCCACCCATACTAATCGAGGGACACCAAAAACGGATCCCACGAGCAAGCAAGCAACAATGGTAAATACATCAAACCATAATCCCATTGCATATAATTTCACGTCGCGAGCTCTGCAGTCGCAATTGATGCTTAGTGCTCAAGTACGCGTCAAGGATTCGAACGGTCAATACAGACAATGTCGCGCATTATTAGATACATGTGCAACGGCGCATTTTATAACGGAGGATCTCGTAAACGCATTAAAGTTACCGAGACGATCGTGCTCGATCTCGGTGGGAATGATCGACGACGCGAACACTGTTGCTAAGGGCACGGTCGGGTGCACCTTCTATTCGATTCACAGTAGCTTCAATAAAACTCTCACATTTCTGATAATCCCGAAAATCGCGGACCGCGTGCCAAATGAAATATTTCCGCGTGAAACAATCGACATACCGCGAAATGTTAGATTGGCTGATCCGCAATTTCACTTACCGCAGAAAATTGACATCCTCATCGGGTCAGGCACCACGTTATCATTGTTGTCAATCGGACAATGTGATCTATCTCGCGACGGCTGCGATCTTTTCTTGCAAAAAACTCAGCTCGGCTGGGCCGTCGCCGGCGGAAAAACAAATGCCACGGACGGAAAACGAAAGTCGTGTCACTTAATCGAATTAAAGAAACAGATCAAAAAATTTTGGTTGCTCGATGACGCGAACGCGAGTCAAATAAAATTGTCAGAAAATACCGACTGCGAAACGCATTTCATTCAAAATGTCACTCGGGAGCCGTCGGGACGGTACGTCGTTCGTCTGCCGTTTCGCAGCACCGAACGAGACCTTGGTGACTCACGAGCAACAGCTTTGCGACGATTTTCAAGTTTGCAAAAAAGACTTAACGCCGATCCGGGTCTCAAACAAGAATATCATCGCGTTCTGGACGAGTACATCGAGCTCGGCCACATGTCGCTCGTGGTCGATGAATCGGAACCCGGGTATTATCTCCCACACCACGCGGTGATCAAAACAACAAGCGCGACGACGAAAACTCGAGTGGTCTTTGATGCGTCTGCCAAGACCAGCGAAGGAATTTCGCTTAACGATACGTTAATGGTCGGCCCAACTATTCAATTGAAATTGTTCGAGCATCTCCTACGATTTCGGAATCATAAATACGTAATTACGGCGGATATCGCGAAAATGTATCGACAAGTCTGGGTTCACCCCGACGACCGTCGATATCAACGAATATTTTGGTTCCAGAACGGAAAGATACGCGTTTTCGAATTAAACACAGTAACGTTCGGCGTATCGTCAGCACCCTTCCTCGCGATACGGACCATCCAGAAACTCGCGAACGACGAGAGCGCGGGGTACCCAAGGGGGGCCGAGGCTTTGGCGCGCGACTTATACGTCGACGACTTACTATCGGGAGCGGACACGCTCGACGAAATCATCCAGATTCGAAATGAAGTCATTGAGATTTTGAAACACGGCGGATTCGATATCCGACAATGGGCGTCAAATCACCCGCGAGCCTTAAATAATTTGAGTCAGACAACTACCGATATTGAATTTCTCACAGATGAAAATCCTATACACAAGACACTCGGGATCTCGTGGAACGCGCGCGAGGATGACTTGTTGTACACGGTAAAACGTATTGAGCCCTCAGTAAAGGTTACGAAGCGATACATTTTATCAGAGATCGCAAAAATTTTCGATCCCCTCGGTTTACTCGGTCCGGTCATTCTCGTCTCGAAGGTGCTCATGCAGCAATGCTGGAAAGCGAAGACAACCTGGGACGAATCCGTGCCCAGCGCGTTGGATTCCGCGTGGCGATCATTCGCTGAACAATTATCATTAATCGACAATCTAAAGATCGATCGATACGTATCAATAAATGACGCCATCAATATTCAGATTCACGGATTTTGCGATGCGAGTAGGAAAGGTACCGGGGACATACAGGATGGCTGACTTGCCGAAGCCAAGAGTTGATAACGCACCGACGTTTTATCACACGGGAGTCGACTACTTCGGTCCTATCCTCGTCAAGGAGAAGAAACATCGGAATCGGAGTAGCGTCAAAGTATACGGCTGCGTGTTTATTTGCATGTCAACCAAGGCTATTCATCTCGAGATCGCAAGCGATCTATCGACGAACGCGTTTCTAGCGGCATTACGACGATTCATAAGTCGTCGGGGCACTCCCGGTCATATTTACTCCGACAATGGGACAAATTTCGTTGGCGCGAACAGTCAATTTCGCGAATTTTACGAGTTGAGAGAATCCGAAGAATTTCGTTCTCAACTCTACGATTTTACTTCCATCCGAAAAATCGAATGGCATTTCAATCCGCCCCTCTCACCTCACTTCGGAGGCATCTGGGAAGCGGCGGTGAAATCGTGCAAGCATCATCTCAAACGCGTCATGCGTGACCTCTTATTCACATATGAGGAATTAACGACTCTTGCAATTGAGATTGAGGCCATTCTCAACTCACGGCCTTTGTGCCCTATTTCTACAGATCCCAACGATCCCATCGCGCTAACACCGGCACACTTCCTAGTCGGCAGACCTCTCACGATGCTGCCGGAAAATAATTTCTTGCTTGTTCCAGACAACCGATTGTCCTCGTGGCAATTGATCACAAAGACCCGGCAAGAATTTTGGCGCCGGTGGCAGCTCGAATATCTGAACGAGTTGCAAAAACGGCAAAAATGGATAAATCCAACCGAAAACATCGCACAGGACACGATAGTCCTACTCATTGACAAAAACCAACCTTGTATGCAGTGGCGGCTGGGGCGAGTGGTCGAGCTACATCCAGGAGGCGATGGCGTGGTCAGAGTCGTCACCGTTAAAACCGCACAAGGACTCTACAAGCGCAACGCAACATCGATTTGCGCCCTACCCACAACCGCCTAAAAAATTAGATTTAGCTTCCGCGAGATAAAATAGTTCAAAGAATTAGTTATATTCCTTTCAATTTCCTAACGATTTCTCAAATGAAATTCTAAAATCATGTTACATTGGTATGTAGGCTAAAATAGATGTAAGATGTAATAACATTGTGAATATTTTGTACGTTAGCACTTCCAACGGGGGGAGGATGTTTAGAGAGAGGTAGTAGATATCGTCCGAGCTGTTGCGATCTCCGTATACGGCCGCGCTCGACCCCTCGCGTGGAGAGAGATGCAAGTCTTTTTCCTTGAGCGGGAGGGGGTGAGCGCGCTAGCCGCTTACTAGAATAGGGTAGAGAAGAAAAAAAATATAGTTCAACGCGAAAGTTCGTTAGGGATAGTCGGGTGAACGACGCTCGGTAACCAAGTGCAACGCGTTAAAGTCTTAAGCCGTCTCTGACGCGATAACCTGTGTACAAATTAATCCAAACGAATCATACCATACGAGAGAGCGCCTCGACTCTCTCGCCCATAGAATCATCAGCTGGCCAATTATAACATATAATTGGCCACCGCTCAATAAAAGGAGAGGGCCCATTGCCCTCTCCCCAACATCATGTGGTACAATTATAACATATAATTGGCCACCGCTCAATAAAAGGAGAGGGCCCATTGCCCTCTCCCCAACATCATGTGGTACAATTATAACATATAATTGGCCACCGCTCAATAAAAGGAGAGGGCCCATTGCCCTCTCCCCAACATCATGTGGCGCAATTATAACATATAATTGGTCACCGCTCAATAAAAGGAGAGGGCCCATTGCCCTCTCCCCAACATCAGCTGGCATAATTATAACATATAATTGGCCACCGCTCAATCATACCATACGAGAGAGCGCCTCGACTCTCTCGCCCATAGAATCATCAGCTGGCCAATTATAACATATAATTGGTCACCGCTCAATAAAAGGAGAGGGCCCATTACCCTCTCCCCAACATCATGTGGCACAATTATAACATATAATTGGCCACCGCTCAATAAAAGGAGAGGGCCCATTGCCCTCTCCCCAACTCAATAGAGTCAACTCGCATAAGCATAACATCGTACGAATTACACTTGTCCATCATCGTGGGTTTTTATGCCGCAAGGCTTTTCCCACACGAGCCAATAAACAGACATTTATACTGGCTCAACTCAAATCATTTTGTTTTACTAAGGAATCCGAACATCCTATCCTTACGTCAATTTCCTGATAAAAAACTACGAGGTGACTTCACATTTGAAGGAGCTTCGACAATACAGTGTGCTTGCGATTTGTGGCAAAACGGGTTACACGAAATGATGGATTGTCAGTCGAAACAATACGACAGATTGTTCGGAAGGGTGTAATGGAACAAATAGAGCTGATCTCATTCTTTATTGCTTCCGTGAGCGAATTGACATTCGTGGCACAGGACAATTCGGATACGGGTAACGATGAACGGTAATTACCGACTACCTCGAGTAAGAACGCTCTAGCCAACGGTTAGCGAATTCGACCATATTTAATTAACATCCGATTGTCACGATGTTCGAAGGTTGACAGGGCTTAAAATAAATTTTTGAAGCGCAGAAATTCGATCCCGAGGAATATATTTATAGCTATATCTCAGATTACTATTACCTTGGTCGAATTGAATATTGTCGCCGAAAAAACGATTAGTTCGTTCCTCGAGCGAGCCGCAGTTGTTCGTCAAATTCTCCATAACCAGAAACCTCGATGGAATTAACGGATCGTTATAAAATGTTCGATGCACGAGGACAAAGAAAATGTCCGTGCTTTTGTAGGGTAGATGCTTGACAACGACGAGTTATAAAATCAAACATCTGAGCGTTCTCCTGATGAGATTTCTGGGGTCGCGTGAGCTGGCGACGACAACTCGCGCTGTATTTAATTGTGCAACGTACCGCCGATGTTACGAAGCATTCATTGCGACTCGCAGAAACTTCATTTCCAATAGAATTATGTAGATTGTTCCGAGTGATGTCGGTGTGCCTGTCGGTAGAATAAATGCGGGTGCGAGAAATAGGCGAACAAGTGTTGCATGGTTACGGGAAAATTGAATTGAAGATACAAGAGCGAAAGAGGAAGACGAACGACGAGTCGGGCGGCAAAGGGGGGCTCGAGGTGACAGGTGACGACGGCAAACAAAGTGTCGATCGCTATACGCTGAAACGAGACGGATTGTTGTCGACAGTCCCCGAATATTTGATCCACTATTCCAAATATTTTCACGGTTTCATCGCTCGATCGCAAGCCGAGTCTTTTCTTCGGACTCGCGTATTCGAATTGCGAGTATTGTCTCGAATTTACAAATCATCCGAATGCTGGCTGTCTGAGTTATTTCTAATTTTTCGGATCTCAAAACAGCGTTATTTTTCGATCAGAAGTTGCATTTCGTTCGCGTACTCGGAACATCGATGATATCCGAATGCTCTGGTACTTCAACGTCCATCAGCGTTTGAATAGACGATTGTACACTATTTTATCGCAAAGATAACACAAGTATGTGAGAGCGTAACCTAAATATTCGCGACACGGTGTACGGTGTACGAAACAATACGTCCTTAAACAGGTCTGTGTTGAACGCTTCCCGCGTCATCGTTTTAATGGCGCGTCGGAAAGCTCGTGGACCTACGTATATCGTACGTATGTTGCGTCTTTGAAAGGCATTCCACTTCCGTAGAATATTTTGTCCGTACCTGAAAAATCGTAAAGCTTGACACGCTTTCATTAAATGTCTCGTCAAATACATGAAATGCAGGTAGCACTTCTCGAAACTGCCGTACAGCTCTGCTCTTAGCATATCTCGAAGCTCTGAACGCTCGCGTCGAATACTTCGACGCTGAAGAGTTTGACCATCGAAAAGTGCAAAAAGATTTAGAATTTTCTTTTCAGAAAAGACCGTCAAAGTGTACATACGTCCATCCAACAACGGAATGGTCGAATGCAGTTGATAATATTCGAAGAAGCTGCTGTACAAGGCTTACCATAATTCTAAAACTTCTCCGGATATATATGTGGTTCGTCAACATTTATTCTCAAATTCCATTTCATTCGCGTCCAACCATCTCTTCTTATCAACAGACTTCAGTCTCGCGACAGCTGTGATTGTGCCACTGTTTTATCCGGTCCAACGGGGGGCGGGCAAAGGAATGAGATCGAGTGAAGACGGTTCGAGTGAAACAGAATGGTGTGATTTATTCAGTGAGTGTGGGAAATGATATTCGGTTAGGCATCGTCTCACGGTAACTCGGGTTTAGCGTGAAAGCTTTCCCTTGAATAGTTGGAAATAATTACCGCATCTCGTCCGACATCCTCGGACATCAAACGCCTATTAACGTTTTATTATTATTATTATTAACGTGCATTCACAAGTACAGCTATCGCTGGATGCATTTGCGTTTGGCATCATTAGTCGTTAAAGCGCGAAGCTGATGCAGCAGTATAAGACTTAGCTGCTCGACGTCTATAACTTGTATGAACCTGCTACGTGCAATGATACAAATTTATATCAATTAGCGTTAAGTACAGCTGTCGAGTGTTTCATATGGAATCTTCTGGGATGAATTTCGTCTGAAGCAGCGATATAGTCTGAGCATCGTACTTAAAACGAGCGTAGGATGGGCTTTCAATACGGAGAGTTGAAGACGATGAGACGGAGATTCTCCAGGCAGCTCCGAGTTTACCCCGCACCATAACTGGTCTTCAGAAATGTTCTCTGTGACGTAAACTTCGGTATCCTCGGTACCAGGGCATATGCTCTGCATACGCAGTATAACTTAGGTGAATCAAACGAACTATTTGGCAGCAAATCTAGCTTCTGACATGAGAATATCAGAATTCAAACATTTGTGGTTTTTCAGTCGGAAAAGATGCAGCTTTCTGAAAGCATCATAGATTTCAATTTACGTAGACCCTTCTTCGAGTAGCGCGGGACGCGCGGAGACAATGAGAGATGGTCCGTGGCAGCTCCGTGTAAGCCGTCATAACGTAATTATAATCGGTAAATGAGGATGCATGCCGGTGAAAATAGAATTTGCTGTGACAAGCATGAAAATCCGACTGCAGTTGTTACGCTGTCTACGTTCGTTGGTACAGAGATGAAGAGCTGAAAATTCAATGACAGCGGAAATTGATCTGTTTCGTAACTCCGATCATCTCGTACGTAACAATAGTTGGGAACTGAACCTTTAACACCTCGTTTACTTCATTTGCAATAAATTTATTTACGCGATTCTCATTCGCAACCTCTTTTCGGGATCTGGATAGAAGAGTGATAAAAGATAAGCCAGAAACGTTGTTTGTCATAGAATAACTGAGAAAACACGCTGCAGTGTATCGTCTGCTTTGTGCTACTCGTAAGCAGGAAGTTGCACTTCGCGAGAGAGTAAATACACTCAGCATCTTCTGAATAATATTTCAAAACTTTGCCCTCGAATCAACAAGTAGTTGGAGGAGCACAGCCATCTGCTAGAACTCATCGCTTTTATACTCGGCAACAGTCGAGATGTCGGGTTATTGGTTCAGTTTTTCCCAACAATGACGCGAGTGCGTCTCGTTTTTATATTCATGCTGCAAACAACTACAGCGCAGCATCTCAACTGGTATACAAATTATTCCGAAAATACTGAGATGTTGCCGAGACAGTCGAGCCTGCTCTGTTATTCGTTGATTAGTTTATCCCCACCAGTTAACAATTCTAATTCTAAATATGAAATTTATCACCTTTAAGTAGCATTACGGCGAAGGTATAAATAATTATTGCTACTTTCGTGCAACGATGGTGAGAAGTTGTTTTGTTATTCGACACAGAATTGGGAACTTTCCCACCAGCTTAGAACCTTTTTTCCAACGTTTGACGAAAGATTTGTTAACGAGACACGTTTTAAAAAATATATCCTCCCAGGATTTCGTCTGCGATGACAAGTACGCTATTTGTCGATAGAAAAGGTGATTTGTAATTCTCGTTTCCCCGTGTCTTGATGAATTTCTGTAACGTTATGTAAGTTTTGTAACGTGAGGCGTTGTGGTAGAAGAATGAGGAAAAAAATTTGAATTATGGTGGCGCGAACGGGTTTAGATAGAGTTCAATGACTCGGTTAAATAAACTTGATTCGTATATTTCACGAAAAATTTCACACCCGACCTAGTTTCAGTTGCACGGAAAAAGGGTTCGGTTAGTATGAACGGTCTCGAAAGCTGTAAGGGTCTGATAAGACGACCGTCTTCTCGCCTCGCCGAACGGCTTAGCAGCGAGGCAACATATTTTCTTGCACGGTGTGTCGTTGGATCTGGAACGAGGTTTGCGGCGCGAAGCAGAGTGAAAAGAAAAACCGACGAGCGAAAGGTTAACGAAGAGTGTCAGCGAACTTTTCTTCCCGTGAGATGAAGAAATGGCCGACGAAGAAAGTGATAGCGAAGTAGAGCACCGCGGTTGGAAGGAGATGGAAAACAATTTATACGATCCAAGCCATGGGCTATAAGCTGCAGGAAGTCCTTCGGCACGATATAACACGATGGCTGTTTTCCATTTACACGACAGTTGCGACGACTGACGTCGAGCGGTAAGAATGACAAACGACACGTGAAATTTAAATCGTCAAGTTCTGACCACGGGAACGAAAATGAATAAGTATTTGGCGCCCAACGCAATCAATTATTCGTCGATCCTAACAAATACATAACAGCAGGAAAAAACTCGGCATGGAAACTATATATATATATATAAAAGCAACAAGAAATTTCCCTCGAATAAAAGCACCAAACTAGATTCTATCGCGATCTGGTCTAGAAGCATGATTTTTGGGCTTCTGTCGAGATAAGAAAAACGGAAAAGATATTTACCACTTATTTTTGGACAAGATATTTATTGATATTCTGAAAATATACCAAAGTAATTTCGAAAAATAATTTCAATTCCAAAAGCTATAAGCTCGCAAAGCTGTGGGTGAAAAAAGGGAGTGTCCTAATTAAAACGATTACAGTCTAATTGGTGAGAATGTTGTTATAGTCCCTACCTGAGGAAGAACAAAGGGAAAATTTGTTGTAAAATGATGATTGTCTGAAAAAGATATTGTTTGCCTCTTTTTTATAACGTTTAATGTTTAATAAACAGTTAAAATCACAATTTTGATACACAACTGGTATGAAATTTGTACTAAATTAGTTTATTAGAACTTGAGATATCGGATCAATTGTGTGAAAAAATGTAAATTCGAGAAAAAAGCGTTATATGCTTGAAAGGTTAAACTTTCAGAATAAACAAGAAAATTAATTTTTTTCAAAATTCTATATCAGAATACCCCCTTGATACGCGAACCCTCGACGCTGTCGAATTGTGAAAAAATTCATTCGCAGCCTCACAGAGGCAGAACTACCTGGAATACGGATTACATTGACGTACACGTACCTATCTATTCACGCTCACCTGTATAGGTGGGAGGCTATAATAGATGAGTGGCTCGTACAACGCGTGTTCCAGTAATAAAACCCAAAATGAGAACAGAAAGACGTAATGAACCGAAGTGATAAAGCGCATTAAGAGTCTTGTGTCGCGTAGGCGAAGTAATTAGAACAAGGGTTTTTTTAGCACGAGCTCGTCATTCGAGTTTTTGCTACGACTTTCATCCGTTTTTTTAGCAAAATACGTTTGTCCTACTCACTGGTGTCCTGACTCCCACTGGTATTTGTGATTCTCCGCTGATAACGGTAGCATTTTAGAAAAGCGTGTACTTAAGACTGATTGTGAGAACTAAGCACATCTGTAAATCTTATTGTTAGTAACGTCGACCGCCCACTGGAATCAGATTGAATGACGTGAAATTGAACGTGCGGAACGATCATTCGTGAACTTGGCAGCTAGTTTCGTTCGCCAGTTTTTCGCCTCGTCGTCGTAAATTTTGACTACCGAGCTTTTTTCGATCACGAAACGATATCCAATACGAAAAGACGAACATTCCATTAACTGGTAAGATCATCGAGATCTGATGATCGCAGAATCGTTGATTTCCCGTTACGCCAAGAATCGAAACGAAGTCTTACGGAACATCCGTAATCGATCGAGTTTTCATCGGCGTATCGAATCTGAACGGTTAACTCCGGAATGATTCGAAACATCCCGACGGTTACAACTGTACGGGGCTGATGAAAAATGCTAGAGCAGCTGTATCGCTATCTGTAGCAAATGTAATTGAAATTTTATCTCTACCGGGAAACTTTATTGATCCAGTGCTGGTCTTCAGGAATTCTGAACATGCTCGGTGTTTTACTATCCGACTTTCCTATTTCTATTGGCGCGTTAACAGGGCTACCGTTAAATCTTAGAGGAACCCGTGGGATTCCGTTGTATTCCGCGAGAGTCGGAACATTTTTCGGAGTTCTGGGAGCAGTGGCTACGAGGCCAATGCTGGAAAACCTCGATTTTCACAAAAATTGCTACGAAATTGGAAACCAAATAAGTACCATTGAGATCGAATGATCAGAAGAACCATGCAAGCTCGTCGATGGGTAGGTCGTGTAACAACCAGATGCTGCTACAGAGGGTCGTAGATTTTGATGAAATTTTCGAAGATACGTGTACGGACATTCAGCCGACTACCTCGTCGTTCGAGGAGAATCAGGGTGGATAGCATTCGGGTCAGATCCATTTCGGATCCGTTTCGGTATTTATGGATCTCCGAAAAAACAACCAAGCTTCACCGACACATCGAAACGCTGCGAGTGTACTCGATGCTCCCTTGTTCGGGCGCACCCTTGTAATTTGTCACGTTCCAGCCTATTTCTCAGCACAGCATTCTTCTCCCGAGTCGTCAGCTCTTCCTTTACGGTCTGGTACGCTCGGGTGCGCGAACTTTTCTCATCGCCGTATCCAATCGAGAAGCAGATACGCTTATTCCTAATTGAATTGTACAAATTCTATATTTGCTCCCACGCTTGTGCGGCATTCCAAGTGATTGTTTTGAATTGATTGTGTTTAGATTTTTTTTTTAAACGAGAGCTGTCGCGGGACGCCCAGTTGTTTTATTGCTTCATTATGCGTACTTTTCATTCAATTATTATCTCTGTAATTTTTGAGCGACAATAACTAAAACTGCGAAAACGCGAATTAGGCAGTAAAAAAAATTGATCGGATACGAGAGAACAAACGACGAACAACTGAGTTAGCAAAAAGTTGGCGAAAAAATCAATTTTTCCCCGCAATTTTAAGACAGTCCTTCTATACTGCGGTAGTCTACCTGTATATAAAAATTGAAGTCTAACAGTACGTAGGACTGCCTCGTTCCTGATCACGATTCCTCTCGAGAATGTAATAGTATTTGTATACAATTTACCCGCGGGAGATGGCGTGACGTAAGAGTAAATACGCAGACCAAATGCAATCAGTGCGTGTCGTCGGCTCCGCATCGAGTCAATATTCATGTTATGACTTCGCTACGTTGCATGCAAGTCTTGTCTATCATCGCATGACGGCAGCTACGGGTTCAACGTACATCTCACATAAGTACTATCGCGATTTCATTCGTGACCGTACAGTTCTCTGCGAGTTAGATCGCTAACATCGATAAGTATAAAGAAGGGGTGAAAAATTTGTTTCGACTCCGAACGATAGATACATTTGTAATCGGTACTTTTCATTCGAGCGAGTATAAAAATATTAAACAACGCAGTTTCTGTACTCTTATTTTCCGAATGAAGCATGAAAAATGGGAAAAAATGAAAAATCATTTTATCCTCGCATCATTTAGAAAACCGCAAGCTGAAGGAGATCTTCACGTGCGTATTTTATCGTTTCGTTTATCCATGGACCATCCGAGTTACGAGTCGCGCCAAGTGTAAAGGTAAAAGATACGTGTCGTAAATTTCCTCGCAAAATGTGAACCATAACGGTAGAAATGTCCGTCGGTAATTCGGAAGATTACGTACCTTCGCGCTCGACCAGTCATTTTATCAAATGGTATCGTACACCCTGGTACGAGGTACTCTCAGATTTGTTCACGTGTCGAACATCGCGCTGAAATTAATTGCGGAAACGACAATTCACTTTGTAACGATGCGAGTTAAAAATTATTGATCGTTCCATCGAGGCACATCGGCACACGGTACAAAATTTCCGTTATCGTGTAAAGTGTAGAATATTGTGCGCAGGACATTCGAAATTTTAGTATGTCGATTCATTGCAATCGTTAGTATTGCTCGCTGAGTCCATTTTTCAACGCACGCGAATCTTATTCGATACTAAATTAACACTCTTTAAACGTTACTCTCACACTGGTTTGTGCTACTTTCAATACAGAGCTGTGTTACGTTATCACTACACACGAAGTGTATTGAAATAACACTAATTTTCTGCAAAAAAAGTTGCACAAATTTTTTTGTTAAATTTGACAGAAAACTTTTTACTGTGCGGTGTTTATTTATATCAGCAGTTTCCAAATTTCCAGTCCAATGATACTAATACTCTGCGAACTTCGCTAACGTACAGGTATCGTTTGTCGATTGCGCATTATGTATTGCTCGTCGACTGTCATCTAAAATTCACCTCCCCGTTACTCGATGGTGTGATCTGATGTTGCTGGTGATGTTAATCCGGAGTACAAACATGTTTCCCTAGATAATCGTCCGTTGTCCTTGGGTACGCCGTAACGTGGGTGTGATACAAATCGTTAGCTTATCTACGAAACATGAGGACTGGGTCTCTCTGCACAGAGTTGTAACAGAATCGAAATAGTCACCCTTCAACCAATTCACGTGAGACTTGGGTCATAAATGCTCATGAGCGTTTAGACCAGGATTCTATGAGGTGCGCACGGCTAATACCCGTGTAATCGAAGCTTCTGGATATGGAATAGATAAAATCTAGAGAATTGCATTAAATTTGCCAAGAAAAATCAGGCTGAACAGTACAGGAATGCGATACGGTATCAGACGAGTCTGATAGTATTTTATAATGTATTTGGGAGTAATAATAAATAAAACGATACCGTGGTGTGGTGTTGCAGTCTTCTCTTTGTGCGGAAGTTTCTTCAGCAATAGAATGGCCTTTGCTTCCCCAATAACGTCACTGACCCGTAGCGATATTTAACCTCTGGCCTTACCACATTTCGGCGACGTGGAGCAAGTATTCTGTCATAAGCCGTTTAGTCCGGGACGCAGCGACAGTTGGCATGTAGTTATTCCTACACAGCTCGTTTACTCTCAATTTGTTGTTCCGAAATGGCGAATAAAAAAAATAACAATCTACCACCCCAATGTGGTTGCCTTAATGAATAACAATTGAGTAAATATGGAAGTAATTTATGTGTAAATGCCTTATATCTATACGCTTGAAACTCGGAAGAGTGTTTGTCGACAAGTGAAAATGTAGAGTGATGATAGTCTACGTTGATGATAGAACGTGGATTGCAACACTGCCACAGTGATAGACGATCATCATTCTCCGTTCTCACTTGTGGACAAATACTCTTCCAAGATTCAAGCTTATAGGTATAAGACATTTAGGCCCAAATTACTTACATATTCACTTGATTGTTATTCGTTAAGGCACCACATTTGGGTGGTAGATTGTCATTTTCTTCATTTGCCAAATTGGAACAACAATTTGAGAGTAAACGAGCTTTGTGCGGATAATTACATGCCAACTGTCGCTGCCTCGGGGACTAGTTTGTTGGGAAAGTATCCCGGGAACCTTAAGTCTTTTTCCGTGACCTGACCAGACTTTCTACCGCCAAAGGATTCGTATCTCTAGCACCCGATGTCAGCTTGTCAGCCACGCTCTCCTTTTTTGCCACAGCTTGCTCCGCCAGATGAACGGCTTGAAAATTTCTTACGTGGATGAGAATACAATGAACGATGAAGCGACCAGATTCATTTCAGTTCCGAGGTTCGGTATGCCGCTGTAGGAGGCTATTAATTTCCTTTCGTTTGGCTCATTCAACGCAACAATAAATATATACCGAAGAAAGGCTCATAGCGCCACTTTGGATTCCTCATTTACCAACAAATAATGTACAACTTGAAATTGGTTCTCTGAAAAATAGTGTACCATCTGCCGTTCATACTATTGTATCAATATTCTTCTGAGCAAGTACGATCTCCAACTTTTCGTAATGATATTTGAACAAGACGTTTGACATTTCAATATTTAGAGTACAATGTTAGCGAATGAGATCTTTCTCCAAATTCAGTAGAGGAAATATTTACGGTGAGTAGTATTTTGCTGAGTTTCTGAAATGTTTTGTGTTACAAATTTTCGAAAACGAGATTCAATGTATATATTCTGTTTTGTTAAGCAGTCTTCATAATATTTCACTCAACAAAACTTTACCCGATAATATATGTTAGACATCATACATCGTGTATCTTCCGAGGAAAGGCACTGATCATCGAATCAAGTGGTCCAGTCAACGAATAGTCCGCCATCGAATAATACAAACTGAGCTGAATCGTAGGAAGTCACAAGCGTGGAAGATTCAGCAAATTCCGTGACAAACATTTTCGATATGAATGGGGAACGAGCATTTGCCTGTAATTGCAAGCTGACACAACTCTATGTGAAATCGATACTTGATTAATACCAGGAAATAACAGCACGCTATATTGGTCTACTTTGGAAAGCGAATAAACGCGTTTCTATAAGCAATTACAACAGTACCTACGCCAGATACCTACATAGCTATACTCTCAATATCAATACACCAGTTAAAAATAATAATAATAATCAATAGTTACTACAATTGTTGTCTAAATATAAACCCAAATTCGATAAACTGTTAATGGCTATTGCACATGCTTGCCACAATGAACATTTTAGTGAGAACATCGAAATTTCATGATAACGTGCAGCCAGGCCTGGGATATTAAATATAACGTTGAAAGTGATTTCCGAAACGAGTAATTGTTGGAAAAGTACGTATATTCGCTGTATCTCTATCGCATATACGAAACGACTTGACGCGGCCACATCTCGATGACTGAAAGTTATAATTTCACGATTCCTAACTGTGAGCGTGGTCGTCGCATTTGGAAATAGACTGTTATACTGATTAATCGTAACGTGTGATAGTTTTGAAACTGCGCATCTATTTATAAAAAGTATTGGTGATCAAATAATATTGCGTTCTTTGACTTAAGTACATCGTCGTGATGGAGATCGCGGGCAGTATTTGATGCAGCGAAGCTCCGCTTCAAATATTTCCCGAACGTTCGTTTGTTGAAGGGCTCGGTAGCGCCATTTCCATCCTTTCATCCCTGTGATATTGCACCTTTATTGCGGCTCGCAGTTCTGCAGTTGAGTCATCGGCATTGCGCACGTTACCAAGCACAAATATCCTCCGGGAACTGATAAAAGTTTTCAACTCGACTTGTCCTCGCCTATAGTAATCCAAAGCTTTTTCAGAAAACGAGATCAAACAAGAAAAATCAACAAAGCGAGCTGCCAGGTCCGATATCTCTCTTCGCATCTATCGCACACAGTTGCGTACTATACGTAGAATAAAACTCGTTCCGCTGATCCTTTCGTTCTCTCCTCCTCGATCGTCGCGATAATTATAAGTTTATCCAGTCCCTTTTCGTGCTATTGCAGGATGACTTCGCGCGATCCGATCGGTATTTTGCGTCGGAGTTGTAACGTCTTTTCAAATAATATAGGAAAACGCGTACATCGCGGAATCTAAACGCGCGCAACCGGCATCTAAGCGTGGAGCCGTCTTTATACATGAAAGAGGTAACACTTTGGAAAATAGTTGGCGACCGTTGCGCGGCGAAACAACGATAAAATAGGTTCTCGTGACAGTAGGTATGCCCGCGAGCTTTATTGTTAGCCACGCCTTCGTCAAGCCTTGTTATTTTCCGAATGATTCGCAAGCTCGGCGAGAACAAAGGAGCCGACGACCACGCCTATAAGCTGTCATGCCGGATGAAGACTGCGCGAAAGCTCGACTTCGTTGTACAATAACGACACGGGCTTCGATTTTATGCGACAAGGTTAAAAAATCCACCGGTTGTAAGAAGTGGGAAAAGCGATAATGGATTCTTAAGCACCGGGATCTTTCCATCCCAGGACAATACACCCGACGATTGCGAGTGAATCATGGAAAAAGGTAGGAGCGGGAGAGCGTAAAGCGAATGCAAAGCATGGAATGAGAGGCCGAGAAATGGCGAGAGATGGACTTGCCACGCGATCAGAGCTTGTTCGACGTACAACCCGTGAAAGAAAAATCGATGGAAGAGCACCGTGCGGCTTCGCAATGCTCGGGGACGAATGATCGCGAATCAAAAATAATATAGAATATTATTGGCATTTAGCGTCTCATAACTTGATACTGTGATATAACGTGTCGAATCACACGCGAATCGAACGAAACTAAACGATGTACCGTCTGGTGGCAAAATCGTTTTTTGGAAGTTATTCCAAAAATAAATAGCTCAGGCCTGATAAGTTATTATTCCATTATTTCATTAGATGCACTGTCACGAGAAAAATACGTATAAAAAGTATGATAAATTATTCGCCAAGAAAAACTGAGAAATAAAAAAATGTGTGTTCCGCCGCTGAAAAATTGGCAACCCACTTTATTAACCGATGAGTGTTTCTCTCCATAATGGACGTTCTCAATGGACAGGATTAGACGAGTACGAATGTACGAACACTTTTGGTCACGTGGTTACTCGGTTGCAATCAAGTATTCATTTGTATCTGTATTGTACAGAACTTGTGATATTCTTATTACGTAGAAGAGTGCCACGAGATACAATCAATCAATTGAAAATATACTTCATCGAGTCTGATTTTCCAGCACGTTTGAAGGTGCTGAAATTAAATACTACGGCGAAATTATTAGACATTGAGAAAAACTTGACATTTTTCTTACTTTCATCATTTTGTAGTTCTCTAAAGTTAACATTGAACTCTCGTACTTTCACCTTTAGTACAAAATCTACAGCGGCGGAGACTGAAAATATTCTCATCAACTCATCCATTTCATCTTCCATTAATCAAACTACGTAATGATGATTTTTTTTCGAACGTCAAGAAAATTATGTCGTCTCGTTGCACTCGCAGAGGATCACTGCGAGCTTACATTTTCGAAGATGAACGATCGACCACTCACCCGTTACCTATTACTTCCCCGTTAAGTAACGGATCGCTCATCCGTTGGAGGTTTTTATAGTAATGAATATTGATACACCGCTTTCACGTTACTATTTTCAGATCTGTGATTAAAATTGAACGTGAGAAGTTCTCGGATTTTTTATCATCGTTGATCGATGTGTTGGGCATAGTTGCGAGTGAAATACGAGCCGAATTATCAGGTTGGGTATTGTTTCAGTTCGGATAACTGTACGACCATTAATCGAGGACACGTTGAAACACTTTCCGCCTTCGACCGAATCAAGGTATGAAAGTTACGAAACGTGCTTCGCATAGAGATGTAATCACTCATAACGCGTCTCTATGTGGGTAGAAAATTATGAACAATAGCCTCTCTGTGGATCGAAGTTGGCTGTGACCACGACGAGATTCCCCAGTGAGATACGTTTCGCAAATTTGTTGCGCAAATCAATATTAGAGGCGGGCTGCGATCGGAATCCGACGACGGCGAGGTTTCATTAAAGTATCTTCGATCACCGTGAACAGCCATTAGTCATTGTTCTACCGTGAGCTCCGAAATAGTTTGCAGGAAGACCCTCTGCCTGTATTCAACTAACTAAGTGAGCCAAGTGATTTTATAGTGACTGTGCGGAGCTCGTGACGTAAAACCGATAGAACTTTATCGTAGTCATCCTCTGTGAATAAGACGTATTCTGATGAGGTGTTAACAAAGGGTCAATTACACGAGCAGCCTAATCGATCTTCCACTTATCGCTTCGTCACGATGAGAAAATTGACGAGCGTATTGAACCGTGAAATTGCGGTGAATCACAGCGATTATCGAAGTACTTATCTCCCACGTTCGCGAGTATACATAAATAAATATATGTAAATGAATATGAAAACTATGAAAACATTCGAGGATTAAGCATCGGACTTTATACTAAAGGCGGCGCTGTTACGGACTGAATGGGAAAGGGTCTAATCGGGTAAGATAGCGAAATATGCCTTGAAGGCATCGTTCCGTGTACATAAGAAACCCATATTCGTACATTTTTAGACTTCAAGATCAACGTGGGGCAAAATGAGACGACATCTTGGGTTTTGAGGGTTTTTTTAACGATATTTCGATCAAATTTTGAACTAAAAAAATGTTTTTTTTTTTCATATTGCAGGGTTTTCTAAGCGTGGCTTATTCGTTTGCGGAATCAGGGATTCAGACACTACGAGTTCAATTATTAATTTCTGATTACAAATACGTAATAATAATTGATGTATTATACATGTTATCGATGCATTTTTTCGTAGAATAGGATGATGCTATTGATTTTATCGTAGGATTTACTTGGACAGCGCTAGAAGCGAAAAATGGGGATTTTTAGTAGTTTTTTTTAGAGTCGTAGCACCACTTTTAGAGATCAAAAAAAATATATAAGCGTATTTTTAGAGTAAAAATACATGAAATATATTTTTTCCAGAGACGACTATGTGCTTGTTTTTGAGATATCGTATTTCGAAGTCTTCGACCGTCTCTAAAAATGTGATTTTTTTTCAACCAGTCAGTTTTGTAGGGCTTGAAACCCCCTACAAAATAAAAAAAAAATTCTTTCTAGCTCAAAAATTGACCGAGTTATCGTTAAAACTCTGCAAAACACAAAATGCCGTCCCATTTCGCCCCAGGTTTCCCCCGGGTCTGAAAATTTAGGAATGGGGGGTCTCTGTACATACGAAACATAATGGCCCGGTCACTTTTTCGGATGACTCAAAGGCGTATTTGATCATTTTATCCGGGTAGACCCTTCGATTTCTGTGAACAGGTAAGCAATAAAGATTGTAAAGATTCGAAGAATTTATAGCCCAAGAGATATCATTTTTTTTTTCGTTCGAGTAGCCTAATTGGCGGCTGGTAGCCGCGTCAATAATTTTAATCCCCACGAACATGTTCGAGTAGCTTAAATGGCGATTAATAGCCCAGTCTGGCAACCCTGGACGGACATATCGATACAAATTAATAAATCGCGCCTAATCTCGGGAAAAACCACGGGGTGTCGCTCAATTCATGTCACGTTCGAGATTACAATGCCACGCGACACTCGACAGACGTAAAGGCGTTCGTTAGTTGGCGTTACGAAAAGTTCGTAACGTATTCCTTTTCGTGCGGCAGTAATACCACGTAGAACGTGGAATTCAAAGGTGCTTGTTAGTGGTTTCGCGAATAACGCGAAATAGTTAATGGATACGCGTCGAGGCAAACCCGTACATTGCGCAGCGGTGTACCGCGTCCTCGTTGGTCTCGGGTTAACCAGTGATATCTCAACTTTGAGAACTATTCAGCCTCCAAACAATGCTACGCCAATCTATGGGGACTCGTGACGTATTTGTAAGATTTAATGTTTCCGTTGGCTACGCTGTTAATCAGTTCGATTCTAGCCTAGACGATAGGATGACACCATAATAGGATTGCATCCATAAAATGGTGGCAATAATCGAGCTATCTTCGAAAATAAAAAACAAAACAGCGAAATCGATCTCATAATCTTCGTTTGCAAAGTCGATTTTTCATGTTTCAAATTTATGTAAAACCCATAAACAGTTTATAACCATTGAGAACGAAACTTCATTTGTCGACTGTTACAATTGATTCGACATTTTCATTCCATACTGGAAATAAAAAAATCTACAGACTCTGACAATCTGATTATCGTTGAGGCGAGTTTCTTGTCTCGTGGATCGATGGCAGTTCAGATCAGAACGCGCAGGACTATTTCACTGTGCTAGAGATTTCGATCGACAATCGCGTTCATCTCTCAGGATTTAGGTTTATCTCGACCTTCATCGTTATCCGTCAAAAGCTGCCTGACACGCATTTAAAATGATCAACAAGATTAACGAGCTTACATGGGGCTAAGTTTGCTCTGCAACCTTCGAACACTGGATCATAATGGTAGGATATCTTGTCCAAGCATGAACTGTCAACGTATCTCCGTAATCTTAAGGGTGCATGGACAGTGGCTAAGACTGGGGTTAGACAGCGGAAAAATCGCCAGTGGATCGTTGAAATTCACGTCATATCAGTAGTGCCGCAGATCCACCGAGGCGATGTAGATTGGACTTTCATCTGAACTCGCAAACCACATTACGCGACGCCCGTTGCTGAGGTAACGAGATTGAAAAATGCCAATCGCATCGGCAAGCCGCGTCGTGTCTCCGTAATTCATTTCTCCTCCCGACATACGTACCTTTCTACATCCAATCGACCAGATCTTCGCGTAAAACAACGCTAATGTCAATCGCGTGAGATATCTCATTATTTTTCCATCATAATTAGTTTTTCTTAACACTCCCTACTCACGCGATCAAATAATATCACCTTAATCTCACACGGTCAATTCGACCCAGTCAGTTTTCAAAAAGCGATTCTGCGCCAACTATTACTCTACAGTTTTTAGAAAAATTGCAGAATATGCTTCACACTTTCTAAATCATGGACGTAAAATTGATTTTTGAAAAAAAAAATTGAAACTTACTGAAAAAAAATTCATGAAGAGGTCAAACTGCCATAAAAACGCTGGTTCTCTTAAAAAATCGTAAATGTGTCAATTTTTAATACTCTTAAGCCAAATTTGGAAGTTATACGCCTGAGAAATGCTACTTCCAGAAAAAAATGCTTCCAAATGCTCGATTCAAACGACTGACGGTCGGTACGTGTTGCACGTATCGTCAAATAAATGTTACTACTCGTCGATCCATCGATCCAATGGTGATCCTCGTTAAACCTGTCGTCAAAGGGTGTGATACGAAGCAGATCCAGTCGGAATTGAACGATAATTAGCAACCATAGGTCAGCGAAAATTCAGATATTGCGATACCTCTCAGACTCGTCGGCAACGTTTATCGTGGGATTTCCTGCGGGTTTACGGGACGCAGATGTCGGTTGACGGTCGACGCGTGTTATTTCGAAAATTCCAATCGCCTACATTACTTCGATGAACCACGTGACATCGACATATTCACAGAGCCCTCTGTCTGATTGTAAATTCGCACGAGCGAGCAATTCAAATCGATACGACGATTGTCGTGGCGTCGAAAAAATTGGAAATCACGAGGTATGCACTGTAACAAATTCTGGAGTTTATTTTCACTCCTATCACTCGGAGTTCCGGAGTGACAATTCGAAAACACTCCGTGTAGGGAGAGCAAGCGTGGAGTTTTTTTTCTCACATAATGGAAATAAAATTCTTCTTGGAACAAATTTCAAAATTCAAAACGTCCAACCCGCATTCACTCCAAAAATCACTCCCGAATTTTTTCATAGTTTAAAAAATTGCGCGGATTATTCGGCTGCAATGGGTGCAATCTAACTTCGCGTTAGTTTCTCGCATTTTCTAAGCGTCGTTCGAGCGTCGTTCACGCGACATGGGAGGAGAGAACAGAGAAAGGGACGACGATCATCCGTAGCGGGGGTGCCAGCAAAATGCGTGGGCGGTTCTATCGAACTATCAGCCACGCGATCAACTCCGAGCCAAAAATACTGGAAGCGTATCTCGATGGAGCCTGTCGCTTGTCTCCCGTTTGTACCGCAGGTAAGTATTAAGGGCTCGTCGTTCGTTCGAGGGTGGAAAGGACGTCGTAAAAGAACGTGCACATGAGTTCGCGTGTATCAGATCGATTTACGGAAGATCGTGTACGCTTTTCAACCACATGATTACCAAGCATCCGAGGCTTTGGGACGAAACGGTAAACCGGCTGCTTTCCACTCCGGTTTACGAAGCTTTTTCGCAATTGCGTGACGAAGCGAAGAACTCTCCCCTTTCCCGGCCCCATTCGTTCCGCGGCATTTCTCGCTGTCAATATCCTTCGCGACGGCGCGTAAATCTCCAGCTTTATTATAAACAAGTATTCTCACCGAGTTCCAATAACGAAATGCGAGTGAATTTCGCAACGATGCAGAGTGTTGATGTTTACGATTCATAACAGAAAAGCACACGGTGCTTATTCCCGCCGTTAAATACGACGGCGATACGCGATTGGAAAACATCAACGCAATAACCATTAGATCCAATTTGACCTGAAGAATTTATTGCAGTATCATGTGATTCGACCAACCGGAGTGGAACTCGTTCCAGCCTCGCGACGAGGCTACGATCTTACGGCGCCGAGTCGACCGTTACGATGGGATCTACGCGGACTTCATTCCGAGCAATTTCACCATTTTCCGCTAATTTCAAGGTCGACTCACGATGCTTATTATCGATACGATATGTAAATCTGTCGACGAACGATCGCTCCTAAAATAAGGGCGGCTGGATCAGGACACCCCCCCTTTGCAAAATGAAGGAAAAAATGATTCTTTATCGACCTAAGAAATTGTGTACGATGCAAAATATATTTCTTCCTATCTCAACTGCTCGGATTATTTCCATTTCACTCGAAAAAAATGCGCTTAGCTGGTCGTTTTCTACCGAATTTCTTAGGGTGGTCCGTTATAGTCCGTTTACTGTACATCATCTTAAAAATAATTGAATGGACCACGGTTATTATGTTTTCGCAAAAAAAGAAAAAAATTTGTTACCCAAATTGACACCCCGCCCTCCCCTACATCGCGCACGGAACCTGCACCGTGGCCATGGTTATGAAGATAGAGATTATCCTACACTCCACTCGAGTAACAAACAGAAGTTTTTATTTGGTGCGTAGCTTTTGCTAGAAAATGTGTTACGAAATCTCCGGCGCAATGGTCTGTTTGAAGTGGAGCGTCCGACTCTGAGCTACCTTGTTTTTTTTGTCGCGAAAATGACGTGCCCGCGGTTACTGCTGGACGGAACCATGTTCGGAACTCGTTGAGTACCGTCATCGCTTCATAATTCATGTGGATCTCCTTCGTGGGCGAGATGTCGGTAAGATGTGAATGTCGTAATAGAGGGTAACAAATTCTCAAGAATATAACTCCCAAGAGCGTGATAGCAATGGCATTTTATCCACTTACGCGGATACTCCTGCTGCAACTCGGGATTGCTACGAATATCTTATCCGTGAGAATGCAAAGAGCCGGACCGTTGGCTCGTTGTCTCTTGGGCCTCTTTGCAAAACAAGTCCGGCAGAAGACGTCTTTGTCTTTCATGTTTCCGGCAAGAGGCGAAGGAAAAAGAGCTTTGTCTTCTCGTTTTAGCCTCGACTTATTTCCAGTTGGCTTTACCGTCACTCAGGTTAGCAGAGTCAATCTCAAGTCCACTTTCGCCTCTAGAACCGTAGCTTGCCTCGGCTCCAGCTTCGCCTCGATAGCTTGGACATTTTATATCTAATATGAAAATAATAAAACTCTCCCGAAGTCGAGTGAACCGGAATAAAATCTTATGAAACGATAAACGACCCGAGATAGTGGTAAAATGTATCGGGTGGCGCCAACAACGTCCTCGGAGCAGACCGGGGATTAACCGGCACAAAGGGTCAATCCATTGGAGTCGAGCTGCATTGAAAATCCTTAGAGGCTCGAAAATAATCTCAAGTACGAAGTGCCGACCGTGTCATCTAAGGAATTGCATATTCACGACTCGTGAATATACAATGGAGAAAATATCACGAACCAAGATTAGCGTTTGATAAACATAATTACACGACACTTCTTTTGTTCGCTGGGGAATGAAATTATACACCTGACACTGCTATGTCTGATCTAAGAAAAGAAAATCTTACGGAAAACTACCAAGCAAATATAAATCTACCGAACTGAATCCGATTTCCCTCTAAAAAGGATTGAAACTAACAGTAGCAGCTCGCATTCGAGCTCCAATTCGAGTTCCAGCTCTGACTCTCCAAGATTGCTCAAAACACGAAGAGAAAAGGATGCTTGTCAAAGTATTTGCTCAACATTGCATAAAACGTGATTTGTTTGCTATGCAAACATCTCAGTTGTTGAAGTATTCGTAGTTGTTGTTGTTGTTATTGGTATCATCATCATCATCATCATCATCATTGTTATTATTATCATTGTGATTATTATAATTATTATTATTGTTAAGATTGTTGCTGTTGTTATTATTTTGAGCGCACTAGACCATCTGAAATTATAATACGCGTACAATTTCGCTCCACGGTGATGGAACAAGGTGTGAAATATTCGCGAAGTCATTGGAATCTGATTGCACGATCAAAATCTACGATGCTGTTGTCTGTGTGTGTTTTTTTCGTTGGATTTCCAGCACTGAAAGATAAGCTGTCACATCGCGATCGCGTTGGGATTGAGATGCAGGCACTTCGACTGATGAGTCTCGTTAATGTCGCGAGGCGTAAAATGAAGGGGCAGTGAAGCGTGACGACGTCGCGATAATATTTCATCACTTTGACTTCGGAATCTATCTCTGGTACCTTTCCCCCTGGCTGATGATCAGCCTCGACAAACGAGAAGGAATGCACTTGCGAGGACGATGAATAATTTTATTTGACTACCGGACACGCGGTTCGTGGTTCGAATGTCATCGTATTCCTTCCGACAAAGTTACAGAGCAAAGTCACGAGGAACGGTGATTTATTCGTTTTCACCCCGCTTCACACCGTGGAGCTGTGAAGTAATTCGCGGAGTGTAATGAACAAGAGACGAGGGGGCGAGGAAAAACGTAAAAATGTTTTATTACCTCTGAAAAAAGATCGTCTTCCAACGGCGAGAGGGATGGACGTTAATGCATTGAAATGGTCGATGGTCATCTGGCTAACCGAGTAAATCGCACTCTTGGATAATCTATATCACGATTATTTCTCGGCCAATTAATCAGTCGATGGATTTATAGAGGCGTTTTATAGGCTCTATAAATCGTTCATCGCTTTCTACTGCCTCGATCCACCCGAAACACTCGTCGATCTGCAGCACCGATATCGATGCGAGCTATTTATTTTTACTGTCAAAAATTGCGCGACACGTTTAGTGTGCGGTAAAAATAGCACATTCTGTTATTTCGTTTATTTCAAACGATCGCGAGATAAAGAGGATAAAAAACGCGGAGAAAAGCGAACGTGATAAAACCGAAATTTCGATCGCCGTTTCATCATCAGAACCCTTGGGAATATTTTATGTCCAATGAAGGATACATTCCATTACGTTTGACCATTCGTCGTTGAGCAGGAGTGGTCGGCCAATTTCTACTCATGACGGATATCAATATCGTCCATGAATCATTTACGTATCATTAGCATCAAACGGGCCGGCATTGAATTCCCTTTGTTACAGTGAAATTCCCAAAATCTTTGACTCGTATATCCACATTACGAAGGTCGCCACGAGCTCGAGCCAATTAATCTTAGGGTTCGAATACCGCGAGGACGAGGCAAGTGGCGGTATATCAGGTGGTAGTGTACCAAAGCTGAAACTTCACTGCGAAATGCAGCTCGCCTGATTATTGAACGGGACATGTAACGAAAAATGTATGCGTACTTATTCTAAAAATGACACAAAATGCACGCATGAACTAGATGATATGCGAATTATTTGTCGATAAACTCCGCTATTTTCTTTACAAATTCAGATACATTTCTGTTAAAAGTTGAGCATACATGAGAACGATGCATGAGTCATGTAAGAGTCGAGTGGCGTATATCATCGATCGTGATTGTTCGTATCCTGATTTCATTAATAGTTACGCAATTATACTGCGAATATAGATTTTATCGGATAGCTACCTTTTCAATCAACTGTTATTGTTATATTTTGAAAACTATTTCGGCAATGGACGAATGATTTGTAATTTGACAATTACTACGAAAAATATTGAAATTTAATAAAAACATTATCCGCTATGGAAGTTGTGACTATTTCTAACTGGAAATTCGTGCAATAATATGTATAGACTATAGCATGGAGCTAAAAAGGAATTTCGACGGGAGTTACGATGTACTGTGCATGTGAAAGGCAGAGTAGCGAGTTCAACTGATTTTTGTTAGTCGAATGAAATGAATTCATCGAGCTCGAACGCCGTATAATAATAAACTGGATCAATTTGATCAGCTGCTCGTACTATTTTGAGCTGTAGTTTGATCCCAACTCGGTTTATCCTAAGCCTATCGTGGCGTTATACCACGACGGAGAAAAGTGAGGATCGCTCGAGTGTGGTGACCGAGTAATCTGCAGCAGCGTCTGTCTCAATTAACGCTATAGAAACCGTGATAAGGGTCTTGATTCGGTGATACATTGGTGAGAGAAACTGGAAACCCGTTTAGGCTGCCTCAGTCACATCAGAGCCGAAGGAAGACACCGGGAAATCTAATTACGTGGATACAAGCCAAGCAATGTATAATACGAGGGAAACTCATTAATTCCACGTGGACATCGTGGTACCCGACTGAATCGGTTGATCTATTGGCTGACTCGAACACGAACCTCTACTTTTTCCGAACTCCCTTCGGCTCGACTTCTTCGTCGGGAAGATTCAATGTCCGATGTAGTGCACCGAGTCCGAATGGAATATGTTTTAACCCCGACGTGGCAACAATTTGTTCACGTTTATACGATCAACGCTCGGGAAAGAACCCCGCACTATCCATAGGGGATTTGGGTTTCGGTGATTTTTTTTTCTAACTTGGGGCAAAACGTAGGTTTTGACTTGCTGATCAAAAGAGTCCGTGAGCACAAGGATCAGAAATGCCATCTACACCTTGTAAATGACTTTCGAAGGTCGTTATTTGTGGGTGGACGAGCTGGCATAACACCATGATATAACAGTGATATTCAATTTAAATAATAATAACCTTTAGGTAAGAATGATTCCCATTATTATTATTATTATTATTATTATTAGTATTTTTATTTTTGTTGTTGGAGCCGTGCTTTTAGTGGCTTATTATCATCACAATCATCATCATCATCATCATTATCGTGGTCAAGTGCGTGCCGTCACACTGCCCTATCCATTCGACCACACATGCACATATACACACATACGCACGCGCGGCTACACCTAGAAGCACACACATACACACATCCACGTACACTATATAACCACCCACCCCCATTCATACGCTTAAATAAACAATTTTGATGCGGCAGAAGTCTTCGCAAAGTCCAGTAGATGAGGGTAGAGCAAATAACGACCTTCGGAGGTCATTTCCAAGGTGCAGATGGCATTTCTGACCATCGTGCCCACCGGCACTTTTGATCAGCAAGACAAAACCTACATTTTCTGACGAGTCCGAAAAAAATTCGCCGAAACCCAAACCCCGTAAGGATAGTGCGGGGTCTTGTTGGCTTTAATTTCGACGATGCGAGTACGATTGGTAAATAGAAATTTTAAACGACTATTATATTTCCTGAGGTCTAAGATTGAGGAAATGGAGTGCTTGTTCCCTTATTTCCCACCGGAGATTAGAAGATGTTTTCTTGTTATTTCTGTCACGCGAGCCGAGTATACCTTCCAACCTATTCGTGAAACAATATTTGTATAGCATCTCAATATAATTGTTGAGTGACGTCTAATTATAGCTGCCGGTTAATGACCTCACCGTTAGAGGCAAACTCGTACACGCGATAACTCGCAAGTCCAAGGATGAAATTACATTGCACAGCCCTGAATGTGTTTTTTGATGGAGATAATTTCCAACACTTGGATCTTTTTTCATTAGTCAGGCGTTGCACTCAGAAATTAGCAGCCTACAGTTTTCCATCTCACAGTCAGAGTGCAAGCCCTGCCTGACCACTGCAAATACGATCTTAATTTTACTTCCGATCGAAAACAGAATCCAAAATAAACGACGATCTTATTCCTTGTAAAATTTCGTGTGCTCTAATGACATATGATACGTGATACGTGATACGTAACTTGGCATCGAAAGTACTGACCCGGAAGTAAGCGGACCAATGTTTGCGAAAATAAGTATGTTCAAACATAAAATCCATTCATCGTTGTGCGTCGACTACCTCAAAGTATTTGTCCACAGCTCTTTTGAACAAAAAAACGTATGTCATACTAATTGGTAGATAATCTTGGTTATTTTGGCAAACGGCCACTTATTAAAATCAGTAATAACGATACCAGCATCGATCGTACGCAAACAAATCCGATGAAAATCAATTTGTCAGCTCCGATGATTAATTTAAACTCGAAAATACAAAAATAATCCGCGTACCATTGCTAATAATTTCACAACTCACCGTATACTCGGCCCGCAGTATCGTCTGACCGAAGGGACTTTGTACTACTGGAAAACACTGCTCCTGCTACTCACTCGCAGCTCCGTCGTACCGCCGCGTTGTTTTATTGGAAGCAGGTGAGAAAAGCTTATTCGAAACGGAAGCGACGCGACGTGAGAATGCAGATATGTACGTATCTTTTTGAAAGCTTTTCGTGTTTTTAGCTTCGAACGAGTATGCGTCGCCCGAAGCGTCGTAGAAATTCCGCCGGATCTAAGGATATCGTAGAATTTTCCAACGACGACAGAAAGACATCAAACGAAACGTTTCCAGCGCATTCAACAATAAGTAAGACGACAGAGAGTGTTTTGTGCCCGGCGGGTGGTTTTAGAGTTCGTCAAAGCGAAACGTTGTCCGACGATGCTCTTAGCGCATTGATCGATAAATTGTTCGGTTCGTTGGCCACGTCCGTTATTCCCTCCGACATCCTTTATTTTGGCGGCCAAACGCGATTGATCGTGCGAGCGAATCCGATTGGGTTTGATTCGAAATAAAATCATCTTCGCGAACGGAATGGGAAGTTCTCCGGTCATTTGCAACCCAAACTCGCGGTACAACAAACGGCGGCTGCCGAAGACTCGGGCTTTGCAAAGGAACCATCGCCTCAAGTTTTCCCACCGCAAGAACCTGCCACTGATGAAACGTCGTAAATTGGTTCGATCCACGCTGAGTCAACCCTCGTTACGGGATCCGGAGAACCCAACGGTATAATAGAAGGCGAACGTCCAGACGAAGAAACCGCGGAGCATCCGTGGCAAGAAAATTGGTCACGAAGGAAGTTAGCTTTGATGGCGCCAGAGATGTAGCTCGTACTTCTCGAGGGTCCGGGTAAATCGCCACGGTGGTCCGTTTATTCTTTCATCTTATATGCCGTATCTCCATTAGCGGAATGTCTTTCGCCTATATAATACGCGTCGTATAACTCTGATTATACGACAAAAGTTTCAGAAATGACGGCACGAGTGAGCCGAATAACCCGATTAAAATTACACGGATCGCGTATCGATCGTTGTCGGCAGGTAATTCGAAGTGTGACGTCAATTTCCACGCTACGGATATGTATGCCTCGCTTGCATGTATTACGAGCAAATGAAGATTTCTCTCGTGGATATTAAACATTCTATGTCGTAATAACCTGAGTGCCACGAAAAACTTTTTTCATTCCTGCCAAAAACATTATTTTACGATAAGGTTCCTTATTACATACCTGTACTTCGTGGCTGTAAAAAATTAATTTAAGACCTACATTTCCCCGATGTTGCAACCTTTTTTACGGCATTACGTTTCCATCAGGCAAATGAGCTGTGTCACTCGACATGGAATGAAAATGATGTATTTGTGAAACAGAATGTTAACGGCGTTGAAATCTCGGTGAATTTTTGGAAAAATTGAATACGTCGACCAGCTGGACAAAACTTTTGGATAACGCGGAGAGAAAGAAATTATGCCCAAGCTGCTCGTTACCTGAGGTGGAATATTCATTGATATTCGATTCGTTCGTAGCTCGTCAATAGAAAATAAAATTGACTAGCGAGCATCGATTTTCTCTACGAAATTTCAGCAGTTTTTTCCAGAACGCCAATATTGTGTCGAGAGAGTCGTGGTAGTGAAACTTCGAGAAACGTCGCGTATTCGTAATTTGTCCATTATTCGTCGTGGAAAAAATTTCTTTCAACATCGATCAAGTTACCGATATCGTTATCCCGTCAACGGAACTTTGCTACGGACACTCGAGGAGAAAAAATCACAAAGGCGCGTGGGTGTGTTGAGAAAAGTCGGTAAAAATCGATCGAGTTGGATTTTGTCCGCGAAGTTTTACCGCGGCACGTACATCTATTAACATAAAATAGTTCATTTTGACGCGGTCACATTCTAAGTAGGAGGACTAATTTACCCGAGTCGTGTGCGAGTTCGTGTACAGCATATTTTATTGCACATTAACTTCATCCTCAAATATTGGCATATGAAATTCCAACGAGCGTGTTCATTCGGATCGTATTCATTAAATTAAGAACCACCTGGTGTTGGTAACGCTCGTGATGTTCCTCGGCCAATATGCAGTCTAATCAACTTAGCGCCCGACCATACACCATTTTACTTAACGCGTCACTCTATCCATTTTGGTTGGTACTCAGTTGAGATTCGGAAAATAATATACAGCCATTTCATAGCCAAATGAAAAGGGTCGTTGACAAAGCAACGTATACGCCACATTTTTTAATATCAAAATGTCATTTTACCCGGGGCGAATCTGACTGGAATTATTAATTCTTCAAACGAGGATGGTTCCTCTTTGTTCGCCTAACGACGCAATTACTAAAAGGTTGTTCACATTTTTCCAAAGAGTGAGAAAAATTTTGACCAAATGAATAGCCTACGCGACGTGTAATCGCCGTGACGCGGGAGACGTACTCGTCTTCTTGCTTTATCAGGTCCATGAAAAATGACTGACATTACGAATTCGCCGGGAATTCGTACGACCGTTCTTCGAGGGAGAACGCTTTGTAAAAAAATTAGTAAAACTCGCGAAAGGATTAGGATGAAATACAGTACTCGCGCTCGTCGATCTGTGAAGTAATCGAACACTAACCGAATGATTAACGTACGAGGTTGTCGGACCGAATTCAAGTAGAACCGTGTAGCGCGAAACGATCGACT
This sequence comes from Arge pagana, assembly GCA_963969455.1. Classification (NCBI taxonomy): domain Eukaryota; kingdom Metazoa; phylum Arthropoda; class Insecta; order Hymenoptera; family Argidae; genus Arge; species Arge pagana. The sequence continues at coordinate 9,414,408 of OZ018313.1, forward strand.
CGCACGGCGCACCTTTGTTTGAAGATAGGAGTGGCCGAAGTTCGTCCTAATGATAATTGTTAATAACGCGTCGAAAAGCGGAAGGCCTTTATCCAAGTCAAAGACACACGGTTAAACGAGCCAGCTCAACTGCTCGGATAACACGATTTCGACTATACGTTCCATTTGTAGGGAGTTTTAGGGAGGATAATATTTCTTGGTGAAAACTCACCGTATCCGCTTGCCTGTAATGTTTCGTTTTGAATTTAGGTAATGAGAGTGATCGTAATGAAAAATGTATACTCCAACGTGGGCGTATGAAAAATTGCTATACTGAATTATCCCTCATCATGAACGGCGGAAAATTCATTACTTATCTCTCATTCGCAATTAAAATTCATGACTCATCGGATGTTGGCTCTCGACTTTATCCTGTATTTTCGGAAAGTTTTAACTTCGTCCTTCAACTCCTAGATGCATCATCTGCTCGAACCAGGTGACCAAATTATCGTGATCATTGTGCAGATCGTTTTCTTTGGTATCGAATAGATCGTTGCTGACGAGCACGTCGAGTGAATTTGCAAAAATGCTGAATAGCTGTACAGCGATTATCCTAGGAAATACGCAGAGATAATCTATTTCGTATTTTCTCTGCCGAGTTTGGAGAGGTATTCTTGTTATTCGTATTGCGAGCAGAGACAAGGAATCGTGGACAACCAAATACATACGGAAATTTAGAAGCGAGTTTTTTTTCCTTCTGATTGTACTATACATATATATATATATATATATGAAGAGGTCGTTGGTTTTAATGAAATCTTGATAACCACGCCAGTGCTCCCTCAGTATAACAAAGCGTAGCTTTTAGGGCAGGTCGTTATCAAACGTTGCATGCCCTACGTATCCCCATCACTCTCGTCGATACTCTGGTTCGTCCTGGAGGCTAAAAAGGCGGTGGTTAACTGCCAAGTCTCGGGGAGAAATCGTTTTCGATTTTCTGGGATGAGATGCACAGCGTTTCAAATACGCTATTTTCAATCGCATTTGACGACTCCGTTCTTGCTTCAAATTGCTCTCGGAAATAGTACACATTTTTTAACTCAGTCGCGATGTCGTAACTATAATTTTTTTCCTATAGATTCAATTTTGCACAATTTTTCAAATCAGATCACGCAAATCGTTGGGAACTAATATGAACGAATATGAAAATATGTAAATAAATAGCGTCTTCGCGGATTCTTCTACTGCAATAGCATTTGGTTTTCTGGTTCTTGATTCTCCGAGCACAAGTCAAGTATGGCTGTAGAAATAGTTCCCACCAATGCTGTGGGGTGCCTGAAGGAAAAATCGCGACACGGCGACGAGCATGAAAGTTTGAAACTTTAATTCCTGTATGCAAGTGTACCTGGAAGAAGTATGGTCGCTCGCGGAATTCTCAATTATTTATCAGGAAGATTCTCTTGAAACAACAGAAATCCGTAGGGGTTGGAGGTTATTCGTCGCATCGTACGTATGGCAGTCAAACCACTTTTGCGAATTGAATTGATCAGAATTTCATATGTTCAGCCACAAAATGATAACGGGTTCGTATATATGTATATGCTGAATTAGGGTCAGGATAGCCCATTTGTAGAGAAGAATCGATCCTTCGTTCTGTCCATAATTCCGTCTTAATCTTACTTTGTACCTTACAGACAAGGCTCGCGGCGAATCATTCTAATTCATTAAGAATGAGGTAATCAGAATTGTTCGGGAAGAACGAGAAGTAACAAATTTGAAATAATAGACCACGCAAAAAAAACTTGTGGTACATTTTGCATAGGATACTACTCTCTTTCCTACGTGAAAATTATTCATGCTGTACAACGATTTTCTAAAATTCATTTTGACTCAATGTGAACATAAAAACTGTAGATTGTTTAGATCAAGGGTTTACGATTTATTGTTGTGTGGAATCCGGAAATGTAGGTTTATAGTTGATCGTTTTTCAGTTCATTGGTGTTCAGTTTACGAGTCACCTGTTTTATGGGCTAGTGATTTACGAAATTACCGTTCATGAGCTTACGGCTGATGAGATTTTGGAACAGAGTTTATGTGAACCAGAACATTATTCGACGTGTAGTTTACAAAAGGTACAAATTAAAATTCTAGGTGCAGCGATAACGTTGGCCATAGAAAAAAAAGTGAAAAAAGCAGGAAGTCACATACGCGTGATTGGACGACGATAGTGTTTTTTTTAACATTTGGTAGAAGAATCACTGGAGGCAAACTTGTAAAGTACCCAATCAGATTCATGTCGTCTTAGATAACACTCTATTCTGTGAAGCAATACCTAATCTCAAGACATACTTGAAACGGGTGTATATTTCGACGTACAGAGTTTTATTGCCATAGTTGAGATTGCTGCGTAAACAGAACTGTATAACGATGGATGAGAAAGTCCTTCGTCTAGATGCAACTGCTTTAGATTGTATCGTAAATTTGCTCGGAGGTTAACGGCAAATGTCTGCGAAACTACTCAGTACGTATCCTGGCACCAAATAATATTCCAACAATCATCTCTCTGCTCCGAGACTACGACGTATGTTCATCTCGAAATCATATATTCGATCGGTCTTCAATTCGTTTTACATTTGCCTTCATGATACCAGTACGACTATCAGCTGTAAACCGAGAAAGTGATTCTATTGCTACGGAAAATGAGACTGGATGAACCGGCAATTGCATAGCTATTCTTGAAGCAACAAGTTGAAAAAACAAACAAAATATTGCTTTCTGCTGAGAAAAAATCCATTTTTTGTCCATACATGTTTTCTCGTAATGCTTGGCTCTAATTCACTGTGGAAAACGCTAATGTAACGGATGTTGGTAGCTCTGAGTAAAATAAGTAAAGAGGTACTATGTAACATAGGAATCATAACTATGGTACATGGTAACCAAGATTTTCAAGCGAGAAAAGTCTTTTGACGGATTAATTTGCCCCATTCCAAATGATAACGTTGGCTATGGAATTTATTCTTTTTTTGTATATTTCAGTTTAATATGTTTTATTTATATGTTTATTCATTTTTCAATAACTAAAGTTATATTCAGCGTAGTTAAGGGGCGATGGTACTGAGATTTTCGACCAAAAGTACCCGATAATCGATTTTTCGTTTTTCACTTAAAAATAGTCTGGAAACCTTCCCCCTGCCATTCGTTGTGAACATTATGGATAACTCGTGTAACACGATCTGTACGATTTAAATTACTTTTTCCGTGAACTTTAAAAAGACGTGTTTCTCAAAAAGGATCGAAATAGCTCTCGATGACGTGCGCGCAAGACGCGCTTGAGTAAAATAGTGAAACAAATTTTAAAACATGTATATCCTCGTAACCCGCTTATACCTAATTTTCGAACCTAAATTCCTCACCTAGTACCTAACCTCGTTCCCATACCCAATCGCACCCCAACACCCGCTGAAACCATGGAAGTTAAACCAGTGGCTGGACAATCTGGAATAAAATACTTGACGCTACGGCATCTTTTTTTCAATAATCACAATCATAAAAGAAATAACATTCATTAACCAATTTCTTGCAACAAATACAGCTGCCGTATATGGGCTCGTCTGAAACTCAAGATTTGATAGGAGTACCATCTCCTGTTTTTAGTCTTCTTGTATTCACGCGCTTGGCTGCGTGGATAATCAGCGCGCACATTTTTTGTCACGAGAGCTATGTAACATGGGACTGAGTATCATACCACATGGCTTTGATTCCTATACGCTATAGTAGGGTATACCATTTATTGCCGACCACGTAAAATAGTGACCGTTACCAGAAAAATGGCAACGAGTCCCATTCAACGTAGTATGATTTACGATTTTGTATAAAATGAGTCTGGTTACTATGTTAACATGGTAATTATTACGATTTTTTCGCTACCACAATAGTGATATCGAAGCTGTCGAGGTTAATATCGGACGCGTAAACTATCAGGGATGAAATACGCCGAATGCGCAGTGGAATGATTACCCATTACAGGAATTGAATGTTGAAGAATGATTCGTCGTCCGATAAAGTGGTACAATATTCAACGATGTGCGTACGTTACGACGAATGACATTAGAATTGCGTGACGTGACGCGTGATTTCCGAGACGAGAGGGAGGCCGCACAATTAATGATGCATACGAGTCTGGCAGCGTAGAGATTTGTATCCCAAGTAATATAGGGGCATGTGTAAAACATTCTCCTTTTATGGCACCTACTCGACTGAAAACGACCCGGTCGTTAGCTCTACAGCCTCGGGGTAGCTTTGGATTGATGTTGTCAAGGCCAACCTCCTGAAAACGTCTCTCGTGAGATCGGTGTAAATATATCTCACTTTTTACGGCGACACGTGGTAGAGCCTGGGTGAAAAAAGAGAAAAAGGGCAAAAAACCGTTATCCTGCTCTGTTTTTCTTTTGTTATGCTCAGCGATGCTGGACCCTGTCGACGTCTTCGGTGATAAGCATTCCTGCTAGGCTTCAGACTTTGCGAGGAATTTTTTCTTCGAGGTTGTTCCCTGTCCCGACGTGCCTCGGACTCTGCCGTCAATAACGGATGTCTCGCTGGTACTGGATTTAATCGTATTACCCAAGGTGACACGGTAAGTCGATAGAACGAATAAAAGCAAAATCCGCTTTCCTACGCATATCCATTAGGAGATGCGAAATCTTTTCGAGTAGAACGATAAGTCCGTTGGAGAAAGGATTCAGTTGCCAATCAAAACTTCGAGACGTTAACGATTCGAGTTGATAATAGAACGGCGAAGTACGAGTCCAGAAACTACCTCGGATTGCCGATAACTTTGAGGAATCTGTTGAGAGGAATTACCAAGGGAAACATTTATTTCCGTTCGTGATCGGATCCTACTTAGAAATAGCACTCGCAGAGGCAACAGATTGGCGAATCTGTTTGCTATTTCTTGCGCGGCAAGGGGTTAGCAGCTTCAGTTCTGATCAAAGACACGGTTCGTTTGATCAAAGCCGCGGAGATTCCCAACTAACCAAGTTCTTATCGAACCGAAACGGATTATTAACAGTTTTGATGGGAGACCTCCGCGGTAGGATGAACTGTAAATAAGTATCGTGCGACAGGCCCACTTTGGGGACTTGGAAGATTTCGTAGATGAAATTCGCAATGAGCCAATAGATCGTCTAGTATATGGGACCAAAAGCACGATGCAGCGTTTGCAGATTTTCGACCCTTTTGTCAGTTGTTTTGCGAGTAGTATTGAGGCGAATGAACGAAGTGAAGTTAGCTTACGATCTTTGGTATTCGTTTCTGCTCACAGTGTTATCGTTTCCCGATTTCTTGGCCAAAAATAGTAAAATGGAAGGTTGGCATTTCAGATATTTTTCTTTATGATCTTGTAGAGGAGCTTTGGGACGCAAGAATCCCGAAGGATAGGTTCCTCAGTTTATTACCCGTGGCTTGGGACCATTGTAAAAGTTGTGTTCGGAGCAGCTGCACGTGTCGCGCGCTCTCCGCCCTATCAACGAAGCAATATTCTTCAATGCGTATTTTCATAACTAGTGCATATTTGTAAAGAAAAAAAAAACTTGGAAGTTGTTCTTAAAGGAATGTAGCTTACACGTGAGCGTTTGAAAGATAATGAATTCAAATTTTTAAGCGAAGAATGCCCTTTACACTGTAGTCTGTTAAAATCGCGTTTCATTTCCATTTAAATAAATTTCGGGCAGACTTATAGTATTCGCATAGATAATGTAAAGTAAGGCATTAGCTTTCGATGTATTTCAAAATTAACTGCACGTATTTGCCTCCGCACCATTAGCAGCTGTTCCAGTTGTGTCGCGCGCTACCTATTAGCCATAATAGTAGTTATAAGTCATACTAGTTAATTACAAATATTTATCAATGTAATTACTTTTTTTGTCAATCTTTTATTCTATTATGCAATAAAAATGCCCTATTTAAATAAAATATGACTACTATTCCCATTCCAGCTGGGCATATGATTTTTAGTTTCCAAAAATATTTCCAATCCTACCCCATTTTAAAATTGAAAAATGCAATTTTATTTTTATCATCACATCGTGTAGACAAATACGTCAAATTTTACTGCGTCAATAATTAACCATTTTCAAACAAAAATGGCGCCCGTTTTGAGTCTGCTATTTTGCATTTTTGAAAACAAATTCAATTTTTGAAATCAGCTACCCAAAAATCTCTGGTCTACGAATTTTTAGCCCACGCTAATGACAAAACGTATTTGATGATATCTTGTTCAGTCATCAAGGTGAGTTCTGTGGGCGAGATTACATCGCGACCAGTCAGCTTCTCAGTATTCTGGTGAGTATTTTCGTAAATGAGATGCGATGTACGTATTTAATATTTCGTACTTGAGAATACTCAGAATTTAGATGCGGAATGCATCATTTCTTCGTGCTACGTTGTATTGACGATTTATTAGCTGAAAACTAAAAAATTCTCATGGCAATTGAACGGTCAAGAGATCAAGCGTTCCCTCGGATCCCCGATACTGGATATTCTTAAATATTTTTTTTTGTCTGTGTCATTTTAGATAAGTATAAGGAAGACCTAAGCTAGAGCTTAAGCCACTCGTGTAAGATTGGATGCAAAAAAATGTTGCGTCAAAAAATAATGTAATTTCGATCTTCCCGAGTCGAAGCACTCATATGCGGGTGAGTTTGTCATTTGTAAATCAGCAGGTGAGGAGCGAAGAGTGGAGCACGTTCCGATAAGTTAATCGACGACCCGCGATGTTAGAAACGGCCGAGGCGATGGGCGAGGAAACGTCAAAACGTCCGAAGATTACGCAGGGGTACGAAATAGGGTGGAACTGTTTCTGACAGGGATGTTCAATTGATGGGTTATTCGGTATCGAGGTGAGATTGGTCCAGCCGTTTCGAATCATCTTTTTTGACGGAAACGAAGAAATCTACGCGATTTGTCTCCATGCGACGTTACGTGATCTGTGGTCAAAATTGGAAAAGGTTGGAGGGGTTTTATCGAATCAAACGTGATCTATAGCAATTTGTCGATTGACAAATGCGATGGATCATCGTAAAATTCTGCGCGTATCCCCAAACGATCGATAAAAATCTTCGAGACGCTACGATGAGATTCAATTTCACCAGCCGTTCCCGCGGGATATCTCCGTTTATCTGACCGCTGCAAAAATCTGAGCACTGCTAGAGTGCGAAAAAAGAGAAACTGATTTTCCAGCATCGATTAACAGTTTGGAAATGTAGGATTCGTTTCGCACTACGCATCAAAAAGCGAATGAACTTACAATCAGATAAATATGATACAATTCGTCTCGCGAGCGGACTCAAATATATCTTCATTGGTGTTTCTCCTGCAGCTCGAGCATTGCGAAATGCATTGTCGAGGCTAATTGACATCTGTCCGGTTTAGAAACAGAATCCGCGACAAATTTATTGATTTCTGCGCATGTCGTGGAGATCAAACGAAATTTATGGCGATATGATGAAAATCTATGATGAAAAACGAGGATGGAATTATTTCCATTCTTGCCCTCTGTGCAGCATTATTTGATCTTGCGCGCTCGAAAGCTTCCAGTAACGCTATTCAAACGCGACGGGAAAACTTAGTACGATTATTTACACCTTTGCGATGCGTATCAATTGCAAATACCGTTGGCTTTCCAATTATGACGACTAATACGAAACGACGCGCCGCGTAATCGTATCTTCTTTGGAATTCCGTTTGAAACGCCTCCGGAATATACATCCTGGAAATTGGATCTGTGCGAGTAATATGAAAGCTGTTGTACCGCGAAAAATTATCTTCTCGATGCTACTGAAAAGTGAGCGTCGTCTCGTTGAATGATTTTCCATTTTAGAATTAGCACATCCGTGCCTATTATATTCTTACATTCGTATTTCGCTGGCGTTACTTCTGCAAGAAAATTCACCGCGACACGCCGGATTCCGAATTTCAAAAAAAAAAAAAAGTTCCAACGTTAGAATAATTCGTAGACCAAAGGTTGATCTACATTATCCGCGTGAACTTGTTTTTATTTTTTGCACGTATACTCGCAGTTTCAGTTGGTGGTTGCAGAATCACGCGCCGTTTCTTTCCTACGCAAATCAAGTTTATACATATACGAAGAGCGACGGTAAACTTCCGAAGAACACGCGCTGCGCTTGCCCCTCGTGTTAGAGCGAATCCTTTGAAATTCGTGTTTATCCCATTTATTTCTATAAACATAAAAAATTTGATAACGTTTCGAACACAAGTTGCGAATTCTTGACAACACGTATTTTTGATCACGTGAAGTTTTCCCCTAGTAATAATAGTTTCCAGAAAAATGACGAACCTCGACAACCAAACGTCCCAAACTCGAGGTAGTCGGCTACTAAATCCCGTTTCTTACGAATTTCTTCAAACTTCGGCCGTAGCTTAAACAAAATTCTATGAATAAGTAGGTCGAGATTCAAACCTACCGAGGGTCAACTAATCTTCACACATCGTAGACGTTTTTCTGAGTTATTTATAATAATATCAAGTTATTAAGTTATTTATAAATTCAGATCTAAAGCGCGCGACAGAATAGTTATACAGTAAGGTTTCATTATCATTTTAATTAAAACTGTACTTTTCTAGATAGCTCTACAATTAATGGAGATTCGCGCTTCGGATCAACGTTATTCGAAAAAACGCATGAAACTCGATTTTCAAATTTATGCTCAAATTCTTAGGTGTAGGGTGGCAGAATGAACGAGTAGAATGAGTTTGAAAAAAGTTAGAAAAAGGAATCACATTTGCGTTATTAGCACAGCAAAATATGTAGGTATACGTTGTTTCAAAGGAATCACTAGGTTATTAGTACGAGCTTAAAACAGAGTAAACACTTTTTGAAATATAACGCTCGTTGCCACGCGTAGCTCACAATTCATATTTGCGTACCGCGTAGAGGTGATTGTACTCGTCTGAAACAAAAGCGGCGGTTTGATTGTCCTCGCGCGAAGAAGCCAGCCATAACTTTCTACAATTAAATGGGGAAGATTGGAAAAATTATTGTCTCGAAAATCGTGAGGATTCGTGAATTTCATTCGAAAAGGTCGCTAAAATAAACTGGTAGATCGCATCGCACGGTGAGTCGCATGAATTGGCAACAGCAAATCAGCGATGAAAATTGACGTTTGATCCGGGAATTTTCAGGGGTACTAATGCGACGATCGAATCTATCCGATTCGAGAGGATCCGATCTTCAATAATCGTGACGCGACACCGTGTCGCGGGCGTCGCGTGATTGATCGATAAATTTTAAACGTGTAAGCAAATACGCCGGTCACACGTCGGTGTCGAATCGTGGTCGAAGGACCCTGACGTATAATCCCTGTCATCTCTCACCTCAAATTTGGGGGCGCAAATTCGAGGCGCGCAATTACCTAGAAAATCCACTTCTGTCGACCCCAACAAAAAACTAATGGAAACTCTAGAAGGCTCCGAGGCGAGTTTAACTTGCTCTTTGTTACCGCTTAACCTGAACTAATCTTGAAACAGTAGCTCCCTCGTTACTCCCGACTTTCGGCGGCGACTTACGAAAGTAATGCAGAATGTAATTAAAAAATTGTTGATTCTCCGCTGCAACCTCGCCGGGGCTGACTCGACTCTTTCCATCTCTGCGATGGAATTATTTTTTAAAACCTCCAGAGACGCCGTTAAAATTCACCGGCTAGCCTCTGCCGTCTAATAGCATCGCGGTGTTGTCGAACTCGCAGCTCTTTGAGATTCCTATGATCTCACTTCCGGCAAGTCTCTCAGAATTATTAAACGAGATATCGACGGCCCTTAGCGGATTATAGCCTCAAAATACTCGGCACGAAAAGTATGACCATAAACGAGCTAATCGTGAATAAAAGCAACAATACACTTCTTCTTCGCATAAAAGCACCAAACTCTATTCCATCACGAATACTAACACCAACAATTTTTTTTTATTTTGTTCTATCTGATAAATATTCGAGGGCTTGGAAACAATTTTCTCTTAAATTACCTTCCATGAACTACACGCGTGCACATATTTTTGTATCGAAATATATCGGCGGCATTCCACGCCAACCTCGATCATTTCCGAATCATTTCATGTTTTTTTTCTAACATTCTACTCGTTTAAAAACGCGACCTGAATTTTTTTCAAATTTTTTTAAGAGTTTTTTTTTTCTGAAATGTAACATAAATTGCGCATGCCTTGAAATGACTACTATATTGATTACTCTTCAGCACAATAATTTTTTCCTATTACATACTCGAGATATCAACACAGAAGTTTCTTATCAATAAAAAAGGTCTGTCATACTTCTATTCGTGAGAGTGTTAGTTTGATGCTTTTAATCGAGGTATTTTCATTTTTTGTGCTAATATTCGCGGCCATTACAGTCTGAACATTTTTGTATCCGTGTATAGTCGAAAATCGGTGCTATAATTCTTGTGCTTGCATTCTTAGAAATAACATTTTCAATAAAATATAATATAACTCGTCGTGTGAAACTGCCACATTAAATTTCTCACATCTCCAAGCAAATATGAAAACCTCCCTTTCGAGTAGTGCTATAATTTGGAAGTTTTCGCTTTAAATTGTATACATTACGATTCCAGTTTATTCGGAGCAGAAAATCTAGCCGTAATTCGAAATTAGTTTTGCCTCGGACGCGTAACGTGATTTGGGAGCCGCCGTAACCTGAAGGGTCACGTAAGCCAACGTGGCCACTGGTAGCCTGAAACAAACGCGTTATGCGATGGGGGCGATCGAGATAAGGTACGAGGATTAGGAACGAATGCGATTAAATATTAGTTCAACGTTGCTGGTTTGGTATGCAAGGCTATCTGAAGCGAGTATATCGCCACCCTCTGCTCCTACCCTCATCGCGGCAGGGGATTCTTGCGGTGAGATCCGGATCGAATTATCGAAGCGGTACCTATACCTAGAGAGACCCATCGAGGATCGGAAGATGGAAAGGAAAATGTGAGATGAAGTAAAGATTCTTGGGCTCCGTGCGTAAGTTTTGCTCCGTCTTCCTCCGAGCATTTCGTTCGAATTTCCAGAATACATTCACGCGGCCCGACGCGACAGGCATCTTTGATCTGCACGCTCATTTTTTTCTTCCTCGTCCTCTGCATTTTTTTCCGACTTGCCTTTTACTACTGTTAAGCAAATAATATTGTACCACGTATATTCGGAACATTGTCGTCCGTTGCTTCGTGACGTCTCTCCCCTGTATTCGGCCGAAGAAAGCTCGCGGAGTCCAACCCCTTGTCGTCGCGCGCGTATCACGTCATTTTTCGAGATTCAATTTCGAACGCTCGTAATTCACCGGAGAATTATTACTCGCACCTGCGATCCGAAAATTTCAAATAACGGACACGTGCCGGCTATCGTCGGCCTGTGATCTTGATTTATTTGTCAAACTTTTTACACGGTCACTCGCCTCGTTGGATACGGCAGCTCGGTATCAACGTAGCATGCCTCGAGCTCGAACGCGACTACGCCACTCGGTATCGACACCGATTCGCAAGAGAATTGTCTCGCGAGAGTTTGTAACTCGGATCACAGCCCATCGTACTTTAATAATTGTACCTCGAAAAAGCGAGCTTTCGCGTACTCCGCCTCGAGCTTAATTACGGCTCGCGTTCCCACATTTCACAAGATCCACCGGAAGCATTGTTGTTCTATTCGACGAATCTCGTGCAACTACTTCTCGAACTCGCATTCGCAGACTCTCTCATTTCGCAAAGCGTCCCACGGCCGCGAATACTAACCTCGCTTCTCCGCAATAATTTCCCGCGTCACGCATTTTTGTTTCCACGAAAATCTAATCCTTTCCACGACTAATAATATCTCGCGCGAAATTTCAGTCCTCTCGTCATTCGCAATTTGATTTTCGTACGTCTCGAAGCTTCCGAACAGGTTCGATATTCGTGTGCTTTCGAGTAGCGTTCGAATCGCTTGATCTATCCAATTGGCGAGTGTACGGCATGATTTACATTTCCCCCTTGTCAATGGTATGTTCGATAGAAACGTGAAATAATGGCGCGTCGCGCGGAGTACATAAAATATCAAATAGGTCTCTGATCTGCGATAATGAAAGCTGGATTCATTTGAATTTGTAACGAGGATCTCGGATTGTAGAGAGCAAACGCGAAGTGCCACTCTCGCTATGAGAAAGGTGGCCGCTATATTTTCTGTCTGCTTCGCTGCATCGCAGAACTTTCTTAGTTCTGGGAAACTGCAACGAGTTGGCTCCGTTGTAGTTACGTTAGAAGCCGAGTTTTATGCCATTTCATTAGCGTGACATGGATCTTAGTCGGGATAAGAGTATTTTGAGCGCGATTCCACCATCGAGATATCCGAGAGGGTTGCCAGCTCTTCAAGTAACCATTCATCTCGAGCGCTCGGTTATCACTATTCATTTTTCATTCTCCTGCTTGATGATAAACTATATTCTTCTGCAAGCGACTCGCGCCAGATTTAATCAACGTTGCAGAGAAATATGCGATCTGCAGCAACAAAATCGCGACGACGATGAACGCGCGACGTACATCACTGTTGCGTCCGCGCGCCTTGCATGTTTCTTATAACCTCGTTGCTACCATTAATCAATTTTCTAGCGCATCCCTAGCAGACTATGACATCCGACTCCACTTGAAACATCGAGCGCGCGTACGTCGACGTTCCTTCTGATGAAAAAAAAACGAAAGACGCGCGGTAAGGTTTAATTTAATAAAATCATCGCGATGTACCGAGTCGCGTTCCGAAATTCAATCATTGGGAAAGCGCGATTAATAAATATCGATCTACCGGGAAGTGAAAACCAGAGACGACGAAATGCAATTTTGACGATCATCGTATTCGAAGGAGAGACGCGAAAGTCCCGAGAATTTCTGTGCTCGGTGTCTGGCTCGAATTATAGCAATCGTAAAATATGTATTTCCAGGTACGATATAAAATTCAGAATCTCACGCGTCGCACCGTCTGGCGACGGAATCTCGTCGATTGCTCTGCGAGTCGACAGTCTTGAAAATAAATATCGCTCGTCACGCCGTGAACATCGTTGAAGAAGCTGCGCAGCTGGAAGCGTATGATCCTTCAAGGAGTTAACATATAGACGTTGAGGAAGATAGAAATTAAGGCAGCAGCGACGTCGCGGTGTTATCACTAACGACGCGGCGTCCGCGACGCGGGGCTCTCAAATAACTCGCGTTGAATAAATATGATGTAATTTTAATGTGTTAATTATCACTAATGACGTTCCAACTTTCAGTCACGGTTTTACGTGTGGCATTTATATTCCGCGCGTTCCTGCGACCATGCGGGTCGTATTTTGCATCCATTGACTAGATTTATATTAGTCTGTAGAAAAATATGCACAGACTTGGACAAGTCAGAGATTTGTAAGTTCTCTTTCATACGCAGGCACGTAGTGCCGATTTTATACAGGAATATATATGTAGTTGTTCGTATTTTTATTTTTAAAAAACGCCTCCGTTTTCACGGGTGAAAGTATTGCTCTGAATGTAGCGATGGACATCGCACTACACTACGATCAAGATGCTTTCATCTTTATACCGATTCCTCGAGCGCACTTCAAAGCCTTGAGTCTATATACACAAAAATTCCTATGTAAGCTCTTGCATACTTGACGTAAAACGTAAACACAAACTTCACAAGACTACAAACATCAGAAACATCAATTTTTTGGATACCGTCTCATGTAGAAATCGGGGAAATGACTTTGCTGATCTAGCCGAAGCAGCCATCGACAGACCGTATGTAAATTTCACGACCGTACCGTCTACTGACCTGTGTGAAAACATTATAAAAAGCTGTTGCTAAAATAAATACTATCGATCAAGAACTGGAGCAAACTGAAGGAAATATGCTACCAGTTATATTACGATGACAACGGTGAGCCTTGGTTACACAAACAATTCATTGATGAAGAGCAGAACAGATGTATCTTTAATGTTGCGAGGCAATGCAATCTAAAAATTTAAATACATCATCTGCTAACAATAAGTCTTGTGATCATTATATTTGTGTAGCAGAAATAAGCTTCCTTTGTACAGGTTGGTGATGCTTAATGGATGCTCGAGTATGCATACATAATCGGAACTAGTCATGATATTCATCGTTCGAGACGTTTCACGAGGCCGTCGAAATTTGTGGGTTGAAGTTATCTCGACAAGTTAGAGTTGCGAATAACGGGAGTTCTCCACTAATGCAATATTGGTTCACTTGGGATGGAGACGCGTAGCGTCGCGTCGCTACGGAATGTGACCATTTTCGGGAGAGCTTACCCGTCTTCATAGTTCTCGTAACAGCTTGTCTAGATATCATTTCACGGCCGTACCTACCTCTAACTCGGAGGTTTGGATGACAATGATTGAATATTAATTGGCAAACCGAAGCGCTGTTCGCTCGAAATGAGAATATGTTAGCGAGTACAATTAATCAGGTTTGGAAAAGCGTTGCTGGCGCGATAGTTCGCCGGCGAATAAGATTAATATCGGCGTGTCACTTTAAATCGGCAAACGAATTAATCCTCCATCGGCGAATTAACCGCGGAATCCGCGAGCGTGGTAGTCGCGATTACACGATACGCGGTTCGCGCTCGTAATTTTCTGCGTGTTCGCCATCGTACCCGAACTTGAACCGATACATACGGGTCATTCTTCCGAGACCCAAAAAATTGAGCGTCCTCTGTGCGACATACGTAAACGAATGTCCAAGTTACGAGGCGATCGAAGACTACGAGGTCCACTGGTGTGTCGGGTTTCGGAAGAATGACCCATATAAAAATAGTGTCAATTATTCTTACGTTGTGCAGCGAATAATATAATCACTCAACGAAGTACTTCAACGCTGAAGTACGTCGATTTTGTATGACGCTAAAAACCAGCCATAGGCGCCACGAAAGAATGATCATTCGTAACAGAAGTCGGACAATCTGTACGTCCATTTCGAAATCAGAAGAAAGGTGGTTATCGGATTTTCGAGGAATAGTTTCGGCGTTAAATAGTTTCGAATAATGGATAAACATTTTCAAAATTCACGCGTGAAGCTCTGGTGTCGATATCTTCCATAATATCACGAAAGCTGCGAGTAATACCGCTGCGAGAGTTACGTTACCCGCGATCTTCGGTGAATACGCGCGGCACGTAGTCGAGATTTCGCCGTTTCATGTTATGAATTTTAGTTTCACCGGGAAAACAGAGCTGAAACTGCGCACAGAGATTGTCATCCGAACGAGAATGATGGTTCTCCGATATTCAATCGGAGATATCGGGATCCGTGACCATCCGAGGAATCTTCGTGTCACGAAGTGTGGCGTTTCATCATCGCGAGTGAAACACCTCTGGCGACGATGTCACGCGTCTCGTGTAATTCAATGGCAGTTTGACAGGTGACAGATTCTTTAATATCTCACGTGAGCAGCCGTCGCCTCGACGATGTTCGGAGTACAACGTACCTGTAGATTCGCGTGAGCTGAGAAATTACAAGATCGTTGATTCCCCGAAAGTTGTGGATAACCGAGCGCACCGCATCCACCGAAATTGTACCACTCGCTAACGTTACGTATCGCACACGCGTCCCGCAGCCACTCGTCATCTCACCACCTCGCCATCGGTTCAATTGTACTCCTGCAACGTTCGTTCTCCAAACTACTGTACTCAACGATGATCAGAAGACTAATATGAACGGCGGGCGTCTGTGATATTCGTAACACTCCAAAATGGTAAGTATCTCGAGTTGCCTTTGCCAATTCCCCGTTACCTGACTCGGAGTCCATAGCCGTGCATCTGCATCTATGTGCAAAGGATAAATCACGATGTTCACTTACGATTCCATAAGTCTGAGAAATAATTTTTGTACAAACACGTTCTATCTAAATGTTACTACTTGTAATAGTGATCCCAACCCTAATCTAAAACTACGTATGTACGGAAGTAATACACCGCGTCACATTTAGTATATTTGAATTTCGAATCGAATGCACCTATTTGATTCGATTCGAACACTATTCTTACACCCCTATTAAATTTAAGGAATATTGAAAAATTAACGATTATTTAAGTAATATTTTCATATTAAATATTTTAGAACCGGTACGTACATGTAACGGTGACCAAATAAAAATTGTCACCTGATATATTAAAATGGAGTTTATATTTGGAACGAGCAAGTCAAAATCTTTCTCGTCCCAGAAGAACTCCCTCGTCCCAGATCTGTGTTATCATTCTGTTTTCGACAGCGACTACAAAGGAAGCGAGCGCTGGAGGAATGTCACGAAGAGAAATGCCAAGCAGGGTCACGCGGTTGTTACCAACTCTTGGTTTATCCCTAGGTTTTTGCTACTTCGAACAGTAAATAGCGAAACGTGCTTTCGAATTGCGTGATGGACTTACCGGATTAAAGCTACGTCGCGATCGATTTTTTTCTTTACGATTCCCCTTTTGATTTCTACGTTCAGCTCCATGTCCTCGCGCGTGCTCTTCAATCGATTCGTTTCTCCGTGTTTACTCCCAATTGCCAGCTGTATTATCTCTTGTCATACGACGTGAAGTCCCAACGTCAAATCCATCGGCGGTTGAACGACTACGATCCGCGTTCTAAGCACCGCATGCTCGAGAAGCCGAGGCTATTACGAGAACCAGCTCGAGTTTACAATCCCGACGAAGATCATCTCGGATGTCGATTTTCGATTTTCACCATTTTCCAGCTCGTATTGTTCTTTTGTTCGGAGATCTTCGGCCGCATTGCTTTCCACGACGTCATCTCGCCGCAAACATCTCGTATATGCTGCGAGTATTTGAAAAATGTACCGACAAGTCTCGCGGCTTTCCTGGCAAGCTTCTTGTCCTACTAACACGACACGGGATGTACCGCACGCGAAGAATCTGATTTATCGAACGATCGCCACCAACACTCGTGATACGAGACAAACGCCAACGTTTTCACGGACGTTGTCCTACGCCAATGCAGACAAATCGGTGCATTTTGACTTTCCAATCTGAATATCTTCCCAACCGCGCGGTAGGATAATGCCAATTCGTATCATACGAAATGCCTGTGCTCTTCGAATTCACAAGACGAAGTATATATAATTTCTATTTTCCGGATTCATTGATAGGCATCGAACAAATTGAATGACAGAATACGTGTACGATACAAGCCTTAGTTATGCAACGCTGCGCGTTAGTTGACGCGCGTTTTTCTATGGTTTCTGGAGCAATTCCCAAAACTTACCCGATCATTCATCGTCATTTCGCTCGTGAAACCAGCCTTTTCTTTCTATCATCCGCGCACGCCCGCGCCATTTCCGAAGAAAATGGCATGCCTTCGCTACATTTCACCCTCCTTTCCAAATCCCTTGAGACTCTGGGCATGAAAATAGTGCCCCAAATTGAGATTCAAAGTGCATTTTCTTGTCTCTGCTTCGTTTATTTTATTCTCGAGACCATCGCCGCTGTTAGGGGGTTTGGGTAGTCAGAGAGTTAAAAAAAAATGAACATTTTGAATAAGTTTTGTTTTTTGGCAGGAGTTCAATTCATTTTATAAAACACATAATACGATGTTATTATATCACGTTTCAACTTTGTGTGACCAAAACTTGGACAAAAATTGTATCACGGATCAAATCATCGCCATATTTATTGGACTCAGTCATGCTTTGCGATGACCATCGTACCATTTTACTGATTCATCTATCTAAAGCCGATGAAACGATAGATGTTGTCCAATCTTATTCAAAAAAACACGTTTTTTACCTATCTTAGCTAACATATATTCGCAGTGGTCCTTGAACCGCAATTTATCATCTCTCATTAGACCTAAGTAGTATTTTATTTCTTCTAACCATTCTTGTTTGGTTCCGTCCATACATTTCATCACAATATTCCCTTTCAATTCTTTGCTTGCAGTCCTCACTATCGTATATTTGTTTTTTTCCGCATTCATTTTCAGTTTGTTCCTATTCATCCATTCTGCAACTACGTTTAATGCCCTATTCGTCGTCTCTTCACACAACCTTCCGGAATGATATCGACTGTATCATTTATATAGATTATAAAGAGTAGCGGTCTCAGTACAGAACCGTGTGATACATCGTTTTCTGTTGATCTAGTTGAAAGAGAGAGAAAGAGAGAGAGAGAGAGAGAGAGAGAGAGAGAGAGAGAGAGAGAGAGAGAGAGAGAGAGAGAGAGAGAGAGAGAGAGAGAGAGAGAGAGAGAGAGAGAGAGAGAGAGAGAGAGAGAGAGAGAGAGAGAGAGAGAGAGAGAGAGAGAGAGAGAGAGAGAGAGAGAGAGAGAGAGAGAGAGAGAGAGAGAGAGAGAGAGAGAGAGAGAGAGAGAGAGAGAGAGAGAGAGAGAGAGAGAGAGAGAGAGAGAGAGAGAGAGAGAGAGAGAGAGAGAGAGAGAGAGAGAGAGCTGTTCCGGGTTCATTACCATTGATTTTCATGTTAAAAAACCTTCTCTCGCATAGTAAGAAAGTTTTCATTGCCTCTCAGATATTGTAGGTGCTGTAAAACAAATCAGACGCAAAGGACCGAGAATTATGACCTTTGTCATTGAGAAATGGAATTTACGGGGACATCTTTAGCTCGAAATGTAAAATCTGGGAGGTATTCTTCGAAATCAGAATAAATTTCGCCGATATAACTGGCTGTTTGCATCGCCAAAGTATCTCTCGCGTGGTCCATAAAATATTTTTTTACCAAAACTTCAGAAAAATTCAAAAAAATGGAGGGATTTTTTATTTCGTTTCGCCTTATCACTTTGGTTATCAACAAAGATCTGTAAATAGATATTTTGTGAATTTTCCGAGAGAAGTTCTCCGACAATTTCTGTCGATTAAAGAGCGATGTATTTCGGAGGCATTGTGAATAGCTTGATGAAGCGCACAAACACCGTTAACGGAAATGTAACGATTAAAAAAAATGTGAGCTAAGAAGTTGAAAATTCATCAAATTTTTGCCAATATTCTCACCATACTTGTCGCTACTTACGTCATTACCAAAATTCCACGTTTCAAGTTAATGCATCAGCTATTCGATTAAATATGACGCGGGATACGCGATACCAGTTTGCTTCCCCTCGGCGTACTTCAGAATCATGGGGGTGTGTTCTAATTTGAAAGTCAGCAATATCCAGCGAATATGAATTCCTGTTCCGTTACCGCGTCGTCGTCCTCGCTTCATTGTAAAACGGTAGCAATCACATTTCCCTCCGATTCAGGTTTTCCGCAAAACCGTTCGCACCGGCATTTGTCAAATATGATCTGCAAATCATCCGGCTCGGTTATGTCGAATGGAAGCGTTCTGAGAGTGATATTTCAGCAGTCAGGTGACAGATCGCGATATGCATCACGGACGCGTTACATTATAACTATAATTATTTCGAAATTCGTATGAATATCGCTAAAACTCTGACAGGTGGATATATTCAAACGTGAGGCGAGATGTACGTTGTTTAAAACGCCAACGGCAGATTTTGTGGAAGTTCAGGTTGTGAAACCGCAAAATTTTCATAATTTTCATCCGCTACATACTTTGTAATACAGCTTAAATTCCGTGGCTACAACTTGGCTTACGTATCTCAACTTTCACGCATACTTTTTAATCCCCGACGGGATAGTATCAGTTAACGTGTTGCGCTCGTTGGCTCCGGTCTCGCAGTTATTATAAACGGATGAATCGACGTAAACGAAACGCGCATGTGAGAAAAATGACAAAAATAATTTGCAACGTCGTCGCGATGCAACGAAAATGTCCATCGATACGCCAATAACACAGCCCCACAAAATAAAAAACTGTCCGCGCATTGGACTAGACCACTCTATCCTCACGTTTTTGAGATCAGTGAATCTGAATCCGGGGTCAGATTGACCCCATCAGGTCGTCCACAAAGTCACATTTATAGAAATACACTTAAGTGAAAATAAATGATGTATCTTTATGTTTTCCAGGTCGCTTAATTCAAATCCGAGGTTTGTTTGGCCCTACAGGACCAAGGTCAAAGTAGTTTCCAGGTCGTATTTTCAAAAATGTATTTAGGTGAAAACAAATGAGATCTCTGTATGTTTTCGAAGTATCTGCATTCAAATCCGAGGTCTGTTTGATCGCAGAGGGCCGTCAAGATCATTGCAAATTGGAATTCACACAAAATTAATGCTGAAGCTGAATCTGAAACGTGAAAGACGACCAATCTTGAGACCGTGCCAGACTAAAAGACTCGTATATCGTGAGAAACGATCAATGGAAGAAGCTTAAGTATCACTTAAGGCTTGAGCCATACTTGATCAATTTCATCTACAAATCTTCCAAATTTCCCTGTGCTGTGAAAAAAATTCACGCTTCTCTGAAACATACTAATAGAATTTTTGCTCGTGTAGCAGTGTTATTGTGAATTTGGCCTTGAAATTATATTGACTCACATCTAATGAAATCAAATTGCCTCCAAATTCTGACGCAGCGCCATGAAAAACATACAAAGACATCATCTGTTTCCACTTGGTACATTTTTGAAAATTTGACCTTGAAACGACCTTGATGATGACCCTGTAGGATCAGACCTCGGATTTGATTTCAGCATCCTCGAAAACAATCATATATCATTTATGTGTATATTTGTAAATATGACCTTGAAATGACCTTGACGACAATCTGATGGGGTCAAACTGATTCCGTATTCGAATTCAGCGACCTCCAAAAAAGTAAGGTCAAACTGGTCGAGTTCAATGCACGGAATTTTTTATCATTTTGTAGCGCTGTATGATCCAGAACATTCTTTCAACCTTGAAGGATGAATTTCAGGGCTGCGATGCTGGAGGTATTAGAAATGCAGCGTAGACAATGAACTGATATCCTAGTTACGGTCAAAATTTGTAACAAACGGTTTATTTACTGGTTAGAATGTCGAGAAAATGATTCGCGTTCTTTTTTCATTGAGAAAAGAAATACTGAAAACATTCGGATGATGTCCGATGGAGTCAGAGATGTACGTCGCGTAGACTCGTGGAATGATGGTCGAAGCGAAGAGATGCATTGATTTTGGGCGCGACGTTTCCACGACAACTGTGAGACAAACGATCTACCTGGATAACTACTTGAGTAGCGTAATCCTGTCGGTAAATTGTTATAACTTCTCGAGATTTCAAGTGTCAGGCTGGATTTGGATTAACAGCTCCGCTACTCCGCGCGTTGAAGGGCCCGCTAATGATATTTCGATGAAACGGTCGGGGAAAGTATACGGGAAGTTTTTAATCTGAAAATACTGGAACGCAATTCTCGGCGTAAATATGTATCAAATGAAAAATATTCGCCGTGTCTTTGCAACTTTATAAATCAAATGTTTGATCATCTTTTTCGCAGACTTCTTAATCTCACTTATTTCGCGCTATACGTGTATATATACCATAGATACGCACAGCTCGATATTGACAAGTATTAAACGGTAGGTACAACTGTAAGCATGGAAACGGCACGATGGAAAATAAATCTCGAGAATTTTTCTCTATAGCTTTGAAGTGAGTCGGAAAAAACGTGCACCGTATTCAA
Organism: Arge pagana; assembly: GCA_963969455.1. NCBI lineage: Eukaryota > Metazoa > Arthropoda > Insecta > Hymenoptera > Argidae > Arge > Arge pagana. The sequence continues at coordinate 9,435,980 of OZ018313.1, forward strand.
ACGAATATCCAGCTCGATTTCAGTAATAACTTACCAAAGTAATTTCGGCTCCCTCCGACCTTCTCCAGTTTTTTTTCTGAGTCAATAGACTACGTTATACTTCGTTCCACAGAAAACTGACAACGTTTGCCAAACAAGTCGTCTATCCAGCTCGTCTTTGCCCGCAGCGAGAACTTGACTCGTCCTTGCTCCTTTTTTATTCGTGTATAGTAGAAAATAGGTGCTATTATTCGTTAAGGCGGTCGTTATTATCTTGCAGAGCTTTCAATCTCGTGTGACGGAGCGGATTACTCGGAAATTATTGACCGGAAGCGGACAATTTGGCTGCGGCCTATCGCTAAATACTTGGAATCTAATGTACAGGAAGAAATGTTGTCCCCGAAGATCGAGAAAATGGGGCACACGTAAACTCCGCATAGTTCGTCGAGCAGATCAAGGATCGTCCATCGGGACGAGCAATCGTCCTACCCTTGGATACGAACAAAAGTGATGCTCGTTCTCAACCCGCACGCACAATTCGAAGGTCTAGGAAATTCGACCCAATCAGGTTTCTCGGTTCGTTAACGTTTTATTATTCCGTTTCGTTTTTATTTTTTTGTTTTTTTTCTCCCGTTAAGCGTCGCGTCGCTGGGATTCGTATTTAGGTCACGAGGAATTTCTTAGTGAAAATTCAATTAGCGGCCTCCGCGATGCTAGACGAGTTGATTTCACTGGAGGATTGCCTAGTCGCCAGATATCGAAAGCAGATGTTTGACAAATGGCCAAGGTGCGAGATAAACGGATCACTCGCGCTGAAAACAGACGCGGATCAGTTGCTTCTCGTTTGTGATCATGTCCCGTGCTCTTACAGGGATAATCTCTTGATCTGGAACGGACGGGTAACCACGAAAATGTTCCTGTCTCCCGAGGGACTCTTGGACTATTGAACACAGAGGGTCGAGTCGGGCAGTTCGATGGACATGCTTTCTGCTGCCGTTGATCGGAGTTCTAGTTTAAACGAAGAGATTGGCTAGGGTTTCGCATCGGGCACTCTGTAACGATGAAGACGACCATTCACCCCGGATTAGATTGGCGATAGCTCGAGCGGATAACGGAAAAATTACGCGACACTTTGCGCTAATCGAAGCTGATTTTTAATCACGACTCGTCTCGCGGCTTGATAATTTGTTCTTTTGGCGCGATAACACAGCACCGATCCGTCACATTGGTGATTCATTACTCTCCTCGAGTTTTCATTAAATCCATTTCAAGAGTTATGGCGAATTACTACTGAATATGCAGGAGTCGCGCCCTCGCGATAAGAGAACTTCCTCTCGCGCCACGGGTCCCCCTTGGAAATGATCTTCGAGCTCCTCCATTGTCGTCACATTTTTCGACGAATTTCATCAATGTTCCACTTGCTATTTGCACCTCGTGAAAACTTTCCCGATCCGAACGGAACTATTCCACTCGTCGATTCCATTGTAAATTAGATTTTCAGGACGAAACGCGCGTTTTGAAGGGTCACCTTAGTCGGGTCGAGTCTCCTAACTGGCATGACTGCTCCGAACCAACCCAAAGTATCGAAGAACGAGGCACGAAGCCAAGGAAGAAATAAACTTTTCCCGAAGTTTTGATCAATTCTTAGGAGTTTAGTACGAGAATTTCGCTAGTACGGACCTCGGCGCGCCCCGAAATTCCAACGACACGCTTTCGCTCGTATTCGGACGATTTCATCCATGAAGGTCATTTCTAACAACGAGCTTCAACTCGGTTGATACGATGCTGCACGTTGATCTATTTTCCTTGATTCCGTAACATTATTCTGCTACGGAGAAAATGCCTAAATGAAATCAAGCTCCTCGTTTCCGCGCGAACGACACGGCAGGCGGCAAGAAGGACGCTCGAAGTCCTTCGGGTCGGAGACCCGATACCCAGTCGAAATTGGGGCTCAGTTGGATCAATGGTCGGGGCGTACGCTCCGAATGAATTTGCGAAGAAAAATCATACATTCTGTATTAAATAACAGGCACGATGAACAATAAGTAAACAGCGTTCGAGAGTAATTAAATGAAAAATACAAAATAAGAGACCATAACAAAATAGTGAAGAAAGGTTACGAGTATTACGACACTCATAGCCTGTTAAGCACATATACGTATGTACGAATACAGCCGACGTGCACGCTGCTCGTCTACACGACTAATTTTACAGTGGCAACATTTTTTGCTAGTTGAGTTGTTCGTCGTTTGTTCTTCGATGTTGGATTAAATTTTTTTTATTCGTTATTTTTAATTCATTTTTTAATGCAATCGTAACCCGTGCAATTTTCAAATTACAATCATCATAAGTGTGTATGCACGGAAGTTGAGTATTGAAAAAAAAATGTCATCGAACATCGAAGAACAAACGCCAAAAGACTGAACCAGTGAAAAATTGTGCGTAAAAATTATTGTTTGTCCCATCATTCGAAGCAGTCCGTCTATATTTTCTGTAGGGAATGGAATTTGCTACAAAAAGATCCTCTGAGCAAACGATGTCCGACCAACAGTTTTTGAGTTATAAGGCTGGGGTTTGTTAAAATTCGGCGGAAAAAAAATGTTTAGCATCGTTTTTTTAATAACATATTCATACTATGAGAATACAAGAAAAAAATTGGGAATGGAAAAAATTACAGGTCGGTAGAGTGGTGGGGTACAAAAAAATGGTGCGTCCATTTTCACACGATTCCGACCTTTCTAGTCATCTGAAAACAAAGAAAAGATTCTCGAATAGTAAGGATATCGTTAGGACCGGAACTACGGAAAACAGATTTTTTTCCGCAAAATGGCGACTGTTTAAAGAAAAAAAGTCATTTTTTGGCTTTTTTTCGAAGTTTTCAATTTTTTAATTATGATTTCATAGTAATTATCTATTAAAATTTATTTCTCTTTACTAAATACAAAAAATAGTTTTCAGAATTGATAATCCACTAGGTTTAAAAAATGTGCTACAAAAGCTGTAGACTCATTTTTTCCGCCAAATTTTGTTGGATACCAAAAACCCGAGTTGAAGCCGGAAAACAATTGTCCCTGTGTTATTTATATGGGAAATCGAATTTTTAAAAGAGAGAAGCCCCTAATTCGCTTAACATTCTTTTCCCCAACGGAACTGTTTAAAAAAAAAATCTATCAGATTTTCAGGTAGGACTAAAAAAAATCGGATAAAAATGAAACAGCTCGATGCATGTACATAAATATACGCTTGTAAAGAAACATACCCGCGCTGTACTACACGCATGGCTGTAACGTACTTCAGCAAAAGTGTCGTGACGGTCGAAGCCTTATACTCCAGAGCTGGGCCGAAAAATGCGTAAGGCGCGATAAAGAATTTCGGTAAAGAAAAAAGAGGAAAGCTGTTTTTTTTCGGCACGTTCCGGTCGCCCCATCTTCGCGTTCCTGAGTAGTCTGAATTCCTAAGGCAATGGTACAGCACGAGCCTCGAGGACTCTGCATACGTGACAGCCTGAAGCGTGGTTGTCGGATATAGAAATTCATGCTGCCAAAAGGATTCGGCTATCCGAGGACTAATCCGGCTCAGACGTCTCATCCAATACGACGCGAACACACAATATTCGAAGGATAGGCGAGGGAGTACCGTTTCGAAACTGGAAGACGGCCAAAACGTACGCGACTACGAGAACTCGTGTTTGATGAATTTTAACGTGTACTTGATATTGCAGTCGCTTTCGCAGCTTTTCGTACACGTTTTAGAAAATTCGCCGCTCTCATTTGAGAATTAGTCGAGTTGGCCAAAGGTGGGATGAGAAACGAGACTCTCATCGACCGAAGACCGTGTTGTTTCGAATATCGTTTCACTTCGAGCGCGCGTACTCTCGGTTTTGGCCAAGAGCCACGAACTTTCGCGCGCACGTTGTCGGCCAACTTAAACGTCGGAAAAACATCGGCGAACTGGATGTCGTGGAAAAGTGTCTCGAGCTGATTTCAAATGTATCGCGCAGCCTTATCGCAATGCCGTATTTCACGGAATGCTTTGAGAGACGGTTACCGGGATGCCGAAAAGGTCAGAATCGGTGTCATCTCGCAGGTTGTTGATAGAAATTCGGAAGATTCTCCGACTTCCCTTCGAAATCCATCCGCTGCTGATTGCCCTCGCTCTTTGATCTCCAAAATTAACTTCCGACTCCGTTTACTCGGGGAGGTATATTCGTGTGTCGGGCTACAGCCCCCTCGAAGTGATCGCAAATCGAGGATTAGGGGGAGAAAAAAACAGGAATTGGAAATAATCAACGTTTGCCAGGAAATTGAGAAGCGCCTGGTTAAAAACATTGGTTGAAAATATTGGAAAATATTGGTTTATCAACGTCGCAGTTAATTCTCATTCGACGCGCTGCCTACGTGAATGTACCGTAGGATATTTTCCTGGACGACTCTAACTCCGATGGAAGATGAACGATGTATCAATTTAATTACGGCAACAGACGCCTGTGGTGTATTCTGTTGGCGGAAGCTCAGCTTGATATCCCGATGGGGAGTAATTTCATTAAAACTATTTTACAGCGCATTCGGTTTATCCACGCGGTTCGGTAATAATTCGTTGGTAATTTGGACTAATATAACTGATATTCATCGCATGATCGGATTATCATCGGAGAAATATGAATTCCATCAATCAAGTTGACGGGTCGAGCTACCCGCTAGTACAAACACGAATGGAAACTTCGACTATTTGTTGCTCGACGATCGAATTAGGTTTACTTTTTTCATGAGATTTTCCGTAATGAAACAAACTAGATGAAATATAATACTAGAAATAATTGATTTTTATCATTTTTTTTCTTTTAAACGTAACATGAATTGCACGTGCCTCGAATTCATCAATATGCGGCATTCCACGCCGAATCGGAAGGTTTGAATAATTTGAATTTTTGATGTCCTTCGCTTTTTATTATTTTCGAGAACCCCTCCAAAAGCTCTTTCCGTAGAAATTTGAAATTTTTTTACTCAGTAGTTAAAAAAACGCTCATTTTCGGTTTTCCGCACGTAACTCCTTTAAAAATGGTCCAAATTCGAATCTTTTGTCGTTGAAAATTTTGTTTTCACACATACTCCTTAGAAAAAAAGATAACAAAATTACTTAAATTCTTTTCATATGCGATTTTTGAGTTCGTATGATTTAATCTCGTTTTTGAAACTGTACGTAGCCTTCGTTTTTTTTTGATGATTTTTCATTTCAAACTTTCCTTCATTTTACAAATTTTAAGACCAAGTTAATAGTGGGCCTAGGATAATTACTATCTTTGTTCTATTTCAAAAGTAGTTCTAATAATGGTTTGTGACCGAAACCTTTTTTACGAAATTTTAAAAAATAGGAAAAAAACAGTATTATTAGTTGGTATTCGGCACACTAGCTTTTTCTTAACACATACGCAGAACATGAACACAAAACTTGTTTATTGATAAAAAATGTGTACGGTGCTTTTATTCGTAGCAATTTCGTTGTGGTGCTTTTATTCGCGGCATTTTCTTTTATTGTGCTAATGTTCGTGGCAATTCCGGTCTGGTGCTTCTATTCGTGTACAGTCGAAAATCGGTGTTATTATTCGTTAGAGTAGACGATAAAGCTTCGGAAGAAAGCGGACAAAGGTTAATAAAGCTAAGGCATTTGCGGTCGTGGAAGAGTTCAGGTTCAGATTTGCTTATCCATTTTCCCACAAAACGGTAGGTAGGTACTCGAACAATCGATGCAGGCAATGATTGATCGGGGACATTAGTATATTGGGGGTAGGTCCCTGCGAGATTCTACAGAAACGAGAACATTGCAGGACGGATCGTCATAGGAAATATGCAATAAGGAAATATGGGATTCCGCAATAGATTGGGATTCCGCGTAGATTTGTCAACCTAAGTGATGGTAGCTCGTTGAATTGGCTGTTTTCGAGAACGTAGAAAATATAGAATCCACGTACGAGGCTCGAGATAGTACAGTCGAAATATGACACGGTGGAGGTAGGATATTTCGTAACATGCTTGCGCGAGATGTCTTCGAGGAGATACGGATATAACGAACATTCATGCGAAACATTTGTGGCCTCACCCAAATCCTGGTCTCGGAAGTTTGCCACCGTTCTGCGGTTACGGGGACCATGGTATAAAACGAACCCACCTTTGGTCAAGGGGTCCAAAATTAGGGGCAAACTTCGAAGCTAACTTCCGGAATGACGGTACTCTTATAAGAAAACAGGCATGCAGATTTATCGCGATACGCGAGAAGAAGCCGCGGCTAGCCGTCAACCTCAGCATCAGTTGCGTGGCTCGTTATACCCGCATCCTTACGGAATCTGTACATTTTATCTCGTAACTCGATCTGTAAGACTGTCGGCTCATTTATTTTCCATCGAATGCTTCGTTCATTTGATACAAGCTGCAATTTGTTTGTGAAATCGTGAGTTGGATTTTTTCAGAATTATGAACATTTCAAACGATCCAGCTTTGAGAGATTACAAACATGTGCAAAGAAGCGCACCAGGCCTTCTCAAAATATAGTAAATCGATAAAAATGAGAAATGGCATTTCAACTATTATGCTTTTATAATCGCAATTTATTCATATTTCGAGCATACGCTGTTGGAATTTTATTTTCGACGAGTACAGATAGATCGAGATCGCGTTTCGATTTCTGGATCACTCTTGCAATACGACGCACCAACTTCCACGAACGACGTGACGAATCAAAGTAAGTTAACGTTCGAGGCAAAATAGGAAAATAGGAGGTAGCGTTTTCTTAAGAAGGGGAATCTGTAGCCTCGATTTGCAAAGTTTGAGGTTTCTTAATAGAAAGATCATAGCTCGCGTGATATGGGCAGCGTGCGTTCATCCAATGAAACGATTCCCCGAATTCGGAGACGATAACACGTTGTTATTTTGCTAAGATAAACGAAGCGCTATTATTTTCACGAAGATATCAGGTTCGATTCGACTCTGATGGGAATTGATCGCAGTTACCTCGTAACACGAACAACTCGTATATATTAACCGCGAGTAAACAGTTTGATTCCAGTCGAGAATCCGACCAAAGTGAAATTTAATCCAGATTTAGAACGAAACTCACGAGATGCCAATTAATATGTCTGAGAACGAATCACTCTCGGAGTAATACGAGAAGAGGTTTGATTGCATTAGCGTATTGCGAACTATCCAATGAGATTCGTTTGCGAACAATGTAAAACGTGATTGATTCTTTCTCGGTGGTGCGGCGCTCTTTTCTAGGTATAAATCCACAGAGATAATATCAGTGCGTGTGTGTAAATCGCCCATAATGCCAGCTTGAGATTTTGTCGTGAAAAAAAAAACAATCCTGACAGGCGTAGGTGGAAATTATGTAGACAGGCATCGAGCTCGGGATTATTACTTCCTCGCGGAAGATAAATTCAGGATAAATATCAAATTTTGAAGGTACAGTGTCGCACGTGCGTCGAATATTTTATTCCGGAGGAACGTATCGCGAAATTCCGAAGAAATTTGGCGTACTTCGTACTACATTTTTCACGAAATGCTTTTCTCGCGCGGTAACATTCTTTCAATCTGTCAGTTTTTTGCGAATATTGCGTAATATTTTCGCCGGAGTATCGTCTCGATCCGTCCGACTCCTAAATATCGTATAAATCAGGCTCTTTGTCGGCAAATATTTTCTCGGTCCTGGACGAAAATCACATCCTACATATGGTGCGTGTCATGTTTCGAGAAAACTCTGATTCTCCCTCGAAATAGATTCATTCGAATCCTCCCAATTGGGAACTTCAAAGTGATCAGTTTTTCTTCTTCGGTAGACAATCATTCGTATGTCCGAGACAGTAGCGACGAAGATTCGCCGATGCGATTTCATTATCTGCGGTCGTGATCTTCCGAATTAGAAGTAACGGAATCAATACAGTAACAAGTTCGATTGTGTACCTCGTCCCGTGAGATAAGCAGCAGATTGCATTGCCCGTTAGAAATGGGTTGCACTAATTCGAATGATCGCACATTCTAAGCTCCGCGCTCGGATTAATCGATTGATAAACTTTAAATCTCGTGTCAGTGAAATCGCATCAGTTTGCATCGATTTCCAAGGTCAGAATTATTCTACATCCAATTTTGGTCAACTTGCGATAATTTAGACTCGTAATGTAAATATTTCTGAATATCTGATGAAAAACTCTTTGAGATAACGATCCGTTGTGAGACGGTAAGAATATTTCTGTCACTGTGTAAAGTGTAAAAATTTGCGTGTAGAATATTTAAAATTCTAGTGCGTTCATTGAACACGTATGCTAGTGTTGGTTTCACAGTCCGTTTCACAGCACACAAAAATGTTACGTGATGCTGAAGTAACACTTTTTAAATGTCACTCTAACGTTGGTTCGTGTTACTCTTAACGCACAGCTGTGTAACCGTCGACGTAGAGCTGCGTTACTTTATCACTACACACCGAGTGTGTTGAGATAATACTAATTTTGTGTGAAAAACAGTCGTTAACACAAAATTAGTATTGTTAAATGTGACCGACATTTTTTACTGGGCCGTAAAGCAAGTTTAATGCGCGTTGATAACTTCCACCGATAGACGTCTCGTGTACTCTATGGAATCATGGTCATTAGCTATGTGAGGTAGACTTTCGGCAATTTGACGTCCCACGGTTCAAAGGCCATCAATGGGTCACCTTTTAGCGAAAGTAATCTTAGCGTTGGCGTGAAGCTGTAGCAGTATCTGACCGGTCCGAAAATTAGCGTCCGAGATAATTACTTCGCTGAGGCTGTGTCCAAGTTTTCTGAAGGTGAAAGACGACTCTTCGGCTTCGCCCTAACTTCCGAACCAGATCAAAACGGGTCCCCGTAAGCCTGTGGTGAAAATAATGTATAAGACGCGTGGTTATCGATTGGGAAAGTCCACAAGTCGATGCCAGCGTGTATCTCGATAAAGTTATCCTTCTCTCCGACTTGGACATCGCGGGGCTCTACTTCTGCGTCGCAGTAGGAGTGTGTGATCATCCGATGTTATTCTTACAACGATCTTCGTATTCGGAACAACTTTCTCAGCGACCATCGCATAAACTAGTTCGGAGATTAAATGAAAATTTCCGTTCCGCATCGCCAACCACGAATCATCGGATGCTACGAGGTCTTGGGTACTTGCGACGTGGCATGAGCTTTCTCCAACAGTTTCCCCAACGATGATTGGAAATAACGAACATACGTCGCCCGATAATTCTCATTCATATTCTTGTTCTCTCCATATCAAACAAACTCGGGGACAAAGAGTGACGATTTTACTACTTTCCAACTGAGAAATATCAGTCTGATAAAAGTATTCGGATCAAATATTGACTCCGGCGTTGAATTTCAGCCCGGTCAGCACGTTCCGTTACCGTAGATGAAAGTTTTCGCAAAGGCAGGTAGGTGAACTAGTTGGCAACTGCACGGTGGACGTAGTGATGTCAAATTTTTCCCAGCGGGGCTTTTCAGAAGAGTTATCATCCCCTCATGAGCACCGTGGAAAAGAGGTGACCAGAAATATCGCCGTCCTTTATTTACATGGAATTTCTTGTAAGCGAAACGTTTCCTCGTCGCATCGAAGTTCAGCATCTATGTGCAAGCAGGATGAAAACAGAAATAACTACCAGCTCTTGATATCATCGAGATGTCGATGCAGTTGAAGAAGCTTCTTTCAAAACAGGTGATTCGTATTTATTCATTTTGAAGCAATAATCCATTAAATTAAATGGCACGACGAATTATTCGTGGACACGAACGCGACATACATCAAATAAATTCCTAACAAGTAATCGCAATAACCGAGTTGATCCGTTTTTTCCCCTAGTATTTTTGCATCTTTGATAGACTCGCGTGACATCAAAGGAGACGTCCAGTTTTCGAATCCTCAAATCAACGTCATGTATTTTTATTCGCATAGAATAAATCCTGTGACATTTCCGACAGCCGAGAGTGGTGCTACGTCTCATAAATTTATATAACAAGTTTTCTCCTGAGAAACAAATTCAAATTTCAGACCGTGCGGTGAATCTTCGCGGATAAAGATCATCGCCTCGAGTTTGTTTGGATAGTGAAAGCAAGTATACATATATATATATATATATATATATATATATATATATATATATATATATATATATATATATATCTGTAAAAGAACCGTGTCCATCACACCATGCATCTTCGAGCGGGTCTTGCGTATATAGGATGGCTTAGTCGTCCGGTGGTCAGGATACACCCCGTTTCTCTTGGTCTCTCTGGGGATTCGAATGAAACTGGATTCCCGAAAAGTCCTTTTCCACTCTTCTTTCGAAGTATTCTATCCTCTCGGGATTGTCATTCGGACAAACCCTGACCGAGATCACTATTTAAACGAAACAATGTCCTGCTATTTCCTCCTTCGGCAGCTACGGACAAACGTTACTGAGCCAATTACTGCGCGAACAGATTTCAGAGAGACTGAAACGAATTCATTTGTAGAGTCAAAAGGTTCATCAATTCGGCAACTCACTTTCCATGGAGCTACGCGATAATCTTTGATGAACGAATAAAGTGGTGAGGTTAGAAATAATTAGAAATGATTTGGGTTAGAAATAATAAAAAGCGAGCAATACACTAAACTTGATGGTGAGTTTTGGGACTGGAGAGCCATCGCGTCGACAGTATAGTTTTCCAGAGACTCTGCGCTTTTTGATATGAAACTGAGTAACGACGAACATTTTTCGATGAGAATAATGTTTTTCTGCTTCGTTATGTTCCTCGTTAATAAATCGGTCAATGATGTCGCGCGTGACTATGTGAAAAAAAACCATCAATCCTATCTTCGTTATACCGCGGAGTTCTGCTTGGTAAAATAAAAAATGAGTTTTTATTTGACGTTTCTGCCCGATTAAATTCCCAATGGGGAGGAAGGCGCTGAAGATCGCTAACGACTCGTGTTTTGGTACAATTCGTAGTCTTGGGACTGGAAATTTCTCTCAGTTTTTTAAAGATGGTTGAACTGTTCGTGAAAAAAAACGCAACAGCCTACTTTTTATCGCGTTTTATTACTTTCTTGGTCGCTAACTCGATCATTTCGATAGAAGAGGAACCCAGAATTTCTGAAAAACTTTGACACGCGGACAAACATATGAAATAAAAAAACGAATTGAAATCGTTGGAATTATAAAAGCAAAATCATGATCTCGCGAGAGCTAGGTGGAGAAAAGTTTTCTTCCGGCAGGCAAACCTTACTACTTCAATACCCAATAATTTTCTACCAATTGTAAGCCTTCGGGCTACACGGCGCTTCTCCATTGATCGTATATTTTCGCTCGCAGGGTGGCTATTTCGATAAGCTTTAAACTCTCAGCACCCTCGAGATGGTTGACATCGGAAAAATGAATTCTGTCGGGCTACGTGTATATGAAAAAGAATTTCGGGCCTCCAGCAGGAAAATTGGTTGTATTCTTCGTGTGATGAACTTCGCGTGGCATCGGAAGCAGCGAACAAACATCACGTCAAACGAGGCAAATAACTATCAGTATCGTCATCTCACGCAGGGAGTAAGTAATACAGCGGCTCCAAATCGTTTTCATTCTTATATAAGGCATTCCACGTTATCTCTCCCAGCGTGGCGCGCCTAGTTACTTGGTAACTATTGAGATTTCATGATCATTTTTAAATTGTTCAAGTTACTGTTTTCTTCGTTTGTGTTTTTTCCCCTTCATGTTAGTTTCATCTAGTTTTTGATGTCGAAATGCATTTTTTCCTCGCATTTGATTTTCCCGTCGTGAAAATTGGAAGTTTCAGTGTCGGTTGCTTTTTTCTGTTGAACACTTTTCTTCGGGAAGATATCATGTTCCAAACTCGAAGAGGTTTCCTTCATCTTCAATCTACCCTCACCAATGGGAATAATGACGTGGAATCGAGACGTTCTTGGAATAGATCTATCATTTTCTAGTCATAAGTCAACTTAAATATCGGGGCAGTTTCTTCATAGGATTCTTTACTACTGTAAAGAACCGTTTATTTGCAATAATAGCCCAATTGAAGAGATCTTTCCGCGTCACAATTCGATCGGTTGAAGAATCTATTCTAAAAAAACTATGCGTGTGCACGTTTTGAAAAATGTTGATTTTGGCATAAAAAATGTTCAGCTTTCGATTGAAGGCATCAAAAAAAGTATTGAAAATATACTTTTCGACATATAACGCGTTTCATATTTTCTAATGGCGAAAACGGAAATTTCGAAAAAATTACCCCCCCTTATAGGAAAATTGAGGAAAAAATGTATAAAAATCATGTTTCACATATATTTGTTGAGTTCATTTAAATAGTATAAACACTAGTTGGACATAGCGTGTTTGCATAGCAAATAATAAATTGCTTTGCAGCAATTTTTTCGGAATTCACCTTGTAACAAACCTGTATGATTCGGTTTTATCTGCCAGCCAACCGTTTCTTTAGCTAACTAACACGCTTCTGTTACTGCAAATATTGGTAGAAATGAATTTTCTATAGTTTCTTTCGGCTACCCTTCGATCATTCGCGCACTCGACTAATGCTCGAGTCTCGTATCGGGAAGTTGGTAAACAAAATAGTACGTAACGTTTATAAGATGAAAATTTAGATCGAGTCTCTCGGCGACTAGCCCGACTAAATCCACGAACACGTAAAAACTATTCGCTCAAGTGAAGCGGTGAGAGACCCAATTTTCCTGGAATTACTTACTCCACAGCTGCAGCGAAACGAAATTTGACTGTGCTACTGCGCACCACAAGAAAGCGGACAATTGTCCAGCTGTTATCTGTTCCTGTGTACATATTCATGTGACTCGTATAGTTTCCAGTTCGTCACGTTTACGGCATTTTCCGATTCCGCGTCTGTTTTACAAGTGCTCGTATAGGCACATCCGCAATTGCTGCGAAGTACAAAACCACCATAACTCAGCCGCAGATGACGAGCGTTCATGCAAATGGAAGAATATTCTTACGAATGGGATACGGTTGGAATTTTGTTGCGTCGTTGGAGTGATTTAATAATGCAGCCTTCAGACTGAGAATCGCATTTATCTTCTATATTTCACCCGAATAATACACGCACGAGTATCTTGCAAATTTCACGCATATTTATCGCGATGGTTTCACAATTCTGTATCGTCAATCCAACGTTTCTCAATCTGTATTTATAATTATGAAGAATTATAGTCCTTGCATCGCACTTCTCTGAACAGGGAACAGAATCATTCTTTCGTAATAAAACTCGGACCAAAAATGACGAGAAAAGAGATAAAAAATTGGTATGAACATATTTATTTTTACGCTCAGCAATCAAGCAAAAACATTTTTCGACTATCATGTGCTGTTTTTCATTCGTATGAGAACGATCGTTTTTCTATTCTTTTTTCTTGGGATTAAAGTTGATAAATTAGACACGAGTGTCACGTCCGAGTCTGAAACTCACATAGTCTCCGTAAGAGCTTGTACCCTCACTACGCTATCCTATTCGACCTCTTGTATCCCCATGGAAACATGTCCAGACAGGCGGAGCACAAATAATATAGTACGGTGATAGCGGATCAACTAGATGTTCTGTCATCTTGTTGAAACATGACATCGTCAGGTATGTTTTCCGGGTTTTCCGGGTTTCTCGACTTCTAGTGAGCGGAGATGCATTGTCAGGTACTGTTTGGAATCCGCAAGGGTCGACTTCGATCGACTGCGCATAGTCCCGATGGCGTCCGATGGCCAGAATTTGTAAAAAATGGCAAAATGGGAACTTTCAGGGGTTCGTTGTCACGTCCGCCGCCAAACGAATGTAATTTCATATATACGAAACTGGTTTGTCTAACGAAATGGGATCGCGAGCGCCTAGCCGGCATTTGCTCGTGCACCACCATGAGAACTCGCGTAGTTTGTTTCGGCATAGTCCGATATCAATATCAAGTAAAAATCGAACGTTCTAGAACGGAAGTTTAGAAATACAATTTTCGCGAGATCATGCGACAGTATTCGGTAGAAAATCCCAATGAAAACAACAATGAGATCAGCTCACTCGAGAACGCAGCGCCCGCAATATGCATTGGGTGGTCCTAACATATACATGTTTTCTCTCTCTTGCGACACGTGTCATCTGATTCATTCGCAAACAAACCTCCTAGAACCTCCCAGAGTTCAGCCACTAAGAATCTTTCTTCTAAAGTATGAAATGCGCTAGTATGGACACGCACGAGAGGCACGAAGAGTCAGTTGAAACCTCGCGCGTTAAAACGAAAAACAGCCCGAGCCATAACATTCTTCAAGGCTGACTCGGGACACGGGCAGTTCTTAGTAAACATAACTCGGGAAATCATTACCAAACATTCAAGGGATTAAGTGACGTGACGATCTCACGCTCAGAAGGATGTTCATCGAATATCGAGTGAAACTGGAACTGATACAAGTTGTGCATGGCACACATGACAATACAGCTTCGCGTAAAATCGTTATACGTATCGCAACGATGATCTTTTGACGTTTGCAAATGTGATGACAGCTGTCAAAAGACTGTTGGGATCGAATCGATTTCATACTCGACTCGTACAGATTTATAATCAACTTGCCATTCACTCGCGTATCCGTCAATAAGAGAACATTACATCGCGATGAACGTTTCTAAGCGAATTCGGTATCGCGAGCTTGCCAGATATGTAATAAGAAATATTAATATTACATTATATAAATGAACCGAACGTTGCCAAAAATCTAACAGGAATAGCCTGCTCATAGATCGGATGTTCTATCGTTAAATTTGACGAGCTGCGGAATACTCGTTACAGAAATATCTACGTATCGAATTACAACTATTTTATATCTCCCATAATTCAGGTCGTAGTACAGCGTTCAATCGATGCTCAGACGAACGGGATAAAGTTGACGAACTCGAGAGTCGCTTCATGGCCTAAATCGATACCATTGAATACTACATTTCGAGGAATACTGGTATTAAATTCGAAGCGACTGGCGTCTATAGCTCAGGGAGTAGCAGAAAATTAGCTTTCCGATCATTCCGAAACGATATTATCGCGAAATAAATGCAAGCACCGCAATAAATCAATCACGAATCACATAAATCGACAATCTACCACGATTTATCAAAGATAGAGGTCATTCTGTAGGAAACCTGTGTGCGGCGACGAGTACGTTTCTGTATTGCAAGAATGCCGTGTGCACGATGGTAGCAAAAATAATCGATGAATAAATGAAACTGCAATTCATAATGTACAGTTCATATGAACTGCCGACCCCCGGAGCGAATTGAAATAGTAGCAGGAAACCACACGTCAGTAAATTACTGACAACGTGCAGGCTTAATGCACGTTAAGATCTATGGGAAAACGACTGTATTTGGATACAGTTTCGTTCGACGTTAACACTATCGTGAAAACTACATACTATTTAAATTGTATATTATTCATGTCTCTCGTAAAAAATATTACCGGTTGGTTATTTTAAGAATAGAATTTCCGTAACAAGTAGCCTGTGTTGCGATTTTCAAAATGTTTATAAAGCTTGATTTTCGCGACAAAATTTCTAACTAAATGTTGATTGGGCCAAGAATGTGCTGGTGTCGTTTATGCGATTTTGGAGTCGGTGCATTGATATGGAAGAAGAACGATGGTGAAACGGTTGTTCAATCTCTCTCATCCATGGCTATGAGAAAAATCAGTACTCACATTTTTTTTCGAATTTGAAAAAACAACCACGGTGTATCGATTTGGAAGCTTGTTGGTGGACGGTTTCGGGAGCACTCAAAGAGATTTCATGATACGTTTTCCGAATTTTGTTAGCAATAGAGGTTTAACTTCCTATCCGGAATCCCACTACGGGACGTTAAAATATAATAGACGATTCGGGGAAACTGATAAATGATAGGTAATTGATAAATCACGGAGGTAATTAGGCCTTCGCGACACGCGGGCGCGAGAATTTCTTCCCGATTGATTTGATGCTCGTGAATAATAGCATTCCTCGTAATTGTGACGGGTAGTTGCTACGGGGCGGAAAACCGGTTCGATGTAACGCGTCACGATTCTGGGCCAACTCTCATCTTATGAATTATGCAATGCACGTATCACGTGCCGAGTGGCAAGAGTTGAAAATGAACAGCCATCGCGAAAGTTAGCTGGAATATACGAGGAACAAATTTTGGATGCCAGATAAGTCAGATGAGATATGCAGACGGAATACGTTGTAACGACGCAACATTCGGGAGCTACGACCCACCGAACTTTTTATTTTTCCAAGCAACAACGTCATTCATATATGTGGTTAGAAATACACAGATATATGTGAAATTCCAGACAGAACGAGAGGGGCTGTATCGACTTAATTTTCCTTGGGAAAACTGAGGGATCAAGTTCTCGGTTTACCTTGGTTACCGCGGAATCTGCGAGTGGTCGGGCTCCTTGAAGTGTGATCTTCGAGTGCCCCCGGCATGCCACGTGCTCGAGATGCATACAAACAACCATGTCGCGTTAATACGAATTCGTATTATATGAGTACCGATATATACGTATGCTGCCTTCTCAAAACCCGAACACCCTTTTCATTTCGTGGACAGCATCCCAACGAATTTGACCACCTGAGCTGATCCTCTTCGTTTCGAGGGGAGAATCAACTAGCGCGTTTTGTTTCGGATGATTCTGTTCCGAACTCTCATGAACACCGCACACACCTTTTTTCCGAAAATTCGCTGCCCCTCGCTTCAGTATTAATATTTTTCGATGACAATTTTTGAGAATAGTCGTAAAATAAGTATTATTATACGATAATTAATTAAATAAATCAGCACTACTCCTATCGCCAGAAAAAAATCTCGACAACACGTCTTCTTCTCACCGAATTAATCTTACTCTTCCCGCTCAATCTGATCGAAAAAAGCGATCTCAACGATTTTTTAGATTTTTTCTATGATTTTTCATTTTTTTGGCTCTAGAAATCTGGAAAAATTCAGAAAATTTGGAAAAAATATGACAGTTGTTTCGTAGTTCAATGCAACATGGTACACTTCATGATTGCTCATTCGCTGCCGCAACTCTAATACTGTTTATAAAATTAAATTTTGAAAAAATTTGGATTATATATTTCGACAGTCGATTGACTAGACACCATGATTTTAAAATCATGGTGAATCGGGATTACCATTTTCACGGGCGTGAAAAGGGTGTTCGGGTTCTGAAAAAACAGCCTGTATATCTGGACACTGTATAATAGCGAGGAGTGTAAACTGCAGCCTATGCACAAACTGCAGCCGAGTACATTGTGAACGAAGTCTCATTGAAAATTTGCTGAGCGGTGACGAATGCTAGCGCGCCGTTGTCGAGTACTACTCGGATTGTACTACTGAAAATCCAACGCCGTGTAATCCCGTATCGCGTAGGTCAGCGAAGAAAATGAGCGCAAATAATGCAATGTGCTTCTGTAAAAGATACCGTATGGATGCGAATTTACGATTACGAAAATATCCAACGTCGAGAACTCTTGGATAATAATGCAAGGATGAAATTATTGGATCAAATAATAAAATTGGAGGTGAATTAATTAGTTTGCAGGAAAAATATTAATGAAATTCGAAAATCAATGCTTGAGTTTAGAGACTTTTTTTCACAGACAAGGTTATCTGACTCCAATAATTTTCTCATTTTATTCCGGGTATTTTTCTCTTGGAAAATATTACCGTGAAGTTTGGTCTGGTTTTATTATCGCAAAGGCATTAAACAGTTTTGAGAACTCGAAGTGTCGCTTTACGCTCTTTTGGCGACGAAGCGTAACCTCAGACGAGGGGCGCTGTTTAAACATTCACTACTTTCAGGTTTCGAATTCCGTATTGTCACCGTAATTTTGGAAGTCCCGCGCCTCGCGTAGAATCGTATTTTCTATCGACATTTTTCCCTCAATAACAAACGTGGCAGTTGTACAAAAAATCTCTACAAACACGTTTTCAAAAATCAGTTGCTCGCAAACAAAAGTGAGAAATGTAATTTGGCGTCGTATAAAACCGAGAGAATTCGTCAACGAGGGAATATTCAGACAGTTAAAATTCATTTAACGACGATTTAGTAACGATTGTCTCACGATATTGCCGTTTTCAATGACATAAGGTAAACTTGTACCTATACCGAGTTTCGAACAGGTTGGCGTACGCGCGTATTACTGAAATTCCTAAACGCGTGCGGGTCAATTTTTTGACGGAAAAATGACGCGGATTTATTCCATTTATGTTCACAATCCTGGATATGCAAATATGTTTTCGACTGTGGCCACGTGGATTCGAACCTATGTGGGTTTGCGCGCTCGATATTAGCTGTCCGCCTTTCAAGGGGATAATCCACGTAAGAGTCGGACCCCGAGTAGTAGAACTCTGGCGCGATCCCGGTCTGCGAAGCGCTGCTGGCTCGTAGACGGATTCTTTCGTTTCACCACGTCCGTTTCGATTCGACGAAATCGATTGAAACTTTTAGGCGAGGAGTCGAGTAAAACCAGTATTTTTAACAAACGGAAAGCAACGACTGGCGCCTACGGTTGTATATAATTGAACGAGAGTGCGACGATAAAGATTTGGAATTGGAGATGAAATAATACAAAAATTTCCCACGTCACTCGATACATTTTAGTCGAATGATTTGATACGCGTGAGCGCAATAATTCGAGCGCATCGACTTGAATTCGCGCCTTTGGAGAATAATACAGGAACCCTCGAGGTTCTGAATCGTTGGAAATGGAAAAATGATATTCCTTCGTAATATAGTTCTTGAAAGGCATATGGAAATGGATTTGATTCGCGCATATTTGAAAAAGTTTCGTATCCGACTACAACTGAAGCCTTTGAATTTTTTCCTTTTTTTCGAACGCTGAACACTTTTACTCTTATTCTTATCTCGAAGGTCCAGAGAAATTTGAGAATAGCGAAAAAAGTGTCGAGCGAAGGCACGACAATGCTGCATTGTGCTTCGACGCGTTCAAAGCACTCGCATCCGGTTCAGCGGCGCCGTTCTAATGATATTCCGAGATAATCGCGTTATGTGTACTACTACGCCGATAAAATGTTCGCGGTGAAACGCGCGTTGCCCCGATCCACTTGAAATTCCGACTCGCGGCTAATAATTTGATGGCTGGGGAGACTCTAGAATGAATGTAAACAGAGATGGGAAAATTTATTAAGGAGTTTGTGTTGGTCAGAGGCTTGAAAAACAGACTATTTAAAATGATTTTTTTCTAGCAGTAGTTTAGTTTTCCCATAAAACACAACATATGATGTTATTCGATTGTTTCAACTTTATTTAATGCTACGATGGTCACAAATTTGGCGCTAATTTAATCTCCAGTTAATACTTTTGTTTCAAATTTCGGTGAAATAAAGTTGAAACGTAAAATAACAACTTTGTATCATTTGTTTTATGAAAGAAATTAAAGTGCTGCCAAAAAAAAATAATTATTCAAGTTAGTCACTTTTTCACCTCTTTGACAACCCGGAATCGTTTGACATTTTTCTGGGCGACTCGTAGTATTTTCAGGAGCATATTACGCTTTCATTCGCGAAATGTAATATATTCCAGCCTCACCAGACATCGGTCACGGAATAACGGAACGAACAATTCGCGTGAAATATAAATAGAAAAACAGGAGAATGAAATAAAGGTGAAATGGATTTACTTCGTGGCAGTATTACCGTTGAGGTTTCTAGTTGCGAAAAAATATGCGACGGTGGCAATTTGTCACCGTTATTGCAGGAAATAACATGCGCTATAGTGGCGAGGTCAACTGCTATCTAGACAAGTTATCTTGTAGGGAAAATACATCGTAATAATTATTGTCCCACTCGTTGATCTAGACTACGGATCGTTGGATTGATTTGTTCTTTTTGCTAGCATTTATTCTCAGCGCGGTGAGAATGTATGAATATCAACGCGAGTTGAAATATCACCGTCATAGCGAACGTAATTATGATGTACGACGCCATTCTTCTTTTTTCTTTTGTGACGCAGAAGCAGATTTTTTTTTCCAGTAAAAGTGGTCGAAAGTTGCGACAATGAATATACGTACATCATCACTTTCCGAAATCTATCGCGGAAAAAGTTGGAGAACAGAAAACATCTCGCAGTTTCTGGTTGTAAATAAATCTACGAAATTCGTAAAAGCATTTAGCGATAATTACAAAACTGTAGCTTCAATCCGCGCACGTGACTTTGCCCGATTCCAACTCTCACCTCGACAAATCTACCGTTTCGTAAAAGCTCGTTCTCGTATTTTCCAAGGTTTCTGCGAAGACAGAATATACTATATATTTTTTCGATGAATATTGCATACGTATTTGATGCACGTAATTTATAACAATTCATCACTGAAATATATGGATCAGATCCTAATTTGGATCGTCGCAGGAAAAGCACACTTTCAAAATGTCATTTTCAAACGTTCCAAACTCTCGAAATTCTTTCACCGCAGACCATGTTGGCCGGAGAATTCACATTTATCGTATCAAAAAATATACTCGTACGAGTCGATACTCTTGGAATAAATTGAAAATATTTGCGACGGAATGCTTCGCCCAAATTTTTCGCAGCGCTAATCTTTTTTACACGAAAAATTCACAACCGCTCGTATTGATAGCATTGCACAGTGGCGTGCCGAGTTTCGTTAGGTCAAATGTCGAACATTAGGCTACACGTGTACCTATTAAGGTCCGAGAATGTTCGTGAACTATTGAATCCAGCTGAAATCTCTGGTCAAGCAATTCCCAGCCGTCACACGGCGTTCACACGCTTAACTCTCACTCCAGAATTTAATCCGTATATTATACCAGAATCGAATGGTTGAAAATATAATCCAAACTCATTGACGCCTGTGAAGGGTGAGTTTTTCAGATCGAGACATCTCAGTATCTCGAAAAGTAAGCGAGTAAGCCACGTCACGAAAATTTGTTCGGATTCAAGTTGCAAGGTTCCGTAGGGTTGGAATAATAGTGGCTTTGCCGTTGACCTTGAACCTAAATTTCGAGGTCAATTCAAGGTCAGCTTTGATTTTTAAAACGCGTTCCATCGTGAAATATCGTCGACTGGCGTATAGCAGAAGCAGAAACCCACCTGTTTTTAACGTGTACAAGAATTTTCTCGCGAGTTATATGACCGTAGCATTACAGTGAAGTTGGCGATTTGACATCGAGTCACGATCTGTGATATGGTACGCATATTAACGTCAGTCTTCCACCGTTCCGTTGCAATGGTCATCCGCGACAAATGTTTGCTGGTAGAAGTTCATCTCACCCTCAAATGAAGAAACAAATGCCCAGGTATTATCTACTCAACGTCCACGTAAGCATCCGAATGTCCTGCATTTTTAAATATCGCGAAAAACGCGCGTCCATCGCAGGTTCAACATGAAAGAGTGCCAACTCACAAAGTGCCAAAATTATCCTCGGCGTATATTTCATCGCTACATTTTACGCAACGCGAAATAAAGCGATAAAAAATATTCAGGCGTATGCAAGAGAATATCAACTTCAAAGCCTTGTTCCGAAGCACTTTCCACGAAATTCGATTATAATGGTTCGTAATGGATGTGATTAGCTCGAAGATGATGCGTTGAATCTCCGATTTGAAAACAGATATTCGAACCATCTCCGAACTGGTACGGGATGCGTTTACTCGAGGCAATTGGATATGGAGGCACTTTGGGTGAAGAGCATGTATGCACTTGACTGTGTCAAGTACCCAACCACGCAACGCTTTTGTGTACCAGGGTATCATTGGCTGCATGCCGTGCAATGCGAGGCGATCATTGTTTAGGGAGAACCCTTTGTTTCCCAAATACCACTTTGCACCGGTATTCAAAGCGAGGCTTACGACGAAGGTACAGCTGCCCGTGCCGAAGGCCTGCGCGCGCGCGCGCTTCTGTGCGCGTCTGTGTGTGACAAATGTGCGCGTATAGATAATCTACTTGCGAAAATGGGCAGAACTGATTATAATGAAATGCCTTTCGCGAGATGGAGAATAAGTCGTGTGGTGCGATGATAATTTTTGGCGACTTCATTTCAACTCGATCACTTCGCATACACCGATCGAACAGCAAACTCGGATTGCAAAGATACGAGGGTTCAGATTTTTCAAGGGGTAAGAGATACCCGCATGGAAAAATACAAACGCGCAAATTGTATGCGACATCTGTGCGCGCAAAAAAAAATCAAAATGTGTTTTACACGTATTTGATCGTGAATTATTAAATATATGCTTGCAAAAATGTTAATACAGATCCACACATAGATGCAGACGTAGATGTCGACTGAGATGTTAACAAGTTTTTGCACGAATGTTAACATGGTGTCATTCGGGGTAGCTGTGCGCAGCGGATAAGTGTGCGCATCCCCTTTATCTCCTAACTGGGAATGAGGGAGTCACGACATACACAGATAATTTAAAGCAATATTACCGGGGAATTAAGTTTACCCCACGGAAAGTGACCTCTTATAATCCGTTTTTTTCGTTCTCCAAAATACCAAGAATCGGGTACTGCTGAAAGAATAACTTCTGCCATCACGGCAAAGATTGTTACCCCGTACTGCGGATAGCCACTACGGTCAACGTTTTTTTTCCCGTGTCCGTGACTTATTAAGGTCTATTTTGCAGCATTACTTTTGAGGCTACGTTTGATCGCGGTAAAGTTATATAGGTACTTATTTATAAGACAAATCCGTCCGGGGTAAGAGTGCGCACGCGATCGTCTTCTTAAGTGAAGTAATGATCAATTGGTTCTGAAATTCTTTTTTTTTTCATGCGTGTGTGATCACTGCCAAGACGACGCATCGTAAAATTCCTACTAATCAACTATTATATTATATTTTATTTCGAGTTCATTTTCATGCAACTGATTTCGACGTGATTCTATATTAACGAGTCAATCTCTTATTACCCATTGATCTGGTCTCTTGCGTGACTTTGTCTAATCATTTCAGATTATCAAAGAAATAAGTCTTTAGTGACAAAGACTTATGAGATTGAGCTAATTTACCGTTGAGACGTTTGTAACTCTAATCTAAAAAATGCGTACGCTTACCCTCTACGAGAGCGCACACTTTCCCGCAATACGTGTCGAGTGTGCGCGTTCCGCATTTTTCTAATGACTCAGTTCTTTTTTAATCGTGAAGATTTCATACGCTATTTCTAAATTCGATTATTATTCAAATGAATACTTTATCAAATACGTGACTTCATTTTTCTTTGCTCCTTATTGTTTAATCTCGACACCACTTTGAATGCTCAAGTGCGCGCACTTGACCCGATTGACTTTTATGTATGCATAATACATTCAGCATTTATTGATTAGCAGTGGATTTAAGGAGTATCCTTTAGGTCAATCGCGGCACGTGAGTCAAAAGAAGTGCAGCTACAAATATGCGGAAGATTTAATTAAATTACAACTGATTAAATTCACTGATGGAAATCGTAATAAAAAATAATATAATTAGAAAATAACTAATTTGCAAGAATTTTATCATTGAAATAAGAAAATATCATTTTTAAAAATGCGCGTGTTCTGACTCGAGAGTCGCCAGGCATGGATGAAGTGAAGTTTTTATGCCAATAGATATTTTCACGTATGAGTATAAGAAACAATGGACTCGAGCCGTCGAACGAATGTCAATGTTGAGGTTGAACTAGTGTTAGAAAAAAAGTTTGAAATAGTGTTTCTTTTCAATTTTCCGACCACCCCTTATATTGAACATGGATCGATTCTCGTACGTCAGTCGGATGCAGAAATAGTGATGCTCTGTGAGTCAACGTCGGTGTAAAAAAAAAAAAATCAGTCGAGCCGTAAAGCTGTCGGAAAGAAGAGAAACGTTTCACGGCGTGTCACTGTGTGAATTTCCGATCGGGCGTGATATGGCACATTGATGGTACTTTTCACGTCAGTTCTCATGCGTAGAAAAGAGAAGGTCGGACAACGAGATGGAACCCGGAGTTACGACGCGAAACGAATGCTGGATTTTTCCAATTCTCACGTGGACTTCGAGGGGGAGATAGATGAAACGGTACGGATCGAGCGAAGCTTTGACGGCCTTCGGTCGTTCGAAGAGATAGAAAAAGTCGACGCAATTTACTGCCGTGATAAGCCGTCCGACGCAAATCATTCCGCGTTGTATTCTACTTCGAATTTCTACAGTTCAGTAGATCACGTGACCTTTATAGCGTTCGGGAGCCGCATAAAGAGTTCTCTTTGGAGGAGATAAAAAATTAACGACTCCTCAAGGCTGAGCGAAATAAATACCCGTCGATGTTGATCTGGCGGTGTAAACCGCGCGAGCAGTTTCTCCTCCGGTCGTAAAGCATTCTGTCGGGTGAAATTAATTGTTGACTACTGATTAATCAACGCCCCTAGATCCACGTCATTGATGTCGGCTTTCTGATCAGCCGAGAACTATTAGCGCGCACGCAGCCTGGTGCTTATAGCCTGCCAGGCACGGAGCGCTAACGAACCACCAATTCGATATAATTTTCAAGAAATATCCCAGTCCTCGTGACAAACTCAAACCGAAGGTGTCGAATATTTCTCACCAAATAATCCAGTCGTTTCGGAATTTCCAATACTTCGAGTAGGATCGATGCGCGATTCTTTTACGACGAATTATTTTCTCGCTATAGAATAAAAACTATTTCGAAAATATCCCAACGTTAGGGGAATTTTTTTTCTCTCGACACTGAAAAAAAAAAAATTACACTTTTTTTTCGACCAGCGTGCGTAAATAAGGCATTCGACAAATGTGCTTCGACGTCCGATTCATAAAAATAACTACCGGCTCGCAAGTCGTAACATTTGGAATATGATGCCGATAAATTGTACGGTTTTTATTAGATCCGAAGGAGGGTTGATGTTGGAGTTGTTGGCCGAGGTAACGACCGGACAGAGCAGAGAGAGAGAAGGACGCATGGGAAGAGTCCGGCTGACACCGAGCAAATAGTCTTGACTGATCACTCGAAAGATATTCTCAGCCCGTATAGCCCTCGAGGTATTCTGGTCACTTTTCAAACTTGGCATCTCTCCACGACGTTGTGCCCGAAGATCGTATCCCACGAAACCAAAGTCCAGACTGCGAGCCCTCCCTGGAGACGCGAGATGTGGGTTCCGGGCGACATAGTCCCAGTGCGAACGTTGCGCTCGCATACTATTTTCCAATATCGACGAGTCACGTACCCTCTAAAGCGTCGAAGAGATTTTAACGCTAATCCGCGTCCAAATAAGCACTTCAGCTTCGTTTCTCGCATCGATCCTATCACCTCGCGCATTTGCTATCCTCTTCAAATCCAAATACCTCGAATACAGAGAAACAGCTGTGCTACGAATTCGAGAGACTGTTCAGATTTCTATCCGAAAATCTACCATGTATGGCACGACAAAACGATGGGAGGGTTTTGGTCGTTCGCAAAATCATAATCGAGCGTACTCGGTAATTCGAGATCGACGTCGTTTCAAGGTCGTCATTCGGTATTGCTGAGAAAGAAGCGCATTCGTCACTTGACGGCTGACCGTTCGTTTCAGATTCGCACCGAGGTAACTGGGCTGGTAGGCATATATAGGAGAGACTAGCACGTGCGCGATGCAATATCTGCACGATTGAGTTGCACCGCCACGGAAATTCGATCCGAGCTCCACGTGCTTGGACAAAGTACACAAAAGCTTTGACACGATGCAATTTCTAGATGCATTGTTGTACTGCAAGATGTCCGGCGCCGATTCCAGTGTCCTTTATCACGTTTCAAAATAGTTGAGGGGAAATATTTCACTTGGATCCTTTTTACGGAGATGCTTGGCTGTAAAACCGTCACGCGACTTTGTCAACTTTCTATCGTAGCATGGGCGTGACATAAATTCTGTACGTCGAAGTTCGCCCATCAAAATCTAGTCATCCTATCGATCTTTCTTTCAAACAATGTTACGTATGCGACGGTATTACGGAATATTAGGACAAGCATACGCTGGCTGTTATGGAACAAGCTCATCGCGATCAACTTCTTTCACTTGAGCAGCCTAATACGATTTTTCCCCCCGAACGAATTCGATTATTCGACTACGATGGAGATTACGCTTCGAACAGCGAGTGTTCAACTGCTGTATTGAAATTCGGATGGATATTCACTTCCGCTGCACCGTTTGATAGTAATACATTTTATAATCTGAGCGATTGATTTTCGTGTTTCGAACCCACGAAATTCTCTGACCTGTATGAATTTCAGACCATTTGATGCAAAAGTTGTCACGGTAAATACGAGATGACGAAAAATTCTCCGTAAGTCATTATTAATTTCCGCCATTGAGAACGGTGTGCTTGATTTGAAGCTTGATGTTACGAATGACTATTTGATGTTATTCAAACTGGCTATTTGAATTATTTTTTTTTGGGACCACTTTAATTTATTCTCAGCTCAAAGTGTAAGCACTCTTTGTTAAAACGTGTTGTCGATATTTGACGTGAGTGCTAGTTCGGTGCTGCCAATCTTCACTTAAAAACTCCAAGATTTATCAAATTCTAAATTTTGATCATGATAAATGGTATAACATTCGGATATTCGCACTTGGATACCTAACACACACAATTAAAAAAAATATTATTTCTTGAATGAGAAACTAAATTTATCACTATATTTGTTTGGCTACAAAAGGAAAGCTAAATAAAAATAACAAATAAGGTTCTTAGATTTTTTCTAAATTATCTATTAACCTTCTATTACAGCTACATCAAAGACATTGCTTTGCAAACAACAGAATGCAATTAAGCTGTCGACCTTTTGGGACAACTCAAGAATTTCTCGATCGCTTCCCGAGCTTGAAAATTGATTTCACATCAAATTATAACGTTTTTTTAAAATTACTGTGAAATGATAGAATAACGATATCTAGATTACAATATCGAGAAAAAAGCGATCTAAAGAATATGAGAAAATAGAAAAATTAGGCTTTTTTTGTGTTTTCTTCAAAAACTATAGAAAATACAATATTCAATCAGGAAAATTGAAATCTATCGCATTAAAACAAACAATAAAATATTATAATATATGAATCGAAGTTTTAATTTGAACGAAAAAAATTAAAAATATTTTAAAAAACATAAAATAATGTAAAAATCGTTTCTTTTATTGAAATACATGAAGATTTGGGCGAATATATGCGAAAACAGTGGATTTAACGGAAGAAAGTGAAAAAAAACGCAAGAAAATCGATTCTATGCGATTTTTTGGAAAGGAAGCTAGTACTGAAATTTGCCGGTTGAATTATATTCTAAACAAGTTATGAGTGAAAAATAATGGAGCGATTAAACGGCAGCACGCTACGGTAAAATAGGAGAGGGCCCGTATCTGATCTTGGGTTCAGAGCCTGTAATCGAATGCGGGGGCCATGATGGCTTTCCTGTCGTATTCACATTAATAAGTCGCTTCAAGGTTACCGAAGTTACGTTTTTGTGGACGAATACACGAAACAACCAATTTTCCGACGCAACAACTTTCACAATGTCAAGGATAACAAAACCTTCGGTTCTCTTTTCTGCGAATTATTATAACGCATGTGCGCATTCGCGACGGCACGAAGCTTTATCACGTGTCGCAATTCTCCGGTACGCAATGAAACGACAGAACACGAAGTAATATTCACCTGACATTAAAATATCTTTCCGAGCAATGTAGCCTCGATATAACTCTGGTTTTATCTGCATACATGGCTGTTATATAGTTGCTATTGAACGAGATTCTGTCGCGTATCCCGGCTGTTTATTTCATGTCACCATATTAGACGGCTCAATCCGTCTCGCACAGGTGCAACGTATTCTATTAGATCGAAACTTCTGTATCTACAAGTGTTTTACAAATAGAATCGCCCGATCAGCTCTGTCGTAGAGCCACGAGGAGTGATTCGCTATACGGAGAGAAAAAAATGGTAACAAATACCACGTTAACGTAATAACTCAGCGTGTCTTGCGAGCACGCCATCGAGAACTATTCGCATCCATTTTGAGAAGCACATCTTTTCAAAATTTACGGAAAAACTAATTTAAATCGCACGGATCGTGGCACGCGAGTTATTCATAATGTTCACAACGAATGGAAGGGGAAAGGTTTCAAGGCTATTTTGAGGTGAAAAACGAAAAACCGATTTCTTGGTACTTTTGGCCGAAAATCTCAATACCATAGCCCTTTCAATAAAATGAATTTCACCTTTTACTGATTGGAAAATACATAAATAAAACATAATAAACTACAAATATATAAAATAGGCGTAACTCCCATTCACATGGTACTCTAGAGCTCTTTACTGTAACATGGTCATCATTACTACGTTGACATAGCCAACGTTACCATTTGGAATGGGGGAAATTACTCTGTCAAAAGACTTTTCTCGCTTGAAAATCTTGGTTACCATGGAACATAGTAATGATTCCTATTTTACATACTGCATATTACTATTCTTTTCGCTCCGTGTACGTGGTGTATCTCCGATAAAAATTCTCGTAAACTTACGCTGCACCGAACACTTTACCGTTCGATAGCTGAAAACTTAAGTGATTTTGACGTGTGTCGTCTAAGCACTAGTTGTAAACTGTAATCTCCGAGGGAGAAGCAAAAAATTGGTGAAATATTGTACCTAGGTGAGATCGAGAACCGATCGCTGTGAAAAAGATTTAATAGCAATTTCAGCGCTCATTAATTTTCCCATCGATTGAAAATGAGAATAAAAAGAGGAGGCGCGCGAATGATGCTTGAGATTTGCTCGCTTCGTTCACGGGAAACTTGAACGGTGGAATAAATCATTTTTGTTTCTACCTACCCGTACAACAGAATTTTTACTGAAAAATCGCCTACCCGATGCTTACGTTAGAGCTTGCCATCGGAAAGCTCTTACAAGCTCGAGGTGATAGCAGCCGACACATTTCATCGGTTGACTTGCCGGGGGAAGCAAACGAAGCGAGATGAGATGAAAAATGTCGATTCCGCGGTAAGCTCATGAACGAAAGATGAGTGCATTTCTTCATTTTTCAGCCCGGTCCACTTCGCGGCGCAACCATCTTCACGCAATGGTAGATCAAAGCGAGACGCGTTCTTGATTCGTGATGCGTGTCACGTTCACGTTTGTGGATTCGGCTTCCATGTCAAACTGCTCGGTCGACGGGTTCCCAACAGTAACATGGCCGTTCATACGGCGGCGGGATTTATCGGGCGACTATGTAGCACTACCATTCATGCGAAATTTCACTGGTATTGCTTCGACTCCTAAATCTCCATGGTAGCAATCAATACCTTCACATACAGGGTGTCCTTGTTTATCTCCGCCACCGGAAATAACTCGGTAATTATAGACGTCGAGAAAAATGTTTGGGAGCAAAATTGTACAATACGACGGGGACCATCGAGTGCAACACATTTTTTTTTTGATTTCGGGGGAGGTGCTGACACAACGACGGTCACCTCCACTTTTTAAATGGAATTCTACCATTTTTGGTAACCATCTCGTCTAGAATCTCAAGCCTCTTAAAAACATGTGGGTCGACGTCGTTTGGGACACCATGTATACGCGACACATCACAAGGAATCATGGCCCGAGATAATTTCTCAGTTCGACGAAGCAGAAATTCCATAAAATAATATTTGATTGATATCACGTTAAAAATGGTGGGATGCGCAATCACGTTCCACGTATCATTCGTGATAGATTGATGAAACGTAACGCCACTAACGCAGGATTTTAATCATCGAGACGAGGTAAGAACACCAAAATTTATCGACGCAGTCGTTTGTTATGTCGCGTTAACCTACGTTTAGCAATTACTTGAATAATTTTATGACTAGCATTTTGGATTTTTTCATTTTTGGGGTAATTTTTTTAAATTTTTGAAAAACGAAAAGCGATCCTAGCTTTGGATTTGGATGACGAGTAATTTGATACCTGTACCTACTATCCTTTTATAATATTCCTCTGGGTTGCTAAAGAATAGGATAAAAATAGACTGGAAAACTGGGTTTTCGAGGTCACTCTTCTGTTCATGCTATGTGAAGTGGAAAGATGACCACGGATTTCCGAATTCGACGAGCCTAGCTCGATCGCATACTTGTAGATCTAACCGAATTGGACTAACTCGAATGTCGGAAATGATTTTAGGGGTGGATACCCACTTCGAGCTCGCATAACATTCCTGGATCATCTCTATGCGACCTCTTGTTACGAATTTTGCAACAGACGACAAGTCATAGTAGGTCGATAGCTCTCATAACCTTGCCGCTATAATGAAACGTGGTTCTCTGCATTATCTTGATTCCACTGTAGTTGCAGTTACGCGGGTTGAATATCAGCACGGCCGCAGCATCATCGAGTAGATGAGGGCGTAGAGTGATACAAAGTCACGTACAGGCTGCGTGATAGTTTTCGATAATTTAGATAATGCAGCCGCAATTAAGCTCATTAAACGATTATTAGTAGGATCCCTCTCAACCGTGTTCATCTTCACTCGATAGAATACACCGTTACTCTCTCTCTCTATATCTATCCGATATTCTGATATTACATGGGGGGGTATTGGGTAGTTATTACGAAGTTTCAATGCAGACTGCTTGATGCCTCGCCCGAGGTAAAGCTTAATATTCGTACGGGGGCAAATTCTGATGTTAAGTTCGCCGTGGGCGAGGGGAATGCTCGATGCATATCGGAATAATCGAATTTCGATCCCCACCGAACACCCAAGTTATTCTTTGGCAATTATTAAACGGTAAGCGAAATAGAACTGTGCGAGTCGCAACGATCCAACGAGAATTGGACGCCAGCGAGGAGATACGGAACGGAATAGAAAAATTTTGTACTTCCGAAGCAATTTCCTTCGACGCGACGATGTTAGGATACAATAGCGTTATTATCGATAGCGACGCGATCATTTATGAAACACGGAGGAAAAACTTTATAGCCAATTTGGGAAAACAGTTGCTCGTTATACGTAGA
Source organism: Arge pagana (assembly GCA_963969455.1). Taxonomy (NCBI): domain Eukaryota; kingdom Metazoa; phylum Arthropoda; class Insecta; order Hymenoptera; family Argidae; genus Arge; species Arge pagana. The sequence goes on from OZ018313.1 coordinate 9,466,979, forward strand.
AAAGATACGTTGAATCGATTTCAGGGACGGAAGATACTCGGCTGGCGAGCCTGATATCTACAACGAAATCATTTGGCAGCTGTGCCAAAATACTAATTGAAACTAAGCCGGACAATTTATGTTCCGGGCGCGTAAATCGCGATAGTCGAGTGCTGATCAAATTGGTATGCAAGCGCGCGGGAACGATGGTGCATATGGAATAAGGTTATTCTTCGTGGAACTTGCAGTCGCTCCAGTTTATTTCGAGTAGCTAACCGTTAGTCCAGCGCTACGTTGGTAACCACCTTGGAGTCGAGATGATTACATCGGTCCGACCGATCTCAATTGTTCGTCTAAATATTTACTCTCTCGTTTGGAAGTAAACAATGTCGCCCAACTAGGCTGATTGTTAGGCAAAAGTTTGTAATAGCCGGAACCGGATGCGATGTGAAGGTAGCGCGCGACGTTTCCCTGGAATTTCCTGGCAATTCATTCCGGGTCCGACACGAATTGAACATGCACGGATCCGACGCGAGATCGATGAGGATCCATAAGCTGAATCGAATGCCGATGCGAATATTAAAAAACAATATGAAAAAAAACCCGCAAACTTGCCGATGAGAAATCAGCACATGCCTCTACAATGCACAAAGAACCGGTCAAACTTCGCAGCATAGTAATAACTGTTGTTCGAGTAACGTGAACCACAATTTCGAACTATGCGATGGAAAACGCAGACAAAACTCGAATTTAAACGATGCGATAAATAATATAAAAAATAACGGTCAGGCGTTTATATTTGTAGTTCTCCGTTGTATTTGGCATCAAACGATCCCATACACTCGAGTATACTCGATAGCCATCGTGCGGGTGCTGTGGAAATTCAAATTCCACCGCAAATACTGCAAATTTTTTTGCTGAGATGTCCGCGTTGATCTACTGGTAATTCCCTACGACGAGGATGGAAAACAAACGGAGAAGGCGTATTTTGTTATAAAAATCATATCATTCATCGCTCGATGACGATACGGCGCTTCGAGTCTCTTACGTCAGTGGTCTGTTTGAACGAATAATTCATTTGAAGAGACGATTGACATAGGAGATTCAAAGCTTCGTATTTTTTTAACTCAATTTATCGAACGAATACCGTCGAATTTTGTCCGCAAGGTTGGTATACAGCGGGCTTGTTAGTATAGTATATGTATAAGGATTCGTATTCATAAAGCAATTTCATATCCGGACATTTCCTAACCACTTTCCTAAATCGAATCGATCGACCATGTTTCGACGGTCCGATCGCGATGTTTTCATTCCTGCAAGTTTTAGTTTCGCTCCTCTCACCTGTCATCGCTCTTCGCCTCACTCAGGTGGCGTGTACGCGAATGGCGTCGATGAAACGTTTAGAAGAAAGAAAACTACACTGACCTTTGATGAAGTCGACGGCCATCTCTAATCCGTACGTGTCCTTGTCGCAGTCGTCCAATATATGCGCGCCGATCTTGACACCGGGAACGATACTCGGCTGGTCGTTTAATTTGTCCAGGGTGTACAGCATAACCTCGAGTGCCTGAACACCGCCCTGGGGCATAACCGGTCCGCAAATAACCGAGTCTTCCCTTTCGTGGACCATCATTAGTCCGCCGAGCACGAGGTCGCCCTCGACAACCGCTTCCTTCTTAGCTGGCCAATTGATGATAACCGGAGCTCGCGGTATCTCCATCGATCTGAATTGTCGCTTCCCGTGTCTTATTGGATGACGGGTTTCCGGATTTTCAAAACGTCGGTGCTCCTGGCCACGCTGAGGAGTGGAAATGTCTCGCACCTCTTTCATCGTAGCGCTTTCCTTATCGATGATATCGAGGAAGCGGAATTCCCGCTGACGAACTCGTTCCAACGACATCGTTCCCGAATCGTTTACGACATCGGAATAATTGGTGAATCCGGAATCAACGTCGTCGTCCGCGCCGATAATCGAGCCACGATCGTACGGATATTTCCATCCGTGGCCCGAAGCCAAGCGAAGCCAACCCAGCAGAAGAAGGATCGACTTCATTTCGTCATCGTTGTTGCAAGATAGTATCTCAAGGACGAGTCATCTTCTGGCCCGACTGCCCGCGACAGATTTCGTTTCCAGGTGAATTGTTCCACTCGACGCGCACGTTCTCACCGGTTTCCCAACATTCGGGATGGAAAGTGTGCGAAATTCCGAGGCAGTTGAGCGGAAACCACCGTTCCGCCGAACACTTTATCATATCACTTCGGTTTCCTGCTCGTTATTTTTCGAATTCACCTCCCCGCGTGTATATATTAACATTCGCTGCACGAGCGATCGGTCGTTATATTACTTCGCGGGAAAAGTCTGAGGATTCAAGGTTACGCGATGGGCGGGCGGGAGGCACCTTTAACGATTTAACCAACTTAGCGATACCACGACGCACCGGAACGACGAAATAAATCTTATTTCAACTTGACTGGAATTTCGAAATCCGTCTGTTGTAGGGAGGTAGTTTATTTTAACAACCGTGCGACCGCGACTCGCCTTTCCAACTTTCCTGCAACTTTTACCGACCACTTTATCCAGATAACAACGTCTAACGGGCCACGTGGACTTGACGTGTCCGGGTTCTCGAACAGTTGAGAAAAGTTCATGCGAAGAACGCTAAATTGTTCGCCAAGGATGACATTGAATGTTCGCGTTGGATAAGTGGCGATGAAAACCTGTGATGTACAACCTACGCGCGCGCCAAACAATCGCGTGCTCCGGACGAGAGGATTTTCCTTTCGGATGGGCATGGATATTTCAGCGAAGAAATATCTTTCCGTTTTACGGATCACGACAATACATTTTTTTCATCAACATTCTGCGACTTCGATTAAAAGGCTTTTTCAATTTACGATGAAGAAATTTTCACTGGAGAACGGGATTTGCAATATTTTTGTTTGATTCTAGAAAAATTTCGGAACATTCTCGTACAGCAGGATCGTTTCCACTCATTTCGACTAATCAATTCATGAGAACTGGAAATTTCCGTCGCTTATCACGAATAAGAATAGCTATACGTCGTTTCTGCTTTCGTATCCTTCGGATGTCTTCTTCCCTTGCGAAACGAAAAACTCTTTACTGGTTTTGCTAGTATCGTTTTTATGGATTTTTTCGACTGAAAACGCGATTTCATCGTGCGCTTTTGAGCATCGAAGAAGAATAGCGAAATCGCATCGGGAAAAGTAGCATGAAATTGGAATATTGAAGAGTATGAGGAGTGAAAAATTGGCGTTTAACGCGGCGGCTCGAAAAAATCGATCGCATCTGGATTGAGTCTCGATCAGAGGCACGGAGATAGCTCTTTCTACGTCTCGACGAAGGTGAGACGTATAACGGCTTACTAATGTCCGACCATATCCATGGACTCGTCGAATCTTTCGTACGAATAGTATTCGTATCACTCGAATGACCAAGAATATTCCATGCTCTGGATGATTACGATGTTGTTGTTGTTGACGAATGATGTGCTCGTCGGTATGATTGATACAGACACATTCGTTGCTCCGCAGCATCGCGCCCCACAGATTCTGACGTAAGGGCGTTGCCGTCCGTCAAGTAAAAGTATAAGCGCATGTAACGTCGATTTATTTTCGACCTACGGTTCCGGTTAATCATTTCGTAGAATATACTAAACTGCTACCAGTCACGAACACTTTTGAAGAATAGCCGAGGTCCGAGCCCATATTTTCGCTTCCATGAATCTCTCGTCAAAATTAACAACATTCATCCGATATCCTAGTCTCGAATTCGTCTCTCGTTTGCGTTCGATCAGTCCAATTCACCTTTTTCCCTCGAATTCTTATCTAATTCTATGCCACCACGAGAAAAAACACTCAACCTTCACAGCCAATTACTATTCCACTATATCTCCACGGATTTCACATGAATCGTGACGGTTCGAAAGGGTATTCTTCGAGGCGAGCTCTCTTTTCGGAATTCCGCTCGGCACGGTTGCGTATGCGGAGGATTGATTCGTGGGAACAGAGCGTGAACCGTGATTCTCGTACCGTCCATGAAACAAAATGTGGCACGTGTACCAAGTTGGACGGATTATTCCAGCGATCTCGACGAAATTAAGATCACGCCGTCGGATTTGTTCTCTTAGTTAGCGATAAATATTCATAAGGCAGGTAACTTCCGCTTATATATTTGAAATCGAACGTTACATATTCGAACGCGAGCTCACGGTCCTAAATCTCGTGCTTCGAACGCGGTATTCGCTTGCCAACTACGTTTTCCGATCTCAACCTATGGTTCGCGATATTTTCGAAGCTATAGGTTCGCCAGACTCGAGCACAGCAGCCCCGTCTACTTGCCTTTAAAAGTTGTGTGGACATGGCCTGATTTATCACAGGTTCGTTGTCAATACCGGCAACCTCTATTTTCCCAAACACGAAGAGAGAGGTCACATATCGGCCTTCTTTCAAATGAGAAAGTCTACGTCGCAGTCAAAATCCGTGGCTCGCGATTGCAACGGGAAATCTGATGACCCGACAGAGCTGCGCGGAATTTTGTAAAAAAAACTGTGAAAATGGAATTCGTACTCATCGTAAAGTTTCTCGATTTTAGTCATGCAATTATTGTAAGTCGATACATTTTTATCGAAAATTAACGAGTTTCGGCGATCGCATCTCGATTCCCTTATTTATCGTCCGTGTACCAAATTAGTTTGAATAATATGACCCAATTTCCTGTTTGCATTGGAATATCGAAATATTTTTTACTCGAAGCGCGAGGAATTTAATTCTGTACGTTCAATAACCACGTTGAATTAGTGCAATTCGAAATATCGAATTCCGGCAAAACTCGCAAATTCGTTGCGGTCGGCGCTAATTCTCTTTTACGTAAAACCTATTAGCAGGAATGCAGAAAATGCAAACATAGTTTCGCACGCGTGCATCGCGGAACGTCGAGAAACGGGTTCGGTGTTCATTTTAGAGATTGATCGACGTTGTCGGCGGCTGATATTTAGCAGCATGGCGGACAATGGAACTGGTTGTACCGCACCGGATGGCGGTCAGTACCGGGAGATTGGCTTCTCTCAACAACAATAAGGAATAGGCGCTGTATAATCGAATGCGAGCGTTCATTTGTACGTTACAAGATAATGCAATCAGCTGCCGACGTCGTGCACTTTCGCGATGAGATAGATTTCCCGCGGAAATATTTTCAATTCTTTGATATTGATCGATAAACGTACGAAATTCGGTGTCCGTACGTGGAAAATACTGATAATTGGCAAATGTTACATCGGACTGCGCTTTCGCGAAAGCGCCACAAAGCCAACTACAAATGTCGAATCAAGTCGAGATAGCTGAGCCACACGGTTTTGATTGAAACTGAAACTAGTAACTCCTCACCCCGAACTTACTTAGACTCGCCTCTTAACAGTCTCACTGTCTTTGACCTCCGACCGGAGTGAGTTATCCGCGCGAATGCCCCGCAATAGTATAACCAAACTACCTACCTACCTGAGGAACGCTTCTGAAGCATACACAGCTCAAACTTTCTACAGCTAAGAAATAGTTACCGGTAGTTTCCGCAGCGAAAGTTTCATAACCACGCCGCGCTTAATCACTTTCCTATAATATTCCATTCGGAATGCACCCAAAAGTCTTGAGATGAGCACTTCACTCGCCCAGCTGAACGTATTCCAGTGGAAAGCAGATTTTCAACAAGTTTCCGATTCTATTCGCAAAAATGGGACTCTGGAGTCGAGACAAATCTTCTTTGCACGAACACTTTTGGTACGATAGCCGTGACAGTTGTGGGAATTATCGCTGTACTATCGCCGAAAATCAATACAAGAGTGTAATATATTGTTATCCGTCAGGTCGATAAATGAAATCGCTCATTGACGAGCATAGCCGTGGAAGGAAATCAAATCCTCCCATTAGCAGGATTCACTCCGACTACCCTTTTCTTGTCAGAACTGTTTCGAATTGTCATGATATATTCAATTTTTTGTATACGGTAATAAAATTCGTAGGAGCATCATCAATTCGCGGACGTTTGACAATCGCAACGATTTCATCATTCAAGGGGTAAACCAAGCTAGGATCTTCAACGAATCGAAAAAAAAATGTTTCAGCTTAAAATGTACCTTGATAGTTTAAAAATAACGTGGCAAAGTTTTAGGTACCGTACTAATCTGGAAAGAGGTCGAATTATGAACTTATCGCGGTCGCTTACACCGTTCTATTCGAGTACTTCGAACTTGAAATGCGTTTTTCTCAAAACATCAAATTTCAAAATAGCCGAACCGATATCTCGAAAAGTTTTTATCCGATCGGCTTGAAATCTGCATTGTATACCTATCGCAACTCCTTTCTCCGCAACAATACGCAGGTTTCGTCTATCTTGCATACTTTAATTATTATTCACAATTTTCGCGTGATTTTTTTGCGGTTTTCCGACTTTTTTTTTCAATATGATGCCATTCAGCTAAAAATTAATTTGAAAAAAAACGCACGTACCGTTGCAGGTAGCTTTTTATATACTTAATATTGGAGACATGAAAAAAAAACATCTTCGGGAAAATACTGTAAAGCCGTTATTTTATTTTGTACAGCTACTATACAATGTGAAAACGCTGTTGAAACGGATTTCATTATGTTCATTAAATTTTGAGAAAAAAAACTGTCGAACTTCCGCAAATTTTTTTGCCTATAGAGTGGTCTGCCCCCTTGAACGAGCTAAAATTTGTTGATGTGTGAGCGGTAAGCAGAGCAAATATTTGAGAATCGATAGGATCCTATTTTGCGCGAGTAGACCCGGTATGATGAACTTCCGCTGGTTTTGGTATTTATTTACCAGAAAAAAATCCAGCGTTATACGTGGTTATCCAAAACTAATTTTCCACGCGACTTTCAAACGGGCAGAAATGAGAGGCCAACAGGCCGGTGTGAGAGTGAGCGAGTGAAAGAATTTGACGTGTGGGAAAAAGTGCGAATATTGGAAGGAAAGAGGAGGGGAAAGAAAGCAGGAAAGGCGGGGAGCCGGGAGGGAGAGTGAGGAGAGAGAACAGGTAGAACGGCAGGTGAGGAGAGAGAGAAGAGAAGGTGGGAACAGATAAAGAAGGTGAGGAAGGGAGATTGAGGTTAGGAGCGACGCGGGAGTGGGGGGCGCGGGAGAAGAGAAGCGTAGGCGCGAGAGTAGACCGACGAGAGCGCCGTACACGGCCAGCGGGGAGAAAGAGAAGTACGAGAGAGTCGACGCAGGTAGCGATTAGACGGTTGGTATGAGTGAGAGGAAAGGAGAGGAGGGGGAGAAGAAGAGGGGGAGAAAGACGAACGTGGAGAGGTTAACGAGGGCCAGGAGCGAGAGTCGGGAAAGGATAGGAGGAATTAGGGAAATGTGGAGACGGAAAAAGGAGAGGGAAGAGGAGGAGCAAGAGAGAGCTTTCCAAAGGGGCGGGAATGTGACAAGGTCACCGGAAAAGAGAGAGGAGGAGGGGGTGTGCGAGGCGATGAGGAGACTAGGGGAGGAGATAAGAAAGCAGGTAAGGGAGGAATTGAGGGAGGAGATGAGAGAAGAGATGAGGAAGGAGAGGCAGGAGTGGAAGAGTGCAGAGGAGGTGAGAGAGCAGGAGTGGAGGGCAGAGGTACAGAAGCTGAGAGAGGAGATGAGAAAAATGAAGGAGGGATGGAAGAAAGAGAAAGAGGAATGGGAGAAGGGAAGAGAAGGCAGAACAGGTGAGAGGAGGAGCGGGATGGAGGGGGAGGGGGAGGCCGATGGAAGGTTTAGGAGAACGGAGGTGGAAGAGGAGAGAGACGGAGAGGAGGAGGAAGGGTGGACCATGGGGAGAGGGCGAGAAAGGGGGATAGAAAGGAAAGTGAAGGAGATGGAGGAAAGAATAGAACGAAATGAGAGAGAGGAGAGAAGGAAAAATGTAATAATCAAGAGGGTAAAGACGAGAGGCACGGCAAGGGAGACAGCAGAAGAAGTGCTGGAGAGAATAGGGGCGGAAGTGAGGATAGTGGGAGTGAAAGAGATAGGTAGAAGAAGAGCAGAAGGGGAGGAAACGATGCTAGAAGTGAAGCTAGAGGATGAGGAAGCGAAGAGAGAGGTTATGAACAAAAAAAGGAACCTCCAGGGGAGGAATGAATGGATAGGGGATGACTGGACATGGAAGGAAAGGAGAATGCAGTGGATGCTAAAGAGGAAAGCGGTAGAGGAGATGAAGAAAGGAAGAAGAGTGAGGGTAAGGTACGGGAGGATAATTGTGAATGGAAGCTCATGGATCTGGGACGAGGAGAGAGAGATGCTCAGGAAGGGATGGGAAAGGGAGGAGGGGAGGGGGGCAGAAGCAGAACAGAGAGAAGAAGAAGGGGAGAATAGGAAGGAAAAAAACTAGGAAGGCAGGGCAGGGAGAAGGTGCGGGATGGGAGCTGGAAGATCGGCTTTTGGAACGTGGCAGGGGTGTTGAACAAAGATAAAGAATTCTGGAGGGAGATAGGGAAGTGGGAGGTGATCGTAATGATTGAAACATGGCTGGAAGAGAAAAACTGGTACAAGGTCAAGAACAGACTGCCAAAGGGGTACAGCTGGACGAGACAGGATGCGAAGAGGAGGAGCAGGAAAGGAAGAGGGATAGGCGGGATGGTAATAGGGGTGAGGGAGGAGATGGCGGAGGGGATACAAGAAAAGGAGCAGAACGAGGAAGAAGGTCTGATGATGAGGACAATCAAAGCAGAAAAAGAGGAGTGGACGGTGGTAGCAGTATACGTAAATGGAGACTTGGAAAGGAAGCTAGAAAGTATGAGGGGAAGGATGGAGAGACAGGGACAGGGAGGAAAAGTGATTATAGGGGGGGATTTCAACGCAAGGACGGGGAACAGGGGAGGAAGAGTGGAAGGTATAGAAGAGGAGGAAGAGGGTGGGAGGAGATCAAAGGACAAGAAGGTAAACAGAGAGGGGATGATATTGACGAGAATGCTAGGAGAGGTAGGTTGGGAAATAATGAACGGCAACATAAAGGGTGATGAGCAGGGAGAATATACCTTCACTGGAGGAAAGGCGAGTACGGTAATAGACTACGTGCTGGGAGACGAGGAAACAAGGGAAGGGATAGAGAGAGTGGAGGTAGGAGATAGAATAGAGTCGGACCATCACCCATTGATAGTGACAATGAAAAGAGGAAGGTTGGGGAAAGAGAAAGGAAGGAAGAAGAGGAGAGGAGCGGGGAACGGCAAATGGTCGGAGGCGATGATAGAAGAGTACAGGAAAGGAGTTGGAAGAATGAGAGTAGAGGGGGAAGGGGTTCAGGAGGCATGGAAAGAGACCACGGATAAGATAAGGGAAGTGATAAAGGAAAGCGAGAAAAAAGGGGGAAGGCAGGAGGTAAAGAGAAGGGAAGGGTGGTGGGACGAGGAATGTAAAGAAAAGAAGGAGGAGGCCAGAAGGGAGCTGAGGAGATGGAGAAGAGGCGAAGGAGACAAGGAAGGATACAGGGGAAAAAAGAGGGAATATCAACGGATGTGCGAGAGGAAAAGGGAGGAGGAAAGAGAAAGGGCGGTGAAGGAGATCGAAGAGGCAAGAACAGAGCAGAAGGTGTGGGAAATAGTGAACAGGGGGAGGAGAAGGAGGAAAAGGATGAATGAGGGAATAGGAGAAGAGGAATGGAAAGAGTACTTTACAAATCTACTGGGAGGAGCGGAGAAAAAGGTAACATGGGGGAAGGAAAGAAGGGAAAGAGAAGGGGAAGAAGAGGAAATAAGTAAGGCAGAAGTAAGGAGGGCAGTGGGGAAGCTGAAGGCGGAGAAGGCAACGGGAATAGACGGGATACCGAACGAAGCATGGAAGTATGGAGGGGAAGCGGGGATAGTGATAGCATGGGAAATTTGCAGGAGAGTGTGGAGAGGAGAGGGCTGGCCACAGGAATGGAAAGAGGGAATAATAGCGCCGATAGTAAAAAAGGGAGAAGGAGAGAAAGTGGAGGAGTATAGAGGAGTGACGCTAATGCCGACGATATATAAAATATATGCAATGGTACTAGTGAACAGACTAGAGCAAGAGGTCGAGAGAGAGAAGATGATCCCACCGAACCAAACGGGTTTCAGGAAGGGTGTAGGAACAATAGACAACATCTACGTGCTGAACCACGTAGTGGGAAGGCAGGTGAACGAAGAAAAAGGGAAATTGGTAGCGCTCTTCGTAGACCTGAAAGCGGCGTTTGATTCGGTGGACAGGAAGGTGTTGCTTCAAGCGATGGAGGAGAGAGGGGTCAGGAAGGGATTAAGGGAAAGGGTGGAGGAAGTACTGAGGGAAACGATAAGCAGAGTGAGAGCAGGGGGGGAGTTGGGAGAGGGTTTCTGGACGGCAAGGGGAGTGAGGCAGGGATGCCCATTGAGTCCGCTGCTTTTCAACCTGCTAACGGCTGACTTGGAAGAGGAGATGAGGAGAGGGAGATGGGGAGGGGTAGAAGTGAGAGGGAGGAGGATATGCACGTTAGCATATGCGGACGACGTGGTGGTGCTGGCAAAAGGGGAAGAGGAGATGAAAAGTATGATAAGGAGAATGGAAGAATACTGGGATAGGAAGAAGCTGGAAGTGAACGTGGCGAAGACCAAGCTGATAAGGTTCAGGAAAGGAGGGGGAAGGAATAAGGAGATAGACTGGAGATGGAGAGGGAGGAAAATAGAGGAGGTGAAGGAATTTAGATACTTAGGATATGTGTTCAGGAAAAACGGAGGGCAAGAAGCGCACTTAAGGGAAAGGGTAAGGAAGGCAGGAGCAGTGATGAGGCAGGCTTGGGGAATAGGAAAGAGGAAATTTGGGAAGGATTGGAAGAGAAGGATGTGGCTCTTCGACACGCTGGTGTGGACGGTGATGAGTTACGGAGCAGAAATATGGGGTTGGGAGGAAAGAAAGGAGATAGAGGGGGTGCAGGAGAGATATATCAGATGGACGTTAGGAGTGGATTGGGGAACGCCGGGATATATGGTGAGGGAGGAAGTGAAGAGAGACAAGATCAGGACAAGGGCGGCGAAGAGAGCATGGAATTACGAAGAGAAGCTGAGAAGTGGAAAAGGGAGCGAAATAGCGAGAGAGTGCCTGGAGGAGGTAGAAGAGAGGGAGAGGAGAGGGGAGGAAAGGAAATCCAAATGGGAAGAGGAGAGGAGAAGATTTAGGGACAAGTTCGGACAGGAAGGGAGAAGCAGGGAAAGAGAGAACTGGGAAGAGGTAGAGAAAGAGGACAGGAGACAGCAGGAAGGGGAAAGGATGGAGGAGATACAAGGATCGAGGTACAACAGGTGGTACAAAGAGATAAGAGTAGAAGGAGTCCCGGAGTACCTAGGAGGAAAGTGGAGCGAGGAAAGGAAGAGAAGAGTAGCGAGGTACAGACTGGGAAATGAGATGAGAGAGGGCAGGTACTGGGAAGAGGAAGAGGACAGGAGGTGTAGATTGTGCGGGATAGAAGAGGAGACGTGGGGTCACACGCTAGAGGTGTGCGGTAGGGAGGCAGAGGAAGAGGAGGAGAAAGGAGTAGCAGAGAGGGTGAGAGAGATTTTGGACGGAGCAGGCAAGGGAGAGGAATGGATGAAAGAGATGGAGAAACGAAGGAAAGAAAGAGGGTGGTATGGCAGAAGTGGAATGGGATGAATGAAACGGAAACGGAAGTCGGAGAGGAGGGAGTAGGAATGAGAATGCGTAACTAGGCTAACTAGGTTAAGAGACTAGGATAAGGAGAGAGGAAGAGAAGGAAGTGCCGGTAACCCTTCGGGGAGGCCGTAAATATATACATACATGAGAGGCCAACAGTAAAATAAAAGATGAATTTCTCATTTCTCGTATTGAATCTGGATGGACCGTAGAAATGTAAGCTGCTCTGTTGTTCCCCAAGGAAATGAAATTCTTCCGAGTGAAAGGAAAGCATCGCGAGTGATCCAGGCGAGACTCGTCGTTAACATTTATCGATTCGATGCGATATGGAATTTTTCGAAAATTTGAAGAACTATAATTCGGAAAATTGCGGTTTCGAATGAGAAAAACATCGAATAATGACCGACGGATTTTTTGTTGTTTTCCATCATTCGTTTAATGTACAACTATGGATGGTAACCGCACCTAGTTCGCTTATCTCGAATCATCAAATCGTCGAGCTGCAATTAGATTTCGATAGCTATTCTCTCCAAATATTTGCGCGAACGTTTTCGCGTTATTTGTTTTTCCATTTGTCACGAATATTGGCACGATTTATTTCGAATTTACTCGACTCGAATTCCATTGGATCCGATGGAATATCGATCGACTTTGTTGAGGCTAATTCGATATTATCGAATACATGAATGTATCCGTTTTATCGAATATCAATTCGCGTCGATGAATATTAGCGACTCGTTGCTACGGCGAATGATGGAAGTTCGATCGAAAATAAGAATAGAAGGGGAACGACGCGGTAGAACGAATTTCGGTTCCGTTTCCTCGATGGCAGAGCAAAGTATCCGATTCGGGAAAAGCTTTTCGATAAGTTTCGGAATGAAGCTTGAGATAATTCGAGGTCTACGCGAAAACTTCCCAATTTGGCTAGGAAATGCGGAAGGTTGTCGGTCTGAACAAAGAAACGATCGAGCCATAGACATCGAAAGCTTTGAAATAATTGGATAAAGGATCGCGCCACCCGATAATTTCAATGATAGCGTCATTTGAATAATCCGCGAATGGTTATGAATTTTTAATTCGGAAAACGGTAAGACGATCTTTTTTCTCAAATCCTACTCCCATTGAGGGAATCTTTCCGCGCGATGGAAAAAAATGATACAGCAGCTTAAAATTATAGCTGGGAGCAGCCAAGCTGCGATCAATTTACGAGCTCGAATTATCATTCTCGAGGGGCATTCTGAAGAAAAATTAATTTCTACCTCTTGGAACAATTTCGCGAGGAAGCCGAGAATATGATTTAGCATTTACAGGGCTTGAAACGAGTGATCATAGGACGACGAATGGCTAATCCATAACCAATTTAAATGAGAATCTCTCGCGATGAAATATCACCGCGTCTCGCGTCTGACGAGTCGACCGATAAGAAATCTATCATTTCCCAAAACGTCGTCCAAGGTTTTCCACTTTGCGCGTTTGCTGGCCGGACGGTACGATAAAATCTCGATGCTTTGCTGCTTTGTTCGGTCGTATATTGAATTACGTCGAGTTAGGTGTAAGAATTACGAGGTGTAGACAAATGCATGCGAGTTTCAGTCGCAGACTTTCGAGCCAACCGAGCTGCATTTTTTGTCGTGACCGAGTACGACCGTGAGCTATAATTTGACGGCATGAAATTGGCGACTCCTACATTTTTTCCAGGCTAGTTATTTACTTCAGAACTTCTGTCGCACCCGAGTGACTGCTTATTCCACAGAGCTAATTACGCACCAAGCTTGCTTATCATTTTCATTTCACTTTTCCAGTGCACTCGACGTTCCGCGTTCTCGTGTCGCGCCCTGCTCGTTAGAAAGGTACGTTAAAATAACCAACAAAAAAAATGAGTCGCGTCTAATTCGCTAAAAATTCTGATTGCGTTCGTTTTACGTTTCCTTACTTACAATTTATAGATTCGTCGTTCGAATCTTGGTAAATTCATCGCTTATCATTTTTCCCACAATCCGTCTCGTCATCGCGAAACCGACCCGCCGATGAAAACGTATGGGGGGAAAAGAAAATAACGGGGAGCGGGGTGCGATGAAAAGTTTTGACCGGAAGAGCAATAATCGCAGCGAAGGGTATATGAAAAGAGAAAGTGCGGGGGAAAAATATAAGAAAGAAAATTTGATCCACGGTGGAAAAGTTTCGGATAATTAACGAGACGTTGAGATTGTTTCGAAAGACGTGAGAGGAAAAGTTTGCCGATCGATGGTTATTCGAAGCTGGTTTTGTCGTTTTCGTTTTCGTTTTTTGTTCCGTTAATTTCACACGTATCGTAATTTTGTTACTTCTTTAAACCGTCGAACATCGATTCCGTTCTCCCTCGCGTGTCGGAGAGACGCGATGTAATTAGACGATCATCGCTGCAACGAGGTGGCAGGTGTTTCGGCGGTATTCGGTGCCAACCGTCGTCGCGAAATTACCATTTAGAGTGAGGGTTACTCGCGGTTTCTAGATTTATATCGCGCGGGATAACAGCCTCGGCATTCTAGACGAGCCTCGGGGGTTGCGGCGCCGAGGTACCGCGCGGCTCAATGCCAGAGCAGCCACTGAGTCCGCTCCGAGAGCACAACAGTATTCCAGCCGCGACGAACTTCGGAAGGACAGGGGTGGCGCGAACGAGGAGCGCGAGGACGAAGACCGAACAGGCAGACGCCAACACCCCCGAACGACGAGGCACACCGCGCTGCGTGTCCGTGACGCGATCCGATGCGCGGCTGGTGTTTTATCACGAGACGAGGAGCTTTTGATTCCTAAGCTTACAGCCTCCCCGATGCGGTTGCACAAATGATCAGGGAGAGCGAGAGAGAGAGAGAGAGCGAGAAAGCGAGAGAGAGAGAGAAAGAGTGCTAGCGTTCGTTTCTTGTGTCGCCGACGAACAATAAAACGGTCCGCGTTGTTCTCCGTATCCTATTATTCGAAATACGAGGATCACGTGCTTTTTGTTCGTGGCGCGGAGAACGATCCGAAGAAAGAAGCTGGAACGTTTTTTCAACGCGTCGCGAAATTTCGAAAGCCCTGGTATTTTCGTTAATTTCGAGCAGAGCAGCGAGCGGTAGATTCGTACGCTTGTTTTATTGCTCGTACCCTTTCGAGGGATCGGTACGATTAACGCGCGTAGCGCAAAAATTTCCGAAGCACCGACTCGGCTTAAAACCCTTTCCGGATGTGTAATCCATTTTACAAGCAGATCAATGCGAAAGGGTTGTTAGAGCTAATAACTAGGAGCTGCGAATAATTCACAGCCGAACCTTCTTTAGATAAGGGATCGACGAGGTATTCATTATTGGAAATGAACTCTTCGAGTCGTAGATCGTTTGGTGGTTTTGATCTGGCAATAGTTTGCATACCCACCTTTTCACAGCCAACATCATATTTTGAAAATGTTGATTGATAAACGCGGTGCGAGGGTCTCAAATTTTAACATTACAGAACCCTCGAAAGGGTTATCGAGCGAGATTCTGTCAATTCAGCGGAGATGAATCTGCGCTTGAGATTGACGGATTCAGAATAATGAAACCAATAAATATCAAATGATTGTGCGAATCGAAACTTTCCAATAATTTCTAATCAGCAGGTGTCATTTCGAGTTACGTCTTTGGAATTGAAGATTTATTCGCGCTAAGGCGTTGCGATTTTCACAGATTTTGTAGCGGATCAAAATTCAAAAAATGGGGTAACGTAAGCTCGTCGGTGGATTGGCTCTGCGGAGTTTTTTTTCTATCGTAACGTTGATATTTGCCGAGGAGCGCCTCTCTTTGCAGTCTTATTTTCCGTAATTACGGGTAGAGAGAGAACTGGCGAGGATTGCTCGTAGGCAACTGGGGCAATAGATGTCGGAGGAGTAGTCTTACATTTGGCTCTTAACGTCAGTGCTGTCGTAGTCCTTCAATTCCGTCGAATTTCGAGTTCCTCGTTGCGTTGCTATCAGCTATCAACCATGAATAGGATAAATCAATGCATATCTGGTAAAGTTTATATGACGGTGATGATCGGTCGAACGTTCATTCGCAGCATTAGCTTGTTACTCACGAAACATCAGACGGTAGTATTACAGTACATATGTGCTAGGCAACGAGCTTTATTGCAGCGAATCAACTGGGCCGGAGGCCATTGGCATTATCAACTCTCGTATCGGTGTACAATATCACGGAATCGAATAATTATGCGAATGAGTATACCCATGAGACGACCCTTTTGAGACAAGGAATTTTCCGTAGCCTCGTTGTCGATGAGTACCACTGCCAATAAATTTATCATCCATTTACTTTTATACATGATTTTGTGCAATCACTCCAAATTCAACTTTGAGTCAATTATACGCGAAATTCCGCGCGTACTATGAATTTGCTGACAGCAGAATGCGTGATTCACCGCGTGTTCTCCATTGGAGGAGGGTCACCTGTTATTTTTTTTGTTGTGTTTTAAAAGCGCAGTTTTTATTCAGCCGATAACATGAATACATCTGTCAAGTATGAATCTATCTTATAATACTTCAACAATGCGAGGATGCGTCACTTGTCTGCTGGAAAACTTGAGATTATATTTTTCTCCAAAGAAAGAAAGTAAAAACTGTTTTGAGTTCTGCAAATAAAAGAGCAGGTCGAATCATCGGAGCATCGGTCAGGTCTATTTTCACTGCGTCTTTCGCGGAAAATTGGTCATCCACAAAATCGATGCGCTACTGCATCTGAATCAGATTCCAACAGATAGAATATCACATCGTCACGATAGCGAGAGTAAAAATAACGATAGAACAGATAAAACGAAGTTAATCGTTACAGTAGAATTATAAAATAAACGTAGCTGGAATTTTTACAGCGTATCGTGACGTGTCAATCAGCGTCTTCAATGATGTTGGTCGCGATATATCGCAAGCTTTTAGATCTGTTGATGAAACCTGCGCTGAATGGATCCTTGAAGTTCGTATTATCTGTGCATTTTCTGTGCGTCAAAATAGCACGGCATTCGAAGTAATTCTGAACCGGAGCAACGATGTAACGTGACAGTCATTGGCATGCGAATAGTTTGGACGGCTATTCGAATTTCCGGCATTCCGATTTCACGTGGGAACGTTTATTTGCTAAATTGTGGTTACGGCTACATAGTATGGGGAGACTCGGTATTCGCGAAGTATAAGTATCGCGATCGTTGAATGGTAACGATCCTAGAATTATCACGTTATGAACTGCGATATAAGCTCGACAGGCATGTTGATCATTTCTAAGCGTCGCGTCACTTCGTTTCGTCGTTTCGCCCCCGTGTAAATAAAAACAGCGCCGATTATTTCACCTCTCAGATTAAATTATTCGCGCAAGAGAACCACGACAATTCCATACCTCGAAGATTTGTGAGAATTGTGACCGCACGAGCTATGGCTGAAAGGCAAACGAAGCACCGCGAAATACGAGGAGAAAAATGACAGAAGTTGGAAAGTTCCTCCCAACGTGACATTACGGAAAAGTAATCGCTCGAACGACTCAAGGCATGAGATCGCGATGTGTTTGACAGGATTTGGTTGATTTGTTTGAACTCGTCGGAACACATCGCGAATGAATGAGAGTTTTCTGAAAAACGAATATCAAATGAACTCGGAATCCGATTCAATCTCATCCGCCCGCGTGAGACTAGCAGTTCCGTTTGTATGCCAAACAAGTTAAGGGGAGTTAGTGGTTCGTGAAAATGACTATTTCAAACAATTTTTTTTTGCAATAGTTTGTTTTTTTATAAAACGAATGATATGGAAATTATGACGTTACGTTTGAACTTCGTTTTACCGAAATTTCAGCGACAGCAAATATTTGTTGTTGATCGAATTGTTGCTATATTTGTTAGATCTCTTTCCACGAGTCATGGCTTGCTGCGATCATCGTAACGTAGCGTATTTGGATAGCTGTAAAATAACTCGCGTATCCCGAAATGATGTTTGCCGTGTGCGCGACTGTGGTTCGTAGTTAACGAAACGTAAATTTATAACAAGTCTTCGTTAGCTCTGCATTGGTAAGCTTCGAGTGAAACGGAAAAAGCTCCGCCGCGTTCGCAGCTTGCGATATCGTATTTAGCTTAGAGTAGCTATTTGGCGTGTTTACGCTCATTCGTCCTGTCAAACCGCGTTCTTCCCTCGTTTCAGTCCGCGTGCACGTTTCCCTCTCGCCTCTGTACTCATCCGACGTGGTGCTACTCTTTGTCCGTTGTCTCGCAGACCCACAATCGTCTTTGTAGCTGCCGTGCATGCTTCTTTCAAATCGCGCTTTATTCAAAGCTTTGCGTCTGAACGGCAGACCTCGTCTTTATATCCCGATAGACGAAGCAGCTTCGGATGCGTGATTCGACTTTTCGACTTTTTTCTCGAATCCTCCTGCATTCAACGAAACGATTTCGCGAAATTGCCAAGGATACAACTTTGTTTCCAGACAAAAATTTCACCCCCGTCGAGTCTTTCCAATCTTCCCGCGTGAAAAGTAAAGTGGAAACGACGCCGAGTTTCTCGACCTTCGCCACGTCGGGTGATTCGCTCGGGGTTCGACCATGTAGGGCTGCAGATTTCGCAATGTCAATACTTCGAACGCGTGAGTTTGTCAATCGCTGAGAAAACAAGCGAATTGTACCCAAAATGCCGCCACATTAAATCTATTTGCTCGAACGCGTCAAGCTCTGCAAGCTGTGCATTAAATTCATCGCGATACAATGACACATTCCAATTTGAAATTCGCCTGACATTCTATGACATAACACATCCGAATCAAATTCATTTCTGATTGGCTAGCTTCCTGACTATAATCAATCGCTTTATAATTAATTCCTCAACGGCGCTTGATACCGGAATGAAATCTACGTCTTTCAAACGTTACGCGTCTAAAAATACTGCGAAATTCGTAAAACTGTAATCAAAACCAATCGCCTCGCGTCAACCAGATGACTGACAAGTTTCTATCGATCAGTTCACGCGCTGGGAGCAAAAGCGAATCGAAAAAACATTGCGGCGACGAGCGGAACAGAAACAGAACAACTGTTGTTCGGAGCGAGGTTCGGAGCAAAAGTGATATAACTGCGAGCAAAAACGAGTCAATGAGCCAACTCGTATTTCCACGCGGCGATTATTTGACTCACGTTTGCTCGCGGTGAAAACTTGACGCGTTTTTGTTCGAAACGAAATCTTGAAATGTGCGAGGTTGTGTTTAGACCGTACTAAAATTTCAGGCGATTCCTGAGGTTCGATCAAAACTACGGAACTACCTTGACGACAAGTCGGAGCGCCTCGAATCGATTCCCCCAATCGTCATGTCTCGCGTTGCGAAAGGTACCTGCCGGTCGTTCAGTTTTCTGAAACATTTCTCACTGTGAATCCTTATTGATTCAGAATTCGCGCATGCGAGACAATCGCTACAGAGTCGGGAATTACTTTGAATACAGTCGAATGGGCTCTAAAAGCCTTTATAAATTACATTCAGTGTCTACATGTTGATTGGGAACATTGACGAACGAAGCACTGGATAATTACAGGTTGATTAAGCGAGGTGATTCACGTTCGTTGTCAAACTTGTGAACCTTACCTTTGAGATGGGCGCGATAGACTGTAAGTGTCCGGAAATACGTCTCGATGAATCTTGAATTGCAATTGATTATTTCACGCAGAAGTTCGAGTGGAAAGTTAACTACGGATTCAAAAGGTTGAACTCGTAGTTCGGTGATCGATTCGTCGATGCATAAACTGTGTCGGCTGCAAGTCATCGCGTCGCGGTATTTTTAATTCGCGCAATAATAGGCGATTGATGGATCTGGCACGTGTAGTGATGCGATCTATCAGCCGCGAGCAAACGTTTACCGTGTCAGTCCTGTTTATTTTAATTGTACGCGAATGGTACTCGTGTGCCGTTTACCAACGAAGTTGCACAGCTAGAGACTCGATAGCGATAAAAATCCGACGGTGTTAATCGTGAAAAATGACGAAGATTATATTTCTCGAGCACCATTGTCTGCGAACCTCTTGGAAGCCTCTTTTCCGCGTCGAAAGGAATTCGCTTCTTCCTGGAGGCCACCGGATCCTGGAATGTCCTGCGAACATCGCAGGATGTTCGATTCTTTAATTTAAAGATAAATGATGCGAACGAAAATCAAGAGCAAGGCTTTCAACAAAGCGAGGAACAGAAACCAGAGGCAGATCGCGGGACGACTGGGGATGCTTCAATTATTGAACGTGAAGTAAACCGAGAGTAAAATTCTGTGTCGAAAAGCCGGAGAATTTTGGCGAGACAACGATTGGTAATATTAATTCGCGCGCCTTCTTTTGGAAAATTAGGAGCGAATTGGTAAACATGAAGGGTGACGAGTCGACTACGATAACGAGTGACCGATGTTATGGTGATTATTTCACGTCGATACTTCCAACTTTAACAAAGAAGCGCGTCGTTATCGGGAGCGTAACTTGCATCGGAGAGAATCGGCACGCAGATGGACTAGAATTACAGTATTCTCGGCATCACGAGAAAAAAAAACTCCAGAAAACGAGCAGAAAAATAATTTTTATCCTCAGTTTCGTTTTACAGTGTTTGTAGTTTGCATGACGTTGAATAGTTTTCACTTCGACAGGTTATTCACTTCTGCGTTTGATCGATGTGCGATAGTTTGCCTAGGTGCAATTATTAGTTCGGTGTTCAGGATGTAGTTTTGTCCTTTGCCTCGTTGCGAACTACGAAGCTATTGTATCTTGCGTGTCCTCGGGGATCAGGCCAAACTTCACAGGGGGCTATGCCGTCGATGAGTACTTCGGAACTCGCTGTATTAGTCTATTCAGGAGCACTGCTGCCTGGCATGATGTAACGCGATATGCATTGTTATAATTGAAGACGCGAGTCCGCGTAGCATATGTATAGCTGATCGCTCCGGCATATTGAATACGACGAAGCTCGACTAGAGCTTCATTGCATACCAAAATTAACATTCGAATACAAAAATAAGTGCTTGTTCGGTCGAGTTCCGAACGGAAAGCGGAATGAATCCTGTTTCTCTGAAGTTTTGTATCGAGTCAATATTCGGGCCCCAATATACGCCACCTGGTATCACATCGATTTACTAATAGATTCGACAAAATCCTGGCTTTTTGATTTCTGGGAAAAAATTTGTTAGGTTAGTATTTCTCTCTGCTTGTTCGTCATATTTGTAGATAGGTATGACGGAAAAATTAGCTAATAGATCTGTGGATGTGGGATCGCGAGCACCATTCTTGACCTCTCTTCGTAAAGCCTCGCAGAATGTGGTAACGCGAAACGCAAAGCACGAAGCTTTCCTTGATTTTTCTCTTCTAAGTTGGCTGAACGATATTTTAGCACCGGGAGATTCTGCCAAC
Organism: Arge pagana; assembly: GCA_963969455.1. Lineage (NCBI taxonomy): Eukaryota > Metazoa > Arthropoda > Insecta > Hymenoptera > Argidae > Arge > Arge pagana. The sequence goes on from OZ018313.1 coordinate 9,487,987, forward strand.
TGCTGGAATGATGCATATAATATAGGCGAAAACGTGATGCAGGGATCCGCGCGCGAGCGCGTAATCCGCTCGAAGATCATCCTCGACTTGGCTCTAAATTCCAAACCATTTCGACGGAGACGTACATGTCTATGAGCAGCTGGTGTTACCGGCTTCAGCCGTCTACCTACAACATTGTCACTTGTAGAATGACAGCTAGACACTCGGCCAGTCATCCCACTTTCTCGTACATCGCTAATCTCGCTGAGTGCAACACTTCTCTCATCACATCGTAAACCACTCGAGAGTTACGAAGCCGAGGAATGATGAATAACGAATGTAATCGGAACGATATCTTCTTTTCGATTTCTGCATCAACGTATCAAGAGTAGAATAAACCTTAGGATTTTTAAAGACGCGCAAGGTCGCACGTTTATAGTAAATACGTTACCGCAGTGCATTCATTTCATTGAACAATTATGCATGCTGATACGAATAACGGTAAGAAGGACACTCGTTGGCGGATTTTTTCGAATAGTGTAGGTACACTCTAGAAGAGTTACACGGAACGTCATTTTATCTCTGATCGTCAACGTCCGATCATTTCTCAATCCTCGTGCAAACTGTTTCGTTATACCTATCTAAAGATACGACACGTACATCGAAGCTCCTTCGTCGAGTACACTTAACCTACATCGATTCAGTCGGCGAAATGATTCGCTTTACGATTGCAATATCTCAACCGTTATATCGTCTCCACCTTCGGCATTTGTCGTTTATTCGCATGTTCGGATCGATGCGATAATAAGATCAGGCTACTACGTACTCGTGCGTTCTCCCCTTCGGTTATTAGTCATGAAAGAAAACAATGTACAGCGGCGACATATTTTTCTATGAGCTTATAAATCCGAGGCTATTCTCCGCAACTCCAGACGACGATCACGTATAAACGTGGCTCAGACCTCGAAATACTTATATCGTTCGTGACAAGTGACACGGGTTTGCGAAATAATTTTTTCACAAAGATATTGTGCCAAAGCGTTAATGTTTGTGGAAAAAGTTCTAAACAAGATCTAAAACAATGCACGAGAATAATACACCAATTCAAATTTAGTAGATACTGAAAAGTTTGCAACTACTGAAATAGAATTATACGATTTAATTTTTTTTTCAAAATTGCGGTGCACCTTTTTTAACTTACTCAGATTGAAGAGAGATGGATCTATCCTACTTGTGCCGAGAATATCAGAGGCAGCTGAATAAATTAACTTTTGTACAGTTACATGAAGGTAATTCTTCAATTTAGAAGATATTTAATTTATACATTTATTTATTTATTTAAAACCCATTTTACAGAATATTGAAAAGTAATATGATTATTTTAGTATCATCGTCGTATCAAATATTTTAGAAACGGTCCGTACTTGTAAGAGAGTGGGGTGATTTGTTGAAATGGAGTTTATATTTGCAACGAGCAGGTCAAGATCTTCTTGTTCCATGTAACAGTATTCTAAAAACTGTGTAATTGACTGATTATTTAACCAAAAGTTAATTATCGAGCTGCTACGGAGCATACTAGTTTAATCTAGTCAGACGTATCAATTCTACGAGAATCAGCGAATGCTAACTCTGCAAAACAAACGAACCAATCGATACGAAACGTGTTTGACCCTTTTGATTTTTATTACCACATTTCGGATTAGCCTCATCCGTTGGCAATATCCTGCAAACATGCGTATTCGTATCAAACATTCCGGTGCCTACCACGTTTCCGGAAGATTGGGAGCGAAGTAAGGGCTGAGGATTTACATCACGGTCGATCGATACCGGGGAAACTCTTCAACTTATGAATATTTCATCAACCCGGATGGCTTCGCGAATTACGAATACCATTGAGCGTTCGCGACTCCGTCACTGCAATGTCCAGCCTCGATTCGCACGTTCTCCGAGTGTCATCACATTTCATTATACTCCACTGGGTCGGATCCCTCTCCCCCGAGATTTCTTTTCTACTCTATTACAACTTTTCTCGATCATCTACTCGAATCACGTGGCACGCGCATCCCGATAGTCTGTTCGCCGAAATCCTTCAGTACCGTCACCAATCTCCCTTCACGCCCTCGTCCTGCTACCTCGTCCGTACGATTTTCATTTCCTTATTGGTCGATTCAGCCGCGAAGTTATTTGTGAAAGCGGTCCGAAAATAAAGTGTACCGCTTTGATAGCCAGCCCCGTTGTTCGGTCGAGCCTGTGTGACGCGTTGAAAGAACGTCAAACCGAATTTCGAACACTGGCCTATCCACTCGTGGCCACGAGGGTTCTGTTTCGTCGTTCGGCGAAAAGCTCTCGAATCTTCTTATTGATTATTTCCACTCGTTGTCGCGACGAAACTGTTACGTGTGCTGAGCTATAACGGATCTTTCTTTCACCATCCGGATCTAATCATCCCAACTGTCCCGTCAAATCCACAAGAAAGACGATCGTTGCTCGTCACACGATCGCGCAACGATCAACCGGACGAATTATTCTATTGGCACGAAACTGATAAGAGTAAATGTCGAGTAGATCCGATGAAAATAAGACGTTCGAATGATCCCCTGTTTGTCCTAGTGCTCCTCGGCGTAACTCTTCCGCAAATTAAATCTGGCAAGACACGAATTTCTCCGAAGTTTACAGCCAACGTTAATTTAGAATGCAAATCGTTACCTTGTAATCTTGTACACGTCAGCCTTCCATCTTTCTCATCATCCGAGCCTCCAACGGAGGGTCGTTTTTCGTCCCTTTGTAGTAAATATTTTTCACTCGCACCCCTTTTACCACGTATTCGGATATTCCAGTACATTAACTCGAGTCTATGCCCATTTCTCTTCGGTAGGTTCTCGCGTCAGAAGATATTGAAATTGAACGTTATTTCAAGGCCTTTCGCGAACTATTTATGGAGCTTCAGACACCGATCTTCGGGGTTCGACTTCAATGGCCCAAGGACCTTTCATGCTCAGATCTTGCGGAAATTACGTCGCGCCTTTCTTTCCAAATATTCCGTCAGCTTAACGCCGAGGGCATATTTTTCAAAAATTATACCCCCGCGTTCGGTACCGAGACTCTATTAATTACTTCTCGATAGAATTAATCCCGGGCTCGAAACTTCGGCGGTAACAGCTTCGAATAAAGGACGAGCTCCTGTCTCATGTCTCAGGAGCATCCTGAGTCAATAATGAAATCACCAGTCAAGGTAACGCAATTTCGGTTATATTCCGCGCGTATTGTTTATATCACTCGTCGCTGTACGTTCTTCGCAAACTTACGCGTGTACGTACACACCGCGGTTACTCGAGGACGAGTGTGAGGCGTATCACGCGACGCGCTCGCTCAGCATTCCGATCGTTAACAAACGTTGTCTGTTTGTGATAATGATTCACGTTGGGTATTTGGAACAAGAGACACTCGAATGTTTCTACCGGATTGCTAGTGATCGCTGCGCGTTTCCAAGTGACTTTGCCGCGTGAAAATTGAAAGCGATCCACGCGAATTTGGTTCCTCGCCTCCATTAGAATTTCGAATGCTTAAGTAAAATGATATTAATTATCTCTACGACTGACTGCATTAATTTCAACCTCGATTAATCGATTCTAGCGGAAGTTTGACAACAAGCCTGTTGTTGTGTTCGGTCATTACTCATCTATCGCAGCTAGGTTCTATTCACGCTCTCAGGTAAAAAAAGTACCACTGGGAAACAAAAGAACTAAGATTGGGCAAACCTTGGAAAACAACATCTGCTCAAGCCTTGGTGAGGAAAGTCAGTGGTGCCGTCCTAAGTCTGGACCATGCAAAATCAACATTGACCTGATTAATTATTCGATTAATTTAACTTTTAGCGAAGGAAAAGTTCGTGGTATCTGAAAAGAAAAAAATTGACGTGCTTGCTCCGATATGTATATATTTATTCATTTACTTTTATGTGGAAATACTCAGGAATATGGTTATAAATATCTAAAGAGAAAAAACTTCGAATATTTTAAGTGGTAGAACATAAAACTTAAATTCAAACCGAGAATTAGCCAATGCTCAGTGTTTGAGTCTTATAACAATAAGTCGATCGTCGAGTGCCCTGTCTTGGGTCAAAGCTTGGACTAATTTTTAGCTGCTAAAGTTTGGCCAATAACAAGCGGCCCAGGACTGGGCCAATTGTAACTTGGACAGATTTCAACTGCATTAAAATAGACTGAGCTATAAGTGCGAAGCTAGCAGAAAACCAGAGTGAAAAGCTATAGTTTAAAGAAACTAATAAACACGCTTCAATGGTAAACCGAACTAAAAAGTAGAAAATAAATTTCAATACAAGAATAAAGTAAAAATGTGAAGGCAAAAAAGCGTGGGGCGTTTTGTAAAACATGTCTTTATTTACTTTCATCACTATATTCATATACTGAAATTTATCTTTTTACTTTTTAGTTTGGTTCACCATTAAAGCATGTTTTTCAGTTTGTTTATATATTATAAAAGCGTGTTTTTTTAAAGTTTTTGGAAAGGCTAGCGCTGATCCTGAGGGTCCTGGCAAGTATAATGGGACAAACTATTTAAATTACCGCGTTATCATCGGTCCTTGATAAGCGTGCGAGATTTCGAATTCATCGGACGTTTTGAAGGGAGTGAAAATCATGTTCAAATATTCCGTCACGTAGATACATAGAAACATAGATACGTAGATATATGCCAAGCTGATAAAAGCGTGTTAAAATAAGAGCAAAGTTGAGAGCCGTGTGCGAGCAGAAAGTTTCGAGTTTTCGAAAAAAATACACACGCTGCTACAGAATAACATTTACGGAGTAGATAAAGCTCGCTTTGATCGCTTTGCGAAAACATTTATGATTGGGAATTTCTCGAGAAAGTTTGCGAGCGTGCTCGCGACCGTAGCACGAGGAAATCCTTAGAAAGACTCGGTAACTCGTCGATGAAAATCCTTGTAGGAAATTGCAGTTGACGAAAGCTTCGAAAGCTCGGTTGGTTTTGGTCTACGGATAATTTCTGATCCAGATTTACGAGTCGCTCGCATTTTTACCGATAGCTATTCCACCGAAATCCAACCCTCCGTGATCTGTTCTTTCGCGTGTGGATATTATTTCAGCTGCTATCGACCGATGTCAACGATCCGCGATGGCTTCCAGAGAATAAAATTCGGCGCAATTTTATTCCCTCTCGTAGCAGGCCTCTCGGTCCTTGCGCTCGGGTTGGATTGCGATAAAAGAAGATGCAACGCTCCGACGAGTCGAAGTGCCGGATACGGAATCTCGTGGCAATTTTCCGTCAAACGCGCGAGATTCAATTACCGCTTGAATACCTCTTTCACCAGCCATTAATCATACTCGTAGTACGTGGTGTTGATAGGTAAAAGTTAATCATCGCGCGGCTATTGTACCGGAAATCTTTTATCCTGATGCAGAAAGAGGACCATATATTATCCTGAAATTTTTCTTCGACGCGTTCCCGGTAAATGTTCGCTTCAACTTTATCACGCTGTGATGTGCTGCGGCCAGGGAGGTTGGCGAGGGTGCGACAAACAGCTTATACTCCACTCGGCCGTGTTTCCTTTCGTACACTTTCAAGCATCCCTCGCGCCATAAATAAATATGAATTCGTCAGGAAGAAAGGAATCGATGATATTTCTATTTGAAATGAGCTCACCAAGTTGCTCGAGACCATTATTTCGTGTAGCAAAACTTGTTCGAATTGACTCTCTTCGATTCTCGTACAGTTCGGAAACGGATCCCCTGCGTCGTTAATTCGAAAGAATAGCATACAACTTGCTCCAAAGATGGATTAATCATTGGTCGTACCGCGATGCCGCGTAATCGAAAGCTGCAATTCCGCGCGAGTACAAATATAGCAAAAATGAGAATTTTTACATACTTAAGTGGGGCATTTTCTCTACATTTTTGGCACTTTCATTAATTTGACGAATTTTTTTCCGATTTTAAAAACTATTTTACACGAAACAGCGGAGCTTGCGCATCTTAGATATTCGCGATAATACGGCGTTACTAGATAATGTCTAAGAATAATAAAAAAAAACTGAATATTCTTACTCCAGAACACGTCTATTTTCATTAGCTTACCGTCGTAACAGTTTGATCAATGATGCCGAAATTTTTACAGAAAATGAAGGTAAAAAATATTTTCTGATATGAATGTTCTAACGTAAATATATTGAATTATTAATTTTTTTCTGAGCTGCTTGAATACAATAATATATTCATCTTGATATTGATAATGTTCATAAGTTTCATAAGATTTTATAAGACATTTAGATTTCACATGAATATAATTGATATTTACTTGTAATATTTTCTGTAGTTGATTTGATTGCATTAGGAGATCGAGATTTCAGTATGATAAGTGATCATATTTTGTGCGCAATCGATTAATTTGTAAGAAATTAGTCGAGTATTTTTTTTTTTTTTGTACAATGTTTGTTCGTGCTCCTGTAATAGTATATTGCGTGACTAGGGGCGAAACAAGACGATTTCGGACGCGGCCGAGGATGGACCCGGCGTTACCCGAGCTGTGAAATCGTGTTTCATTCCGCGCCACAACTTATATTTTTCATATAATCCGCATTAAAAGTCCGCGGTATTCCAGTATTCCCGACGAAATGTTTCTCATTACTTTCAATTGCAATTGTTGGATACCGTTTTCACAACAATAAAGAATATAAACGCGTGTTGCCCGAGTTTTCAGTACCTTTCGCTATCTTCGTTCGTTCTGATATCATCACGGAAATGCAAATGGTCGGGGGGAAAAATACGAATCGCGGGATTCGAGATATGAATCAAAAATACGACTGCGAAGGGGGGAATTTCACCCCGTAAAAATAATTCTCGACTCGTGGAAGAAAATATGTATTAAATATTTCAATGCTCACAATGCTCTCCATATTTCATCCGTGTCGTACGGAAATACGAGGGTTTTTTTGCTATCTAGGAAATAGAAATTCGCGAAAAGGGAAACTCATCTTCGAAACACTCTCTCTATTCGTTGCGTCACATTTTTCTACTTTCTCTTTCTTTGTCGGCCGCGTAACTCGACGTAATAGCTAATCGGTCACTTTTTCTTGCCACCTCGTTGCGATCACGGATTTGAAGGAAGGACGACTTGTTACGGATAAATCACATCGCAGGAAATGCGTTTCGCGGCCAGCGTGTCGACTGTGCTTTGTGAAATATCGTTGCATATTCAATCCTCGTTTCGCGGTAACATCTATTTTTTCTGATGCTATCGTCGTACACGGAGTTGGCGTCGCGAAACCACCATACGAAGACGGACGTAGACGAACGAGGTCGGAAATCGACTTGACAGCAGAAATCAAGGGAGCAGCCGAATAATTCGATGGGAATCCCAGAGGTAGATGTCGATGCGAGGCCGTAGAAGTTTTGGACACTATTCGATACACGGTAACGAAACAGTCAATCGACAAATTCGTGTTCCCGATTTGGAATGATAGTGACCAGCGGTTGACAGACATTCTATTGTAGCTCACTTATCCAAGCCAAGTGGAACTCGAATGATTTTTTTCCTACATTCGATATCAAACCGTTTGCTCGGATTCAGGTTCCATAACGAAAAGTCTGAACGTTTTCAAACGAGCTTATCCAGATCTGATCCAGGTACTACTATAAAGCCAAGGATATCTTTCGCAATTTCGAATTGGTACGAGCAGAACTGCGAAACATGCCGCTGTGGCGCGTGAGGGTTATACCGAATTTTTTCAACATCCCTCTGGGCGATCGCTGTATCGACCTAACTTCTCCCATCGTACCTTACTGGGAGAAGCGTACCCTCGGTGCGCGACGGATTTTCAGACTCAAGAATAGGCGATATATGCAACTTGAATTTCGTCGAGGTAGAATAGTCGGGGCTACGAAGAGAACCTGGCTAAAAATCACCAAGGTCGCAAATTTAGGTTTTATTTTCATAATAAAAATCTTCAACACCCACGATTATGAAAATTAGCTTAAATTCTCACCAAACTCACGTACGAACTGTATTTAGATCGAGTAAACACAGAAATAATAATTTCTTGTTGTAACATGTTTAAGCCAACCTGGTCGCTAAAAATAGTCATTTTGGTAACGATTTTGTAAATTAAATAAAAATCTCAAATACATAAAGGCAACATACTTTTTACTTTAAACAATAGCACAGGGATATAGTTGATATTGTTTGAGCCACAACAAAAAATTTGTAAAATAATACAGGTGAAATCTTTTTGCAGCAAAACTCCTCGCTCACAAATGAGCGAGGGTTACGTGATTTCAGGACCGTGTCATAATCTCCGGGAACGTTCCTAAAATCATAGTACAAAAAATAGTATCACTAAACACGGCGATAGACTGACGTGATTAGGGTGAAGTATTTCGAGTAGTTATTTTACAATTGCATTCTATAATGGTTTATGTTGATATTTCGAACTCATAACCGCGTTACCGAAATGATGCACCATTTATGTGCGCACTGTACACAATGCATCGAAAGGTACTTACAACTCAATTATAATCAATTTTGTGGAAGACATTTATGATAGTCTGTTGCAATAACATCTCCCACCGCACTGCGCTCTACCAACGATAAACTGCTTTTGGTATCAACGATTTTCGACTAGTTACAACTGCGTTCGCTGAAATGATGCACGCATTTTACGACAAAATATTTGTGCATAATACTGTTAAAATTAGTTACATTTTCCTTTTTGATTATATTGTACGATGTACAGTTGAAACAAATTACACGTAATATTCATCAATGATCATTTGTTCGGTGAAGTTATTATTCTGGTAAATTATTTGGTGGCAAAGTCAATTTTTCACCCCGGTGATTGCCAGCCATCTGTATTATATGGCAAAACTGGTGAAGAGCGAGAACACTTCCGAGCATTCGTATCTGCCTTGAGGTGGCTTGGCCAATATGGGAATAGACGACAGAAATCTGTGAAATTTAGATATGATATCAATAAAGTACGTCAGATTCAATTACAATCAAGAAATACCATGGTCAACGAATTAATTTTCGAGAAAATCGCTACGGGAAAATTCTTATTCTAACACGTAGTCTTACGAACAAAATTACAAAATCGACTCTAGCTCCGGAATTAAACGACAGACGTCGGAAAATGAAATTTACATTGATAGCATTTATTTCAAAGAATATTTTAGTTTCAAGAAAACGTAAGATCGACGAATTTGATTTTGAAAAAATCACGAGAAAAGTGTAGGATACGAGAATTGTTTCCTTCTGCTACTGCAAGTCAGACTTATACATTTCTACAATCGTTTTTTTCTGGTACACTTTTTGCGATTTTTCACTCTTTTACTCAGATATGGCTGTAAGAAGTATACATATGAAAAAAAACGGCGATACTCATTCGAGACATGCCTGCCCTTGTGGTGCCCCGCACTTGCGACGATACCAAACGTCGAGCCACCTGAACATTCTCTTAGCTTCGCACCGATTAATTCTGCACATTATCCATCCTGATCATACGGTCCTCGGGACCACGCTCGTTTCTTTCCCGTTCTCTTACCGAACTATCGCTACTCTAATCTCGATGCTCTGAAGCTGAGCAATCCGTACCGGAACTTTGCATTCACGGTCGATTCGTCCGATCGTTTGGAAAAATTCAACGAATTCGAAACATCGTTCGCCGACGAAACGGTTTTGTCAAAACTGAAATTCGATAATCGGCTAAAAGTCTTGACTTATCAACCGCGTTTCCAAAATCGCAGCTACGTGTCCGCCTTTGTTGATCCTTACCGACGGTAGACCAGACTGTCGTCCCTACCTTACCGTCCGCAGAATCTCTCCCGTCGGTTTTGCAAAGCTCTGAAAATCAGCGAGCTATCGAGCCCTTCAGCTTTACAGGTCGGACAGATTTCTAGTGCGAACGAACGTGGAACACCGCTGAAGCGGTAAGATGTTTGAGACTGCTGAAATGGTTCGATGACGAGATGACCGTATCTCCAATAACATACTCGTTTACCGCCAATTAGACGGTGGTTAAATCGGGGTTAACGGTAGCTAGAGTGCGATTGCTGATAAAAAAAACGTCACGGACTTCTTTTTTTCCCGTTCGGGGAACATATAGCTTCGCGTGCTCTCGTTATTGTCTTCCGGCACGAATTAGTCTGATTTAACGTCGCCCTTTGTAAGTATGATTGTTCTCTCGACGCGTCGAAGCTTTTATTTTCGTTCACGCTTCGACGCTACGTGCATTATATTCGCACCAACAATGTAACTGTTCGCTGCACGTGACGCGCGTGTGTACTTCGTAGTGCGTTCGCCAGTAAAATTAAACCTCACTTTCGATTAATTGAACGCAATTTTCAGCTGCCTGGCCGGAGCATACATCCACGTATTTCCCTGTTTCCGCTGCGACAAACTTTCTGGCAATATTTCAGGAATTTTAGTCCCTTCGACCGCCACATTTTTCGCAGCGATCGATCCAGGGAATAGAGTTGTGTATCGGAAGCTTGCGGCATTTCGAATTATACGCTCTCCGCGGTATGTTGGGAAAAAGCTCGAGTATTTTCTCTCGAAAACAAAGGAGTGGATCAACGCGCTGACAACGAGCAGAAACATACTTGTGACCTTGAAGTGAAAAAAATTCACGGTAATTTTCTGGGATTTTATTTATTTTTTAGCGCTGCAAGCTCGAATAGATCTATGGTCGGATAATATTAACGACGAATCGGGCAATACGAACGTTCGGAATGGAACGACGAGATGGTATGTCGAATGACGTAAGCTTGACACTTTTTTGTCGGCGTTAGTTAGATGAATTTTTGAAATCGTTATAAAAACGCGTCGGTCGCAGGGAGCGCGCTGTAAAGTTCAATCTTAGATCTGCGCGGCGTTACGGGAATTGCGATTCAGGTTATGTCCGGAGAGAGAATAGGCAATTAGAAGATTACGAAGTTACTGGAGAACACTCGAGAGTTCTCTTGTAAGAAAATCATCTATGGTATAAAGTTTGCATAAACTCATTTGCTTTATCGCGCGGGTCTTTTTCGTTCCGTAGTTATTTTCTCGCGGCGTGCTTTTTTCTTCGTCGAAATCTCTGGGAAATGATCGGGACGAAGTAACTGTGAAATAAAACCTTCGCAGCGCGGAGGTCTGGCGAGGCTGAACGAGACGTAAAACGACAAACGGCGGACGATTCCCCGGCGTCTATCTGGTGGTCTACAGCCGAAGAAACCTGAGACCAGGGAAACGAAAACGGCGGGGCGAGAGAGACGGATAAGCGGTAGGATAGCCGGAACGTAAAGGAGATCGTCAGAGAGATGAAGAGAAGACGAACCAGATGGAATGCAGGACTCGAGTTTTCGCAGCTTTCACGATCGTGAGACTTGATTAATCCTTATCTCGCATTAGTTCACCGTTCTCATTCGGAGGAAGCACGATCGATCGGAACGTTGGGCGAGAGTTTGATCGAGAATAGATTACTATGCCGTGGGAACAACTCTGCTTTCTCGTTGGAAAACATATCGATCGAGTCGATTTGCCGACGCGTAGAAATACGTTCACCAAATTTTTTACCCCAAGTGCCAAAAAATGTTCCCCTCCGAGAGAACAACGGAAGACGGTTGAATTTCGCCGATGAACAATTCTCCTTCGAAATCGTGCGCTGTCGAATCTTGAAATTGAGCGCCGAAGAACTTTTCCTGCATTTTTTTCGGTGAAGTTTCGAAAAATCCCAAACAGTCGCCGTTGATAAACGGCAAAATGAGTACCTAAGCAGAAAGTGATGCACAGTAACAAGTTCGGTCGCAGGTGCGAAGATGATTGGTGCAACGGGGCATGTTTCTTGAGTCGAATGTGGTGCGAGGAGTTTCTTCGGACCTACATTGTCGTAACTGGAATCGATGACAGTCAAGAAATGTATCTGCTACGAAGCGATAAATAATACAACTGAAAAGGTGGGAAGACAGATCGAGTCGATATATCCGATGCATCCTCGCAGCTTCTCGAAGTTTTGTTCGTTCGTCGTTTGCAACGCGAGATATACATTCGCGATTCACCGCGGTATCTTGACTTTGTACATCGATGTTAAAGGGTTACTCTTAGTCGCAATTTTCGAAAAAATCAATTCGAAAAATCGTCTGCAGAGCAATTGTTGCATAGGCCGGACATCGACGAATCAATTCAGAGGTAACAAGTTACACTATATTTTTGCGAAACAGCTTTTTCAAAATCGGTGAGCACGATATCTCAAAAACGCCTAAACCGATTTCCTTGAAATTTCGCATACTTTTTTTCATATCAGAACAAATATTATAATATACAAAATTTATAAATTTGCATTCAGAAATTTGCAATCCTGCAGAGATATTCCGCGATATCTGTGCGCAGGCATTCGCGAGCTCGATGACTAAATAGAACCAAAGACTAAGACTAAAGACTAGTATTGCGGAAATCGAACTTTCGTCCCGACTGCTTATTTAATTTATTATATGCTCATGGAATTATCCTATTATATTTGCTTGCACCACTTCCTTTAGTTTTTTTTTGAGTTGATTTCTTTTTATCATTATACACTTGAGATCATTGCCAAGCTCGTTGAATATATTTATTGCTTGGTAACAACTATTTTTATCACTCACAGCCTTTTGGGTTTTCGACAAGGGGATACATTTGTGCCTTGTCTTACTAGTCGAGCTAAAGTATACATCAGAGAGTTTGTTATAGTGGTAAATTAATGATTCGGAAGAAAAAATCTGTTGTAGTGACAGGGTTTTCTCTTCTAAACTTGTTTTCACCGTTTACACATTTCGGTTGACTCGATCACTCACGGAGTGCGGTGAATTCAAATAGTCGTCGTTTAGGTAACGTACGTTATGGCAAACTCGCATTTTCCTTCCGGATAGCCGTTGAAAGTAAACAGATTTGAAAGCAAACAGATCCGTTTCTCGAGAAGCAGTCCATTAATCAATACGGGAAGCCACGTTGAGTCGCAACGCTCCGAATTCGCATGAAACTCGACGAATTCCGAGAAACGTTAAACATTTTATATTCGCCGTTGGAACGTTCCGTACCATTTTGAACAAATATTCATCGCATGAAAGTCAAATACGCAGAGAGCTGGTGGTATCGGTTATCGATATTTTTAATTAGAGCACTCGTTACGCGCTGCGTTTGTCACGGAATAGCAATCATACATCAAGGACTCTTCGGTTGTCACGTATCACGGTGCTAGAGATTCGCATCGATGCTCTTCACAAGGGTCTCAACGGAATAAAAAAGACGCTCGAAGCGCGGTGCGAGCTGAAACGACGCGCAATTTTCACCTCTCTCCCTCAAGAATCAATTCCATAAGGTCACTTGTCCACGTGTTGCGAATACAGCGCGACTCGTATCGCGAGACTCCGGAGTGCGCTAATTATTCAGGTGTACCGTATGATAATTTTGTAAAGTCAAATGTTCTCAGCTCACCTTGTTATCCCGTTAACCACGATTTGCCGGGAAACGTTAGCTGCACATGTTGATAATAATCGAAGCACGCCAGAGCGTCGCGTCGTAGTGTGAGAAAATTTCATCAATTTATAGTGAAATGGTTCGTTTGAAGGTGCTTTCCTACTAAATTTACGTTGAGTTCGGCGTGAGGTCTTTGATGGAGTTACATCGTACGTGATTCAAGTTATTTCCGCTTTTATCTTCGAATATTAACCCGTTCATAAACCGTAAAAGATCGAGTCTAGAACTCCGCTTACCTCACGTTGGATCCGAATTACCTCCCAGCGTACGCGAGATCTTTCGTTTATTGTGTCTACCGCTCGAGCGGTAAATCATCTGATCTTTCAAGATAAATTCTACGTTACGTACCTTTGATGAAGTCCACCGCCATTTCAAGACCGTAAGTGTCCTTGTCACAGTCGTCCAGGATGTGGGCTCCTATTTTTACGCCCGGTATGATTTGTTGGTTGTTCAAACGGTCGAGAGTATACAGCATTGCCTCGAGAGCTTGTACTCCACCCTGCGGCATCACTGGTCCGCAAATGACCGAATCCTCTCTCTCGTGAACCATCATGAGTCCCCCCAGAACCAGATCACCTTCGATAACCGCACTGTGTTTCACTGGCCATAGATTCGATGTTGTTGGTGTTCGATTGCTGGTATCGTCGAGATCCATCGTCGCATTCGAATTCACGAGTGATCGAGCATTGATCTCCATTGCTTTCTCGTCGACATCAGGAATCGTCGTCGTCGTCGTCGTATTGGGAATCACGGTGACGAAGGAAGAGAGTTTTTTATTTGGAAATTCTGGTTGCATTTGCGAGGAGACTAGTCCACTCGTACTTTTTAGCGTTGTAGCGGAAAAGCTCGTGAGATTAGTATCCGGAGGTCCTATCTGCTCGGAATCAGTCGGGGTCCGCGACGATAGTTCAAGGTCTGTAAATGTGCGGTGGGACGTTGTTGAAGAGTCACTCGTCTTCGCCGTGGTATACGTTTCGGTTAATCCACTTACTCCCGCGGTTGTCGACGAGGAGCTTTCAAATCCCGTATCTTTTACAATTCTCTTACTCTTTGATAGAATATACCGATCGACGAGCCGCGGAGTGAAATTATGAGTACTCGCTTCTTTAACTGGTATCGTTTTATAGCTCAACGCCTCCTCGTATCTTCGAAACGGTGTCGTGGCCTGGTTAACGCCGTTCGTTTGGGGTTGCGATAAATCGCCCTCAGATTTTCTCGACAGTTTTGATAATCGCATCGCGATATCTGCCGACTCCGTACGAGCGGTCTCATGTTTCGTCGCCGGGAACGACGACGCACCGGCGACTCTCGGGTTATCGACAGCTGGAACCTTTGTATCTATCGCGTTGGAGCTTCCAGCTAAAGCTATCGCGACATCCGTCAACGATAACGGGTCATTTGATGGCTCCGCGATATTTCCAACATCGGCGGATGCTCCGACGGAGAAGTTCGTCTGATTTTTCCGTACGATTTCAGGATACGTCTCGGTAATACGATGAAGTTTCGATGGTGAGATGCCAGACGAACGATCATCGTCTGAGATCCCGAACGATGAGGCGTCGCTCGATTCTATCGCTATATTTCTGACGCGTGCTCGCGCCAGACCAACCTCGCCTCGATTATCTCCTCGAATCCGGGTGTCAGCAGATATCTGAGATTGATCTGTGCTTCGTGAACTCGCGATCTCACTTTCGGGACGCTCATCTATCTCCCCGGACTTTTTTTCCAGCGGCCTTTTTTCTTCGGGGCAAGCTTCAGACTTATTTACCGTTAACTTGTAGATGTTATCCATCGTGTCTCCTTCCTGCTCGGGGTTCGTTTCTCGCGAATAACTTCTCCTATTCGTTGGGATCTCTTGCGCGACGTAGCGGTATGGATGTACGTCGTTCAGTTGTTCCTCTTGCTTCGTAAAGCTCTTTGTTCGAATTTCTGTGGCCTGCACGCTCGTATCTTCTTCCGTTTTCTCCTTACTTCCCCTTCGAAAATTCTGCATTTTATCGCGCGTTTGTTTTTCTCCCGCTCGGTTTACATCGTAGTGCGACTGAGCAAGTACCTCCACGTATTTCTCGTCTTCTACGAGTAGATCCACGCAGCCGTTGCCAGATACCATCTCTTCTGCACACAACGGTACGATCACTTCCGCAATTCCACCTCGACTATCGCGTACTTTCGAAGAATCTCCTTTTCGCATTGTTCGAGTTTCCGATTCTATGGCAATTGTCGTATAAGTAGAGGTAAACAAGGCTGCGTCCATCGATTTCGTTGAATCAATCTTCTCATCGACTTTTCCTCCGATCGTAGAAAAAATCGTTTCCACGTTTCGTGCCAAAAACTCATTTGACTTCCCGCTAGTGTTATCGAATTTGCTCGTCGCTGTTGCGTCGACGCTCGATTTATTCTCGGGATCTCTCACCAAATTCTCGTCATTCTGACGATTACTCGTTTCCAAAGGGTTCCAAAGACTAGAATTCTTCGCGAAAAAATCACGACTCGACGGAAGCTCATCTTTCCGACTACGATGTGATGGCGATAAGATCGTACTCGAATATACGTTCGTCTTTGAATCCACGCTGGGAGCTGTCTCAAACGAATGTTGGACATTATCGATTACTCGCTGAAAAGAATTCGCTTCGTTGATTTCATACTGACGACGATTATTTTCCGTTGTGGTAGCTTTTTTCGTCGGTGGTACAAAATTCTTGTCAGTTTCGATACGAATTAGATTTTCCAGATGATCCACCTGCTTTGCCTCGATAATCGCGTTTTCTCCGTTCTTGTCGATCATCGTTCGAGAAGACTCGATCATCGATGCTTTCTCGTCTTCGAGACTAGTTTTCAGCGCCTTCGCACGAGCCGAATCATTTCGGGGTTTCGGTGGTGTCTGGTTCACGTTCGGTCGATGCTTTCCGGAAATTGAGTCGTTAACGGGGCTCGCAGATCTGTCAGAGATCGGGGGTCTGCTTCCACCACGCGCGAAGCTGGTGAATCTGGCTGAACATTCCATAATCCGAGTCAATTTTCCGCCGGATTCCTTCTCATCCCGGCACGGATCATCCCGATTAATCGCCCCGTTCTCGCTACCCCGAATCGCAACGCTCGTATCTGTATCTACCGAAGATCTCGAAGACGCTTTATGCTCTCCACCCTTCGCGGATTCTCGCACCCTCTTCCGCGAACTGTATTTCATTACGAATTCGTCGCTGTAGTTTTCAGAACTTCTCGCCAACTTTCCTGCCGCCGGTACAACTTCGTTGTCCATGCTACGCGCAGCAGATACACGTGGACCACGTGTCCCATTGTACGACGTCTCCAGCCCATGGATCTCGGTTTTCTTCGTCGCAACTTCGACGGAAGTGTTGAAAAGTGTATCGGGAGACGAGATCGCGTTGGCAATAGAGCATTCGCCCGTTTCAAATTCGCAGCTCGGCGCAACTTTCGCTTTCTCGGATTTCGTCGATAAGTTTTGGCGAGTCAACGATTCGTGACCTTGGAAAGTAATTTCTTCCGACTCCTCGTCGTTGAATGTATCGACTCGAGAGTCGGACGTCGTCGTGGGTCTTTCAGGTTCCATAGCCGCACTAATTTCGTCTCCTCTCAACGCAACTCTCGTCGATCCGGATGGATCGTCCGTCTCTTCCCCTAGCGATGTCGCTTTGGGGAGAAAAGTTTGGAACTCGTCGTTAAAATTTCCTCCGTTTTTATCGCCACTCGTCATATTTCTCGTTCGCCTCGAGTCGCCACCTAACACTTTTCTTCGGCTTCTCCGCTCAGAGTTTTCCGTCAAAGTTCTACCATTCGTCGTATTAACGCTCCATCCCACGCTACCGCCGCTCTCTCTCCCGTGAAATGGAAAGTGTTGCGATTCGGTTCGTCGGCCTTTGAAACTCTCTACACTTTTTATTCCCGTCAAGTTTGAGTCCGTAGACTCGGAAGATTCAGCGTCCGCGCCGTTCCTCGTCCAATTTGATCCCGAAGGATGGTACCTCAGTTTCCTCAACAAGACCGACTTCTGCCGGATGTTCTGCGCCCCCGTCGAGACATTTTGCCCGCTCATTTTCAACGAGTCGACGATGCCGCCCGATAATACGTGTCCACTCGACGGGCCCGGTACCAAAATGGTCCAACAGGCCAACACGGCCATCCAGCCTGCCCGCTGCCACATCACCTCGGTGGTATGGAAGACATCGCCAATATCTGCAAACAAAGAAAAAATCCACTCATGAGACGGTGCTCGACGAGGTCGGAGGCGGAGCTCTCTTTTAAATTGAAAAAACATTGAAAAATTCGATACACCGTCAATTTTTTAAATCCTCCGGGGAAACAGACATCGCTTTAGAAGTGCTGACATAGCGACGAAGTAGCTAATGTTTACCCAGCGTTCCTCGATGTTTTTCACCGTGTTATATTTCACGCTTCGGACTTCCATCGTTTCGAACGAAATGTAATTTTTATTTTTCATTTTCTCGCACGTTACACTCCAGACACTTGGCGAATGACGAAGAGCTTAGCCGAAAGAAGCGTAATACTTCGACCGTCACGACACTTCTGCTGCAGTACGTTAAAGCGACGTTTGAAACAATAAAAAAATCATCCAAAGAATCGCAGGTTACACGTTGTTTCAAAAACAAGATCGAGACTTACAAACTCAAAAATCGCACTTAAAAATACTTTGAAAAATTTTTATGTATTTTTTTTTTTTGACAAAGTACGTGAGAAAAAAAATTTCAGCAGCAAAAAATTCGAATTTGGACCATTTTTGAAGAAGTTACGAGGAGAAGACCGAAAAAGAGCGTCTATTGAACCGGTGATCATAAAAATTTAGCTTTACTAGAAAGAGTTCTTGGATGAATTTTTGAAGATATCAAAAAATGAAGGAAATCAAAAATTCAAATTATTCAAACCGTCCGATTTGGCGTGGAATTCTCCAGGTGTATCGACGCTTAAAATGGCGGGTAAAAATTGACTTTTTCGCACAATTTTCTGCTTCTTCAGTATTTCCTCGTTTGTTCTCCGATGTTCGATCAATTTTTTTTTCTCCACGCTGAATTTCCGCGCACGCGCAGTTATAATTATTGTCATTACAAAATTACGGAGATTACGATTGTATTAAAAAATGAATTGAAAATATGAATAGCAGGCAAAAAAAAATTGTCATCGAAAATCGAAGAACCAACGACGAGCAGCTGAACTGGCGTCAGCTGTGCTCGCTTATGCGTACCTACTTGTTTAGCAAACCACACGCGTTTTGATGTTGGGAACCTCTTTTTACTATTGTCAAACTCTCGATAGTGTTTTTTTGGTTTTTTTTTTAAATCATTTTTCTTTTAATTATTCTCAAATGTTTTCAATTTATTTTTTTCCTCATATGAAAACAGGGGGATTGAATCAACGAGAAGCAGTCGAAGGTGCTAACCTTCCCACGGTCGTTTTACGAAAATTGTTATTTCAGTATTATACACCACACCCTCGTCACTCAATAATCCAAAGTATCTCATCTCCGTCGCCCGTTGTTTTCCTCATCTTCCTCCGCGAAATTCCATCGACAAAGAAATTCGTTCACCCCGTATCGGCCCACGCGATAATCGAAATCCAAGAAATGCTTGCTGAATCGACTCGTGAACAGCGAAAGTTTTTCGAACGCTTTCGAATTGCATTCGCGTTACTGCTGTGGAAGTTTCCTTTCAACCGGTATTTAGCATAACGTATCGCATCCTTGTTCTCATCGACGCGAACACCTTCGAATCTACGACTATTGACCGTGGAGTTTTGGGGCGAAATGATCCCGAATGAACAGCAAACCGGGAAGTTTTATGGGCCGACGCAATTTCGTCCGTCTGGCAAACGTATTTCGGGGAAATTGAGGGATTTTTTTTTTTTTTGCAAAATGGCGAATCGCGTTATTCATGACTTGGCTGGCAGCGGTATGTCGTAAAGAGAATACAGCGCAGGGCCACGGATGAACTCTGCCACACGCCTTCTGCCGCACGTTCTCGGCAAGAATAGTCTAATGCTCTGGGAGACTCGAGTCCCGAAGGTACAATATGGAATCGGAGTGAATTATTCATCGAACAAACTAGGCATATGTACATGAAGCGTCTGATGCAATTTGAAAGAAATGCACGTACTCCGTTGAGTTCTTCTACATGGCGCCACTCGAGGCCCTGAAATCGCCCCGAAACATTGCACCTAGCGCCACGAAATTAGGTCCCTTCGGAGATAAGAATTCCAATTTGTTCTACAGAAACATTCTGCATTGGCGCTGTGGAAATTTTCAAATATTTAGCACACTAGATTGGTCGAGTTTTCTTCGCGTTTCAGAATATCACCGACAAGTATAACTTTATATCACATTTTTTCGCGCGTAATATTTATTTTCTACAGTCTTTTTCATTGTTCGGTGCGGGCTGCAACTAACTCTCGCTGTAATCGCCTATTTTCCGCCCTAGATACACAATGTTCACCTTTTCCAAGCCATTCTAGTTCAATATCTCTTCTGCACCCTGACAAACCGAATCATCGAACATGTATCTAAATAAATTTGGTGATTTCGGAATAGAGCGAGGAAAATAAATGGGTAAATATCAACAGAACGATCGTTTTTTGCGAGCGAGATTCCAGTCTGGAAGACGAATGTCCAAAGTTGTTCGCATAGGCGAACAGAATAGTTTTTCGAAGTTGGGGTCAGATCAGTGGAACGGTCGTCGTACAGAAACTTCTTATAACTCAGCCTTCAAATAATTTTGGATCTTATTTCACGAAACGTCC
Organism: Arge pagana; assembly: GCA_963969455.1. Lineage (NCBI taxonomy): Eukaryota > Metazoa > Arthropoda > Insecta > Hymenoptera > Argidae > Arge > Arge pagana. Next base: position 9,508,252 of record OZ018313.1, read on the forward strand.
GATATTGGCGATTTCGTCGAGGATGACTGCATACATGCTCATAGAATCCCATTCAAGTTTATCCAGCTACCGCCGAGATAACAAACTTCTCAAATCTTTCCCTCGAAGTCGTCCGTTGTCCCGGCACGAATGGAAACGAGCACGCGTACGTGTGCGTGTCGGCTTTTCATGCAGAAGAAAGAAAACAACGACAAAACAGAACTCGTAGCTCGGCGACATTCGGAGCTCGAGAAATGCTCGAGCAACGAACGAAAAGCAGACTACTAGTAATTGCAGTGTTGCTGAATCCTGAATCGGAGGATTTCGAGGAATAACAAACTCAAGATAGCAGGAGCCTGCACTCCTCCTGATTAGACGCTGCTCCGAAGGAACGAACTTTTGTGCGATCATGGAACGAAACTTTGCCGAGCAGCGACGTATTGTTGGAATATTCATCGACACTGCGAACGGCATATTCTATTAAATTCATCAATGCTCTGATTTCTGGATATCGACGGCTCTGACGAATAATAGGACCGACATTCGACTGTACGCGAATAAAAGCAGCCAACCGAAATTATCACAAATGAAACTACCAATCCTTCATTCGTACCGATCGATATATTAATCTATTCAAGGCATATTCGATTTATCTTGCGTTGAAAAAAAGCTTAATAGATATCAATTACTCACAGTATTATATTTTATTCCACTAGTAAAAAAAAATGATGTCACTGATGCTTAGAAATAAAATATTTATTTTTAATATTTGCTATTGAAATATCATTATAATATATTTCCCCGCTAATTATACAGTTAATAATAATTGGCGCAAATGTTCATCAGGTAAAACAAAGTACAACATTTTTTCGTGTTCACATTCGTGAACGATCGAAATGTGTTTGGTGCTTTTATTGGTGAATAGCTCGGTATGGATGTCGTTTTCGAAGTTTTAAATCGTAATAACTCGGAAAATAGTGATTAGGAATCTGACAATTTTAGATTTTGCCTTTCTTGACAATGCTGGCATTGTGGAATACTTCGAAATCGTGTGCTTGTTTGAAACTGGTACACCGGCAGAAAGAGGTCGTAAATCCGTGATCTTCGCTAATGGCTTCACCCAGAGAGCCAAGATTTCTTTTCCCGTAGGACTTTATTTGCTGACCACGTCGCCGAATTGTTTTCACGCATCGCGTTGGGGTGTGAGATCTATCGCCGCGAGCATCTGGATACGGTTGTATTTGCCTTCAATTAAAATGCTCACGGCGAGATATTTTGCTGAATGCGCGAGCGTGGTGCGTTTCGTTGTGCATTCTTCCCACGGACAATGTCCAACATCCGTATTATCTCGTAGCGAAAATATAAATTCCAACATCATTATCTATTTACACTACAGCTGACTCCGCGGATTCTATAAGTCGAGCACTACTTATTAAGATGACACGGAGTACGGTTTGTATTTTGTCTCACGGAACACCTAACGAGATGAGCGACGCTCGAGTACGAGCTGTTTCATTGTCAAGCGAAAGCTGTCCACGACTCAATTAAAAACAATTAAGCACGTATAATTAACATACAGCAATTAAAAACCTTAGAATCTCTAGCATTTTTCGGATGCACAATTTTTAAGACACCGGTTGAAAAATTTGCAATAATCAAGTCATACAACTACAATAATTTCCCCAGCTTATTGGCCAATTTTTCTTGGAATTACGAAACTAACGTCCGAGGAAAGTGAAATCTTGTAGTTTGCCTATGGACGAAGCTGCTGAGATGAATAATACTGACAAATCGTTTTGAATTCATCTATTTCGAGATCTTTTCATGCCTCACGGTTTATACGGTGCGTGCTACCTACTCTGCACAAGACCAGTTCGCGGAATTGCGACGATATTGAAAAAAAAATATACGAGGGCGTCCATTAATAAGTGAGGCCATTTTGGAGATTTTTCGACCCCCACACATACACACTTCGCGAGATATCGTGAGATTTGGCGCGACCCCCTCCCCTCCAAACTCATGTGAGATTTTTCTACGATAGATGCGTATTTTTAATGTAAATACGTTAATCTGTGCTTCGTTGCGTAAGATTTACTTAAGAAACATAATTTGCTTAATTATTTTAATTTGTTTAATTATTTAGACAACTGAGAACGTAGGAACTCTATTACAATTGGCGAATCAAAGAAAAAAAAATACTTCAATAGGAACTACATTAAGAATATTCATTCTAATTCAGTCCACGAAACTCATCTGTGGTCTCAAGAGTGACGAGTGTAACCAAGATGCCGATGTAATTTCCAATAAAATCATTCAACCTGACACAATTTTTTGAGCTTTTATCCAGTCGCGCGTTTGGCTGGCCGGTGGCGGAAAAACAAGCGAGGGGCTACTATGCTATTTTGTGGCGTTCGAATAAGTGCGACCGAATATTGTTGTGTCGGATTTAGCCATATTTGAGCGGAGAAACGTGTTTTACTCGATGTAACCAATTTTTTCGCAATTTTACACTGTTTTTCGCGGAGAAAAAATTACGTGATATTTGCCGAGACCCCCCATTCCCCGCGTAAGATTGAGTGAGATTCGCTCGACCAGCGCCTCCCCAAAACATCTCGCGTAATTAACGGACGCCCCCTAACGCTATAAAAAAATCGATGTTATCGGATATTTTGCGCCTGTAGCATATCTTTCGTCCATGATTTTCTCCATACCATGGAAAATTATTCAGAAACTTGGGAAAAGGTGATTTGGGAAATACTCATTTTATTCATACTCCTATGAATTCTCGTTCGCGAAGCATAAAGGTGCGGATTGTTCCGCAGAACGGAGATGGCAATAATCAGAAGTTATAGTTTCAGCGAAACTGTGGCACCAGAATATTTTTCGATGGCGCAGTGAATTGGAAAAATTCGTGAAATATTTTCCCGATCCTTGGATGTGATTCGTCAATTTTTCCAGGTCAAAAACTCAGCCAAAAACTAATGCGAATGTATAGAAAAATGAGACAAGTGAAACTTATTCGCGTTCTTGCCTCGAGTTTGTGCGAAGCTTATTCGAGCTTTTATTTTCACCACCACAACAGCTTGGACATCTCGACCTATAGGATAATTGCAGACCTTTACGAGCGATGATTTTTACGAGGACTACAAACCCTATTGCGACCCTGTGGCGATGATGCGTCCATCGTTGCGAGACAGTCTGAATTTTCGCGAATGGAGGGACGAGAAAAAAGCTTCTAAAGATATCCAAAATGTCAATGAACTTACATTCAAAGCAAAGATCCCCATCTCGTCAGTTTATTAAAAACTTAGGTGCAGTGCAGGCTTGAAAAATTGACGATTTAAGTATTTTTTTACCAGTAGCTTAATTTATTCTATAAAACGAATGCTATAAAGTTATCATATTAAATTGTCACTTCATTTCACGAAAATTAAAAAAAAAATCCGTCGTTTATCAAATTATTGCCATATTTGTTGGACCCCGTCCCGATAGTCGTGCTTTGCGGTGAGCGTCATGAAATCTTACTGGCTCACGTAAGAACGAGGAAACGCAATAAATCATCAGTTCAACGGTTAATCTAGTGACTGATCGAAACTTTTTTTTTTAAATGAATAAATAAATAGCTATAGCTATTGAGCTAATGATTTTCGTTTGTTTCATTGATCCAGTAAAATGTTACGATGACGGAGCCCAACAAATATGGCGATAAATTGGTCTACAACAATTTTCTTTTCATTTCAATTTTCGTGAGATCAAGTTCAAACGTTACGTAATAATTTTCGATCATTTGTTTTATGAAATAATTTATAGTGCTAGAAAAATTATTTGCAATAGTCGTTTTATGCAACCATGTTAATATTTCTGAACGATTAATTTGAAGCGCGTAGTTGGCGAATCCGTTTTCGGAAAGGTTTCTTTGGTGAAGGAGTGCACGTTGAAAGCTATTATTCTCTGCGTACGTATTTTCGAAATCATACATCGCGGTAAGCGCTAGAAATATCCGTTGCGATATCGGTCGTCTATTTCGTGGTTTTCCATCCCGTTGCGTCGAGTTTCTCGACCGCTTCCATTATTTTGTTCGTATAATCTGACCGTTAAAACCAACGATGCATTGACGCCAACGTTCGATGTCTCGCAAATATATCGATCGCGAGCTGATTGATTACAAAAATTCGAACCGACAGCGAGTTCGCGTTTTTCTGCTCGCGTTATTGGAAAATATTTTCCTTTGTATTTTTACACGGGCTACCAAGACGAAAAATCATTTATTTCCTCGCGATACCAGGGATGTGCATCTGACAATGACAGATGAAAATTCACCGCTGACAGACACGCGATCTCGGTCGTTTTGTCACTCGCCTCGGCTCGAACATCTCCGCGCGACACCAGACTTACCGAATATCGGAGGAACGCGATACTTTGATCTTTCTTCTCGGTAAAATACCTAACGATGCGGTATTGTCCGACGAAACGCGATCCTCGGAATTTACAAAAGATTTCCCAACGCAGTGACATTTTCATCCACCCACGAGACAGTTTTATCAAACGAGCGCGCATACGACCTGCCTTACCATTCGCGAAACAATTTCTACTATCTTCCAACTGGAAGATTTAGATTCCAAACAATCGAAGTATCGACGTCTAATCGACCGAACGAAATTCCATAATCAGCGTCTTCGTCTCTTCATCGAGACATCTTTTTTATCAGATTACCTTATCAAACCCTCGAAATGACAAATAGTTAGCTGTTCGAGGTTGGGTCGTTTGATTACCATGCCACCTTTTGTTCAGCTCCTGATGCATGGTAGGATATACTTCAATCTACCTCGAAACGTTGAGGTCACTCGTATTCGTACAGTTTTAATATTTCATTTAAAGTTTTTCTCGCTGTTGGCGAGCGAGTGAATTGTTTTATAATTTGAAAAACACGCTATTCGATGTTTTATACTAATTTTGAAGTTGCGGGATTGTATGCATCTCACCGTGCAAGTTGTTGAAAATAATAAAATAAATCATAAATTCTTTCAAATTATTTTATTCCAATCTAGAAGATTATTAATTTATTATTTGCTTCTTATACGAAGTTCTTTGCCCATTCAATTTCAATATGGCTACATGAAGAGGAGAAAATTCCGGTCTAAAGATGATGTTGAAGACATTATCGAAACAAAAATATCTCACTGAAATGTTATTATTTTTCTCGTTTTATCAACTTTGAGTTGATAATCAGAATAAATGTTTATCACCGTTTTTTTTTGATTAAAAAAAAATTCTGCTCGACGAGGATTTTTATTCTGTTTCGAATGTGTGCCTTAGAGTTTAGCATCGCGTTGAAAACGAGATGATAGGGTTCGACGTTCGTAAGCATGTTATGCTTCTCCAAATCGCATCAAATTACAGTATATTCGATATGATGAAAGATTACGTTTTTCAGTCTGCGTCTACCTTGTCGATAACAAGCGACCGTATCGCGTAATACCTCGGGTGATCGGACCAGTGATCTTCGCCTCTGCCCGTACTTGATATGCCCTTGATCGGGGGTCGCTCCGTTAATATGCATATTTATTACCAGCTTTTATTAATCAACGTTCGATAGCTAAACCAGAAAACAAGCTGAAAAACAAACAATACTCTTCCAGCTGAATAAATTCATGATCGCAGACCGCGATAACAAATCATCTCGTAGACGATTATTTGTACTTTCATGCTTTCGTCGTGCTGGTCTACTGGATATACTTGATACGAAAATTTAACGCGATAAAAACTGAGATTGGGCGGAGTTTACGGTAAGAAATTGTTTTGGATCGAAAACTCGACGATTTCCATCTACCATTTTTTTCTCGCTTAAAAATAGCCTGGAAATTGAAGCAATTAAAAAAAATATGCACGAGCATGCAATTATGTGTCAATTTATTCTCCAAGGCCGTAGTTTACAGAAAACCAGCGGTATTTCTGTTCACACCGAACCACTATTATCTACTTCGTCGGTCATCAATCGTATACACATTACGCGAGGATTTTCGTAAATCCATCAAAAGACAATGTCCGCTGTAATTTTTCTGAAAATCGTGAAATATGGAGGAAAACGTGGAATTTGGCTTGGAATGCCTGTGGATTTTCTCGCTGTAATTCTTCTCTGGATAATTAATGATAGCAGCCCAGCAGGGATGAGGAGGAGGACACCCGAACTTTTTCCGCGCAGAGACGGCCGTCTTTTAAATGGTATGTCATGCTTAATTCATTAAATCCACCAACATACCCGACTAGTTTTTTTTTCTTCTTTTAATAATATCTCCGCTGGTTTCGGTATACATAGTCTCACTTGGCTACAAGAAATACTACTCATGAACCTCACTTATCCCTCGGATGCGTTACATCGCACGACGATATTCTGGAGCCCGCGTCATTAACGCTGAAGTTGCGAAACCAAAATCCATCCATTTTGGTAGAGGCGTAAACAAACGATGCTTCGTTAAGCTCGAGACAAAAGGAATCTTGGCAGAAAAAAATTACGCGAATACTCGACAAAATTCGCAATTCTGCGAAATACTTCCGGAATAACGATCAAATTCGGACGGAATCGTTGTAAACAGACTTCCGTGTGTCTTCTATACTTATCTCTCGTAAATTTCATTGAGGTAGGATTTTACTGGAGCATTTAATAATATTCGTTCGGAATATGTATTCGCGGCAGATTGAATCGTGAGAAAGTTATCAACGTGACAAGTGATATTTTGACGAATATCCCAATGCGGCAGGGGATAGGTGAAAGTTGCGGAAGCAGCGAAGATATAGAAAGTAGCATTGTGCGATGACACTGTGCTTGAAGAGGTTCATTGAGTTGGCCTAACTCCTTGAAAACTTCACGTGCCACAGCATGGAGAATGATTTTTCAGGTCGCGATTGGAGCGTTGTCAAAACTTCACAAAAACGGTAAAACCCGACACGATTGTTGGAGATACGAAAGGAATAATGATTCCACAGGTCGACAAAATTTCAAAAACGGAAAACCCTAGAACGAGCACCATACCTATCCGGAGGTTTTCGATACGCTGAGTCCGAATCTGCACTCAGTATTGTCCCATCACCTTAGGATTTCCAAATATTCCAACCTAAAAGAGCAAAGAACAGGATTTTCCGTTTCACTTGTGATTATTTCTCTGCTACTACTTTTAGTCTTCGAAAGCGTTCTTCAATGTTTGTGATAACTTCATTTTTCGCGGAGATATCGTTCAACGAAGATCACTACTTTATCGACCTTATTACAGCACGAATCAAGTGAGATTCTTTGTGTGTGGAAAAGTACAGGCGATACGTAGATCTGTGCTTTAGGTTGCTGTATCTGAATTTCAGCTTAATATTATTTCGTCTCGTCAGCGTTTCAAGATTTGATTCATGCACGTTGAAACGGTGAACTCCATTGGACTATATCTACGTCAAAAATGAAGATATCCCAGAAATGGAAAAAGGGTTTTGAAGGGTGAAAATAGTAGTTTCTGACGTCAGATCTGGAGGCAGCGCATAAAAATCCTTCGGGTGCGTATAGTCGTCTTTTCAGCTTTTTTTCTCCGTCGACCTGTGTTGTCAGCCTATCAATCCATGGCTCGATAAAAAGCGCGATGCCGACAAAGAGCGCGGAGTGGGAGAATACTTCAGCTAGCTGCACACAAAGCTGAATTCGAAGTCGTAAGAGGTACAAGAATCGATCGGTTCGCAATATTTTATTGGACCCTCGGCCCGTAGAATTGAAAGCGTTACGAGGTTGCGGTTATACGACATCTAGCTGTCCGCGATTCCGTTCGGAAAATAATTCTCACCTTTCACCGATCCTCGATATCGGTGACAGATTTGACCTACATTGACAAAATATCGCTCTCGTTTCCAACTCCTTTCGAACCACCGACTCATCTGATAGCGTTATATTTATGAACGATCAATGCTGACAAACGACCAAGCGCGTCGCGAGCTACAACGAATTGTGTCGAGCTAATATTGCAATATTGCCGCCAGCTCTGTACAATTTCGTCAAAAAATTGTCAATACAGGTGGATGACGAACGAAATTCGGATGAACGAAACAAATTCCTTATTGCAGCCGCGTTTTATTCGAAAAAAGACTTTGTAGTCTCGTAGAAATGAGGGAACATTGAATTCCAGCGATCGTTTTACGAGAAACAAGGGAACGTCGGGGGAAAAACGAACAACGGTGTTTCCATTTCGGGAAACACTTCGACCTCGGCAAAGCTGATTCCAATTCGCGACGTTGGGTGCGAAAGTTTTCCGAGCAAACGGATCTCGGAAATGCCAAGAGACGTATATCCGAGCCTTTCAGCGTTACAACGTGGTCCGAGATGAATCTGAGCTCGAATTCAAACTGCGTTCGTTTATATTTGATACGTGCGAGGACGGATGTTAGTTTGACGCTTGAATCGAGAGTTGGACGATGGAGCATGCACCCGCCAGCTTCAATAGCCTCGCCGTCGCCCGATCCTTTTTGCTGCGAGAAATCGTCGACGCGAACGCGTTCACCGTTATTTGCTTCGTTCAATCTCACGTGTTACAAATTGCAAGCATTTCATTCACCTCCGTACAGAACATTTCGATAAGGTGACGAACGTTTTATTTACCAGCCTCCGGCTCTTTTCGCGTTGCCGAGGATCTGAACCTGCAACCTACATTTTCAGGCGAAGCTTCCGGAAACCGCGTCGTAGTTATAAAAAAACTATTCGGAAAAATGTAGACATTTTAATTTCTTAGTAAAAAATAACAGAAAACAATTACCTTACAGCCGGTGAGCTTTGCCGTGTCGTCGGGGAAATTCCCGAGCTTCTAAGCTTCCCATGACGTGCTTCGAATCGTAAAACAGTGAGCGTTGCAACGAACGAATAAATACCTTTTTTCACAATTCCGAGGCAGTTGCAGCTGCGCAGACTCCCGAAAGGAGCATTGCTCGAGTACGTTAATCTGATCACGTTGAATCTGTACTTTACTTGCTTACGCCTCGCGCCGCAAGCTCTACGTTTTTTCAGGACTGTCAATTTTCTTTTCTCCTCGCCCAAAAAAATGTGATATGCGTGTTTTCTGATTCTTTAGAATCTTCGACGTGCTCTTTTAAGGGAGGAGATATAAGTGAGATCTTGAAAATAAAAACGTTTTTGGGGAATCCTGCAAAACAGGGGCAGCACGCCAATTTCGATGGCAAAATTTCTTTTTAGCCATGAACGTCTTTGATATGTTACCACTAGCGAATTTAAGACGTTTTCTATTGTTTCTATAAGTTATGGGGTTTCGAAGGTTCGGGTAACGCGCAATAAAATAGAACACTGCATCTCGAAACACCTTCACATCTTTTACTCGTGTTTCTTATCAGCCGCAATGATGGAACGTGCAACGTTGTGGTGTCGCGTCGTGAAAAAATAAAAACACAATAAAACGGTGTTTTCGGTAACATCGGTCCAAAATACACGTTTAGGTGGGTGTGGACGTGAGCGCGCGCATCTATACGTGTTACAGCATCCAACCCAACACCATAAGACGCCATAAACCATGGGGGCGCACGAATTATGGTTCATCATACCGATAGATGTCTGGGAAATAATTGAAAATGCTGCGAGTCACCAATTTTATTTTCTTTTCGAAGAGTAACGCAAATATAATTTCATGCTTACGATTAAGCGCGGCTTACGCCGTTCATCCGTCAAGTACAGAGACATCGCGTCAACACTTTGGAGCTAAATGGGTTAAAAATTTACGCCCAGCGGGATAAAGCTTAACCCAACTCCAACAGTTGAGCAACGATTTACGTTAAGTAATCCAAATGAATGTTCGTTTCCAATTTTGTATGGTAAAAAAAATTCCGCGCACCTAGGGTTTTTATTTTCTTCGATATCGCGTGTCTCAAAGAGTTGAGCTTTTATCTTAACGTCAGGATGTTCAACGGCCGTAAATTTCTAGCAAGAAATTGATGCCGTGACCCCGTTTGCTTTTGAAACGTAGCGTCACGTTGCGATTGCCTGGTCCACCGTTGGTAATCGAAGCGTAAGCGCCATTCCCATTAGTTTTCTGGTCCAGAGCTCTGAGGTAAGTGATCGTTTGATTCCTGGGAGTAACGAATGTCACCTCTTCCGTCAAGACTTGGAACCACGAACTCGATTTGTTAATCGCCTGAAACATACGACTCGCGACGTCACGCGAAAAACATCTTTACATCGCGTCGATGAAGCGAATAGCCGAATCGCGATTTGAGTGAGTGGAAAAAGTGGCCGCTCTTTTCCTAATCGTAAGCAAAAAGCTGATTGGTCGGATCGTTGTTCACCTGTTGAGTTAGAATATAGTCTCCCCAAACTCTGGTCCCGACGATCAAGTTGTGCGATACGTTGGCCGAAGCGCGACTCTGTACCAGAAAAGCGTTCGGTAGCGATGAAATATCCGAAGCCGTCACGAATGCCAGAATACAGGCGAGCGATATCGCAGCTTTGGTCAGCATTTTTGTTAAGTGATGTCCGAATATCCGAACGACTTCTCGAACCTCGATCACTCGCGTCGAATTGAACGTTGAATCGGAATACGAGACGAGTCGTCCGTTACATCCATTTATAACGCATCTTCCAATCTTATCTAGAAATGGCTGCATATTGTCCACAAGAGGCAAAGATAACGCGACGGTTCTGAAAGGCTTATCGGCATCTAGATTTCAAGCACTTCGTGGAATAATTTGCGCAATCCATTCGCTATTTCACACTTGATTTTTCTATCTTGATCGTATGTGACAAATAAGCGTCTCGTGATTTGATTCACCAACTTGATGCCGAGTTTACTCATCGTTGATAGGCATCAATTTGAGTACTTTGAAAACACTTCAAGGAACAACAATGCGTGTTGCACAAGCGTCTTGATCGTTGTATTTCTCACGATGAGAAATGGTTTTTAAATTAGGATTAAGGTGAAAATTCGGTCGGAGAAAATTATAGCTGTACTTTGAATCGTTGCTGTTTCCAATTGTTTCAATTCTTGGGAACGATATCTCACGGCGAGTTCGCGTAAAAATCATTTGCCCAGCATTCTTTTTGAACAAAAATTTCATTCCTGGAATAAACGCCACCTACTTGCATTATGCAAGCGTCCACAGCGAGGAGAGCTCTGTTCTCCGTGTCCTTTCCACGGCCTAATTGAGGCTTGACCTCGATAATTTAATGCTGGCTCGCTCATTTTCACGGTTGCAGAGTCAAGTTAGATTTCAATTTTCCGCCACAACATGGTAGGAGATCTTTCGCTGTGACAAGCCTATAAAAACCTATTCCACGCTCAAATTTCAGAAAATGTGCGGTTTCGAATTTACACAAAATCATTATTCTCCATAGATTTAAGAAAACTGACAACCGTGTCGAAATATTTCAGAATGCACGAAACACGCTTTAATTTCCTTGCAAACGAAGAAAAGTCTCCAACACTCGCGAATATTGTTAGAATGATCACGCGATTATGGTAACATTCCCAATTTTTCTCGAGACCTCTATCCGTATTTTCTTATTCCGCAGCCGAAGTGGAACTTGAAGTTTTAGGAAAAGTTAATATTTTTGAGACGGCTTTATTATAGCTGCTGCAAATGGAATGGAAGATGTAATTTCATACGGAATATGATGTTCATCCGGATCGGAGAGCGTAGATACCAAGATGATGTGGATCCTAAAAGTCTCAGTAGTCCTGAGGTGAGCCGAAATAAATATGTGTCGTCGTTCGTACCTCACCTGAGACGTGGGAAATTAGCTCGATCCTAATTAGCGTTCAGTTAGAATTTCCCCACGGACTGCGAGTCGGATCATTCAGAAATTGGATTGTCGCGTGTGAATTTACAGTTTTACTGTCGCGACGTTGGGAAATAAAAATGAATAATTTTCGAGCTGTTACCAACGAATTTTAATGCACGAAACTATTTTCGTGTGAATATTTGGAATTCTCAGTGTGATTAAAATGCTTGGCTAAGGATAAAATAAAATTCTTATCATTGAAATTGCATCGATCGGCTGACTCAGCTTTTCAAATTCCAACGAACTCGCAGCAAAGTGCTCGGCGTTTTATCTTGCATTTTACAACGCAAAACAATATTTCTGTCAAGGTGCTCGACAAGTTTTAAATCACAGTCGAAGTCCGACGTATCTGTTTATCTACATGCATCATCGTTGACGAGTTATCTACGGACCTATCGATGAATTGCAACGATTTTTGACTACAAACAAATGAAATCACCGCACGCATTTTTTATCAATAAGCAACTTTTGTGTTCATATTTTGCGTTTGTAATGAAAAAAAAATGTTTGTTCGATACTAACAAATAATTAATAGATAAATCAAGTCAAGGCACATACAATTTATGTTATGTTTAGAAAGAAACTGGCTCACATTATTTTATTGTAAGTATTGGTACGATACGCAGTCTGTGAGATCTACTTCAAAATTGGAAATCGTCTTCAAGTTCTCAACTGTTTATTGGGTAAAACGAAATACAATTTTTCAAATAATAATTATTGTTATTCGTGAAAGAATTGAATTTGGTGCCTTTATTCAAGGAAAAAAATTTGCTGTTGCTTCTATTCGCGAATAGCTAATTTTCGGTTATATTTCTGGTATCACCGAGTTTTTTTGGTACTATTATTCGACAAATTTGAATTCACTGCTATGGTAATGCTCAACACGCTCGAAGATATTTAAAAATTATGCAACGTCATGTTTGATTACTCTCGACATGCGGAAAAACAGTCGACCTTTGCATATGCGGTCGAAGGCTTTGCGCACGTAAGCTTTGCCGCTGTCAGGATAATATGCGAGTGACGTGACGAGAGCAGGAGCTTTGCCACTGGGGAAAACATACTAGAAGCTATTTGTTCCGTTCGCAGGAGGAAAAGTCTCGAGCTGTGTCATGCTACGATGTTATGATAGGTGAAATGCATGCTCTAATCCACCAGCAAAATGACAAGTCTCGTTAATGGACGTCCACCGTTATGCCCATTCGACCGAGTTAGCCGGCATAGCTATTCGAGGCTGATCTATTCGTTGTTACAGCCAAAGTTGCACCATTGGCAGAAATAAGGTCGTCGCTCTTGGAAATTGTCAAAAAATAAATCAACCCAGTTCACGGAACGTTTATTGAGCAACGCGCGGCAATTCCGGGACTACCGAATCGTCCAGGAAATTCAAGGTTCCGGAATAACGACGATTTTTCTGTACGTACATATGTATTTTATGTATCCATAATTTCGCCCCGCCGTTCTGTGCCACCGGACCGGCAAGGTCTGACCAGTTATCGACCCATATCACTGATGTCTTCCCACCGGAAAGACTACGACAAAGCTCCTCGGCACGCGGATCAATGTTATTTTTCGTCGTCGAAAAAAAAAGAAACATGGCAGTAGAAAAAGGGGTGATTCTTTCCTTCCTGCTGTATATATTTCGCCACGGAGCCGGTATCGGATAAAACCGTTCCCTCGTAAAGTCGAAGCGGTGGAAACAACGCGTCGTAGAAATATAAAGTGGGGAAAAAAGAGGAGAGGAAGAAAAATGAGGAAAGTGGAGGGAAATACGGAAGAAAGAGTGGCGAAAGAGAGCAGCGTTGACAATGGGGGAAACGTTCTCGCACCCCGATATCAGGGAGGAATTGATACGTTTCGTCGTGATTTTGAATTCGCGATAGACTTGACTATTTTCTGGTCGTGTATCATTCGCGAGAGTTTGCGGTAAATTGATTTTCGTACAGCCAACAACGACGATACAAACAGGTGCAGGAGGTTGCGGAATATCACAAAATCGCCCTCCACAAAATCACATTTCGTTGCAAGAAAACGGAAAAAACTCGATGGAGCGAATGTTGAATAAATCTGAAAAGACATCCGCCAAATGAGATCAGAGTCATCTAGTTTCTCATCTAAGTCGTTTGCTTGCGAACAACGACGTGCAAAATATTTCGCGCGTCGTACAAGTGCTCGAGAATGGTATCGATTTCCTTTTATTCGGTCTAACGCGTACCTAAGCGAGCGTTGAAGACGATGTAAAATTAAAAGGGCACTCAAGTCTAGACAACCGATCGTCGGATGACCCGAGGAAAATACCTCAACAAATATCTCACTGATATTTTCAATTGCAATAACCATGTCTGGAATACAAATGACCTTGAGTATTCGAGCCATACAACGAATATTGAAAATGCAACAAAAAAAAAACAATTTTCAGCCTAAAATATCTATACTGATGTGGTTGTTAGATATAAAGGTCTGTCATGTCATTGAATTACACAAGTCCATGAGATACTTTTTTTATAAACATGTGTAATGCGTCTACTTGTTAGCATTGGTAAATATACGCATGATATACTTATATAAATCTCACGGGACGGTTATACTGCGAGTTAGGGATGAGCCATCGGCACGGGGAAACGACGGTCTTACGGAAATAATAGAAACAGTTGGAAAAAGAAACAATTTATGATAGATAATCCTGGTGTTATATTATCATGGAATAACATGACAATATAACGTATTACAATAATAAAGGAAATGGATATATCCTCGATTAATTCTTGCTGCGGGGAATATCGTCGGTCACGAAACTACGGACACGTAACTTGAAAGATATGACGTGAGTTAACACGAAGTACGAAAACAAATTGAGAGACACATACGAGATTTTTCCCAGTTGAATAAATTTGCCCGTGCACAGTCAACACGAAAATGATGCTCAACTTTGTAAAATATGAAAAAACTATACGATCATTTAAGTATCATTTTCATATCAAATATTTTAGTAACGGTACGTACGTTTAAAAGTGAAAAAAAATTGTGACATGATATGTTAAAATGGAGTTCGTATTTGGAATGAGCGAGTCAAAAGCTGTAGGTATGTTACACGCGATAGAATTCGGAAAACTTTTACTCGCAGACCCGTGTAGTTATTTCGCCACAGTTAGATATTTTCCAATATATTGCTCATAGACACGAGTGTGACATACGACAATCGAAATAAGTTTGCATCGAGGACCCGTCGAAATTCAGTTTTTGCTGGAAATAAATCGTTTATGGAACTATTTCTAACTTGGTTGTATCGATATTTGAATAGATCTCTTGTTTCTTTCGACTCAATAGCATTTGAGTAATTGTGAACGTCTACAGTTCGGATAGCTGGTTTCATCGAATCGTCGTTAGCTGGCGACATTTCGAATAAATGGATTCTAGAGAATATCACAGTTACGCGAAACTGCATTATATCCAACTTCACGAAACTCACAAGCGTATCAACCAACAGGATGGAATCGCATCAGCCAGGATCTGGAATCGTTCTCGGGAAACCACCAACAATCAGCTGCATTTTACGACCTCGGAGTAGCAAATCGGCAATGAGTATCACAATTCAAACGCGATGACACGAGCCCGCTATCAAATACCCTACGCAGAACTTGGTACACGTTCTTTCCTTGTCCAATCATTTGCCAGCAAATCTCTAACGCGTCTGTTCGATCGATTACCGGCAAATTCAGCGCGTAGCTTTGGTATCCCTGCGAATGTCGTCAACAGCAGAATCAAATTACAACGATTCGTCTCAATTTCGTGTAAGAAATAAACGGGTGGGGTGGAAAAACTCGCTGTAACGCCCTTTTTTAAATCTGTGTCGTCTGGTACCGAGGGGAACCCCCCTTATTATCAGATTAGCAAGAAAACTAACGGATTCTTCGTTCAGCAAAATAGAATTGCCGATACATTTTCTCCTGGGTGTTAATAACAATAATTGTTAAGATTACATATTTCCGTCGAGCTTTGTTTCTGCCTCTCGTGTGGCTGAAAAAGCACTCGAAAAACGATTGGATAACGAGAGGTTCGCGATACTCGGGGTGAAATAATGAAAGTGAGGTCGGTGAATGTGGAGTTTTCTTGTTCCATCTGTCCGATGAATCCCCATCGTTGCATTCGTCTGTCACTTCGTCGAATTCGATTTCTAGGAACTGCGAAGGGTTTACGGGATCGCAGGCAGGGAGCGCGCAGAGCGTTGATCGCTAGGCCGTTTCACCAAAGTCGTATCTTTTATTTATAGGACCGACACCGTAATAGAATTTCCCGCCCATTCCGAGATGAAGTCTTGTCGCGGGATGAAACGTACAATTTTATACTACGTGCCCGGCGTTTTGTATTCGCGCGCGTGCTATAAAATGTGCATTCGAAGCGTAACCGGGCGCCCCAACGTCCGAACGGATGTTTTCGGAGTTTTGACTGGGAAGCAGGAATCGTACGTAGCCAAATGACGCGGAACAGGCGTGGAGTTCAGCCACGTTTAATTCGTCGATTTCGAATGACTATAATTCCCTGATTCGATTCCCGTCGCAACCAACGTGGCGCTACGTTCTCCGGCACCATATGCGAGTGGTAGTGCGCTTAATACGCTCGTACGTACGTCTCCTTACACGCGAACGCGACGACTGGGCGTCTTTCACGAATGTGAATGCTACTCGGGGAACGTTGGAAATTTTAATTCCACGAGACGATGGTACCGATGCAGAATCAAAATCACACTCCGCGCTCTCGAGGGAACAGAACTCTTCATAGAAATGTCTTGTTCGCGTGAGCGTAGGAAAAAGTTGAGAGAAAACGAACTCTGTTTTTCCATTTTTTGCTCCCATGGCTCTCCAACACAAGTAGGTATGTTTCGTGAGAAGCGAAGTCGTTTGAAGATTCCGTTTTCTACCGACGACAATGGGGTCGCTCTTTCCGAGGAAAAAGAACGACGATCAAAGAAGACGAAGAAAGGCACTGCTACGCGCATGATTTATCGTCCCCACATCTGTATTTCGGCACTTGATTCGCATGGATCGTTTTTTCAGTCACGGATATTCGTGTTCTGATTTTTTTTACCCTCTTTTCGTTCTCCTGGTCATTGGATTTGGGCACTTGTACGAATTAATGGTCGAATGAGGGAAGAATCGCGGCACGTGACAAATCTAAATCTGATAATTGCGCGATGAGGTGAACAATTAAAGGGCTGCGGGAAGTGAAAGTTGAGGTTAATGAAATAAATGAAGATTCCAAGTGGAAGGGAATGAAAAAGGATGGACAAGCTGAGGGACCGCTTCAGGTGGTGGGTTCGCGGCTGACTCGTCGAGAGGACCAGACTAGGTCAAGATTTACGATCGTATTGTGGTTCGGACAAAATTGGCTGGGCGGCTGCATTGAAACGATTCTCCGTTACTCAAGGTCCTTCTCGAATCTGTCACGGTTATCGAAACGATTTATGGTTTCGAATATTATAAATGCTTACGACTTGGCCAATAAATTTTCCATACACGGATCATGTGTCTGGATACGTATCGTGATTTTTACGATTTGATGCATCTATCATTCGGGAAAAATACGATCAGCGACCATAAATAAGACGTGCGTCCGAGTGTCGTCCTGCGAATGATATCCAACACTAGTCGACCGGAGGCAAGTGATAAAATATGCAACCCGATAGAAATTCAAAGAAGGAACATGAATGAATGACGTTTTTGTTGCAGAATATTGAACGGGCGACGAGGCCCTCGATTGGTTCTAAGCGAAGACTTGGAAAAACCTTTTTGCAATTAATCTACGGAACTCATGGATTTTCCTGAGAACGACTAGACTACTTTTCGTTACAGCTTTGGAACAGAAACCGTCGAGATCGATCTGTCAGTTGGACGAGGGACGATAAGTTACCAGCTTTTTAGCTTCAAAGCTCCACTCGTGGCTAATCTGGAAGAATCATTCGCGAAGAAACGTTGTCGGTTAACGAAGACACGAGGAAGGATTTATTGGTAGAGTTCGGGTCACGATCGATGCGAATAAAGTTCGACGTCTACTGCTATTTACATGGGATCGTTCTGCACCTGCATCGAACCGCAGGTCATTACTTTCAGCGCGTTTTCGGCGGAAGTGCGAACGTTAGCGAAGGAACAAAGTGTTCCATAAATAACCGAGAGAAACGTGGCTTCCGTATCTCCAGCGTCTTCCATCTTACTGTTTCCAGGCGACTATGCCGTAATCACTACTGAAATACGCATGAGAAAAAGCGATCAGTGCGAATGATTTTGTACTGCTAATTGCCAGTATTATTCCCAGGATAATCCCCGCTCGGTTCGCCGCGTGGATCCTCAACGAACGTAGAAGTTAACTTTGTGCTGCGGAAGATTTTCGTTTTAGATAAAAATGGTTCGGACAAAACTCACTTGTTTTGGCGTGAGGAATTTAATTCGATCGTAAAAAGTATGGGTTTCCGGTTAAAAATACAAAGTTGACCTTGAAGCCATCGAACAAGGTCAACCAAAACTGCAGAATATTGTTTTTCCCCTCCGGATCCTACAGCTTTTGGTTTCGCGGTTATTGACTGGGAAGATCAAGACGACACATCCTGTATATATATCCACAGAAAAAGTATAGCCACCAACACATTTGTTCGTCTTGGACAGCAGGTCAACCGAATCACGATGACAACGTGTCGAACATCGAACAACTGGTACGAGCTGATCGTCGTTTGTTATTATTCCGTTAATAACAATCGTAGCAATCGACGAGATAAGTATCACTTACCATCAGTCGAGGATGCGTGCCTGGTTCCGAGCACGATTCGATCGCATCTCAATTGCTTCCCAACAGTTTTCATACAACGTTAATGCGAGCAGACTTTTCGCGCGGGGTATTACAATTATCGAGGGAAAAAATCTTCCTGGATACGAGTTATGCAAATAAGTAGACATTACCCCGTGTGATAATCTTATGTTAGTTGAAAGATGAGATTTTCTTCACGATGACAAAACTTGTGTTCGAGTCTGTTGGAAGAAAAGTTAGTTATGCTCGAAACGCTGTCCTCCGATGTAACTTCTTTGATCATCGGGTAATCTGTTTCGGGTAACCACGTAACGCCGCGTTGCTCACCAGCGAAGATTTCGCCCGCAACGTTTCTCAGGGGAAAAAAGCTATTCTGCAGCGACAACCTCGTTGCGAAGATTTCCGTACACCGGTGATGCCAGGATTGCATATCAAATCTCGCCGGCTTTTCGCACATGTAACGAGGAGAAAACCGATTAAGAAGATCATGGCCGAGGTAAATAGCACAAGTGAAATATCCGTGTAAATTGCCGTAACGCGCGGTGCCCTGACGGAATTTTACTACATTTGATCTCAGCCTGCGCAGAAAAACAAAACATTCATTTCATTCCACTCCATAATCCCGCGCCACGCGATCGCGCCTACCCCAAGCATTTTGCATATTCATTATTTATATCACGGATCTGGCCTGAATGCCAGACACGCAGCCGAAACTGTTTTGCGGAAGTGGTTCGAGCCGTTGGGACTATTCCGCAAAAATGGTCGGCACCTCAGAACCGTTACGCGAAAATATCTCCATATCCGATTGGACACGCATGCGGAAGAATGAAGCGGATGTGAACTGAACACATCGAGATTGGACAAAGTCACCCGAAAAATCTCATCTCAACCAACGTGATTTCGCCGTATTTATATACCAGACGCAGGAAAAGCGTAGGGGTCGCAAGGGAACCGTAGGAATCGTAGAGGAAGATGGGGGAAACATGCACGCAACAGTTTTACCACGTTGGACAGAGATGACAGTACTGTGTTTACCGCCATCTCAATAATCACGCCACTTCTAGTGATACGCAGCAACTCTGGATATATTATCTAGTCAAAGATTTCAATGGCAGTAACGCTAACGACAAATGTAAACGTTACCTACGGTTACCTATGTAAACGTTGATCTACGGGGCAATTGCGTGCAGAGGTAACGGGAAGTAATCTCGGAAGTGGAAAATACGAAAGCTCCCCCTAATGAATGTTGAATTATGCGCCACGTATATATAAAGATTGTCCTCTTGAGAAATGAACAGATGGACAATCAATATCGACAGGCTACAGATGTGATTTCTGTCGTAATTGAACAATAATTATAAATTATTTGTGCTAGTTTGTAATCACCCCACTTGGTGGAATTTAAGGGAGCATTCTGAACTAGACATTTGAAAAATCGATCCTTTCTTTTCTTCATATTTTCAAAGCTCAGGCCTTCGAGACTGTATCCTCCGAAGGAACTTGGAAAATTTCACTTATTCGCAGATTTATAGCTATTTTGGTGACGCGGTAACTGAACCAGTTGAACCCTGCCTCGAATCTTTGAACGCGTTTTTCTCGAAACTACTTTTCTCAACACGGTTAACGTGATATCTCAAGTTCTACCAAACCAATTTACTTGAAACTCGGTGTGAGCTTTCTCCATACATTATTCTCTTACCCGAACTAGAACTATTACAAAATTTCAATTTTTACTAGTTTTCAAAAATTTGTCAAAGTAAAAAAACTTTTTTTATTCGACTTCTTCTTGATTCCGGCGATTACAGCATTCTTGTAGATTGAGAATTGATTTCCGTTTTTGATTTGAGTTTACTAGGCGGGTTACGATCACGTCAATCGGGACGTTGTTGTGTATTCTTCAAACATTAATGGATATCTGATGAAATAATGGCCGGTAAGAATATTGTTTTTTTTTAATTGCACCTGAAAAAATACGTAAAATTCATTCCTCTAGACCAGAATGCCCCCTTAAGGTGCTACATTCGGTAGAACAGACTGCAATCATATAAAAAACTCCGCGTGCTATGATCTTATATCGTCTGAAAACGTCACCGTAACTCCGGTGAGACAAACTCGAAGAAAAGCACTCGAAGTTGCATGTTGGCTGGAGTTGGCATCGTTTGTTTTATATTTACGCTTTATAAGATGCCGGAGACTATTTGACACCTACCGAGCGCTCCGCGTTTGCTTTCAAACAACTTCTTGTTTGCCAATGCTTCCTGCTGTGTGGATACATCGTAAGCCAATGGATCGAAAACTCCAACCTCACTCAGCCGTAGCACACAGCTTTTCGGGTCAAACAGCGTCGTTGAAACTGTACAAAAGCGTGATCGCGAGAGCTTATCGAATAATTTCGAAATAATCGAGTCTTAATCCAACCTGCTGACACTTGTGCCCACCTCTCCTGAAGACTTCAAAGTAACAGTCTATAAATCTCAACTCGAATTGTTTTCTCGATGGTAAGAGGCGTGAGCTGCTCGAATGTACGTGGTCCTCTCGAATCGCTCGCTCTTCATCTCATAAGGATGAAGCCTGGAATTATTTCATTTTCGGCACGAAATATTCATCAACCCTTAGTTCACGCGGGTGTGACGTCACGTAATGGAAAATAAACATATGCGAT
Organism: Arge pagana; assembly: GCA_963969455.1. Taxonomy (NCBI): domain Eukaryota; kingdom Metazoa; phylum Arthropoda; class Insecta; order Hymenoptera; family Argidae; genus Arge; species Arge pagana. The sequence continues at coordinate 9,529,491 of OZ018313.1, forward strand.
CGTAGTGAGACGCTTCGTGATGAGGTTATTTGTATTTATTGTTTCATCGCAGGTTCTAGGTTGACGATGAGTTGGACGAAATATGCAGAGACTCGTGTGCTATTGGCTTTATGATGACTTACATGCAAGTGAGCACAGAAGTTTTTGGGGAATTCTTCGAAAATCTCTCTTCATGTGATCTGAATAGCTAATAACTGATGCTATTGTCATTATTTTGCAACAGAGTTGTGGAAGTAGTAATGTAAAAGTAACGCATTACCCATTACTTGGAACAATGTGTCTTGGACGAATTCTCCATGACAAATTACAAAACTAATGTGTAATCAATGAATGCTCCATTACAAATGAAAAAAGTAAAGCGCAATTGATAAGGGCTGCATGATAAATTACAAACGAGAAAAGGTCATTTGGAATGGACATTATAAATAGAAAAATTGCCGTGCTCGCGTAACGAGTTGAGCGTGATAAGAACGTGCAAATTAGAAACCTGAACATTGCTACCTCATTATTTAATTTCGCGCAAATCGTTGCGCGAGCATGGCAATTTTTCCATTTGTAGTGGTATACTTTCCGTTACAAATTCCTTTTTTCAGACGTAATTTGTAACGGGTCACTTATCAAGTGCGCGTTGATTTTTTTAATTTGTGACGGAGCACTAATTCGTTGGGCGTTACTTTTTCGAATTTGTGATGGAACACGTATCCATTACACATCACTTTATTTATTTGTAATGGAGCACTTATCCATTCTACATTATGCAGTGTAGCGTGTAACGAATACAGTAATGCGTTACCAAAGTAATGCATTATTCACAACTCTGTTTTACAAAGTCTGTTTGTCTCTGTCATTTATATTGTTGTTTTGTACGAATTTAATCATGGTTGTGTGCTACTCCAGAAATGTGCAGAGAATTCAATCGTATGCGAGACGAGAATTGCTTCTCTGATAAGATTCCAGTCAAAGGTTCCTCGCATACGGTGGACCAACCGAGTATATATGCATGTACACCACTCGAATTCCAAGCACGCCATTGGAGGAGTGCTGATCGATCTTCAACCGTGCCTACAGAATTTTTAACAAATAACATTTGTCCACCACGTAGAATAGACTCCATCGTTGGCAAAACCGTGAAACTCGAAATGTTCATTATTCAATAAATATCAGGTTTTTCAATTCAATTTACTCAAGACAGATTTATTATACGAGTAATTGATTTTCCAATAAACCTGTTGAAGCATTTGCTGCAGCCCTGTTATCTTAGTAGCCTACGTTTTTCCTCAAAATCACGTTTTTTGAGTCATGCCGTCATTTCACCCATCTTCGCTGTTACTCATTTACGTTTTCCAGTGACTCTGTTTGGAAGAATACCCGTGCTACGCTCACGTGGTTGAAAATCACGAGAGAAATTCACAAAACGAGGAAAATGTGTAGTACAACAGATGATGCATTAAAAACTTCTATTTGTCATTCCCACAATTCGTAAGATTATGTTTTTTTCTCTGTGCCTGTTTTTCGGTAGTTCGACCTGCCGCCTTTCAGCCCTCCACAAATGTTCTCAGCCCATTCGGCACGATGAACTGCTTTCTCAGAATACATTTTCTCCTCGTACCTCGTATATCCCGGTAGTAAGATGTACCAATATTCTGAATAATAACCGCATCAAATACGGATAAACATTCCATGCGGAGTGATAAAATTAGGAAATCGATTTTCGGTAATATTCATAAACCACGCGGGATTCATGGCTGGTAGGTGGGAAATCGTTGAGTATGCAGAGAAGAAAATGGAAGCTGAAAAACGCATTCAATCTTACCGAAGACAAAAGTGCCATTTGTCAGCGTCTACGCCGAAAGTTTCCTCACCCTCGAAAACTGTCACTCTGATTTCTTTCGCCTCCAGTTTAACGTTTTTATTCCTTCGATTATTCTGTTAGACCCCGAGAAAGCTCGCGTTTTTCCCAATTCATTCCTCTACTTCTTCGGCACGCGTACGTATCAGCCTCGATCGTGAAAGCGTACAGAACTTTTGGAAGAGTTTAATTTTCGTAGCATCTCCAAGTCTGCGATTCACCCTCCCAATTTTTTCCCCCAACACATTCCGTAGATTTCTCACCGTCTATATTATTCTTCGCGTAATCTAATCGTTATTCCGCGATCGATATTCTGACTTCGCGCAAACTAGTCTCCTACACTTTTTCCAAAGTCTGATTTTCGAAATTACTCAGAATTTATTGCCAGACACCCAGACGGCGCGATCCGACGCGAACAAAGTGAACTTTTTGCCCTTATCTTTGGTACGTTTGAATGTAACTCGCAAAAAGTTACCGCTATTTACTGTTTCATGGCAAGAAAGTCTCAGAGTAATATTTTCATTCGAATCCTTGCTCTGGTATGCGCTGGGCAGTTCACATTTATAAAGCCAGGTTTTGTATTTTTTACGACGAACAGCGTATTCGCAACTTGCAGTAAATCACCGGCAACTCACGGAGAAAACAAAACTTATATTGGCTCGGTTTTTTAAACAAAACCGAACAGCGCTCGACTCTCACAGTTTGAATAACTCGCGGAATTATTCAATTGGCGATAATCAGGCCTCATTATATGCTTGGAAGTATTTCCTTTTTCGCATCTGTCCAACATCGCCGGGTTCGAATGGAGAAAGGAATCGATATGATTCCATACCGATAGACTCGACGTGCAATCGAGAAAATTGAGAAAATGTGTCTGGATTCATGATCGCGATTCGCCACACGTTCTATAAATCGTCGCGCGCAAATGAGCGAGTAATTTACCATGATTTGACATTTTTACACATTTAGCGTTGTCATTCGCCTGTCTCTTGTGTCGAAATTCCATTTTCTCGAAGCTGCTTTACGAGTGAGCCGTGAGCATAAACGATTTTTTTTTTATTCAGACGAGACTCTTGTCGCACACAACCCGAGACAAAATTAGCGATGTGCTTTTAGCCTAAATAACCTATTTCGAGGGCATTTATATTGAAATTACGGTTGCGCATTTTTATACTAAGATGACGCGTATACCAGAAACGTAATTTCAGCCTACAAATGTTTTTTTTGCCGCTTTTACCAAGTTTATGCCGAAATCACGATTCTAGAATACTGAAATGAGCCTACCGAGCCTACATCACTACCGTGAGAAAGATCCTTATTGGCTAATAGGCCTTTCAGGCTAAAAACAGATTCAAAGTAATGATTTCGACCTCGAGGGTCCTTCTTAGGCCGATGAGGTTCAAAATACGATTTCACATTTCAACGCAGGTCTAACAACGGAACAAGCGAGGCTCGCGAGGCTCAAATCGCATCTTTAATTTCGACTCGGGAACCAATGCTTGGTCAAGTGAGATAGCTCCCATTATATCCAGCAAGCGAATGAGGGACTGAAATCTAGCCAAATGGATTATATTCCGAAAGTTATATGAAATTCTGTGGTTTGCTGATGGAAAATTGTGGAAAATTGATAGGTGTCTCCATTCAGGAATTGTTGATTGCGAAGGAATGCGGAGCCGTGGCTGGCTCTCCACATTGTGCGATGGCCGAATGGCCGAGTACCAATTAATACGTTGTGAAAGTCCAACAGATAAATAGTACCCCCGATTCGGTCGGAATACACGTGATTGAAAAGAATTCTCATAAAATTGAGCGCTAGTGAATACGCATTTGAAATCGAAATTCGCATTGCGGAGCAGCGCAATATGCATCGACCACCGTAATTGAGAAGAACGGTTTCTATTTTACGTTGGTGATGAATTGCTGCTTCATGGCTATCAAGAATATTTTTACAGGCTCGTAAATATGTTTTGAACATCGCCGATTTTTGTAGAATTCACGAATTGTGTTAATATAATATCGATGGCTACACAATGAAAAAAAACTGTTACCGTGTAAAGTGTAGAAATTGTAGAAACTACAATTGTATGAAGCGTAGAAGAAGTGTGGAAGAGGGTGGTTTCGGTTGCTGTATCTCATAGAAACCAGAGACTATATTTTACTATTTTTTCTTTCAGTTCACTCTTCAGTCTCATAATTTTTCTCGCTGCTACATTTGATAACTATTGAACCATTTGATTTGATTTGAGCAATGATTACTCTAGCTTAACATATTCTCATCCACTTCGGAAGTCAGGTCAACGATGTTCGCGATAAATAACCAACACTTCACTTATACTTACAGTGTTTTTCAATGTATTTTAGTCACTTTCGTGATAAACGTTTCGACATATTATGCACCCCTTCAACTTTACTTTCATCGTTGGATGGCATTGGTAATATTTTTCCGTCGGCACGCAGAGGGGAACTTTCAACGACGACCACTTTTTTTAGAGGAGGTTTACGAACATGTATATTCATCAGCTGATCAGTGTCAACGCAGGTAATATTAAAGTTAACATTTTTTACGCGTTACGAATAACACTCCAGCATGTAGAATTCGACGAACCGGTTCTAAAGAATTTTAACATTGGTTTGTGTTACTCTTAACACCGAGTTATGTTACTTTCACACGAAGTGTATTGAAATAAGACTAATTTCGTGTTAAAAAAAGTCGTTAACAAATTTCTGTGTTTAATTTGAGGGAAAAGGTTCTACTATGTACGAGTGAACGATGCGAAGTATCACTTTTTCATTGGAATAAAATGCACTGGTTTGTCTCATTCGAAATCTTCAGCGTTCCGTATACGATTGGACAGCCATACCAACCTACTACGATATTTGAACACGACTCGTAACCAGTTTTGCAAAGCTTCGAGGATGAGAATCAATTAGCGAGGAAACGCAGACGAAACTGTCACGCGATGATATCAATTATATAGCTGTTATGAAAAGATCAATGTGCCTCGTGCATGCATTCATGAATCGCTACGCTCGTCCTCCTCCACTTGACAATACAACGATATGAACTGCATCCATTATTACGCGGTGGTGTCGTTGCATGGATAAACTCTGTCATGTTTTCGTCAGTGTGGTAACGCGTGCTTATTGTCCGTCCGCGGTGTATCATACCGTCACGTTTCCTATTGTTTTCACTGGGAACAATCCGACGCTGTATAGGATGACAACTTTGTTTCTATGCCAGCTATCTTCTCGTCTTTCACGCTCGATGAGAGACGAAACGATATCCTGGCTCTAATTCGTTGGACTTTACTTTTTAATATCTAACTGATATCTCAAATTTTCACCCACCCCAAAATCTTTTTGAGTATTATTTTCGAGAGCTTAATGGATCTTTTTTCCCGAAAAAAAAATTGCGGCGACAAAAAGTTCACAGGAGCTGTTACCAGTCGAGTGTAGGGCGATTTTTCATGGTATGTCAGGTGTCGTTCGTCTGGTCTCAGGCTACCAACTTCGCGTGACATTTCAACGATCGTGAAAAATAGCTTTCGCTCGACGGGATCGCGTTATTACAGGGTATAACCTATTTTTCGCTCCAGCTGAACTGACCCCCGCAAAAAGTTTGTAGCATTGCGACTGGCGTGGCTGCAAATCGTCTGCAGTTTCGCCAATAAATGCGACAGACCAGAAGTTTCCATCCGCTTGTTCTCATTTGATCGTTTTTTCCAGTCGTGTCGAAAACTCGTGCTATAATAGGCACGATGCACGCTAGAGAATTCATTACACGGGATCGCAAACCTAATCAGCCAGGTAACGCGGACCAGACCTGGTGTTCCTTATGTTTCAGAGGTCGTTCAATTCGCATGCGGTGTCCGTTTGACCCCATCGGGTCACGGTCAAGGGTAACCCAAGGTCAAATGGAGAGACTTCAAGTACGTACGGTGAGCACATTTTCCTATATTTCCATAGCATTTTCTCTATTTGACCTTGAAAAGCCCTTGACTGTGACCTGATGGGTCAGCGTCCTCTGAAACGTAAGGTACACCAAGTCTGGTCCGTGTTACCTGACTGACTAGGTTTGTGGTCCTGTGTTATCATTTATTTTCCGAGCTCTCGTGATACTGACAAGCTTCATCAGAAGTTAACATCGTAAGCAGCTCGAGAGAAGTCACGGAAATTACCCGTACGAAAACATTCATCATTCGTTATTGGGTCGATAATTTTCGTTCAATTCTGAAATAGACAGTTGCTAGCTAATTTCCATAGGAAGTTTGTTCCTCAATCGAAAAGATTGCCACTATGTCGCGTATAACAGATGAGGTATCTTATAGCTTATACCGCGCTGATCATACATCCTACGTGACAGGTTACCGAGGACATCGATAACGATGACAGTTCGTTTGACTGATCAGTATTATAGGTGAAGTATAAAAATGATCGGTAGATCCGAATGTCGGAACCTGAAAAATAACAACATCGTCGCTTTTTCGATCCATTCTGGTAGACGACATCTGTACAGGCTACAATAATTCCTTACACAAATTTCCAGGTCACAATATTCTGCCATAGTATATTTCTACGTGCTGTAGCTGAGCGAAGCGACTGACCGATTTACGAATCGTGTTACGCCGATTAAAATCAAATCATGATTAAACATTCGGTGATCTCAACTTATTTACGAATGATCAACGACGGTTACATGCATGCAGCGGTGTAACTTACTGAGCGATATGTTGAGATATGCGGAATGGTCGAGCAGCCAAATAAACAATAGGCTTTCCATATACCGCGTAGAAATTATTGTGGTCTCACGGTTGTATAAATCCTCGAGGCACACGATTTGGAAGAAAATGAAAAGTCTAGTTGAAAATAAAAAGTAGAAATCAACATTCATTTCGATGATTGAATACGAATTATTGCTTAATTTTTCGAGGCGAGTTAAAGCTTTTCCCACCATGCTTCAAGAGCTGAGCAAAAGGTGGAACGGTTTTTAACCCGCTAGCCCCAGAGTGATAAAAAGCAACGGATTCGTGGTCCGATTCCAAGTTGCACGAGAGGCACGCCCGCTCGTGATTTATAACTCCGGTTTGCTACTGGAGCAGCTTCCAAAAAGCAATTATCGCTTGCGGTAATACGCGAGGGTGGAGACGACCTCCGTGGAAAAATGATCGCGGGAACGTTAGAATTCAAATCGACGAGGAGAACACAATGCGCGTTCAGAAGATTCCATCGGGGGTGTGTTTCTGCATTTTGGGGCGAGAGATTACAAATCTGAGGTGTAGACCGGAGAAGACGAGGATCGACGAGAGAATAATACTCTGTTTGAAAAGAGCAATGCGACGAGTTCCATTCCCAAAGCTACGTTTCGAGACTCGTGTACAAATCGGAATCTCGAGGATACCTGGAAAAGACGAGAACCTGTCGGTGAGCCTCCAGAAATATCAATTTCACAAGTCGTCCGACGTACCAGTAATTTGTGAACGTAAAAACGAGAAAAACAGCCCGCTCGTCGCTAATCTCACTACAGAGAAAAGCTTTTCCTGACTTCAAATTATCCTTCGAGCTTGTTATTCTCGTTCATTTGTCAATCCATTCTCTCGCTGAACACTTCGATCGAGTCGCATGAAATTTTTAAACACTCCGCCTTGCAGACAGGCTACTCGCGCAGGCAAATAGTGAAAAAATCATTTCCCCGAGGGAAATTATCGCACGGTGATATTGGAGCAGGAATTAGTTTATCAGGAAACTCTTTCCCGCTTACGTTCAGCACTTCTAACCTGCATCCTCGTCTTTGTTGTAACGGCACTCGTTTTATCACGTGCCAACGTAATATATTTTCCGCGAGCCACGGCACGCTCCATGCTCCTTCAGCGATTCCCACCTGCACATACCCAGGGATTTCCAGAGTGACCAATTTAGAGAATGTCCACTATATTCACGACGAGAAGTTGAATAAAAAATGTTCACTATCAAACTCATAGTACATCGACTTCGAGCCGGATGTACGTTTCTCGCGCTAATCGAATCCACATTCATTTAATGGCCTATCCTAACGGTTAGCGCACTTTTTCAACTCCACGGCGATTCGCGCTAATGTTTTTGGGTCGGAAGGACGAAACAAACGGGTGGGTAGATTCGATTCGGTTCATTTTCAACGAAGAAATATTTATTAACGAACGATCATCGTTGACAACGTTGCCATTTGGACGATCATTTTCCGCGGAATTTGATCATAGCAACGCTAGAAGCTCGGAAGGCTTGACGATACTCTAATCTTCAAGGCCAAACCGATACGTCGGTCCTCCGCCTAATTCAACTCCTTCGACGTCGACTTTTTGATCCTCACAGTTTCCGAGTTCTCGTAGTTGAAGTTACTTTGAAATTCGTACGTATCATAAAGTACCTTTTCACTAAGCTACTGGAACCGTGAATATGATGGCGCACTTTCTTATTTACAATTAAGCTCTCGCTCCGTGTGCATTTCGTTTCAACTAACTCGGTACTTTCAAGTTCTCTGCACCGGTTCCGTCCGACTTTCATATCCTATGTTTGTTCAGGCTAGGGCAAATATTAGAATGTCTGTCGTGATTGGTCACAGCTGCAATATCGCCTTGTTGTCTACCTGTGCGGACAGTAGAGCAACGTGAGTTGTTCGTGAAGTAATACCATTGCAGAAGAGTACGTATAGCCCGTGAATAAATTAGTTGTGGAATATTTTACAAACGACGCGACGGAGTAATTTTAGAGACCTACGCGGTAGTTCGCAGCTCTTATGTAAATACGGTGCAGCTGTCGGTATCAATGAGGTCCGAGATAAAGAGAGCGGTGAAAGCTCTATTTCCGATCTTGAGCTGAAATTTAAAGCTCAAATGAAGGTCGACTTTGATTTTTCAACGTCCGCCTAATTGTTTCTTAGTTATGTTAGACTCAGTATCTACAGATAAGATAAAAAGTCACATTTCGTTCCGAACTGATTTATCGAATCTGCAAAAAATGTCAGTTTTTTCCATTACAGCGCTATCTAGCAGTTTCAGAAAAAACTCGCATTTCCCTACCTGGATAATAAAAAACAAGGGTGACCTTGATATTTTCGTTCAAGGTCAACGGCAAGGATATGTAGCATGGCTTCTGATTCGGTGCCGCTGTTGAGGTTAGGCAACGCGGGAGAGGAAAAAATGACGTCGAAAAATGAAGTTTCCCTAAAGGCTTTCAGTGGTCTTCCTCGAATGAGCATAGAAATTTTAAAAAAATAATAACGTTTAAACTGAAATTTGGTCAACCAGCCTCGGTCTCTCCTAACACAAATATACGGCTACGTTCGTATTGATGATCCGGATATTTTGAAATACAGGATCGACGATACGGAAGTATTGACACTCGACGAAAGTGAAGGCTTTAAAAACTCTAATAAAGCCTACTTGGAGCCTGAAACTTGGCGAAACAACTGATATCAGGCATCTTGAAGGTTTCAAGGGAAACTTCGTTTGCAGGTAGATAAAGCTAACTACAGACCTCCCGAGTCTCGCTCGGCGTGGGAGCTTCAAGTGAAAAGTAGGTCGTTGGTTTCGAATGTAAGTCTATACTGAAATTTCTAGGTATGGATTTTGCGGTTGTTGAACCAACGAAAGTTCACGAACAGTATTAGGAGCACGGCTTGGAGGAGCGAAATTCTAAGGTGGGAAAACATCGAGCACGTTCAGTCGTAACTGAAATGTCACGAACCTCAAAATGAGTATGCTGAGCTCGCGAATCGCTTGGCTGTTACTTCATCTGGCTCTAGTTCACTTACCAGAGCCAAAATAGTGAGCGCTCAGTCAGAAAACAGGGGATACGTTGAGCGACATTTCGTTAATTAATGGACGACGAACTTCGAGAGGAAACTACTTTTCGTAATTTGTTACCGAATAGCTCGAAGGTGCCGGAACACTGCAAAACTTGCAACGTTTTATGGGTGGCTAGATTTTTGGACGTAAATTTTTCATAGTTCCACTTTATGTTTCCGGTAAATTCAGCTCGGTGGGCTACGAGCTGCGGACATCGAGGAGATGAAAATCGAGTTACGCGGCGCTTGCGGAAGATAAATATTTTCCAAGATTGAAGATGATAGACGCGTGGTTAGGGAAGCCAGGAAATTGGGTATAATTGGGCTGAGAAGCGGATGAACCTACGAACACAACTTTTCTACGCTCCAACTTATACCCAGCGACGAATAACTACCAACCAATCATGGCAATGACGATGGGGCGAATAAGACTTTATTAAGGACCGAAGGAATTGCATCGGAAGTCTCGAGATCTCGGAAAGGATGTTTGATATTCGCCTTCCTGCTTAACTGTCTTCGATTCCAACGTTCGAGGAAATTCGATCAAATTTTCGATCTTCGTTTCTCTCCATGCAATATGCATTCGACTTCAAACCATGATCAATGGGAATCAAGCAATGCTTTGACCAATTTGAGAAACACTTTTGTCGTCTAGTCACCCCATCGAATTTTCAGTTAAATAAACTGCTTCAGAAGACGCGGACACCCGCGAACTGCGAGGCCTGACAAGGTGAAACAAATAAACGCTTCGGTGAGTTCTCCTGTTTCGAGGAAATCGGAGTTCTGATTTTCTAGATAACACGAAAGTTTATTTCATTCAAACGGCGGCGAAGATACGTATTATCGCGTATCCCTCGAGTAGCACTTCCACATCACAATACAATCAGTCGCCAAATTAGAAGTTAAGTCTTAAGACTTAGCGAAATTGTAGCACGGTAATAGAAGAGTAGGCAAATTCCAAGTTTGGACGTGACGTGTATATGGGACATTCCACTCCAAATCGAACCGGTCGAAAAAAGATTATGTTTGATTTCTTAAATTTTATGACGTTTTCTTGTATCCTCCAAAAAAACTTTCCCGATAAATTTCGAGATTCTTTTGATGACCCGTTCAGAGGACATGAAATTTCGGTCTTTCGCCAATAGTTCGTCCAATAATAGACCGAATTGGACGATTGTTTCAAAATTTTCTTTTTTTCATTTGCTAAAACAAGTATAAACATTGTATTCGAAATAATTTTATACGTGATTTTCAAGTTTGAAAATTGAATTATTTTTTTTTCGCACGTGAGTGCCTAACTTGATTTTTTTACATTTTTGATCAGAAGCTACTAACCATTTGACGACGTTTTCGTTCCATCCGATCGGAGGACCTTTACAATTACTATTTGTTTTGTAGAGTACCCAAAAAATCGAAAATCTTGGAAAAACTGACATCAATTAGGTCCGGTTACCGGCAAAAACCGGAACTTCATCTCTTTTGAACGAGTGATCAAAAAAATTCTCAACATTTTCCTGGGATGTTTTTCGGAAGGGCACAAAAACGTGTCGGAAAGCTGAGAAAATCGAAAATAAATATGTCCAAACTGTTTGTCTTGGCGTGGAATGCCCCGTATATATAGGTCTAAAGAGTCTCTTCTATCAGCCTTTGCTTCTAGTGTTTTTTGTACCTTGGGATGGGGTGGGATGGGATGGAATGGGATGGCGTCCATTTGGAGAGCCAAGCGCTGTTCCATCTTTTCCGAGGGTTAGACGTCGGTGATAAAAGGTGATTAAAATCTACGGCAGTTTATGGCGTGTTTTCTCAAGGCGCGTCCTGTTTTCAACCTTTGAAGGTTGCAAAAATTGATAGAATATTCAAGCGTTAATGAATATATATACAGAGTTGCACTAAAAATTGCAACGGACGTTGTAGAATAATCTACGTCATATTTGCGTAGTATTCGGATGGTTTCATCCAAAAGCAAATCAATTCGCGACTGTTCCTCGTCCAGACAATTGGTATTTCGAAGCAACACATAGATTTTTGTACGTACATGATATTCCGTTTTTTATCCTAAGATAACGCACAGAACTGCTTTTATTTCTAGTTTCACGCGAAACGCTCATCTACGTCTACAGAAACAGATTTTTTTCAGGGTAAGACTCTCCGCTACGGAAAATCTACGGATTATACGAGGCCGACGTAAACTAATTCCCCGCTAATATACCTTTAAAGCGCACATTCACCCCGAATGACTCTGTAGGGGTCTAGAGTTTATGAGGAGAAAAAATAGTAAAATGGTTGTCGATGTATTTTGACGCGAAAAAATCGAATCTGTAGTGAAAATAACAATTTTTTGCTTGGTTTTTATTTCAATTCGGAAAAACCATAAAAACGTATAAAATTTTGGTTTTCTGGGGTTTTGGACAGAATTACCAAGGAAACCCCATGATCCGACCTGGGATCGAGAATCAGCGACAAAAAATACTCAACAACATATGCGTGCCGTCGAAAGTAGAGACACATTTTTTTTTGTGTCCCTGGGATATTTTTTCGGCAAAAACGAGATTATATTCCGTTGTTCGTGGGATCGACGAATAAACGAGGCCGTTTTGATTTACAAGGCGTTCGATCGTGCTTGCAATAATTTCTGGCTAACCCCCAATATATTTCCTTAATCCCACTTTGGTAATTCGCAGTACCGAGGTAGGGAAGGCACAATAAAACAGGATCGGAACTGCAAAGTGATTAAAAGAGAATCTTGGCCGTACGTGGAATAACAATGATCCAAACTTACGTGAATGGAATGAGATAATTATTACAACCGAGTGGTCTCACAGGTCAATGTCTACGACTATATGATAGATATATTATATTCCCGAGAGAGATTAGCGATCGCGCGGCTGGAGGGTGTCAGCGATTCGCGCGTAATTTTCAGCCGAAAGTGCGACTTAATCGAGCACATTTAATCTGCAATATTCCACGCCCTTTGCCTGCGCCCAATTTGTCCCGCGAAATGAGATAATCAAAAGTCTATGTGATACGATTCTCTGGTCAACTGCGAAGATGAGGGTCCGTGCATGAATTTCCGTCCGCTCGTCACGCGAATGAATATGCTTCTGACATTTTTCTTTCGTACATCGGTCTGAGAGCAGTCCTACCGTCAAATCCACTCGCCCAACCTACTACTCATCTCGATTCTCTTCGATTCCAAGTTTTTACTCGTATTTCCTCGATCATTCAGCTCCCCAGCTCTTATTATCTGCGAGAAATAATTCGAACAATGATTCATTGATCAAAATTATGGAACAGAATATTTTGATTCTATTACGTAACAGATTTTTACTTCCATGAAACACAGCGAGGGCTCTTACGAACAATAGCATCGAGAAACTCGGCACGAAGATTATAGCCGAAAACGAGCTGTTCCTCGAATAAAAGCAACAAAACATTTTTCCCTCGAAGCAAAGCAGCATTAACATTTTTCCTCGAATAAGAGTACCAAACTCAATTCTATCACAAATACTGATACCAACAAATTTTGTAGTTCGTTTTAACTATTAAATATTCGCGGCAATTATTGTTCAATGCATAATCAAGAGGTAAAATGCTGCATAGATATTAAAAACCAATAGTTTTCTCCTATTTTATACGCCTCGAATTGACTAATATGTTATTGAGTATTCGGCGCGATAATTTTTTTTCACAACATACTTAAAATACTAGCTCGAAAGGTATTTATCAATAAAAATGTGTACGGTGCTTCTATTCGTGGCAATTATGGTCAGGTACGTTAATTCGTGTACAGTCGAGAAACGCTGCTATTATTCGGGCGTTGCTCGTCTCCTCTAATTTTATTGCAGTACCCGGATTAGCGTTTAAATCCCATGACCCGACTCCTCTCAAAGCTTCAGAGCCGTTCCCATACAAATGACGAATAAATATGAAGGGGGGATATATGTCGAGTAATCATACTCGTGCAAAACACTCGTCAGAATGGAAAAAAAAACACCAAATCAATTGTTCTGTGTACATTTTTCACACTCTGGTGGTAGGGTATGATATTTTGTCGAGGCACCGACTGTTTCGACGACCATCACTACGATAAACTGACGTAGGCTCCCGCAATCGACTTGAGAGGAGTATATGTCAAAATAATATTGATTGAATATTGATTACCTTACGTAGATTTGTACATTGCAAATTAGTATGTAATATATACATACGACGATGAGAAGACAATGCGTGAGGTTTTCTCCTAACGTAAATCCACCGGTGATATGAGAGGAGTCGTGCTATGGAGGTTTGGTACGGCTCCGCAGTTTTGAGCGGCATCGAGCTACGGTCGGAGAAAAAGGGATTAACTGGAGAGGAGACGGGCTGCGCCCTACTATTCGTTAGATCCGTCGATGTGTATTGTTTGGCCTACTCCGTGTAGAAGTTTGATGTGGCATGCCACAGATCTGAATTGGGCCATATCGGGGAATATAATGGCCAGCCATGAAATCCTCAAAATACATCCAGAAGCGTTTCTGTATGTCCAGTCATCGGCTATCTATATAAAAAAAGACTATCTATTCACGTATATTCTATCACATATTTATGGTCTGGCGAGGGTGCTGCGAAGAACTCTGGTGTGGATGTGGCTTTTTCATGCTAGCCCCATTAGCACCCAACTTGGCGGTGTCGTGGGGCAGGATCTAACAGATGAACATTACGGTACGGCCTTGGCCAGGCTGCCATAACTCAGCCGGGGCTGGCCCAAATTTGTAATCGGACAAACCACTCAAGGGGCTGGCCATGGCCACATTACGACTCGTACACGGAACGTTCGTCGATCACGATGTCCAAAATCGTTTCTCAAACAGGAACTGCATCTATCGAATGTGAACTCGCGGTGATAAAGATGAACTCGTAGATCGGGCAACAACTACTTTTCAAAGCGACCAAGTGACGACATTCTTCGAACGAATAGATTCCGACAACATTTAAGGTATTTTGCGGAATAAAGTTTCCACGAGTAGAAGGAATTCTCGTAAAAGCAGTTGGAGCCATTTCAGAACGAATATCGTATCTAGGCCAAACGTGTTCGATGTAACGTTAGAAAAAAGTCAATCGATCCTTGCCAATGTTTCCGCGAAGATACATTCCAAGTCGGAGAATCGTCCTGTAGTGGAACCGCTGGGATCCGTGTATTATCAACCCATCGATTTCGCGCAACCCCAATTCGGAGGACCGACAAATCTGCCGCGAGGGTCGAAGCTGTTGACCCTCCGGTTCCTAACCTGTACTTAATGATCGCCGCGTCGTTTGTGATTTTCCGAAAATATGTAATAAATAACGTCAGCTCGGACGTGAGGGAAGCAAGCGTATTGGGTCCTACGGGGTGGTGCAAAACCGTTCGAGCCGTCTTACCCTGCGCGAGGGGAACTGAAAACACGACATTTCGTAACTCTTGGCTTGGAAACCGAAATTGAAATATCACAAGAAATATTGAGAAATATTCCAAATGTTCATTATTAGCGGAATGATTTTCCATTTCCTCGCGAAAATCCGCGTGATTACGCGAAGCACGCTACGCGGTTGCGGAAGGTTTTGAGTAAAAGTGGCGATGCGTAAAAAGTAGAGCGATCGACGCCGAGCAGAATTGTACGGACCAAATTAAATGCGATGAAACCATAAAATCGATAGATTTGTCCGATCTGTATCAAGCCTCGTACACCCACATTTCATTGAGAAATAAATTTCAGTATATATTTGGTGTGATCTGGTATCGCTCCGTTTGATGTATCGATATCGCTCGATAAAATGTCGCTTGACGAAATCCGGCTGAAATATGATAGAACTATTTTTTCTGGCTCCGATTGATTGCTTCTCTATTGACAACGCGTAATCGATGCCAGATTATCCATCCATCCAGATCTCTCGCAACTGGCACCTAATTTCAGTGCGGCGTTATACGCGATCAATTTTCAAGAGCCGAAGAACGGAGTTGGGATCTGCTATCGGCTGGCAAAGTAGAGCAGAGTGTGACACTTATCAGAATTGAGAGGTTGGCCAGCAATTTCCAGCGGTCGTATTCGTTAGACTACGAGTAATGGCCGAGACGACCTTGATGGTTCTCCTAGTGAAGCTGCTCGAGACAAAAAGTTGCGTAGTTGTGACGTTGCTCAACCTGTCAAAAGATATCCTCTCGAGTAATATCGAACTACGGTTTGAGGGCCATTAAGTAAGCACCAAGAAAATTTTTGGGTAATAATCGAGATGCGAGAGATTCTTTATTCCATTATTCCATTGTTTCTTTCCTTCTTTGTCTGTTTTTTTACTTCTTCTTTGCTTTCCTTTTTTCTCTCCTCCTTTCTCGCGAGGGATTCGCGCACGAGAGAGAAAATCAATCCGAGTATATTCACAGATTACACTCGTTCCATTCATCACTTTCGCACGATTCATTCTTGAATTGAACTTTCACAGTGGGAGTTATCTGACGAGCAGCGTGAGTATTCGGTATTTTTTGTAAAGTAGTGGACGTTTGACTGATATCACGTTGAAGTTCCTGACTCGATGGCGAATAAAGGGAAAATGATATAAAACTTATAAGACAGCGTCGAGCATAATTTTCATTCCAATTTTCCAACCCATTTCCATAATAATGCGACCTATTTCTATGATGATTTGATGAAAAATTCCTTGTTTCTTTGAAAAACGTTTCAGTCTTTATCATTCATAAGATACAGGCATTCAGAGGAGCTGGCTAATTCGACGAAGAGTTACGAACGCGACGACATATTAAAATTCCTCGACGTTATGTGGATTCGATATTGGAAAAACCATATACGGAGAAAAGAAATTCGTGAAGATGATGAGGGCATTCTAGATACTGCGCAAATATAAGGGATCACAAAAGTAATATTTTTGGGGAGATTCCACCCATTCAGTAAATTACCAAAGTAGCGGTATACTTTTCATTAACGTTTTTGGTACCTACATTTTGTACCAGAAAATGATTTCTATGGACACCACGCAAAATTCCATATACGAATTTCTAGATAATATGCCCTCGAATATGTGTCTGAAATATGAAAGTGGTCGGATGAAACCTTTTGCGCAGGAGATTTTTTGAATATTCAAAAATATAGTCGTGAGATTATCTCGATTGAACGGATTTCACATGGAATAACTACTAATCGGCATAAAGTAAATGGGTAAAACGGATATATTTCTCTTCACTTTCACATTGACTTCTTCCATCCATTACATATTGAGTTGCGAATGTTCTTGGTCATGAAAGCGAAATAAAGCCAACGATGACGCCACATGGAGCGATAATGTTTCAATGAAGTATAAGGTCTTCGCACCAGCATCGAATAATACAGTCGTATGTCTCATTTTATTCCTCTCGATGAATCGGTTCGATAAATGCTCGGCTGTCTTTGTCTCCATCGCTACAGGTGA
Organism: Arge pagana; assembly: GCA_963969455.1. Classification (NCBI taxonomy): domain Eukaryota; kingdom Metazoa; phylum Arthropoda; class Insecta; order Hymenoptera; family Argidae; genus Arge; species Arge pagana. The sequence goes on from OZ018313.1 coordinate 9,546,593, forward strand.
CCTATCGGAGTTCGCATCACGTTTCTTGATTCAGCTTATGGGGCTCGCAATCACCCTAAAAAATGTTTTCACCACAATTATGTTTTTCATAGATGGCGGAAGGTTTCAAGGCCATTTTGAGGTGAGAAACAAAAAATCGATTTTTGCTACATCGTGCCTTAACATCGTCCTCCGTGAGTCTTTAATGGAATTATTTTTTGAATTTTTATTGGAATATTGCTTATCGCGAAAGAACAGCTTTTGCGATAGTTACCGTATGTTGTAAAACACCATCAGTCATAAACTTTAGATCACGCGAGTAGAATAATGATTTTACGTTAGTGGCAGGCGCCTCGTCCTCCGAAATAAGTGGTATCGAACTTTTTCAGCCTCCCGGCGACGCGGCACTAGCCTCTTTCTACGAAGAATTTTCTACCCACGATTTTTACCCGCGTTACTGCGAGCGCATCGTACGACAATTTAGGCGTCACGCTGCGATCATAGGTCGCGACGTTTTCATCGTGAATTTCTGAAGTGAAATCTGTACTCGCGATTAGTTCTTCGGCATCGTCGAAAGTGAGCGGGAAATGTGATGCAGACTGTTCCAGGTATCAGGAAATTCGGAATATCGCTTTCAAGGTCACGTGCCCTCCTTCATCTTCCACGCGTCGGTCGCGTGACTTTGTTCAGGTCGATCGATCAGAGAGCTTATAGAAAATTCTGTCCCGAGCGATTTTCGTCGGATCTGTGGACTCGCGGATTTTGCTGTCGCGCAATTATTATTTTCACGGTTGACTGCGGCATAAGCGTTCCGACAGCGCAACGGAAACACGCGACCCAAAAAAGATGACTGGTCGAAAACAATTTACATCGCCTTATTTCTAAGTTTTCCCTTCTCTTCCTGAGCGCCCTTTATCATTGCGGTGCAAGAAGTTGGCAGTATTTCCCAAACAAAGTTTGGACAAGCCGCTCTGACAACTCTGCCCGAATGCGAAAACTTTCATTCTCACTTGCGACACGTCAGATAATACAAATATATCATTCATGCCCATATTATTGTCTGTATCATAGTTATTTGAACGAAACTTCTCCGCGTTTCAAGGTCACGGATATAATTTTTCCTCGAAAGCACCGACTCATGACAAATTAAGGCCTTCCTGATAATCGTTATTGCCGCGATGCGAAGCGATGATAAAAATCGCGTGTCACCAGATTAGCATCAATCTTCACTCGGTCTTCACTCGATTAAAAAAAAATGCAATAGTCAGAAAAAAATCGTCTTACGCGTGAAAAATTATTCGTATCGAACGATCCAAATTTCAGTACCTACAATCGCGTCATTTTTTCCCTGTAGTCGTCGAGAATAATGGATGTTGTATGACTCCTGAAATCGTATAGAAAATTTTGTACATTGACGATAAAATGTCTAATATTGATACTAAATTTCTCATTTCAAATCCAAAAAATTCCTCTGCAATATCTACAAAGCAGCACACATCGTTCGCCTGTTCCAATGCTTTTTTTCAACGAAAGGTTTCGAGATGACGGAGGTTAATCTTTGTTTGACCGGTTCGACAGTCATGTTTACACAACCGGGCAAGAAGCGATCCCCTTTTCCTGTATTTTTCCTCACATTTTGGCAAACGTATTACAGATGATCTCGATACGAGAGAATCGACCCTTGCCAATAAATTCCTCTCCGGCCTGACGAAACACCAGCGTACAGTTTTTTCTCCGCAAATTTATTGGCAGATTATACGATCTCGTCACATTTATTTTTCATCGCAGCCTGAACGATGAATAATCTACTACTGATTTGTTTCAACTATAACTTATAATTGACAGAATCAAGACTTACGGTTTTTTCATCAAAACCACTTGCTATCCGACTGTGCAAGTATTCTCCAACGCTCCATCAAAAAGTACAAATTTCACGACGGCGGGATATCTTGTCTACTTTTTTTCACATCCCCGAGGACCGAAGAAACGCGACGCTCTCTTCACCAGCCAACGCCCTTGAGGATTCCCGCGGGCAAATGGTCAAGGTTTATTAAAGGGAATAACATTTTTTCGCGAGAGCAGCACTTTTTCTGGCGATGGCGATGTTTATTCGCTCGGTCAGACCTCGTGGACACTTAACATAGATGTATTTAGATGTATTCGACCCATTTCGCACTTTCAGGGCCGTGAACATTTCCTATTCAGTCGTACATTTTTCTATTCTCCGCAATTTTTTGTTCGAATCGGCGATCTTTCAGTTATTCAACGCTTCGGCATTTGCGATTAGGTTTTGCCAATATGTTCGTGATTCTTCCAGGAAAATTCACGTTTCCTTTCGATTTACGGCGCATTCTATTTTTCACAAGTCCAGCTGCATCTATACGAAAAAAGTATTCTTAGTAATAATAAGTAAATGAAAAAAGTGAGAGAAAACACAGAGTAACAAATAATTTCACCCGTTATTCTTCGAAAAACTATGATATTACGAAGAATTTTCGTACAAATTTTAAAAAGAAATTTTCCTATTTCTCTGTGACTAATTAGATCTTGAAAAAAGGTGAAGATTATTTCCGAATAATGATATGTAATTTTGGAGGAAATATCGTCGGATATTTGAATCGGAAAACTTCCAAGTCTGCTTGATGGTTTAGCGATGTCTGCTTAAACTCAACTTTGCTAAGAATGGCCTTGTAAGATACATAAATATACTATAAGAAAAGCAGAGAACTGAAAACAAAACGCAGTTTCAGCCTGATAAATTTTCAGATTCCCAACAGCGTTCGAACTATTTCGATTGTCGTCAGAGCGAAAATATCGCGACTTTTAGGGAAAGTCAAAGATGAAGCGGAGCACTCTATACTTGCTTGATATATTTTTATAGACTCGTGATATCTTCTACACTTCATGAATTCTTGAAAGTATAGTATTTAAGTAATTCGAATGGAAATGTATTAGCAGGCAGCGAAGTTCCCGACAAGAACTAAACGTCGTTAAACCAGCGATACGGTGACTACGAACGTCGTTAAAGTGATAGGAAAATACTCGCAGATTCTTCGATAAAAGCATGCTAACTCGCAGCTTTCTTCCATATTCGGGTTATTGAAAAACGATTTGGGCGCGATTTCAATATCACGCGATTAGTGTGACAAGATTTGAAGCCCGTCATGAATGCACACCTCTCATCATTTTCAACACCGTTCCGATAAAAATATAACAAAAACAAATTCCCATAGATTATTGGGAAAACGAAGACGTTTTTTATTCTCGTTCGTTTGCAAACGCAAAAATCCACAGAAACCAACGAATCATCTTTCTTCTGCGCCTATTCTTTGTTGTTTTTTTGTAAATCCCTGGAAGATTCAAAAAAAAAAAAACAAAAAAAAACGGCGAGAGATCTGTCAACTTTATGGAATATTTACCAGACAGAGCTCGCCATAAATCTTGACTGTAACATTTTTTTTGAAAGGCCGAATCGGCATGCAATGCTTTGATTCTCGTTTCTATTTGTACTCTTGTCTTTTCGCGAGAAGGCTGCTCAATCGGGAGAAAACTACTTGTTTGAGACGCTACGGACTGACGAATGCTTCGCTTTGATGTGTCGACCATATTTGCGCTACTATCGAAGAGCATATTTGCTCCGCGTATACGTACATACGTCGAACTGGTCTCAAACCAGATTTATTTGTCGTCCAATAAGAGGATTTTTCGGGAAAGAAGTGTAAAATTTCCGACGACGTATCAGCGCAATAAATCCGAATTCTCATTCAGGTACGATCTATGACTACGCTTACACGGCCCTCTTTTTCCGGCTTAGTAACACCCGGTGTAGTAAAATCAGTTTAATCGCGACAGTTTACACGAACGAGAATAACTTAGGATTCGAGTATCATTATTTCGGATGAAAGCACGCAGACAAGTGCGAAGGCCTACCACTAAAAAAAGGTTTTCCATCGCTGTTTCTCATTTTTCTACCACGCTCTAATGCTAAGAAATATCTAGGTTCCTCGATGTCGCACAAATCTCTCTGTTTCGTCGTTTCGAGTTCTCTTTCTATTTTTTTGTAATAGAGGTGCGAGCTGAATGTCGAGTGCTCGTGCGTTAGTTGCCGTAACGAGTGTAGTTAAGCGCGTAGCGTTTACACGCATCTTTATTCCTCTTTTATTCCCGTTTACCAATTCTACACCCGTTGATCAAGAGGAATAGAAGAACTAAACCGGTTTAGCTATTCCGGATGCTGCGTAGCGTCTACGCGCACTTGAACGCTGGTTTTAACTACATCGGGTGTTACTAAACCGGAATAAGATCGTCGGGTAAACGTAGTCTATGCGATGCCACAGCTATCAAAGTGAAAAGTGTTCACAGATCTTGTTAGACTAGGCTCCTCTATCTACGGTACGTTTAATGTGTAAAGGGTAAAATATAGGAAAACTCTATGCTTGGTGTAGTTAACCTTAAGGCCATAATATGTACGATCTCCTACCTACGCTGCGCGTAACTTTACTTCTACCTTCCCGCCGAGTCTCTCGCTCCGTTTACCTTGCTCCTTGATATTTTCCGGCACAAAAAATTCAGTCAACTCCGCTTCGACTGTTTCCGCTCTATGATTAACTGCCAGTTGCCAAATAAAACTTTTCGGCAGTTGTGCGAGGGGTAAGTTCTTGAAACAAGTCCGCGAGCCTTATCCGGACGCGTAGACTCGTAACTGATTATATTTCTCGACGTAGACAAGCAAATATTCGACATTCGGCATTCCACGCCAAATTGGATGCTATAAATCATTTAAACTTTTGATGTCCTTCATTCTTTGATATTTTCAAGTACCCATCCGAAAACTCTTTCTCGTGAAGTTTGAACTTTTTTCTCTACCCGTTCAGAAGACGCTCCTTTTCGGTTTTTCACTTATAACTTCTTCAAAAATGGTCCAAATTCCAATTTTTTGTTGCTCTAATTTTTGTTTTCTCGCATACTTTTTAGAAAAAATACAAAAAAATTATTCGAAGTATTTTCGTATGTGATTTTTGAGTTGGTAAGCTTGTTTTACGATCTTTATAAATTTCGAAAAAAAAGTCTACGGCCATTAACCATGATTGAATATAAAGGAGAACAATGTTGCTGATAAAAAAAAGAAACCCAAGGGTGATTGAGAAAAAAAGGACTTATTTGCGAAATAATCATCGATCACTTCGTGGAAATTTAAATAGAAAGAGCGGGAGTAAAGTATGCGTGAAGGGTCTTCTTTCCGCACTGTTTTGCCACTTTTTTGTTCGATGTTTGATTCGATGTGTAAGTAAATTTAATGAGGTAGCTACCATTCTCTGTCGGTTCGAATTCCAATTTGCGAATCTTGTACCTTCGCGTGTGTGAAAACGCCGGACAATGTCAAGCGTATTATTGTCGCACGTCTCCAGAGATCAGTAGGTGCGGTACGATGGGTTCTACGCAGTTCTACGGGCGTGTTAAATTTCACAATATTCGTGAAACTTCGAATGTCTGACAAAATGAAAGCGAAGCGCAGCTCGACCGTACGACTTTGCGTTGTGCGTCTCGTATCATAAAAACCCCAGTACGGGAATCAGAGTGAGAGTGACAGGCCGAAAACAGCTACACAATAAGCAAAACACGAATAAAATTGCATTCGAAAGATTGCTGTTTTCTTTCCGGCTTATTAGTACACATATAACACGTTACACCTTGCTTCCGAAGTTTCGCACCCTGCATCCCTGCCAGGGCCTGGACCCGCTGCTCCCCCCACTCGTCGTCCCCTCGCTTCTTTCGACGACCCTTCGAAAGAGTCTTTTTATATTTCTTATTATTATCAAAATATTTGAAGGAAAAAATGTTTGAAAGCACTTTACGCGTGCTATATCGAAAAATGATGTTCGCCACACGTGCGTACGACTCTTGCGCACTCGAACATAGCGAATCCGCTCGCTACTCGTGCGTAACAATCCTACTTTACGCGCCTGTTGCGAAAACTACTGTTACGAACGAAACACCGAGGAGAGATTTGATCGTCGAGTCGATGAAGCTAGGGATAATATCCGAGAGTTGCCAAGAAATTTGGTACGAAACGATGATAGACATTTAGTCAAACGACCAAGCAAGCAAATCACTAGAAATAATCATTTTGAAAAAATGCGTGAACAGAAAGCATCCGAACGATACGCTGGTACCAGTTAACACGACTGACTAGAGTAAGCGCATTCACCTGACATCGTGAAAACATATTACGACGGTGGAGCGAACGTGCAATAGAAAATGGTAGGCGAGCTAACAACGAGATATGAATAGATCGTAATTCGAATAACATCCACGAGCTGCTCTGATATTCGCTCGTGAACGATAAATCACTTTTCCACCAGGAAATAGAAATACAATGAGGCGAACGGGAACCTTTTCGTTTTGGCGTGAACCACGGCACGTCGGAGCTTAACCATAAGCCGGGAAACCAGATTGGAATCTCAGGAAATATACGAAAGATTTTTGCACGGTCGCGCCACGGTAAACGAGAAATTGGAATCGAAAAACGTGGGTAAGTTTATTTTTAATATTTCAATCGGAATCGTTGTCGAATTAATTCCAAAGAGAGCTTTCGACGTCCAAAATTTATCTCACCGTGGTCGAGAGTTTTTTAACATCAACGTTCCTTCCCAGCTATTTTAACGAAAGGTTGAGCCGATTTCCTGCGTGAGAAACTAGCCGCAAAATGAAGTCCGTTTGCTGGCCCAAAGTCACGCGAGTTGAGCGTAATTCAACATTTTTTCGATCTCCCCCATCGTGGTGATCGTCAACTGTCAAAACGCGAGTACCGTATCAGTTATATTCGTCAAAAATGGAAATTCATGTACAGTGACATTTTTGGCGCGTTTTTGGCGTAGCCCAAAAATTTTGGAGACTCACGACCGTTCGGAAAGGTCGACCCCCACGACGCTGCTCTGCTGAAAACGGACGGTAGACTTTTTTTACCCACGATCCTCTATACGCTCGCCTACCATGCTGTGGAACGATATTCAGCGTGCCGTCCAATGATAACTTGTGTTTTGTATGTCTAGCTTCGGTTTTCGTAGGTACCTATATTCCAGCCAGTTAATTTTACAATGCCACGCCAAGTCTATTCGCTCCCCAAGGAACGTCTAGAACCACTTCACAATGTAAACTGCTCTACTATATTCTTATTACGGCTGAATATCGCTGCCTCAAAGGTACCTCGGCATTCGAATTCACTTTCACGGAAAAAACTCGGTTACAGTGGAAATATCAGTCGCTCTTTATTACACCGTGAGTCCATTCCTTTCCAAGACTACTGTTACTACTTCTCATTCTCCTCCAAACTCAAAAAGGTGAATCACGATTCGTAGATAGAGGTTTCCGTCAAGAACGACTATTCGAAGACGTTACTTCGAACAAAGGAGTATAAAATGCACTCTACCCACGTCGCTACCGCGTTGTCATTGGTTTCAAGGAGTTTCTTCCCCAAATTTCACTTGTAATTCCGCATCCCACTACATTTTCATGATTTTTCAGCCGAGCATCATTTTATTCTCGTCTATCTCGCGAGAATTTGTGAGAAGAACTATTTTTATTCCTCTTACAAGCTCGTATCGATGAGAGCGAACATGCTGAGAATATTGCGTGCGATCACTGTAAACTAATCGCAGTGTCGATCGTTGTTTTCCAAGTATACCTAATGTATTTATTTGACTATTTTATGGCAAAACGTACGAATTTGAAATAAAAGTTCGGAGTGCAGAGACATTTTTACGCTGTCAAATTTACATGTGCACTTTATGGTGGCTCGTGGAGTCCCAAATTCATTCGATTTTACGGTCGAAACGCGCGAGAATTCTTATAATTTTTATTTCCGATAAATATCGTGGAATTATTGGCGAGGCGTCGTATTTGAATACGAACGTAGTTTCCGATCGTACGATAGGTCGACGAAGACTTCGATCTATTAGACGAAGTAAAATATTTCCCTTCGTAATTGACCATTAGCAGCTTCGAAAGCTCTCCAATCAGACGTAATTGCAGCAAATAACGTCTGTGGACTTTCTATAGCAAGATAACGACTCGCTCGTCACTCGAATGATAATGGAAAAACTAACCTTCGTATTCTTTTTACATCTCCGCTGACAAAAAATCCGAATATCAGGCAAAAAAATATCTGCTCGTAGCATCGAATTGTCGTTAAATCTCACGATTCAGTTTCGATTAACGACGCTTATAATCTCGCAGACATATAATTTTGCTCCGATATGAGAGATTCTTATATCGACGGCTCCAGCGAATAATAACACCGAAAAACTCTCCACGAATAAAAGCCCCGAAAACGAGGTAGCCACGAATAAAAACACCAAACGCAAAACTGCCACGAATAAGAGCACCAAACAGATACCTGCCCCCATTAAAAGGACCATACGCTTTTGCTATCGATGAATAACTTTCGTGCTCATATTTCAAGTACGTGATACGACAAAATTATTGTGCTGAGTACTGTTATGTTTTTTTTCGAAAAAGAAAAAAAATTGAACCGTTTCATTGTAATTATTAGTAAAGATATATTTCATCGAGTCATTCTATGTCAAGTCCACGAGTTTTGCACCGGACCCTCTTCGAACTCGCTCCTTTTTTATATGTTCCAGTACGTGTAAAAAACAATTTGCCCGCCAAATTTTGGCCTCTTATCCGAAACCGCTACTGAGTAATGGATTTTTAAGGAAATTTGGCGTGCACATTGCTTTTTATACGTCCTGGGACCTATAAAAAAAGGAGCGAAATCGAAAAGGGTCCGGTCAAAAGCTCGTGTACTTGACATGAAATGCCTCGATGAGATATATCTTCACTAATACTTATAATAAAATGATTTAATTTTTTGCTTTTTCGAAACATAACAAAATAGTACTCGGTACAATAATTTTCTATGATCACAGACTTAAAATATGAACACGAAAATTCATTATCGAGAAAAAATGTGCATGGTGCTTCTATTCGTGGTAGTTTTTGGTTTGGTGCTATTATTCGAGGCTAGCTCGTTTTCGGTGCTGTTATTCGCGAGAAAAATATTCTGATGTTTTTTTCGTTGCTAGCTCGTTTTCGGTACTACTATTTGTTGGAGTCGTCGATATATCGTTGGAAAGAATTTTTCTTTCTCGTATCCTTCAACGTCATCGGACGCTGAAGTGAATATAAACGATAGTTGAATTTTCCTTAATTCGTTCCAACCGTGCTGCGAGGGTCAAGATAATTCACTAAATATTTTTTCCACGTTCGTTTTTCCTTTGCCGTCCGTTTATCAAGCGTAGCAACCGTTATTTTAGAGCTGCCCATATTTTACCACCGTGTTTTCATTTTCTCGTATATTCAGTAAAAAGCCCGCGTTTCGGAAAAGAAATGAATTTTTTAATAACTCATTGGGCACCAAAAAGACGAAGCTTGAATAAAAAAAAAAGCACAGAAAAACGGGTCGATCTTATGAATATTCATGGAAATTTAGGAAGGCAGAGCTCATTATTAATCCGGAAAGTGATTAATTGATCGGCGTTTGGAAAACCGAGGTGAATTATACACGCGACTTGGTCGATATGATGAGCTTATAATTATCGTCTCATCATTCGGATTGGACGTCGCGATGCGACGGCAGAGCGGTCATTCGTTGGATGTACCTCGAGGTAGCTTGATCAAAGAGTCGATGAGAATGTGAACGACGGAGAATCAAGTTTCGAGGGTCATCCCCGAGTGATTGAATAAAGATTTTGAGGGAAAACATGAAAATCCGTCCTCGAAGTTCTCGGAAAGTACGTATCGCTCGCTCTTCATCTCTATTCCAAGTGCAAATACATCTGTTTATCCAAATGTCTTCGAAAACATCGATTCCGAAGAGAAGGGTTCGATGTAACGGAAGAAGTTCTTCGGAAATCGTACGAAACGATTTCTCGATTTTGTCACCGGCAAAACTTTGGTCATTGTTCGCCATGATATTGATTTGGAGAAAATGTGAAACGAATAACAGTCATCAACGCGTCGACATTGGCAAAGATACGACGATAAAAACACGAAACTTCTGGACAACGTTACGGTATTTAGTTAAAAATGGACGCTGTTTGTTCGGCCCCCGGGACAAAATGGGGATAAAACAGAAATGAAATATCCCAGCAGAATTTTCATGCGGATGGCTCGAGTAGAATGAGTCGTGGACGAACGTATTCTTGTGTACGAACGTATTGATCTAAATCTGACCTATGTATCGCGAAGCTCCGCGTAGAGCTCGTAAGAATCTCGTTTGCCGTTCGAATTTTCAATCCAAGTATGTGCTTCCAGATTGGTCCATTTTGAATCGAGGACTGGAAGAGCTATTGAATCATCGATTCGAGAATTCGCTTAGGATATTGAAAAATCGGCATGGTATAAGCTGTAACGCAGCGTCTTCTGTTTTTTGTGATATTTTCGTTCGCAATTTTGTTTTATTTCACGACGATTATGCTTCGATTTCTTTTTCGGCAAGACTCCGAACTGGCCGTAAAAAGCTCGCCTGGCTGTGAAAAGTTCCAGACACGTAAATCACGTCGGATTTCAGTTGAATAAGTCAAATATTTTTGGCGAGGTTGTCTTTGGAAAACTTTCAAAATTCGAATTACCATTATTTGTTCGCGAATGCGCGTGTCATATTGATCATTTCAGCACAAGAACCACGTCAACGGAATTCGCACGCTCCTTCCCGATGTACAGGCGACTTCCTTGTACCTCCAAGCTTCGCCTAAATTCGATGATTACAAAAGCATAGAACGCAGTCTGCAGAACCAACGTGTCGGGATTTGTAGACGTTAATTTTCATCAAACTCTGAAGGCTGTTTCCGAGTCAAAATTAGCCACCTGCGTACGTGCTTTCAGCTCGATGCGCCTCTGCCTCCGAAATCACACTTGCTAAAGCTCGGTGATTCCGGCTGGTCGCAATTTTCTCGCGCTTTATTTCTCATTCCACAGTCATTCCCGTTAAATGATTAGTTTACGACATGCTTCAAAATTATCGTTCTTGTACACAAAATTCCGCTAATACAGGCAACAAAAAGCACAGGTAATCGCGCTGCAATTTTTTTTACCGAGGAACAACAATTTTTTCACAGTTTTAGTTGATTTTTGAGTTTTGTGAGCGACAATGAGTAGTACCTATAAGAAATACTTCTCGCAAGGTATCGAATAGTTTCAGAGATTTCCCCTTCGGTGATTGTTGTTCGATCTGGATTTTCGATACCCGAGGGCGATAGAATTAAGTATGCGATGTTAAATCGTAATGTTATTGAAGTTACGCTTTGAATCGTAGAGCGATACGAGGCATTTCGCCGAGAGTGGTGAACGACCTCGATATATCTATAGAGGAAAAGTACGTTTGTATCTTTCGAACGAGGAAACTTATTGCGTCGTAAAACGGCTACGAAATTCTATGGTAAGCGAGAGCTTTAATAAAACTTTCGAAAAAGTGTAATTTTCCCGAGTACGGTCGTCCATTTGGCAACGGCGAGCGAGAAAAAGGGTGAGATTTGTTGGTAGATTAACGTAAGACGAAAAGTTAGAATAATTCACCTGAGACCGTGAAACGTGCACCGTGATCGCTGAGGCAGCAACACTTTTCGGCTTCCAAGCCTTTCGTGCAATTTGTAAGTCACCGATTTCCACGAGGTGGAAGCCCCGACGCGCCAGGTAGCGAGAGAAACGTGCGGAGAGCAAGGAAGAACGGACCGAGACAGCGGAAAAAGGAAATCGTCGTTCCGATTGCTTTAATCCACATCTGCCACTCGGAATCCTTGATCTGAAAATCGAAGCCATCTGGGCGAACCGCGCACGTCCCCAGATGGTCGGAATTGATCGCGTTACGAAAGATCCTGAATCCTAATTCTAGTTTCATCACGAAGGTTTCGCCGGGTATCGTAGACGTGACTCTGCAATTTTAACGCGAACTTTACACTCGCGTAGGACGGTAAATATCAACATCCTTCGCAAAGGAGTCGCGAAGAAATCAAGATAACTTGACTCCGAATTCCATTTGCATCTGATCAGCACGGGGGACAGGGAATATGCTGGAAGAAAAATGGACCCTCGTAGTGGCGCGTGTATCTCCCATTAACTACGAACGTGATATCGATTTGAAAATGAGCCAAGTGTTGCGAATATGCCGAATAAATAACCGATATTTTTCGCACAAGCTGGACTTTTCTCCCGAACAGGAATCAACAAATTTCCGGCGGTTTGCAGTTGATGCTTGAAGATTTGAACGACTAACTGACGCCTCGTCCGGAGTCACCATTTTTATTCACCACTCGACTCATCCGATATTCCTCGGTAAACCTTTCGTCAGACGTTTCCTGAGATTCGTCAATCATCCGATTCATACTATATTACCGAAACAACATGATCTTTTAGTCTATTCTCCATTACCATCTGGATGTAGATCGCGCCGATTGAAAGTTGGATCTCATGTCAGTAGATTTTAGCCAGTAGTTTCGCCCACATGGGACCTGGAGTATCTCGGTAAAGTTTGTTAAGTGGAAATTTGGCAGGTTTCTCGTAATATATTGAAGTTACAAGAATCCATAAACAAACTCTCACGCCATTGATCGTGATGTAGTAACCAACGTGGGTTGTACGATGCGATATGAATCAGAAGTATCAGGTTCACGTAAGTTTACCAACGTACGGTAATTTTTCATACGACATCGCGAAACGTATATTACATGCTATTTTCGTCTCGCCATTTTTATTCGTAAAAATACAAGAGAGTATTTCATCATTTAGTGAATAAGTAGACTCCGATTCGATAGAATGTAGTGATACGCGTACGATCGTTTACATCGAGTCGAATACTCTGAAATATGATACTGTGAAATATGAAATTTTCACCTACAACTAGTCGAATATCCAACTTGATAATGCAACTTTTTTCACGGCGGATTGGCACGTCACGCGAAATCAAAAAAAAATCCCTTCCATTTCTCACAAGTTGAGATTGCTCCCGATCTTGGAACAATTCGGTAAATTAGACTTCGTTCTTCTTTTTTTTTCGCACCGCAGTCTGGAAGTGTTCGACGAAGATCCAACGACTCGTCTCCGATTATACAATTTATTCGCTCTGATATTGCGTTCACTTTATCTAGGTTACAGAGGCTCGAAGAAATCCAACCCGCGGACGCACAGACGCTCGAACAACTGCAATGAGATTTCAGCGACACCAAAACGACGACTGGTCAGCGACCAGATTGAATTTGGACTCGGCGAGACAATTGCTATCTGGTAGATAAGTGACAAATTCGTCACGAGTCTTTGTTTCAGGTAAGTGGATTATCCTCGTCTCGCGAATCTGAGGTTATTTCTGTCTGGATGAGAGTTGGATGTTATGCTATACGCGTCGAACAATAGACAATCCTTTGGGAAATATTGCAGCGACAATGATTGCGACGTGGTTTCATCTTACGGCGCCCATTTTAGCTTGACTCTTTGTGCTCCAGCTTTGTCCGTACGAATCAGCTTGACGAATGATTATTCGTCGATCACATTCCAAGACACGCGAGAAACGAGCGATCGTTGCCCACGGGCCAAATCTACCTGTAACAAAAGTGAGCTAATAAGCTCGAAGCTCAGTTCTCTTTCTTCTGACTTCTCGTCCATTTTCCTTGCCTTTCTCAATGTTTTTGTTAACGCCTCCGTCTCAGCGCGAAATATCAGAAACGAGGCGATAAGAATGGCACAGAAAAACAGACCATTAGCCCGCAGGCAAGTTGCGCTCGGGTGAGCGATCCGAGCACCGCGATGTCTGTCTGTCGTTCGAATTGATTAAAAACTCTCGACTGCTATCGCTTTGCGCTCGTTAACGATTATGGATACCTTTTTACATTCCGAAGGACCCTGACGATTACACGGGGCCGAGAGTCGAGAGCCAAACTTTTTACGGCGAGAAAAAGCTTTCGAGTCACCCAGCTAGAGCCATTATTATCCCGCAGTCTACGTATATCTGCGTAAGTGCTCTAATTTCTAGTTTTTCAACCCCGTCGTAGGATCCGTTTCGGATCCTCTTTTTCATCGTTGAGATTATCGAGATCGGTTCACCAAAAATGTTCGTTGCGCATCGACACTGGGACAACAGTGTTGATTTGTCCTTTTTTTGTACTTGTGGTTCCAGCCGTTCCATGTCTCGTTACCAGGTGTTGGTCCCCGACGGCTCATTTTATACTATGTGCGACGCCGCGTTGAGTGCTGGGTACGGAGTTTACGCGCGTACGTACGAAGTTTACGTCGGACGTTTACATGGAAAGCCACCCCAAAATCACTCCTGTGACCTTGTAACTCGTGTAAGTAAAATTTGAGGAAAACTTCTCACCGAAATGAGCATCGCGGCCGTTGTTGTGGCACCGTGATTCATGATAGCACGGATTTGATACAACCTTTCTCACAAACGAATTTTTTCACCAATTGAAAATAAATAGCTTTCGAAACGGTATGACACCGATTTGTTGCGACCGTTCAACGACGTGTGATACGAGCAACGCGAACACCCTGTGTAGCAGCGAGTGTCACGACTCACATCAATCTTACATACGAGCATACGAGTATTATAGGCTGTATGCTATTTCTCACCCGAAACGACGTGTTCTCATTGACATTGTCAGCTGGGTACCGCTTTCCCGAATATCAGACACGCAGCATGGGAAAAATATGTTCCGAATTTAAGATGTTCAGGACTCGTTTTGTCATAAATGTAATTTACGTCGAGCAGCTTATATTTGTCTCAAACACAACGATGATTCGTTGCTGGAAAACATCGCAAATCTATTGATCCCGGGGACGAGCTGAATCCCGATGAAAGTTGGTTGAGGAGACGCGAATTATTAGAATTATTACACTCAGAGAAATGGTACCCAGTCAGGGTAACTAGAGAAAAAAGTTATTCGAGAAAAGCACTTGGGACTACTTTTTCTAGTTACTGTGACTAGATATCTGGTGGTAATAGTAACCTGTGAATGTAGTTATTGTAACTGATTTGAGCTTTCTGGTATCAATGACTAGTTAACATAGTTTAAATTGTCCTCGGTTATGTCATTTCGTTACTATACCAAGAAAATATGGTGGAAGGAACTTTGAAATTGTAGTTGCTCCTACCCGAGGCTCGAATATCGCGTTGTCATGTAAACGTTGAAATTACTGCAACTATCATTTATGGTTGGAGAGAATCTTTTCATTTGGCTACTGTAACCTGAGAAATCTGGTACATTTTTGGTAATCTTACACCAACTGGGTAATTGCTTGTCTTTGGTTATATCTTGTAGCCTATATATTTTCAATTCGTTTGTCACTTCAATCGCTTATTTTTAGTTGTCTTTCGACGAGAGTTGGACGTCTACTGACTCGCAGGTATACGTAATAATTCCATCGTTAGCACGATCGGGAGTTACGCTGTCTATTATGTATATGATGTATAATTCATTAGGAAAACGAGCGAAAATTATGAAATTGTAGGTGGTTTATGTATCCCCATCGCGCCGAGTATTCGCATCGAAATATTCAACTACCAACGATCAATATTGTCAGTGATTGAAGATCATGGGTGCGAAATACCCATGTATGTGTCTTCGACTGAGAAATTATAAATGAGAACGTCTCTAAATTCGTATCGCTCGCTCGTTGCAAAACACGCATTCGCAATATTTTTAGTATGAATAGAAAAAAAAACAATATTCGCATTTGTGGCGTTTAATTGTTTGCAAGTCGGGTCGAGATTCTGAATTCGATACGCGGTATAAAATTGATGGTTATGCAGTCACGTGCATTCACGTGATGACCCGTATAAGTAACACGTACGATTGTTTGTCACGGGTTATAAAGCTTGAATACGCTATCAGCCAACGATCAGTATAATTACAAAATTATTCAAATCGGATTGGCGAATGTACGCGTAATATTTTTGGAGCACTCGCCGCCAAATCGTACGATTCGAATAGTTTGAATTTTGGATTCCCTTCATTTTTTTATGTTTCCAAGTATCCACCCAAAAACTCTTTCTGGTGGCGTTTGAAATTTTTTCGATCCCCGGTTCCGCAGATGCTTTTTGTCGGGTTTTTGCTCATAACATCTTCAAAAGTCGTCCAAATTCGAATTTTTAGCTATCGACATTTCTGTTTTCTTACATATATTTTAGGAAAAAATACACCAAAACTATTCAAGGTATTTTCATATGTGATATTTAAGTTTGCAAGGTTTAATCTCGTTTTCGAAACTGTACTCTTCGAATTTTTTGATAACTTTTTATTTCGAACTTTCGTTCATTCTACAAATTACAAGACCAAGGAGATAGTGGGCCTATGATAATTTTTTTCCATTTTGAAAGTAGTTTTAACAATGGTCAATGACCGAAATTTATGTTTTCGATATTTTCAGAAAAAAACGAAAGAAGGTGATTATCAACTTGGTCTGAAAATTTATAGAATCAACGAAAGTTGGAAATAAGAAATCATTACCAAAATTATAGAATACGTACAGTTGCGAAAGCAAGATTAAAACTTACAAACCCAAAGCTCGCAGATAAAAATACTGTGTATCATTTTTTTGCATTCATTTCTAAAAATTAGGTAAAAAAACAAAAATTTCAACAGAAAGAAGTTTTGGGTACTCGAAAATATGAAAAAAATGACGGAAATCTCAAAATTCGACCTATTCAACCGATTTGCCGTAAAACGGCCGATTTACATCGCTTCGAACTCGCATTCGATCATTTCCACTCTGTCGCATATCGACGAAGTCAGCATCGATTTTCGTGGTTTCATAGAAATGTCCCAAAGTCGCTGTATACATATTACATCGGTTGGTCGTTATAAGCCGTCCTAAGTGGACCAAGAAAAACGATTAGCTCGAGGAGTATTTCGGAAGAGTCATAAGAATTTGCAATTCAGTAGGACGAACTTGCATTGCAAATTCTTGAGCTTATTATATTCAGTCTCTCGTGATGTTTTTGAAGACCGAACGAAATCTTAATTCCGAAATCAAACAACATTCCTTCACCGCAGGTGAGATTTGACATTTTTGGTACGGGGTATCTTTATTGCTCGACAAAACAGGTCGTCCTTACAATTCCGTCAAGTTTTCCGGATTGAACATTCCTCGCAATGTTACAACATCGCGAGTCGGAGATAATCTTCTTGGCTCTTTGTCGCCCCGCCAATGGAGTAGGCCTTAATTTGAAAGTATTTGGGAACAATTAAATTCCAGAGTCCCCGGATAAAGGACGAGTAATGAATATCTTCCTGGTACTTATAGAACGTTGGGGACGACAACGAGCTTTTAGCCCAGTAACCAAGCAACAACGCGACAAACGAAGATTAGGAGTGAAACGATCTGGCTGGAGTTGATATCAGCAATACTGATAGATGGAGAAGAAGCGTACAGATATCTCGTGCGATATGACCTGCCATGAACGGTATAAAATTAATTAGATTCATTTTCTGCGATGAATAGCGAACGAAAATCCAATTTCTACGCGATCAACCCCATTTTTTCGGAAATAATATTTTTCACCGCTCGAAGACGGTCCCTGATTCGTTATCTTCACCGTTCCTTCACATCTGTTCTCGGCAAACCTTCGATTCTCCGCGAAACATCTGCCTGCTATGCAGCATCAGCAACCCTTTCTAATATTTTGAAATATTCAACGTCCCACTTTTGTCTCCAAAAAATACTCCTCGCGTGTCTTATCGAGTTTACCGGCCTCGTATAGGTATTCCATATTATCCTGCGAGACGAAGAACATTTCGATATCCTCAGCTGTCAGCGTTTCCGTGATCTTGCTAGCTTAGGCAAAGATAACCAAGAATACAAGTCCACCCTCGGAAGTTCATTTCAGCAATTGTCACAATCTCGACCATATGAATTTTTGGATCGAACCAAAGAACAAAGAACTAACAACCGTCTCTGTCATTTCATTATTTCCTAGGTATTACTTTTTATATTTTCACAGATTCTATCGTACCTATTTCAATCCCCATACTTTTCCGCTTTCCTGTATGCATATTTATTCTACTGTGCTATTCTTTCTCCACTTCGATTTTTTCCCTCCGGGTATTTGCCTATTTTTGTATTTTCAGTTCTGGTCAAAATACTTAACTACGCCTTTCTATTAGATTTGTCTCTTCATTCGAGATTAGTGGATTCCAAAATGAAAAATCTCTGCTGCGCGAAAACATACCATCATGCACGGGAAACCCAAACAAAGAGGGTACACTTATCGTTGATGTAACAGTTTTTGGTCCGATAGATTCCACCTCGTATTTATATTCTCATTGCCCGAGCGTACGATTGAGATCGAATCGCTCAAAATTTTCTTGTGGAAAGTTAGAAGAGTCGTTCGCTATTTATATGACTCATTTGTATTCTATATCCGGTGTTCTATTTCCAAATGTCATGATTTTAAAACCGAGTGAATCGCAAATTTGGAGGATGTCATTTCGTCAGCCGTATTCTTGTAATTAATCATTGCCAAACACATGCCTCGAAAATAGAGCGCCTCACCGAGCCACCCGCCTAACTCGGCTTTTTTGCCGAGCGAATCGCGATCCATCTAACATAAAAGACGGCTGACCGTCATTCTCTTGGTGACCATTGAAGGCGGATTATAGCTACTGTTTTAAACATCGAAAGAAATTGTCGCCACTCGGAATATTGTGCACGGAATTACGGCTACGTATTTCGAGTCTGAATGTGATATTCACACCACGTAACAAGATTTCAAACCTCGGGTAAAGTTCTCATATTTTATTTTCCACGAGCAGCGACAGTACGCGCTCGACGCCACAATAATTCTACCCCGGGAAAATATTCAAATAGCGTTTCATCATCCTCCATTCTTGGTTTACTTATTTCGTATAAATAGACGACCAATAATTTTGCGAAGTCGCATTCCGCATTCAGCACATTTTTTTTATTTCATACTTAAAATATGAACACAAAAGTTGTTCATCGATAAACAAATTTCCTCGCTGTTTTATCCGTGGCATTTTATTTTATTGAACTAATGTTCGTGGGAAAATCTCGGTCGGGTAATTTTATTCGTGTACAGTCGAAAGTCTGTGCTATCATTCTCGAGGGCCGTCGATATATCGCGCGTGAATTCGCGTCTGATTTTTCAGTCTTTAATTATGTTTCACGTTGATTCCCACTCAGCGACGCGAGGTACGAGTGTCAGTGGGCAAGCCGATTTATCGGTATCAATTCGAGCATATGAAAACGAATACAGCACTCGACTTCTACTATATTTCCTTGTTTTTCTTTTTAACGTTCCACTTGACCTAACACGACGACGATAGCGTTCATTTATCAGCGTGGAACGTCAAGTTGCGTTCCAAGGCACAAAGAAAGGTGAGTGAAAAAATGGAAGT
Organism: Arge pagana; assembly: GCA_963969455.1. NCBI lineage: Eukaryota > Metazoa > Arthropoda > Insecta > Hymenoptera > Argidae > Arge > Arge pagana. The sequence goes on from OZ018313.1 coordinate 9,565,981, forward strand.
AGGTACTCATCAGAAAATAACGTGACCTTTTTAGCATCGAGGCATATCGGACAATACCATCGGCATACATTTTCCATCCGCTGGAGAACGATAACGTCGTGCCGCGGGGAGTTTAGGGTGAAATACCTCTCGGCGAAGAGTGTGGGGTGCGAGAATCCTCGTCAAACCGAGTAAAAAGGTATTTTCCAGCCCAGTTTATTTCTCTCATACGACGTGGTTTGTATTATTACATCACCGATCCTCTTTACATTTGACAAAATAATAACAAAAGACCACACTGCCGTCGATTGTCGTTCGTAAGCGTTGATACGTAACTCTCGCGCCTCGCGTTACGCAACACTATTTCGATCGTGCGAATGGAATTCGCGATGTTATTTCGTTACCATAAACTTTCCACGGTGAAAATAAACTCCGAACGTTTTCCGACGCGTCGTTCTGTTCCATGATTGCTAAGCTATCGGATGAAAAGGTCCGCTTATTAAGTTGAGATGAAACTTCGTTTGTGAAAGTTCGCTGATTGCGAATTTTTCGTCACTCAACGTGCCGAATCCAAATGATCCAGAATTATGTTTTTTTATTTTTTGACGCGATTTTCCTTCGGATCTTGATAATTTGGGGCTGTTTCTTCTTCTTCTTCTTCGCGTGACACCGCGTCAATTATTTACGAGCTCGTGCCTCGCAAAGGGTGGATAAAAGAACCGGAGAGGAAGAGCGCGTTTGCGGTTGGTACCTAACCGCCCTGTTACGCAGCTTGGCTGGGTCGACCAATATTATCTGCACATCTATAATAAATTCATCCCCCTCATATTTTACGTTCGCGCGTTACGATTTATCGAACTTTTACCGTGTCCCGTGATTCCTGGGAATTATCTAGAAGTCACGTCGACTCGAACGTATCGTATGCTCGATCATAAAACGTCTGGGAGATTTTAAAATCTCGCGAATATTCACCATCACGATCCGTTTATCCTCGCGATACGCGAAAAATTGCGCGCGGTCTCGACATTGCGGCGATCATCTCGAGTTCCCATCTCACCGTAGAGTAAAGCACGGAATAATCATCTTATATTGTCCTTTTTCTGCGAGCACAGGCGTCTTCGGAGGACCGTCACGCGTTTACATTCGCTAACAACGACGATTCGCGGTCTCAGAATTCGCGACGGAAGGAATTGCCTACGAATTTTTACCCAAATCAAATCTTCGCGAGGAAGCGAGATAAGAGATATCAATTTTACATTCAACAAGTGAAACGCAAAGTGGTGGGATGAAATTCTGAGACGTTTCGCCACAATTATGACGATCACTCGTCGAAAATATATTTGAAACGCGTTAAATTTTCGTAATCTTCCAAAGCTAACTCGGAATTTTATTTCGCAACGACCAACATAATTCACGCTTTACATTTAAAATACGACAACCCGATAACGCTGACGAATCGTAGCCTTTAATTGTGAGACGACATTTTTTTTTACAGCTATAAATTTTCATAATTACCGGTTCAATCAACTTTGAAAAGAAATTTCAAGTGGTGTTTTTATTTTCTGAGTAGCCAGGGAAAAATGCAACGCAGTTTTAGTATTCAGTTTTAAAAAATTTAAAAAACAACACGAGTATTTTAATTATTATTATTACGGATTGGTTCATTTTTGTTGGTATTATTTACTCGTAATACGCACAACACGCACAATTTATAACACGAATTAGTATTATATTAGAAATGCTGAAAACGAGGTTTCATCTCGGTGAGACTTTTGTCGGGAATCGCGACGAGAGAATTACATTTGCAAAGCGGCGCGACGAGGCGATTTGTCGTCTGTTTTCAGAGTCATTGAACTCCGGGTGATGGGCAAGTATTGTAGGGAAAGACATTGGCATCGTGGTGGGAACAGCTCAAGAATAATACGCTGCACTCGGCCGATGCGACTTAAGGAAAAGAGAAATTCTGATTACCTTCGATTTATTTGCTCCGAAGGATCGTATCCATGTTAAAGAAAAAGACATTCATTTTCTAGAACACGCACGTATCATAATATATATTATTCACTACGACGCGAACTCGAGATAAGCCACTGCGAGAAACACGGGATTTGAATGTACGAAAAAAGTTTGAAACAAAATTTATCGGAAACCAGTTGAAAATCGCGTTCCTCGCGGGTTCATCCCCGAACAAATCTCTCTCGAAGCATTTAATTTTTCATCGCTCGCTAGAAGCTTTTCATCGTCACCGAAGTTGACCCGAAGAATCGCGGAGTTCACCCCTTCGACGGGGCTCTCAACAAACGGTGGTCCGTTCGACGGTGGCTGCGCGCGAATACTGAGCTGACTTGTAGCGTCAGGACGACGCGCAGGGCGCCAAGGAACGCGCTCGTTTCCAACTACCAACTCCCGCGGAAACCGTTTCGCTTACCCACGCGCATCCACGCCTTTAAACCATCTTGAGTTATAGTTGAAGTTGGAGTGACGACACTCGCGACGGATGTCGAGCTCGGGATGAGGGAATTCTAACGAGGTACGAAAAGTCTTGGAACTTTGTCGGACTAACGGATCCTGATTTCAAAGCTGCGATTCCACCGTATCGCAACGCCATTGCAGCAACGCGTCTTTTCATATTTCGCATGAAACGTGATCTTGACTCGGAAAATATTACCTCGTTAGACATTTCTCGGGCGAAGTACCGAGGTCAGTTTTTTTCGGAAGCCATTTTTCACGCGGTATCAGCAACGGCGGCGAAAGCTGGTATTCGCGAAAAAGATGGCACAGAATGTATAACCGAATCCTCAAACGTAGCCGCGTTGTCGAGCGAGTTTCGGGAGACACAACGATTCGCCGTTAGTTTGGTAGCAGAGAAAACCTGGCTGCAACACCTGCCAAGATTTATTGATTTTATTGATACTACCGAGTCTGTTCCAATTTCCAACGAAGATCGACACTTTTAATCTCAGTGTACCAAGTCGAATTATAATCACCCGAGAAAAAAAGATTATACACGATTTACGGATAATTATATACAATTGTTTGGCAGTTTTATATAGAATTCTATAATATTATACGCAATATAATTATATTTAATATTCTTTTCTCGAAAAACTCGAAAATCGCGTCATCTTTTAGAGCAACGCAACTTCGTTGTCTCGCGCGCAGTTTCTTTTCTAACCTTAAGACTCTGAAGATACAGTAGTATGGCGGTAGCTATTCTTTAAATGCTGCGCGGACATCTCATGATCATAACGTCGACTGGGTAACTATAGCCAATTCAAAATGATGGATTTACATAGCCAGCTGAAAATCGTTTCGCCCATTTGGCGATGAGTCAAATATTGTAAAATATGTAGGATCGTTTTATATCCTGCAATACGTTAAGAAGGTACGACTACTCGCTGAAGATCCATCATCTGCTCCTGGTCCGGTGATCGGATAAGACCAATTCGTTAGAAACGAGGTCTCAAGTGTTCGATGGTCGATTAAATCGAAACTTCATTTCAATGTTCGGTTATGGAGAGCAACAGCTAGGGCTTCCCCGACTGACTGTGCTGGATCCTGGCCTTTGAGGCTTCGGAATCATAAAGCTCCTGGAGCAAAGTTAGCCGCGTTGATAGTCCCTTTGGTAGACTTCCTTGTCGAGGTTTCGGATGTCATGTCACTCGTTCCACAAATATGACCACGGGGAGATCTGTTCGGTCCAAATCTGTTCGCGGCCTTGAGTGTGTACATTTGCTCGAAGCGATTCCACGGGCGTGCTATTATGCCATCTCCTTGTTTCGACTTTCCTCTATCGTCGTAGTAGTCTTCAGCAATTTATGTACCCTCGAATATTACGTTTCCTCGAATCTCAGACATCATTTCCCATGGCGCGTGTCCGATCACCGGCAATAAGCATTATCAAGGAAAAGAGGTCAAATAGTTGCGGACTACGCGGAAGATGTTTCGCTAAACTGTCGAGGAAATTCTTTCGCAGGCAGAGCACTTTGCTCGGAGCAGACCGGCAATATGAAGGGTAGTAGCTATATTTATGGAACGTTCTGATGGAGCGGTTTCCAGCCCTCGTACGGGGGACCATCGAACGCTAGCCAAACTCACGGTAAATCGCATTCCGACAAAGGGCTGCTGGTTCTCGATTATACCTACGCTACGAACGCCGTAGCAGCTGCGCGAGCACCGTTTGTCTACCCCGCGCAATATCTCCTACAATATCCGATATATTCCGCTTTCAAGTGTTTCAAAATACTCGCGATGCAATGCGATCACGTGAATCATACGCGAATCACCTTCAATTCCATTCGACCCCCGGTCTCGACTTTTCAGCTCTCTTCCCGGACTCTTGTGTCACCCAAACAAAGAGTGGGTACTGCGCGGCTCAGGAGCGGTCACCACCTACCCGTATAGTATTTCCGACATCATCCTGTTGTTCAGCCATCATGCGGCAAAAATCAGCCAAACCCAGCCTGGTAATAGGGGTGAAAGAAACTCGAGCTTCCATCTCACCCCTTTCTTAGGTCCAGGCTGCGAGCATTGGCAGTGGCGCCACTGCGCGTCATTGGGCTGAAAAATGAGAGTACCGGCGATGAGAATGCATGCCGATGTGCTATCTCCACGCCTTCGTCGGATAATCTAGGACATACCTGAGCGAGTGCATATCCAATGACATTACGTAAATGCTATTCTCCTATCCATCCTTCGGATATTCCCCGCTTCGGACATTTTTTCCGCGAAGGAATTCGGAACTTGAGATCTGTAGCTTTGAGTGAAATTCTTCAAGGCTCATTCGGTCCACCTCATCGAGGATGCTGGCCTCGCCTGTACGCAATCCTACAGATCGATGGGTTGTTCCGAGCATCGGTATTGCTCCACGTTGTTACAAAGATCGGGTTGAAGCAATCGACTCGACACAGATTTTGACTCCTCGCTTAATTCACCTAGCAGCTCGTGAAAAGCCCTTGGTAAATTGACCTTTCTTCACGAATTAATTATGAGAAGACAACGAAGAGACGAGTCGAGTGTTATCGAGGATGTTCGGGCATCACGATGAAAACGATGAAAATATTTCGAATCCAAGTTGATTCGATAGATTTTACGTAAAGAAAAATCTATCAAAATTTGGGACTGTTTAGGAAGCTCGTTGCTGGAAGAATCAAGTAATAAACTTACGCGTAGTCTCAAGGGAAATGACAAAAAATTGAAGGTATCTCAATGAAAAATGGCGATAATTTATTAATTAGATATATTTATTATCCATACCTTTTTCAGTTTAATTTATTTATTTATCTTTTTATCCCAACGTAATGAAACAGGGGACTAGCTTTAGAAATCGATGGTACATGGGAAGGCTATCCTTTTAGTAGGGAAAATATACCAGTACCACCTGAATATCCTTAAACAACGTTGAATCACGGAATTTCGGCTTATGTCAAGTATGAAAAATCGAAAATACCGGATGTTCGCGGCCTCTTGGCGTTTGCTTGCGAAATCTCGCGACTGCCAATACTCCTCTCGCATGCTGAACGGTTCTTTGAGTAAAAAAATATGGCTTTTCAAGATTATCAACTATCCTATGCATAGATCCATGCATATTCGATAAGCCATTGCTAGTTCGCACGAGGTACAAGTATTTCTCGTCGAGGCGTGAAAACTCCTACTTTTTATATCGCATTCGGAATCGTATAAATCGGGAGAGAAGACTCCAGATCAGCGAATTTCCTGGAGGAATAATCAATAACAATAACCGTTCCCAATAAAAATGATTCTGGGGGAGTTTGACAAGTTCCGATGTTCAGTTTCCCTAGACCACTACTGCCTTTCCGATATTTACGATGCGTTCCTCCGACGTTACGTCGATCATGCCATTAACCCAACTGGGGCATCGATTCCAATTTTCGCAAACTTATCGCGAGAAAATATTCTTTCTGAGGTTTTCCTCGTAATCAAATTCCGCCCAGCACTAATAACATTTCGCGTCGAGCGAGGAAGGCGTACCACAATTTCCATGCGCAAAGTCGGCTATTCTCATAACGTACGAAGTTAGACTTTCAATGAATCAATTGCGATTTCTCATCAATAATGCCAGCCGTGTCGATTCATTTCCCAACGAATTCAAACTACGCGCGATTTCCGTAGCAAAAAATGTCATTCTCTCCTTTTTCGGTGTCGCTCATTCCAGATATCGACGGCCGTAACGAATAACAGCATCGATTCTCGACCATACAAAAGCACCAGACCGAAATTTCCACGAAAATTAGCACACTAAAAAAATGCCGCGAATAAAAGCACCATACACATTCTCCATCGATAAACATCTTTTGTGTTCATATTTGAAGGATGTAATAAGAAAAAATTAATGTACTGGATACTAATCACTATATTAGTTAATTAAAAGCATATGCAATTCATGTTATGTTTAAAAAAAACTGACTTACATTATTTTATTGTAAGTATCAGTAAAGATAAATTTGATACAAAAATATGTAGCTGTCGAGTTGTTTGCGAGATGAACTCTAGTTGAAAATTGTCTTCAAGTTGTTTCCAAGTTTATCACCACATCCATGATAGGTGAAAACGAATCGTTCAAGCTTGCCAATTATCAATCACGTTTTTCCTACTAATCAACAAGTATCTTCGCCAACGAACTTTTCAAGAAACTCTGTTTGCAAAATTCTTGTTTTGCGAATCCTTTTTTTTTTTTAAATTATGTATTTCGCCAGCTACGAGTCGACTTATTTTTCGTTGCGTTTATTCGCGAGTAGCTCGTTTTTGGTTATACTTTATCGTGTATCTTCGTTTGGCGAACGAATTTTTTTAACAATCGATTTAACCTCACGTAATATGCATAATAAAGATACAGCTTCATGCTCGTGAACTTTCAGGGCCCGGAATCGTGTTGTGTACTGGTGAAATCAACCAATCTATACGTACCGCTGCGCGGAAGCGGCGAACGAGAATATTTCCTCTAAATATTCCTAATAATGTACTTACTATTATTTCTCTCAGTCGAACCCGGCTAGCAATATTCTGTGGCTCGAAGTTGCAAAAAATGCAGCCAAGATTTTTGGGAAAAAACAAAAACATCTAGGCGCAACAACTGGGCCGTGGATTTTCGAATAATCTAAAGTTTTTGCTTGCAGTCTTACGTAACGCTTTTTTCGTAAAGTCACGGCTAAACGGAGGGGGCGAACGTGATTTTGTAGCTTTTTTTCGACGCCTGATAAGTTTCGTGGTAGTTTCGAAGTCCAACCCACACATATCCACGATCTTCTCGAAGTTGGTCAGCAGCGGCGAAGATGGATGACTCGCCGAATCTTTGCCTGAAAGTGAGACCAATCTGACCCTCAAGGCCGCGGCTAAGAGACCCTGTCGGCGCGATCAGCCGTCTTGCTTGCGTCGTGGAAGCCGGAGAAGAAGGGTAAATGATTTTGTGCTGGTAGAAGTATGAAAAAGTGGGATAAAGTTGACCGAGGGACGTTTACAACTTCGTTAAATGGACGAGAAAGCTGTGATTCGGGTTTTGCGATGGGACAGGAGGTCGCGTTCTCGTCCAGAGGTGAGTGAAACACGCGATGATGAACGACGAAATGAAAAGACGCGTCTGGGCTCGCGCGAGAAAGCTGATCGTGTGTTGCGAAACGCGCGAAGGCGAGTCGACTTGGCTGCGGAAAAACGGAACGACGGAAGGAAAATGAAAATGTGCCTTGGAAAAAGATTGCGCTGGGCAAAAATTGACCAACAACTTTCTTACCGCACGCACGAGCGAATAAATTAAGGAGAGTGTCGGGAAAAAGCGGCGGTAATTCATAAATTTCCTCGTACAATTTGGCTCCCCCGCATTTTTTCAGAACTCGTCGAAAGTTTTGATTTCTCGCTTAATTTTTTCTCCGAGTAATATCAACGCGAAAGACTTTTTCGGCCAGCGTTAACGAAAATCGTGGCGTATACTTCGCGGCTATGATTTAGGGCGCGTATTATAGACTCTATCAATCTAAATGAAAAGTCTGCTCTTGGATACTATCCAAAACGGACATATTTCGTGTCCAATAATATACCCCGAACTACGAGTATTACGTGCGAAAATAACGTGCAGAGCTCTCATCCGAGTGCTTCGAGCACCCCGCGTTTTATGAGCGCAACTTGCGACAAAATCACGATTCACTGTAATTTTTAATATCATCCGATGATTAAATTTCGCATTGCAGTTCGTCGAGCCGCTGAGAGAATTTTATTTCGACGTGATTTGTCTTGGATTTTCAATCATTCGACGAACAACTCGCAAGCAGTCGACAATTCAGCGATATGAAACGATTTAAAGAAGGTGAAAGAACAAAGAGACCGAACATTTTCCAACGGCCATTCAAATTTTCGCGAGTCTATTCTCGCCGTAAGTTATTGGTGCGAAGATATAATTCGCAGAACAAAAATGCTCGAGGAAATTCCGGTGCGTATAATAATTAGGATAATTAGGTTATTATTATCCTGTGAAATAAACGCGTCTCAAAGTCATAGTAGTAAACGAACCAATACATAGGCAAGCCTGTTAGATGGACACATATAATTTTAATAACTAATCACAATCAGTAGAAAGATAAAATTGTAAGAATAAATGTTGCCTCGGTGAATCTAAAAATGTACGGTTATGTAAAGATGATGAAAAAAAAACTTTCATTTCACATTAGGATCTCTCACGTCAAAAGCGGCCCCACTGGTAAGCTTGTGACAGAGAACGCGTGAACCTTGTCACTCCATATTGTATAAATAAATCAAATATTCAGATATTCATGATATGATTATGCTTGTATTTGAAATATAAACTGAGAAACCGAGTAATTGAGTCATAAAATCGAGAAATCTATCCTCAACCCAATAGATGGACACTGAACCAATTATAAGCTTTTATTCATGATGGCATTTTTTTATAGATGCATTACAACAAAAATGTTACCACTTACGTTCCTATTCAACGAATAATATGCAAAAGGCATTCAATTACTGCAAAAAATATACCATTCCCAGATCGACATTACATGCCAAATATACAGGCAACTCGTTGGAGATAGAAAATTACTTTTCTATTTATTTTTATAATCATTGTCTGACCATTATTTATTTATTAGTCAATTTTACTGATCTCAAGCTGTTACTTATGAAATTTGAAAGTTTCCCTATTTTTCTGGTGAATAAGGGGATCGAAATATCATTTTTTTAAATGTCCATCTACTGGAAATGTTGACTATCTACTGGTGATATGGGCTATTTTTCAAATGTTTCCGTTTTTCAATAAGCTACAACGTACTACACGATTTCCATTATTTTTTGCAAGGAAATTGAATACTCTTACGTCAGTATATTCCATTTTATTGTCACTTAGTTGTATTTCATGGTATCATTTCGATAGAAAAAAACATTCGAATCTGCTCAACTGTCCGCCTATTGGTGCGTTTACCCTATTCCCTCGAAAATCGGTTGAAATATAATTTTCCGATGAATCATTTTTTACAACCGGTCATCAATCGGAACCGATTCACAACGAACATCGACCGCGATGCATTTTTAATCTCGGGGAAATTGATCCGTTTTCATTAAACTCGCGATATCTGAGATGCTGAAGTTAACTGTTTCCGGTTTAAGCACTTGGTAAACGCCGGAGAGAACGTCTTTCTGGGCTGCCAAGCCCCGAGGTCGTAGCTCGAGTGATAAAGCGATTGCCTTACAAAATAGAGGTACTTCATCCCGTAAAAAATCATTTCTTCTCCCTCGCGGTTCGGATACCTCAATATCACTTTTGAATCACGAATTTCACTGCCTTCCTACTTAAATGAAAATCACGGCCATTAATTTCCAAAGATTTCGAATATCAGCATCGACTCGTCGTAAATTGTCCCGCAAACCTCTGACTCCTAATTCTTCTTCCCCTTCGGCGGCGAATTATGAATATCATCACATAATTACTCACCGTCAACTATCCGCGGGTCGATGATCATAAGTCCAGAAGTTTGGCGCGTCTTCGCCCCTCTGCAAAATTAATCCCAATCTCTACTGGAGATTAAGCGAATATCACCGCCTACTCGTCATCGACGGATGATAAAAAAGCTGAACTTCTCTCATCACGATATAAGACACCAGACGATTCTGGAAAATTTTCCTACGAGAAAACACAGCTTTGGTTTGGGAAATCATAGTATAAGAATGTGTATTTCGAATTAGGTATTTTCGAATGAGCTGGATAAATTTGGATAACACGTATCCATTATACAGATGGTATTTTAAGAAAACGAAATTGGTTAATTGCTACTATTCTTAGTTTAGGTAGAGACAAAAATTGGAAGCTCGACAAGTGCTTGTAAAATGTGTTGTTATTTTTATTACGCGAAATGAGTGATCGAAGCGATCGAATTATCATGAATTTTCGTGGGTACGAATTTTAGGTGCCTGTGATTTAGATCGGAAGTTAAAATTCGGCATAAAAATTCAGTTAAGTTCGTATTTGTGAGATCGGTTTTAGTATAAATCGAGGCGCTCGACACGCGTTCCGCGAAGAAAAACGAACAACGAATAGACGTTTACGATAACGTCGCTATTATCATGACATATTCGAGCTCGCTACAAGATGACATCAAATGCGTTGCGAACTACGTTTGCGGTCTGGCGGAAATTCTCGGCATGTTTTCCCGTACGACGATAAATCTTAGGTGGTTATTTTTTTGCCATTTCTGAGTGGCTCGATATAAAATGGGGGGAAACCAACTCGATGTCCGTGGAACGAGCGCGAGAGGATAACAGTTCGATAACGATTCGTAATTAAATTTCGGACGTCAAACAGCCACGAAGATTGACTCGCTAATGGATTAAGGAATGTCGGGAAATGAGCCGGAAGACGCGGAGAAAATAAATAATTGACCTTGATTCTTATTTATTGCGAAAATTGAATTGATCGCGAATTCGATTGATTATCATCAATTCGGCGTATATTATTCATAGGGAACCGTAAAACGTATAATGCGGACGATTCGCGGTGAAATTAGCTCGGTTCATTTCGTTTTTTCGAGCAAGGATCAGCGATATGCAATAATTCATCATTCAATTACACGGATCGGTGCGGTTTGAATAATATCGAGGATTATTCGTATGAATTTGAATGTGAATTGGCAGTTTACTCGTAGTTTATTACGTAGCTCGTTTGAATGTGCCGAAGAAATTTGAAGGAATCGAGCAGTCCGGACCTTTTGTAATATCGAATCGATTTCCCTCGATTCTAGTCGTTGAATTTTTTCCCGACGCCGATGATCGCGTCTGGCAGATCCAGGCAATTTTCAAAACCGAACGACTCGTGTCGGATCTTGATGGTAGGTATTTAAACCACCGGAACGATCTGTTATGATAAATTCGGTAGAACCGAGTCGAAAAGGTGTCGAGAATATCGTGATATAATTTCAGTCCGGTGTTGAGCGGCGTGTCACCAAATTGCGGATAGCAGCTGTGATCGATTTTCTATAACGGGAATCCCCTCGAGAGTGGGAAAATTATTGCTCAGAAGTGTCAAAATAACATTTTTACAGGCGCTCGCCGAAGAGGAATGTTTATCATCGTGCTCTCGTTTAATTATCCTGGTATTGTTATTCTATCCGAATGAAATTAACGAGTCGATTGAATATTCATTTATACGGGAATAATTGGCGGAACTCACGTCCTCCCGGAGACTGTTAGGGACCCCGGTCTCCTCTACGTCGCATAAAATATCGCCCTCCATACTCGAGTAGAATCGAAATTGTTATGATAATTTTATCCTTGATCTCTCAAACTTCTACCTTCGGAGATCAAGTGAATAGAAGGCACGAAAACGAAATCGACTTATTCGATCATTCGCGAAGACAATTTTCATCGTCATTTGCATGTAATTAGCCGAAATAGGAATACGTGGCTCGAAACCACCAAGGTGGCAAATTCGAGCTTGTTTTTGATAAAGAAAATCTGTAGAAACTGCGATTGTGAAAATGAGCTTACGTTTTCACGTTACTCGAGTGAAGTTTCCTGGTTGTGATTTTTTTCTTTATTTTCCTTATCTATGCAAAACCGTAAACACGACATAGGAGATTCGGCGTTGGTCAGTCGGCGCAAAGCCTCATCCACAAAAATTGAAAGGTATTGTCGAAAAAATGGTCACAGGTTTGAAACACTCCTAATATTAATATCCTCGGTTTCTATGGAGTTCTATTATCACTTATTTGTACCACGCAATCTCCTTAAATATAGCAAGCACGAAATTACACTTTTTTCGCAAAAAATGAACATTGCGGCAACGATTTTGTAAATTGAATGAGAATCTGAAAAATACATCGATATCATACTGTTTACTTGAAATAATAGCGCAGGAATATGATTGATAATATTAACGACAACAAAACTTGTAAAATATTGCAGGCGAAAGCACTGGACAGCAAAGCGATGTACAATTGAAACAAAATACGTTTAAGATTTATTAAATATTATTTGCTGGGTCAAGTTAAGATTTTAGTAAATTATTTGGTGGTGAAGATAATTTTCCACTTTGGTGTTCTTGAGGCATGTGTTAGGTCAAATTACATAGATTCAGGTTCGTTTGATCACCTAGTCCACACCGGTGGAGTTGACGGTGCTAAAGTCGCGTTTCAGCGGCAAACCACTCGAAAGAATCTGAATCTTGGGTGCTCCGCGCCGAGGCGCTAAATCACTCGAGGTGCTAATTTTCAAAGCCATAAGCGAGAATACTCAGCTTTCCTAATGCCTATGAGTGTTCTGGCCGCGAAGTGCGCGGTTGTTTCGTCGGATGGCGGCCTCTCTGATGAACGAGCACCTCCCCTTTCCGTATCGGACGACACGAGGGCTGAGCCCGTTTCCATTCGGAGGGATTAAATAAATAACGTACGTGTGGCGTCAAAACGACGTACTTGATGAAATAACGGCGAACATAAATAACTACGCGTGTTCGATCGAGCTTCCAGCTTTCGTTGTGATCTGTAGAATACGACATCGAGAGGTAGGATCGAATTGTCCTTGAATAATCCGTTCGACAATGTAATTCCTCGATATCCGCACTTATTTTCGAGTTATTACAAATAATTCACGGCCCATTTTCCACCAGCAGAAGCTCGGTCAGCTCTCGACTTGAAACGAAAGCTTTCACAAAGTTTTACTCGGCGGTGGCGCAAATGCTTTTTTAATCAGAACAACATGCCAGACGGTACTCCGACTTTATGAAGTTTCCCCGTCTAGCATCGGAATTCTCGGGCATGAGGGGTGGGGCTAAGTTGTGACAGCATCTTAGCCCGGAAAAGCTCACCCTGTGTCACGTTTTATTATATGAATTTTTACTCGCTTGGAAATCGTGAACCAGCTCTGACCTTACGTCAGAAAGTTTTCCAGGCTGCTATCGAAGAGTCGAGCGAGAAGTTCGGACGGCGTGACTTACAAGGAAACCTTGCGAACCCGAACTCACCGATTTCAATGATTTTGATATATGTTGTAGAACATCGAAAAATAAGAGACACGTATTTTTTTATACGTGCTCTTAAGCCCATTTAGGGGTGAAATCTACCCTCAAAGCTCACCCTCAAAAAGTCTTTTTTCGAAATATCTCTGCTTCTAATTGGTATTTCGCGACGGAACAAAATGGAAAATGCTCTTTGCGGCAAGGCGGAGCTACTAGACATTGTTATGCCCACGAGGGTTGCAACCCCTATTTTTTATACCGGAAAAACCACATTTTTCGAAGATATTTTCGTTGTACTGATTCTAATATTGACTTGAAAATTGAAAAATAAATATTCTGAGTTGTGAAATAAAGTAAATAAGTTTACGTGTTCGAGGATTTCGCGTTAACTACCCCCAAACACGGTTACTACCCCTTCAAACATTGGTCATCTGCAATAATGAAAAAAATGTTTTTCTCAAGAGAAATACGAATGAGATATGTTTTGAGAGACACGTATTTTGTTATACGTGCTCTTAAGCCCGTTTAGGGGGTGAAATCTACCCTCAAAGTTCACTCTTAAAGTCTTTTTTCGAAATATCTCTGCTTCTAATTGGTATTCCGCGACGGAACAAAATGAAAAATGCTCTTTGCGGCAAGGCGGAGCTACTAGACATTGTTATGCCCACGAGGGTTGCAACCCCTATTTTTTATACCAGAAAAACCACATTTTTCGAAGATATTTTCGTTGTACTGATTCGAATATTGACTTGAAAATTGAAAAGTAAATATTCTGAGTTGTGAAATGAAGTAAATAAGTTGACGTGTTCGAGGATTTCGCGTTAACTACCCCCAAACACGGTTACTACCCCTTCAAACATTGGTCATCTGCAATAATGAAAAAAATGTTTTTCTCAAGAGAAATACGAATGAGATATGTTTTGAGAGACACGTATTTTGTTATACGTGCTCTTAAGCCCGTTTAGGGGGTGAAATCTACCCTCAAAGTTCACTCTTAAAGTCTTTTTTCGAAATATCTCTGCTTCTAATTGGTATTCCGCGACGGAACAAAATGAAAAATGCTCTTTGCGGCAAGGCGGAGCTACTAGACATTGTTATGCCCACGAGGGTTGCAACCCCTATTTTTTATACCAGAAAAACCACATTTTTCGAAGATATTTTCGTTGTACTGATTCGAATATTGACTTGAAAATTGAAAAGTAAATATTCTGAGTTGTGAAATGAAGTAAATAAGTTGACGTGTTCGAGGATTTCGCGTTAACTACCCCCAAACACGGTTACTACCCCTTCAAACATTGGTCATCTGCAATAATGAAAAAAATGTTTTTCTCAAGAGAAATACGAATGAGATATGTTTTGAGAGACACGTATTTTGTTATACGTGCTCTTAAGCCCGTTTAGGGGGTGAAATCTACCCTCAAAGTTCACTCTTAAAGTCTTTTTTCGAAATATCTCTGCTTCTAATTGGTATTCCGCGACGGAACAAAATGAAAAATGCTCTTTGCGGCAAGGCGGAGCTACTAGACATTGTTATGCCCACGAGGGTTGCAACCCCTATTTTTTATACCAGAAAAACCACATTTTTCGAAGATATTTTCGTTGTACTGATTCGAATATTGACTTGAAAATTGAAAAGTAAATATTCTGAGTTGTGAAATGAAGTAAATAAGTTGACGTGTTCGAGGATTTCGCGTTAACCCTCCCCAAACACGGTTACTACCCCTTCAGACATTGGTCATCTGCAATAATGAAGAAAATGTTTTTCTCAAGAGAAATACGAATAAGATATGAATTGAGATATCGAATATCTTATATTTAAAGTCATTTATCACGAGGCAATAATTTCTTCATAAAATGAATCATCTTGGTCAAGATAAACTATGATTCGCGAGTGATTTTTTATTCCATCAATTCGTCTTTTCGTCCGATAATTTTTTACGATACTGCTTATCAGTTTCGATTATTCGTTTCGTTACTCATCGGTCGGGTATATATGTCGTAAAACTCCATGCTCGGGAATAAGTGTAGTCTTTTAGAAGCATTGAGTAGGTTTGTTCCTCCATCCGGACTCAACAATGAGAATCAATCCTTTGACTGTTATACATTTATTATCCGCGTTTTTTCAAAATATTCAAATACAAGATGGAACGGCCAATCATAGAGAAATGGAGTTAGCAGAATCGATTAAAGATATACTGTTAAGTGCCACAAATGATTTTAATGACGTAGATATGATTATCGAAGAGACATTACATTTTCAAGAACAGTACAAAGATCACGCAGCAAAAATAGTTGAAGATACAATACAGCATCATTTTCCTGATCCTGTTGAAGCACCAACAAATCATTGTACAGATGATGAAGAAGAAGTGAGTTTTGACTATAAACAGAGAGCACTGGATTATTGGAGAAGTGGGAAAAATAAAAACTTGAAAATCGAAACTGTACAAAGAAGATTCAGAAAAGTCAAATCTAAAACTCAACTACATCGTTGGGCTAACAAGATAAATAAGGGTGGTACCTACAGGGAAAAAATTGCACGAATTTGTCAACATGTATTAGATAATTTCAATGCTGCTCTTGAAGGTGGTTCAATTATTCATGATCGAGATTTACGGCGATGGGCTTTGCACGCTCAAAAAGAAATTGGCTCTGAAGATTTCAGATTCAAGGCTTCTGAAAGTTGGCTTTTGAAGTTTAAAAAAGCCCATCGAATAGTATCAAGAAAAATAAATAAATTTGTCACTAGAAAAACTTTGGACAGTGAGTCAGAACTCAAAAGTAAAGCAAATCAGTTTGTAACTGACATTAAAACAACTATACCTATAATTGGAGTTGAGAATTTATATAATTCAGATCAAAGTGGATTCCAATTGGAAATGCACTCTGGAAGAACGTTAGCTGTTGAAGGAGAGAAGCAAGTGCAATGTTTAGTACAGTCAGTTTCGTCGACAACTCACAGTTATACCATTCAACCACTTATATCAGCTACAGGAAAACTCCTATCACCTCTTTTTCTGGTGTTAAAGGAGCCAAGTGGTCGATTCGGCCCTATCGTACAAACAACATTATTCCGTGCAGATAATGTACATGCGGAGGCATCTACATCTGGAAAGTTAACTACAAGTAAGCACACTCACAATAATTATTATCACCAAACTATGATTAATTGAATGATTTTATAAGAATATCTTGTAATTTCAGACCTTTTTAAGATTTGGTTAGAACAAGTATTTTATCCGAATGTGGGTCATCACTCTGTATTGTTACTTGATTCATGGAGTGGACACTGCGATGCAGTAATACAGGAAACAATGCCGGAAAACAAAATAATAACTATAAAAAAAATACCAACCGGTACAACAGGAAAAATACAACCACTTGATGTGTTTGGGTTTCGCATATGGAAAAATTATGTTCGACGTATTTCTGATAATGTAATTTTAATGAATTACGATTTAAATCTGCATTTGAGGAATAACATTATCAAACTCCAATCTTTAGCCCACAATCAGCTATCTTCACCACGATATGAAAATCTTTTTAAATATTCCTGGTACAAAAGTGGTTATATTGATGAAAAACCACAGGAATTCGTTAATCCCGTAGATTTTAGTTTCGGGGATTCGTGCGACATACGATGCGGAATAAGCGGATGTGAGAATATTGCTATGATACGATGCGGCTGGTGTGAGAAATCATTATGTTTCAAACATTTCTATGAAGATTACCATTATTGTCATGAATTTATAGAATAATACACTTTCAATTAAGAATTTGAAAAATATTCATTCGCAATAGAATTAGTTCTAGTTTTTTGTATTGAAGTTTTCTGGGTCAGTACATGTGCAGCTGAACCTGATTTCCATAATTGTTGAAATAAAAAATCAAAAATGAGACCTGTGAGCACTTTACTTTGAAAAAACCAAATTGATTTCGAATATTTGAGTATTTTTATATGTACATAATATGAATACGATTTTCCGAAGTTGATAACTTCTGATTACCACGAACAGCATTCTGTACAATGATTCGTTGGTGCTTCAACAGAATCAGGAAAATGATGCTGTATTGTATCTTCAACTATTTTTGCTGCGTGATCTTTGTACTGTTCTTGAAAATGTAATGTCTCTTCGATAATCATATCTACGTCATTGAAATCATTTGTGGCACTTAACAGTATATCTTTAATCGATTCTGCTAACTCCATTTCTCTATGATTGGCCGTTCCATCTTGTATTTGAATATTTTGAAAAAACGCGGATAATAAATGTATAACAGTCAAAGGATTGATTCTCATTGTTGAGTCCGGATGGAGGAACAAACCTACTCAATGCTTCTAAAAGACTACACTTATTCCCGAGCATGGAGTTTTACGACATATATACCCGACCGATGAGTAACGAAACGAATAATCGAAACTGATAAGCAGTATCGTAAAAAATTATCGGACGAAAAGACGAATTGATGGAATAAAAAATCACTCGCGAATCATAGTTTATCTTGACCAAGATGATTCATTTTATGAAGAAATTATTGCCTCGTGATAAATGACTTTAAATATAAGATATTCGATATCTCAATTCATATCTTATTCGTATTTCTCTTGAGAAAAACATTTTCTTCATTATTGCAGATGACCAATGTCTGAAGGGGTAGTAACCGTGTTTGGGGAGGGTTAACGCGAAATCCTCGAACACGTCAACTTATTTACTTCATTTCACAACTCAGAATATTTACTTTTCAATTTTCAAGTCAATATTCGAATCAGTACAACGAAAATATCTTCGAAAAATGTGGTTTTTCTGGTATAAAAAATAGGGGTTGCAACCCTCGTGGGCATAACAATGTCTAGTAGCTCCGCCTTGCCGCAAAGAGCATTTTTCATTTTGTTCCGTCGCGGAATACCAATTAGAAGCAGAGATATTTCGAAAAAAGACTTTAAGAGTGAACTTTGAGGGTAGATTTCACCCCCTAAACGGGCTTAAGAGCACGTATAACAAAATACGTGTCTCTCAAAACATATCTCATTCGTATTTCTCTTGAGAAAAACATTTTTTTCATTATTGCAGATGACCAATGTTTGAAGGGGTAGTAACCGTGTTTGGGGGTAGTTAACGCGAAATCCTCGAACACGTAAACTTATTTACTTTATTTCACAACTCAGAATATTTATTTTTCAATTTTCAAGTCAATATTAGAATCAGTACAACGAAAATATCTTCGAAAAATGTGGTTTTTCCGGTATAAAAAATAGGGGTTGCAACCCTCGTGGGCATAACAATGTCTAGTAGCTCCGCCTTGCCGCAAAGAGCATTTTCCATTTTGTTCCGTCGCGAAATACCAATTAGAAGCAGAGATATTTCGAAAAAAGACTTTTTGAGGGTGAGCTTTGAGGGTAGATTTCACCCCTAAATGGGCTTAAGAGCACGTATAAAAAAATACGTGTCTCTTATTTTTCGATGTTCTACAACATATATCAAAATCATTGAAATCGGTGAGTTCGGGTTCGCAAGGTTTCCTTGTTAGTTAGCTAAGAGGCACCCGGTTCGCTCACGCTCCAATCTACCACCCCAACAGAATCCTGGTTACGATTTTATCCGAACGAAAACAAACATTCCGACTCCGGCCTCCTGAAAAATATGATTTATCGTACTTTTTTTCATCGAATTAAATGCTTGATTAACGAGTAGGCGTTATCCGGGCTCGGCGATGCCGAGTGAAAAAAACGTCAACGCAACTCGAGCTCGCAGGGAATGTTTTCCGATAACGTGTATTTTTTCACGTATCCCAATCCTCGTGAAAAATTATTTTTCCCGTAACATCTCGTCGTTGCGTTCTACGATTCGGCATAAGCGCTCTTTCGAGCGAATATAACCACAGTTTGCCATCAAAGCAGGCGATTTCTACGTTCACTTCGTAGTTGGACTCGCCATCTTCGAAAATAGAGGAGTCTGGAGAATCTTTCTTCGAACGGAGGCGATGGAATCGCGAGGTCGTGTATCGCGTTCGCGCGAAAATTAGCGAGCAGACGAACGAATCGGTCATTTTTGGGATGACGTCCGGACGAGTTGGCGATCACGCGAAAGTGTTTCGCGAATCTCTTATCTTCGTTCGCCGTGACCGGCTTCTTTTAATAGCACGGGGCACCTGCTATCGCGAAAACTATGACACGGCAGCGTTCTACGCGTACCTATGTATGTAACAGTCATTTCGCAACAGCGTACAGCCATCGCACACCATGCATCATCCCAGCTTTCTTGGCTTCATCCGTCCGGGAACCACTTCGCGTGTACGAGGGCTAGAGCACGTGAACGGCGAGGCAACGAGTGAAAGACGAGGGAGCGAAGGCGAGAGAATACAGGACGAAGGACGCATTATATATCATTCGAATACTTTGTCGTCTCGTTCACGCACTGTTAGCCACCATTGCGAAGATCCATTAGTTACTCCGTACGGTGTACTTACACGCCACCGACTTACCTACTCGGTGCCTGCACTCGACATCGACCGACTGCTCGTACTCGCATCTCGTTCGTAACGTCTCATAAGCTTGTTCAGCACCTTTTGCTCAGGATTATTCGAACAATTTAACAAACAAAGAAATAATTTCCGGCTGACAGGTTTCAAAGAAGAGCTTTTGGCACGATGTTTTCATAGTTGAGAGACGGACGAGCTACGAGGTATTCTTCCTCAATCCAGCCACCTGATTTTTCGGACTCCTCTGAAAATTCTAAAAAAAATTATACTTTTCTATGTCTTCAAGGCCAAACTTACGTGTCTACTAAGAAATTCTCTAAAATTTGATGTATGCGTCGAACAATATAATTTTTGTACGAAAATAATAGGTTTTCTGTGCAACTTTGAAAAAAAAATTAATTGTAATAAAAATCTAAATGGTAAAATAAAGTTACAAATTCCATGGCCACGGATTTCGGCACTTTTTGTCTCGGAAAAATTCGAGGTTAAATTATGCGGCAAACAGAAGTTTTTCAGCTAACTACGAGAGTGGGACAGGAGTAAGTTTCGAAAGAAATAAGTCGCAACGAATTTTTTTTTGAAACTTTTAATTAATGTCAACATTTTTCATAAACCCTTGACACTTATTGTCTTCACAACGACTTTAAAAAAAAAAGAATTTCAATCATTATAGGATTATAAAATAAACAACCATTTTTGTTGAGTCAAATACTGTTAAGTGCCAATATATGAGTTTGTTTTCCTAATACTGTTGGATAAAAAAAAATGTTTTGAAGTCCAAAAGTGACCGAGATCTATAAAAAAATTTGATATCGATGATAAATTGGATCAAATCCGTTCCGACTCATTTTCTCTGAACTTGCTCTCATGGTTAACTGAAAAACTTCTACTTATCACATAATTTGACCAGAAATTTTTTCAAGAAAAAAAAGTGTTGAGATGAAAAGTGTTAGTAGACATGTGACTTCGGCGTCGAAGCTCCAAAAAATTCACAGAGAGTCCATTCAACGGTAGGAATTTCGTCAGAATTTTCAGAGATGTCGAAAATAATGGGAAGCTGGATTGAGGAAGAATGCCTGATATGTTAATTTTCGAAGTGAATACAGAATATATGTATGCTTTAATCATATTCATGCTAAGCAGCGTTTTCGTAATCTTTGGATATTTTCTTATTGGTAATTGGGATGAAAATTCTAGAGAAAAAATTGTTCCTGGATTTATAGGTGTTTAAGAAAAAAGTCCAGTTATCCGTTTTGCACATCCTGGTCGGGCCTGCCGCCCCATGGGCCTAGAGTGAATACTCCAGTGGCTCTTTCATTTGCGATCTCCGTTGTTTGTCCTCGCAGCACGTAAGAACGCCAGTACGAAAGGGATTTCGGGTGAAAACGTCGCTGCAACGGCAACGACGCGATTGAGAAAAGATTCGAGTACATGGGGGAATTTCTCGGAAACGTTCATCGCGAAATCGTTGGGCTACCGCTGGTTCGGAGTCGCGTCGCTCCGGCGAGTGCTCATCCGTTCCGCCTCGATTCAACGGGAAAGCCGTCGCACAAAACGACCTTAACGATCGTCATTCATTCGGGTAGTGAGCCGCAAATTTTTCCTCTAGATTGAGTGGGCTACGTGCAGCGACCGATACGGCGCGGTGGATCTTCGGTCCGCTTTTTCATTTCCTCGCCCAGGAGCTTCGTTCCATTAGGAACGAGGCGAATCCGGTAGCGTTGTTCCTTGAGCGCCGGATGTGCGAACTGGAGCGGAACTCTAAATTTTCATCAGATTTTGATTTCCAAATTTCACGATGCCGAGATAGCTATCCGCGATAGGGACGAGCTAGTCCCTATGTAAAACAGGCTTTTATCGTCCGTCCAAGCGCAATTTCCGAATATTGTGCGCTACCGTTCATCTGGATTTCGCGTTATACCGTCACACGGTCATTGTGTTGGTTCACCTTTAGCATTCATATCGCAACGGGCTGATCGCCTAATCCTCGTGTACAAAAGCGTACTATACATGCAATATCGTACGAATTTACTGAACAGCTACGCGATCCCTGCGAGAGATTTGGGCACACCACGTTAAGCCTGTACAGTACGATTATTCTCCCGAGAGTTAAAGTTCAATTTTTCGAGAAAAAAGTATTTCTTGCTGCGGTGACGGTTGTCCAGGTTACTTGAACGGCGATTCTACCATCTTCGAACGAAATCTTTATTTTTCCAGCCGCACATCATTTTGTGCAAACACGTTTGTTTCGAGCATTTCTCCTCTGTCGAGGTTGTATTCCCAAAGCTATTTTCTACCTCTGAGAACACTTGTACAATGTTTGAACAATCATCAAGTGTTTATTCTCGTCGTTTACTTCCAGATTACATTTCACGACAGCGATGATCGTAAGTATTCTCATGTTTCAGAGTACGACGTGTTTATTAGGGTACTTTTATTTTCACGACTATTTTTTTATTTTCGGTCCTAACTGAAAATGCTGTTGGAAACGTCCAAAACGAAATTCGCGGAAAACTTCAACTTTTAATATTGAAATTAAGTACTTTCCTAGAGCGTGGAAAGATTTCCTATTCAAAATACACGTAGGCTTTGATTTTTTGTCTCCAAATGACTATAACTCAGCGGCATTTCATTCTAGCATATTGTACCAATGCACGATTTACTCAAGATTAAATGCCCTACGAAAGTGTCCATCAGGGCATAGCTGTAATCTGCACTTGTAAGATTGTACGAGTTACTGAATCTGATTTTTGTATAAAATTGTTGATTTTTTTATGTTATTTCATAAATGATTGAAGTAACATAAAAAATGTGCTTGACAAACTTAGGAGAAATCTAATTTGCTACAAAAAAGGTGCAGTACGCTGAATCGCCAAGATTGATATTTCTCGAGATATAGAGCGTTGACTTTTTCATAGCATGAATTTTTTTAATGAAAAGCCTACCTCGATATTCTCAAAAATTTCACGTTACGAAACAGTCAACGCTCTTTATCTCGAGAAATATCAATCCTAGCGATTCAGTATACTGGACTTTTTTTGTAGTAAATTGAATTTCCTATAAGTTTGTTCGTCACATTTTTTACGTAAGTCCAGGCATTCATGAAATAACTTCACAAAAACAAGAATTTTATACAAAAATCTGGCTTAGTGACCCGTACAATCTTACAAGTGCAAATCACAGCCAGACCGCAATGAGCACTTTGGAGAACATTTCATCTTGAGTAAATCGCGCTCTGGTACAATATGATAGTATAAAATGCCGCTGGGTTATGGTCCAACAAAATGTTCAGTTGGTACCGAAAATAAGAAAAAAGTCGTAAAAATAAAAGCACCCTGGTGTTTATAGCGGGTTATCCACGACTTTTCCGATATCAGTCCACAAAGCTCGTTTCGTCTCTCATAGATCAACGAAAATAAATCGCGTCCCGGGAACAGAAGGCTTAGAAAGTTAGACCGTCATAATTTTCATGTAATATCGATCGAAATTCGCGCACAAATTCTCGTAACGAGGGACCCATGCTATCATCATTATTTCGCCTCGATCGAAACTAGAACTATATCAATTACCGCTAGTAATCGATGAAATAATTTATTCAAACACCAAAGCATTGTCGCTGAAAATGTATAGAGCAATCAGGGTTTGTTAAAACTTTTCCAAATCTTGTGGACGATACCAGAGTTTTCTAGGTCACTTTTACATCAACATCGTCGCATGACTCGACGATGTGAAAAGCGTATCTCATCAGGTACTTATTATAAGCACAAACTTTTTCGGAGTTTTGTCTTTGTTAGCAGCGCTACATTTATCCATTGACCCGTCATCCGGGTGCAAGCTGTTCGAGGTCGCTCAGAAATTATCACAACTCAGCTTTTCTTTGCTTCCTCCAAGTTTTTGGTTCGTTCCAGATGGATAATAATTATGAAAGCTGCGCATACTTCCGACATTTTCCGTGCAAAAGGAATTTCGTCCCTTCTTCCGGTGATCAATCAGGATTACGAGTAGCGAGGAAAAAAGGAAATTCTGATAGCACTATCCGAAACGTTTCGGCTCCAGATTTCGCGCTGAGAGAAATTTTCCGCGATTTTTTGGCACATTAAATTAATTATCACGAAACATGATCGCTAATTCTTACGATATTTGTTGAATGATCTTTGTTATTCTTCGCGCAATCGTGGGATATTCATCGAATTCGCCAAAAAAATATTACGGAGAATACTGGGCGAGCGGAAATGATTCCCCGGCGGATCTCATGGCCGGTGGTGGTTTCCGTTTAGTAAATAATTGAATGATTCCAGCCATTCAAACGAGATGCGTGAAATCGGGGTAATTTGCAAGGCATATCTAGGGTTGATCGGAACAATCAATCGGATATTCAACAAATTTCGTGAATCTCGCGAATATCTGAGATGATGGAATCTTTCGGATGAGATTAATCAGTACTTCTATCTCTGTGGAATTCGATGATGCCGCTGAAATATGGCTCCCTAGATTATACGTAGATTGTCGATGGGAAAACTATGCCCCTGACGTCGTCGTGAGAATTGAACTATTCTTCCAGGGTGCGTCTACATATGACGTCGTTAAAACGCAGCTGCTATCGTCGTAAAATGATAAATCGCGACTGAAGTTTGTTAGGCATTTTGAAAAGTTCGCTTCTCATTCTCTACTCAACGCAATCAGTTTAGAGCTAAATCGAGGGTGAAATTTATTTCTCCGGATACAATATTTACAAAACGAAATTAAAAAGTAAATATCCGGAGGAGATGGTCGGCACAGATACCGAGCATGCGAAGAATCCTCGTGTTTTTTCTGTTAAATTGAATCAACAACGATGCCGATCTCGTTTCTTCTGCAAAGTAGTCAGCGACCGCGTGACACTTGTATCAAGATATTTCACTCGTTCACTTGCAGTGAGACGTTCGGAGATGATGCTTTCATTATAAACGAAGATCAGTCAGCTTGACCAAACAACGAAGAATATGTTCCATCGGTTGAATACCCTCATTCTTGATATAAAAATTAAGCGGGTCGATTGAAAATTGACGTGAGAATATTCACACGAAGTTTTCCGTTTTTTCTCCACGATATTTGCGACACTGAAACTGTGGACATTGTCAACAGCGAAATGTGAATACATTCACGGGTCTTCAGATCGATTGATTTTTTTCCAATCAAACAGATCGACTCAAAGTAGTTTGATCGCATCATACACTCGCCGGTTTTCATAACGATTCATCAAAGATCCTATCACAGTCTGATCGAACTACTGGCTCAATATCCCCTAGGTAGCAAATTTGAGTTGGATTTTAATAATGGCCATTTTTTACAATACAATTATAAAAATCAGCGGAAACCTTCACTCTTAATACGTATAACTTGTATTCAGATTGAGCAGGCACGGGACTAAATTTTTTGTTCGTTTCGTTATACAATGTGTCTCAAAAGTACGGAAACCTCTGAATAACTCGTCAGGAATGCATTTTCGAAAAAAATGTTCCGAGAAAAAGTCTTAGGATTCTCACCTGGCTATTCGATCGTTACCTTGGATACGACCTTGATATTAAACTTCAAGGTCAAATCAAGATCGAAATCTTTTTTTCAAATAGAAACCCATAATTTCCATCACAGATTCGTATTTTTCAAACAATAACACATTTGTTTTAGGCATTTGTTCAGTAAAGTTATGATTCCAGTAAACTATTTGGTGGCGAAGCCAATTTTCCACCTTGATGATCTTGAGGCTACTATACCCACCATGGCTAGGATATTTCTAGTCCACTGATTTTTTTTCCCTACTTGAAAAGCGGTTCTGTTCACGATACCGAGGTTCATATTTCGGATGAAATATTCCCTAGTAGCATAAAATGCGCACAACTTGCTTCAAGCGCTCGAAACTTCGTCGATTTCATAAAAGCAAGTATTCGGTTTTTCGTACGTTTGTTTCTTCGAAACACTGTGTCTGGCACGTTCGTCCGTCCGCCGAAAGGATCCCTGTCTGAAATTTGATCGGTTCATCAAATACTGCGGAGAATATCAAGCGACGGACAAATCTAACGGAAATAGTTTACGAGTACTGGTACGAGTGAATTGCTGTAAAACGAGCTGCGTGAAAACAATTCTGGTATCGGATAATTCGCTATTTTGAAGGAACGACCAACAAACAATCGAAAATGGGTGAGAGCTCGT
Source organism: Arge pagana (assembly GCA_963969455.1). NCBI lineage: Eukaryota > Metazoa > Arthropoda > Insecta > Hymenoptera > Argidae > Arge > Arge pagana. The sequence continues at coordinate 9,592,097 of OZ018313.1, forward strand.
TCGTTCGCGCCCCTGGTGTTATTTATCGCGGGGGTTACGCCGAAGCAACGATAATGCGAATGTTTTGCTTTGCCAAGCCACGGTTGGCTGAACGATGCATCCATATTTTCAGATCCCTCGATACATATGCGCATTCATGTGTACGTACGTGTCGGTGGGTCTAGTTCGATAGCCGATAAAGCTCGTTCGGACCGCTCGGATTGGCGATAGAACGATGGAAACCAGTGGCGAACTGAAACTCGTTATAACAACTACCGAGTGACGATAGCTTCGGTGAAACAACCTTTCACCGAGAATCAGATTTCATTTTTTTTGTCCCGTGAAATTGGATGGGACGAGGTCGCGATTTTTTTCGTTGCCCGCGGCGGAACGATAACTAGATCCGCCTTAAACGCACCGTTGAATAGCGAACTCGCAATCTACGTTGAATGCCAATGAATTAGACTAGGGGTCGTTCTTTCATTTATTCAAATCGATTCGAGATTCAATTCACCTGCCTCATCTACACGGACTGCATTTTGCGCACGATATTGTAAATCGATATGCCTTCGCGTAAGCACGAGCAATTCTACAGCGGATTTTTAATTGCCCACATTTCCGAATTTCTATTTTTCAATTTATCCTAAGAAGAATCGTCATTCTATAGATGCTACTCGACAGGGTCCAGCCGATTAAATACATGAAAATTCCCCCATCGCCGTTTCCATGTTCTTATCTTGCGGATTATTATTCTGTGTCCACGTCGATTTTCAAACCCCTTCTCTCGAGAATAACCGAGTTATGAGGGTCACAATCCTCAACTTGAAAATTCATTGTCTTGGAAACTATTTGAGATAACTCAATCAAATTTAAACCGTCTAGAGCCACTGATAACGTTTATATATTATTATTCTTTCAGATTCTGTCTCCTTATTGAATTGGTTTATTCTTAGAGGTGATTTATTACACTTACTCTCGGAGTGACACAAACTATATATATTATAATATATTATAATTATTTATTCCGCAGTAACGACGTGAAGAAAAATGCACAAAGATCGAATGAGTGTAAGGTTGTGAAAAAAATAAAAATCGATGTGACTTATTCGAAATGAAGCTGACATTTTGGCGAACTATTGTAAGTATAAATCGTAGAAATGCAGGAATCGGGATTAACGTGCAATGAATACTGAATTATCGTCACTGCTTTGCTCAATGATGCGGTAAGCCGGCTAGACCAGTTCTATTTGAAATTATAGGCTGTCCGCTCCTAAGCGGTATGATGTATTACTCAATTTTCTCCCGAGTATTAATTACAAAGTGACATATTCTAAATTTATAATCATACATTTTATTGAAGCCAGACACGTCGAATATATTTTGTTGCTCGCATTTGAGGCTTGTCTTTGAGGTTGGCTCGTTTTGCTCTCATGTTGCATTTCTCTTGCATTTCACTCAAAATCATTTTCGCAGCTACAATATGAATTATTTCAATCTCAATTTCGAGGTGAAAACAACAGAGAATGTATTTAACGAATAATGACGATTCAGTTTTTGCCTCGATGGAATGCCGTTGACCAGGAATAGAAATTGCGTAATGAATACGACTCTCGACTTTTTTGTTTGTTGCGTCATGTAAAAAATGTTGATTTTATCGATATCTATCGATGGTTTTATTATAGATCATTTCATTGGTGATCTATTAATTAGATCGTTATGGTTCACGATCGTTCACTGACATGGATTTTTTCCGTTACGTAGATCGGCATTAGCGTGACAGAGATGCTCCGTGAATTTGATTGCATGGTCGAAAAAAAAATTTAATCTTGGAGCTATGGTCATTGCAACGAATGACGAGCCCTGTAAACTTACATATATTGCGCTGTTTTATGTAAAGCTATTCGAACTTGAAATTGTCCAGCAGCTACCGTGGAGCTTTCCGTATCACCTCTGGGGAAATCCGTTTGGTTCGATACTTTACGACGTATGTAAATCCATTTACAAACACAAATACCCATAAGTATTTGTACACACTTCGGTGAAGGATAATCCGCGTCATCATAACTATTCGTCAAATAATGTACAAACGCTAGCTGGTTTAATACAATGAAACTTTCGATGCGCTTTTTCGAACGCGTGATATTCGAAACGACTCGCGGTTCGCGTAACTAATTTAATAATACCACGAGTTCATACAGAATTCATGAAAAAACTTCGCCTCTCGTAACTCTGCGGCTGAATAATTTCGATCGCTTCGGCAAGGCCATCCGTAAATCTTGCGGTGTAATTTATTTAACATCGCAGTCGAATGGACCGGAATTTTGTGGACGTCGATCGTTAAACGAGTTACAAAAAGCATTCCTAACGATGGCATTCCTCCTCGTGTATTCGAGATGCAAGGTATCGAAAGTTCAAAAATATGATGTTCCAAGTCGTTTTATGAGGTAGCAAAAGAGGAATGCGAAATCTTCCGTGAGAAACAGGTACGAGTGCAGTTAGTGATCCGTAGAACGGAGAACGGCGTGGTGCGATTAGATCCGAACTGGATCGTGATTCGTGACTCGATTCAATAATAGTGGGGAGTTCAATATGCGTTCAAGTATTACACCATTCTAGGGCTGGTACCATTCCGCTCAGGACAAGTGGTCCGACCGGAAGTAGTTGCGGGAGATTACAGTGTTCCGCGACGAGATTCCCGTAGTACATTCGAGTCGTCGCTCAATGATGAACGTCCAACCTTGAAAAGGAAAAGTTGATCTCGTGGAGGGAAAAACAAACTATTCGAAACACGTGTTAGATTCTTCAGTCGGATACTCGTCCAATCGTCGATTCAATGTCACGTGAATACAGGAACGACGATCGCGAGTTACAGTAGTGTTCGTGGTGTTTTCGCAAGACTAGTTCCCCAGGTTTGGATTCGAGACCGAAGAAGCAGTTTCCGTTGGTGTTGCCTCGTTGATCGCGGATGGAGATACGTCTAACACGTTTCAATCCGGTGTTATATCACTAAAATATACAGTGCGCTGTAATGTTCACGGCGTAATTTGACGCGAACGGTACGTGTGCATCGTCATTTGTCACACGTATATGAAACAATCGTACAGTTGGGCCTTATTATTATCACTATCTCGGTGCAAGTTTCTCCTGAATCCCGAACTTTTAAGAAGCGTCGCGTCAATGTTCACTTCTATTATGATATATCGGCTAATGTAGACGAATGAGAGTTTGATTGTCGCGGAGTGAACCTTATCCACGAATACGTGTTCTGAATTATCGATAGTTCGTCCGAAAACGGGGACTCAAAATTCATTCGATCGTATCACGCGAGATCAAGTTACGATTCAACTGGGAAATCGTAGAGCCGAATTTCTACCGCGTAGTCTCGGATCAAGTTTACACGACCGGCAGAATAACAGCTCGGTTACCAACAACTCCGTGCGATCGGAGATCGATTTCTCAGGTATCTTTGATCAATTTTTGGAATGCAAATCAGTTCGCGATGTTACGCATCGACGTTTACGTTTTTCAATTTTAGCAATTTATTTGCGTCTGCATTATCTATGCCTTACCAAATTATGAAATTTAATGGTACTCTACGTACATATATTGAACGAGGTATGGAAATTTTATGCCGATGGTCGTGGTCGTTTTTCTAGTTTTTTTTGTTTTTTTTTAATTGTATCAGCGCGTTAAAGTTTTTCGTACCGGTTCGATACGGATGTTATTTTGTTAATATGTTATTTCTAGGTCGTGAAGATTACTTTCTCTTCCTTCTTTTCGTTGCTGAGCAACTTTTGACGCTGGTCTTTCGATTCAGTCAATTGAATCGCTCGCTATCATCGCACGTTGTGCGTTGTGCTTGTTTGAAAATACGCGAACAAAAAACCAGGAAATGCGTTCGGTCGTAGTGTGACGCAGTGGATTGGCGAGATCCTAACACGGATCAGGAATCAAGAGCAGAGTTCGATTTTCACGGGATCATCTCTACACGTATGTCAATTTACGGTACATCTAGAAAATGATTCGAGCAAATTATTTTTCCATGCTGGTCTGCAGCCGAGCGAAACTACGCAACGAAAGAAATGTGAGAGTTATGATCCGCAGTATCGTTGCTCACGGTAATATTTCTAATAAGAATCGACAGCTGTTCGTTTGCAATAACTACTATTCATATTTTTGGACTGCAGCTCGCTGCTGATTCTAAATTATGGTCCATTTTAAATTCTTGGCGATTCGTCCGCGCGTGTTCTCCTTTCTTCACGGAAATAATCTACGACGATTAAGTTGGTACATGGAATATTGGACATTTCCGGAGACCAACGATTTCAGAAACGCTGTGTAGTCTTATCTCGGCTGTGAAACAAACACAGGATGAAAAAACGCATGAAATTTTTTTTTCAATACTCTCACGTGAAACGTACAGACTTGGACTTGCTCATTCCAAATATAAGCTCCATTTCGACACATTACGTCACAATTTTTTCGTTCACTTTGACAAATAGCACGTACTATTTCTAAATTATTTAACGTGAAAATAATACTGAAATTATCGTATTATTTTTTAATATTTTATAAATTTGACAATTACCTTCATTTCAACCGTGCGAAGGGATAATTGGTTTAACTGTCTTCACAGCAAGTAGGAAATATTCAACTCTCTCTAATCTGAGTCAAGAAATAATTCGCACGTTGCTTGACCGCAGACATTTTATTTGGTCAAAGAAACGTTGTATCTAGTCATATTGACACAGAAGTGGTAGTTTTTCAAATTTTATTAGAATAATTAAGAAAAATTAGTGTGTGAATTCATTTCAACAATCACAGAATTTGCATTCGGACATACCGTCGCCTGCGTCTACTGGATGCGACGTGGTGTATCAGTTACGTACACAGTTTGAGATTACGTTTGAGACCACTATGACAAACATTAAGACTTCAGTAAAACATCTGTATGAAAAAATGATTGCGCAGACCTGTGTAATAAATGCGGCTTTAGCTACTTGTACAATTGCCAACGACGCCGGTTAATATTCAGGTTGTCCTTGAAAGTATCATGTATATCCCACGGTTGGTAGGCTTCTGTGTATTCGAACGAGATTAACATCCGCAAATCTCTATGATTTTGAATCTGTATTGTTGCAGAAATAATTAATATCGTTTCCCATTGTTAGTGTATTGCTAAACCCACGATTCCAAAGTTGATTGCCGATTCTATCAATGAAACTGATAGATCTGGGTGCTTTTTTATGTTTGGCTGGATAAATCGATCAGTGAAAATAAACGAAAGATGCATAAACTAAAAAACATTTACGCAGCCATCTTAAAAATCATGCGGTAATCCTTATTCCAAAAGTGTAGAAAGCTCCGATTCTTACGTAGATTTCCATAACACTGCAAATTCTTGAAGAATGAATTTGCTTATTTCGAGGAGATGGAAATGTACGTTATATCGTACTCGAAATGATGAAAGGCGATGTCTCCTTGCCGGAATGTTGTTCGATTTTGAATAAGTCCTGCGCGTCATATTTAACTAATGCCATGCAAACTCGATGCAGAATTGCATCAGAATGATATCACAACAGTTTCCTCTGTTATTTCGAGAACGACATCGTGATTTTCTTTATTTTGAAAGTTGTTCAGATAATATACGCGATATTTTCTTCACCTGCTGCATAAAATACCGGCAGTTCTTCGAAATTGATAACAGAACGCGTTAATTTGCAAATACCGCAATTTGAACACGGAGAAACAACAAGGTTGTATACCATTTCACGGACGAGATAATTCGTAGCACTAAGAAATCATACGTACAACTCTATGCGTCAACGAACTTCTCAAATAATGCTAATTTTTTAACAAATGGAACGTAACAATTACGTTCAAAAATTAGCATTATTTCAGAAATTCGCTGACGTACCGAGTCGTTCACATGATTTTTTTAATGCTCTCAACTATTTCGTCCGCAAAATGGAAAACCACACTGTTGTTTCTCTGTGTTCAAGTTTCGGTATTTTCAAATCAAAGCGATCCAATCGCAATTTCGAAAAGCGGAGATGAAGAAATGTCGCGTATGTCACTTGAATTTACTGCGAGAAAATACGTTTGATATGACAAAATTGTTTCCCGAGTTCGTATTTACGGAAAAAATCATGCAGACGGCTGTAACTAATAATAACACCTATTTTTCACTGTACACAAACAAAAGTACCAGACCAAAATTCTACGAACATTAGCATAATAAAGGAAACTGTCACAAATAAAAGCACCATGCATATGTTTTTATTGATAAACAACTTTTGTGTTCGTATTTTGAGTATGAAACAACAACAAAATTATTGGGTTGAATACTAATTAATATATGTATAGTCAATTCAAAGCATATGCAATTCCTGTTATGTTTCAAAAAAACAAACTCAGATTATTTTACCATCAGTGTGAGTAAAGATATATTTCGATACAAAAACATGTGGACGCGTGCAATTTGTGAGATGTAATTTAATTGAAAACTGTCTTCGAATTCGTGAATATTTATTATGTAAAACAAAATACAAAATTGTTTGGTGTTAGTATTCCTGATAGAATTGCGTTTGGTGATTCTATTGGAGGGAAAAATATTTTGTTGCTTTTAGTCGTGAGTAGCTCGTCTTCGGGTATACTTTTCGTGTCGAATTTTTTTGGTGCTATTATTCGTTAGGGCCGTCGATATCTACTTCGTCGAATACACATAACAGTTGAATGTCATGCTCTCGTCGGTGTGGTGATAATGAACGTGGTGGAGAGAGACCTTCGGAAAAAACGAGTTTCAGCCACGTATGTAGTGGAAAAAACCAACCGTAATAAACAACATTTTCGATTAATTTCCCGTTGGTTTTACGTTCTCTCCTACCTTCTACAGAAATTCAACCAGGGTGTGTGTATATATTTATGCATTGCCCACAGCATTCTTTCCCACTTTCTATCTATGTACGTTCTCATGCACTCTATGCAGATATATCTGTACGTTTATTCTTTTGGAATTTTATTTCTACGAGTCGACGAATATATCGGAGAAAAATCTCATTGCGAAGAGCATTGAATAAATGGGACATCAATTTCGTTTCACGACAGAAGCTGAAATAACCACTGAAATAATATTATTCCCCAAACTTATCACAATGCGTTGCTTTCATATGTACATAGACATATTTTCGACTTCGACAACGCTTATTTCCAAATTCCGATACCGCGTCGGAGGAGTGATTCAAATGAATTTCACAATGATGATCATGTGATTTTTTATTTTATTTTATAATAAACTTATCCACGACGCAAGATACGGCTCGAGGAAAATGCGCAGATAAAATCGATTTACGCTAATGACAGACACGAAACGATTATATGATACAGAAATATAACAGATAAGCATTTAATTTAATATACTTCCAGTAGTATGCAATTTCGATGCAGTATTAATATGATCAAATGTGACGCGAACAGACATAGTGACATTATAAATAGAAAAAGATACTCGATGCAGCTGATAGTAGTTAACAATGTTTTCCAGACCCAGGTTGCTCGTCCTCTTGTCGTACAGCTGATTCTTACAATTTAAATGTCGACTCGTCGCACAATTGGATATTAAAAAGTATACCTCGACGCAGACACTCAATCGCGATAATAAAATATAACATAAAAACAATGACAAAGACAAAATATAGAGAGATAAATGGACAAAACTGAATCCGGCCGTTCCCTTCTCTGCTATGCGATAGTTCGAGCTCGAATGGCGATTGCCGAACTTCATACCTCACATACACGTAGGTAGGTGAATCGTAACGTTCTTGTGTCATATGACTTGCGATGTTACCATGATGACCAGGAATTACTCGTAGTATTTTTTGCCATAATGGCACACTGCATTCCATATTTCGTATATTCTACTAGAAGAACGAATATTCCCCGATGGGATCACTTTCTTCGTGCTTAACAGACACGAGCGATAATTATTGCAAAAATTATTATTATAATTAACCGTGTCTACGATTTTTTTCAGATCGCATTATCGTATTCGACTGGCAAAGTGTCATTTCTCGAGAGTCCATTTATAAATTATTACTTCCAGCTCGTCGAGAATGTTGTACGGTACAGAGTGATCCTAGATCTGATTACGGCCTCGTAAACTACTCTGACGTTGCGTTACAAAAATTGCCGATCGCTCGGCAATGATCGGAGCTGGAGGTGTAAGTAACTGGTAACAGATTGTCATGTGCCGTTTCGTTTTTCACCGAGTTAAGCGAGCGGAGGAGAACGGCACAGCTGGGCAATACGCGTACCTAGACGAGAATTGTACTAGAGTCGGATTTATCATGATTTTGAAACCGGTAGGACAGCATCGCTTTATCGGAAAAGAGAATAAACTAATACAAGAACCGCGATTGATTATTCCAAATCTGTCTATAACCGAGGGTCTCGTTTAATATATCAGTCTTCGCATCGAATGTATATTTATGTATAAGCTCGTTTCGCAGGTATCAGACACCTATTTGTGTAGCAACATATATAACGTCACCTACATTTTCGATAACCTTGCGCCAATCTCGAAACATGTATTAACGACGAGTTGTTTCGTTGTCTTATTTTCAAATTGAAATTTATGTTAACGTAGAAAAGGCGGAACCTCGTTGAAATACATCGCGCGAGTAAGGACATTCGAGTACTGTCGGGAATTATCGAGTGTGACGAAAAAACCCCTTGAAAAACGTATCCTTACTGAAAAAGTTTGTATCATCCCGAGAAAAGATCACATGTAATAATTATAAATCGAAAATTGGCCCGATATAATTATATACAATCATGATATATATAGTTCTATATATTTGTATACAATTTTTGTGCAGTTTCAGCTGGAATTATATATCATTATACATAATTATATGTAAATTATGTATAATTACATCAAGCCAAAGTTTTTTACATAATTATGTGTTATCCTTTTTTCTTCGGATTATTTCTTTACCACGAACAGGTTGAGAAAATAAAAACATGCTCACGTGGCGAGTAGGTCGTAAGTCTGCAACCATCGGAATGAATACAACGAATCATCGGTGTACGACGAGACAAGATTGTTTTTTTCGCGTCGGTGGTCACCGTTGGTTATTTGCATTCCAGTCTTACAAGATCCAAATTTGCCGGCTAGATTTTACGATACTTTCAAATTTTCACGGCATTGACAATAAGCATCATCGATACGAACTGCAGAGAAATACAAATACGTATTCATGCCCAAAATCACGAATCCGTTTCATCGTGCTTTTTTCAAAAATGTCACGTTCCGTTTCGACTACCAAGTCGTTTCATAATCTCCATTCCGTTTTGGTAGATACGCACAATTGCGTTTTTAGTCGAACGTAATGGGAAATGTTGGTCTGCCATAACCGTCGTATGCTTACAGATGACGATGGAGCGGAAGAAGGACGATAGATTTCTGGAGGTAAAGGATCAACGAACGATCTTTTTGCCATCGGAACGGTGGCGAATCATTAAAAACATTCTGATGATCAGTCTGGCGTTCATGATACATTTCACGGCATTTATGGGAGCGAGTAACCTCCAAAGTTCCATCAACGCTGACGACTCCTTGGGCACCTTCACTCTGGCGTCGATTTACGGCAGCCTGATCTTGAGCAACATATTTTTGCCCGTTCTAATGATAAGGTAAGACTTCTCGCCGGAGGAAATCATCGTTGGTTCAACAATGATTCGTGATATTGGCAATTAAAGGTATCGAATCGGATCGTAAGCAATGAAATTCTCGCTCGTAGTTGGCTCGGATGCAAGTGGACCTTATCTTTAACGTTCATCGCCTACATGCCTTTTATCGGAGCTCAGTTTTATCCGAAATTTTACACGATGATCCCAGCCGGGCTCGCCGTTGGTCTCGGAGGTGGTCCGCTGTGGTGTGCCAAATGCACCTACCTCACCGTCGTATCCGAAGCATATGCAAGTGTCTCGAATATGAGTAACGACGTCATAGTCACGAGATTTTTCGGCCTCTTCTTCATGTTCTATCAGATGGCACAAGTTTGGGGAAATCTGATCTCGTCGGCAGGTCAGTTTTTTAGAATCTAGTTTCCGCAAAGCAACGTTATTCTACAATAATTATTTGTTGCGACCGTCGCGAGTATTTTCGATTATGATACGTCAAATCAAATCGACCGTTCTTAGTTCGATACGAAATTGGAATACGATCCAATTGAAGTTGTGATCCGATACGCTTGGAATATTTATCGAGCTTCGCTCGAGTCTTCTATCCAAGCTTTTTCTCGTCTGGAAGAAGATAAGGAAAACAAATCACAGATGGCTGGATGCTCGACCCTTCGAAGTACCTCGCGTCGTACGCGACGATCTTCTTGATGTGATAAAGTACCGACATTTTCCTCGTTCTGCCTGGAATGACAATGGGCGTGGAGTGGACAGGACTTTCACGGCCGCGCGATGAAAAAATCGAAGTCGAGAATTGAAAATTCATATAGACGAATTTAAAATACTATTTATTTTCAATTGGAAAATTTTGAATTTTGGACATTTCCGAATTCTGATTCGCATTTGTCGCGGTAAACAGAATCTATCCTAAGTCTTCGTCTCTGTAGTCAATATCTTGTACATCTCAGTTTGGATCGAAGAAAACAAACGTCGTCATCGAAGGTCGTAAAATTATGCAATTCTGATTACATAACGCGAACAATTCTTTGATAGCGTAGTATCGAGTTCGCAACCCGATTCGCAAACTTGTACTCACTGCATATCGCTTTCGTTGAAACGATCGTTGGTCGTCTTCGTTATGTCTGCCGCTTTAAGGGAGATCTGCCCAAAAACTGAAGACAGAGAGATTCGGTTCAAACTTTGTAGATGTGTAGCAATACATCGCCTGAGCATGCTGTAAAAATGTGGAAATGTTTAAAAACCTCGCTTATGAGAAAGATTATTCAAAGATTAACGCGTAGTCTTATAGGAAAATCGAATGATTTAAATGACTTATTTTTGCCACTCTCTGTCGCTTTTTTCACCGCGTTACTAAATTTTTCATCATTTTCGAGCGATCCAATAACGCAGCACTTAAGGGGGGGTTGGTCGTTTCTGGAAATTGAAGAAACTCAAAGAAACGTCAATAATCAGATTTGAGTAGAATTTGGTGATTCGGAAGGAAAGTGTCCAGCGTGCGATTTGTTCCCGTTCTAGTTTTATCTTACGGAACGGAAGCTTTGCCAACAAATACGACGCTGAACAGCATCCTCGTCACTGAAATCTGTGGAGCAAATTTCTGCGGAGCAGGAAACGGACCAGAGAAGAATCCGAATCTGAAGCCACCTCCGCTCGAAAGGATCCATTTGATCTCGGGAATATACTTGGGATGCATGGTATTGGCTGTTCTCATCGTCGCCTTCGGCGTGGATTCCTTGTCGAGGTGAAAAGATACGGATAGTCCTTCTCACTACTAAGTTCGTGGTAACGAGATAGTAAAAAGTTATCTTCTGCTCGCTTAAGCGAACCGTGAACTAAAACTGTAACGAAGATTCCAGCCAGAGTTTCCACGTGAAATGTGGAACGAGACTGTGATAAAATGTACATAGGTACGGGGAAACTCTTACGAATGTTCATTCGTACCGCGTAACGAAGCTATTTTCGATGTGGTAATAAAATGGGCGCGAAGGGAACAACATCTTTGATGCGTTGATAAAATAGGGTGGCGAAGAAAACAAGGAGGGTGTTTTGTAGCAGGGGCAAGAAAAGCCCGCTAGTTCATTGGCCTGCCTAATAGCCTTTTGAGTACTCTTTGCAAAGTGTAATGAAACAAGACACGGCAAGGTCATTCCGAAGATCGCCTTGAGGCTGATTATAGGTATAAAATGTTTATTGACGTACAACGGTGGTCTAAATAGTAGTACGAAATTGGTTCACCCCAACAGTCTCAGTTTTATCAGTCTCAGTCTTGCCAGTTATTTTAAAGACGCGACCGAACCTGGGGGTAATGGAAGAGATGATCCCTGCTGAACGGACGAACCTCTTAAACATTATAGTTTCATTTTCTCGAGGGCTCCGATTCACCGATGACTCGTGAGCATATCTACTCAACCACTCCTGAACACGAGCAGTCTGAAATTATAGCACAGCTTCGTTTGTCCAAATACCGCATACTTCTGAGAGCAATTTGTCACTTCCGCATAATGTTGTGCTGTACACGGTACGTAGTACCGAATGAACGCCATGCAGGCGTTCGTACGTATAGTGTACGTACGTCTACGCCATATTATCGGAGTCACGCGAGCGATTATCACACTTTTCGAGACATACTCGGGAAGACTTCCGACTTACTTAACAGAATTTCACGTCATTCGTGTAAGTGATCTTGAGGTTTGTCTTCCTGGATCTCAAATAAAAATGTTACCGTTTTCGCGAATAAAAAAATCGAGATCTAGCTTAGAAAATCCATTAAATCGTTCGATGTAGCAACGAAAACTCGTCGCCCCAACGTAGCAACAATGGAGTGAATGCTACGAGGCTAAAATCTATATCTTGTCTTCGCGAAATGGGTCGAGGAAAACCACAATGGGAAAGCAAATGGAGCATTCGATATCTATTATTGTTAGCTTTTCCGTGAAACGTTTTGGCCGATACGTGCTCATTACTTTCATTCAATCCAGGTACGATAGGGGACGATCCGGGTCGGCAACGGGACAATCCGGCCTGAAATTGCTGTCCGTAACTATGAAATTGTTGAGAGAAAAGAATCAGTTGCTTTTACTACCGATTACGCTGTTTATCGGGGCCGAGCAGGCATTTCTGTCTGCCGACTTCAACGCCGTAAGTAGCCGAGCATATCTGCGAAATCTCGAACACCCATATCCACAATTACATTCAGTTCTACGCTCGTTCACCGGTGATTCGTCGAGCCTTCCATCCCATCATCACTCGGCGTATTTCCGGATGATCTTCAAAGAGCTGCGTTACCATTGTTCACAGGCATTCGTGTCCTGTGCTTGGGGTATCAGCAATATCGGTTACGTAATGATTTGCTACGGAGTGGCAAATGCTATCGCTGCTATTGCCACAGGCTCCGTTGTGAAATTGACCGGCAGAACACCGGTCATGATATTTGCATTCCTACTGCACGCGACGGTCATCGTCACCTTGCTGTTCTGGAGGCCATCGCCCGAGCAAGGAACGATATTCTTCCTCATATCTGGATTATGGGGCGTGTGCGACGCGATTTGGCTGGTCCAAGTGAACGGTGAGTTTCCTTATATATACATCCGCACATATATATATATTAAGGTGGCTGTAATAATATGGTAAACAGTCACGACCCAACCATCTCACTCGGAATAATTGAAAATATGATAGCAAAGCATCCATATTTCTTCGAGTAAGGCGTCGATGCTCGAGCCCATACCACTACAACTCGCCTATTGTATCCACCAAACAGATGTTTCGCTTTTTGTCGCTTTTCGCATCGGAAACATTTCGTGCACCTGGTAGCCAATGAATCGTTCTCTTCAGAACATACAGTATTTTCCGTACGTCCGAATGAGAATCATAGCAGTTATTCTATAGATACATCTAAAAGAATTTCCGAATGCTAATGCCTAATTTCAATTCTCATAGGTTCACATCGCGGATATTTTCACAAATTATATTATTCAGTAACGGATTTAAAGCAATGCCTAGGAAAAGTCCATCTGACGATGTACTTCCACCTTCTTGCGAATTTAGCTGCTCGAGTGAGCTTTGGAATGTCGCAAGACCCTTTACATCTACTCGTGTCAAACATACGCTTCTACGTATATAATACGAGATCGTACCATTTTTTTTTCATACAATTTTGAAAATATTCCGCGGAGGAGCTTCACCGTTCATAGCCACTTTCACACCGCTTTAATGATCGCACTGCTGCGAGCTCTCCCCTGATGAATATTCGCTATCTCGTAGAACTCCGCCGGAACACGACATATTTCTCATGAAATCTCAGCAGTGTAGTGTAATATCGTGATCGTGAAATTCGCGGTGTAGTGAAATCTTGAGCAAGTACTGCCTTGACAAAAAATTAAACCGCACTAATTATTCCGGTACTAGAATTGAGACACGGGTTGTTCAAATAAATATCGCGTGACCTGGGAGCGATGTTTAATGGGTACTTCATCGTTGGAAAAATTTTGCGAGACAGGCTTTTCTAGAAAAAAAAATTGTTCAACTAAACATCGTAGGAAATAACTGTGACATATTCATGCTATCATACGGGCTTCATCGAGCGCTGCGAACGGGTGCATCTTTGTGATTCTTGCATCGGTGCACATCAATGTACTGATTGCGAGCGATACGGTCGAATAGCTATTAATTTAATGACGCAGTTGCAGCAATGGTTGCTTAATTATCGTTCCGAAACTACCCTCCAGATCCGGTTTCTATAGCACTTAATTACTGCTCTTGTATGCTACTTCGATTACCCGCAGACGATCTGGCGCATAACAGACGCGCGACCAGTATTCTTTTCTGTATTTCTGTATCTCGAGTGGATATCCGACGATCATGACGCACAACCGCCGTTGGTAAGGTAGATATCTATCCGAACCATGGGTGATAGTCACGAATGCGTTATCGTGTTTAGCGTGTCTCGTTTTTTCAATTTCTCGCACGCAGGTGAACGTTCGTTATTACTCGTGCGAATTGGAGAATCTCATCATTGAGAATGTAATGCGTCGCGGGTAATTTCTAGGATTAGACGCTTCTTCCGCTAACACTGTCACAAATCGATGGCGGAAGTTGTCCGGGCGATAAAAATCTGCCCGATGCTTTGGCGATGTATTTTTTTCGATGCCATTACGCAAATAAATAAGAGAATGTATTCTAGTTCGGAAGATTTCTATTCGTTGGTATCTCGATCATGCCAGATTCATACTGAAAAAATGCTATTTGATAAAATGATATCGAAAATTTATTACCGCAGTAAATAGTATTTTGTTGTGACTGGAGGATGTTTTCTGGGTCGACGAATCTTTCTGTTATTTTTGTTCTCTTCTAGAGCGCTACTGTCGTCCCATGGAGATGTGATGCATTTTGTTGTTTCTGATTTCAGCTTTGAGTGGCCTACTCTTCCCGGGAAAAGAGGAAGCTGCGTATTCGAATTTCCGATTATGGGAAGCCAGTGGTTCCTTGGCAGCATATACCTATAGCTCTTATCTGTGCACCGATTTAAAACTGTACATTTTATTGGTCATCCTCTGCGTCGGGGTCATCGGATATGCGATCATCCTAAAAACAGGACGAACCATCAGACATCTTTCTCCCGGGAGAACAGATTTCGAACTAGTCGCGACTCATGGTAACAACACCTAAATATACGAGGATTTTATCACGAGTATATATCGCTGACTGTGATTCCATCGTTAAGATTTGAACGAGCTGAGATTATTTTGCAAGTAATGTTTCACCTCGAGCGAAACTTACGTACCAGATCTACTATTGAAACAATCTGGTAATCACTCGACATATTCACAATTATACGCCTCTCAATTCCATCTGTCATAATCGAGGAACATCCAATCTCAATAATGTTGTCTATCTACAGGGTGGGCAATTTAACGCGACCAACCCCAAATATCTCCGTTGCCTTCGGACTTACGAAGAAAATGTCGCAAGGTAATTTGATCGGTTTCAATCGGCTAATACGGTGGTGAAATTTTCATTTCTGTGAAATTCATAGTTTTTACGTTTTCATGCTCGTCAATGGTCTTTCACATGGGAAGATGGCTTTTTTGTCAAAACGGTGCAGCTGATGTATAGACAAATCCAACAATCTATAATATCATGACATTGAAGAGATGTTACACCAGAATACACGTGTAACAATCGTTCGACGGCGGTCTCCAAAAATGTATCGACGGGAATGGCTATCGCTTCGAACATTTGTTACAATAAAATTTCTGCACGAAAAGTTCAATCACTCATTTTGGATGATCTTATTGTCAATACCATCGCGATTTCCTGTTTTTACAGGCGTCCCTTGGCGAAAAATCCTTTGAAGGTTATAGTATTAAATGTCGTTGGATTTGTCTAAATATCAGCTACAACATCTGAATAAAAAAATACACATTCCTATTCGGGAAACCTTTGATAACCCTCAGAACGCAAAAACTGTGACTTTGACAGAAATGAATTTTTGCACAGATATTTGGGGTGCTCACGCTAAATTGTCCACCCTGTATATTAAACATAGGCAATAAAGTAGCACCTACATCTTACGGAATCGTAACTGTTCTCCGAATTCATTGTTATCGTGAGCCATCGTGAGGGAAGCTTTTTTCAGGGGCACCGGATTTCGTGACGTTATCACTTCACGTTATATAATATAATTTAGACTGCGATTGACGGAACTACGATTTCTGATTATAAACCGTATGATATTGAAAATTTCACTATAAACAGTGAAGATCGTACTGTAATTACGATGGAACAGTATTTTTATACGTCTTTACAGAATGTACTTTGTTTTTGTACGCTCACTGTTCTGAAACTGGTTATCGTTTCAGGCTTGATGCGTTAAAGGTCCCTGTTAATTGGCCGGTGTATTTAACTTTCACGGACAATGAGCATTGATAAGAGCATTTGTAATTACTTTGATAAAAAAATAATAATAGAATTAGAAAAACAAAATAAAAGACTTCCGTAAAACTTTATCAAGTTTTACAAATGACACGACGTGATGACGTTTCCTGGTATATTATGTTTTTACTCGACTATACGTATGAACGAATATGCATTTCGTGCGATTGCAAACAATGCTTCGCATCCAAGATCCTTCGAGTGACGATGCTTTCGAGAATCAAGGTGTCGCTCCCCCTGCCCACATAAGCGTGTGGCATTGCGTGGCTCGTGTCAATAACGTACCATTGCAAGGATAATCACGAATGATACGAGTATCTATAGAGTTGAGCTCCGTTCGAAACAATACATTAGACACCGTCGTTAGCCGCAACAGCTATCGCACTCAGCCCGAGCATTATTAAATATTAATACCAATGCAGTAGCGTAACAGGTTTATCCGTGTATTTCCAAGGGATAATCATTCGTGTTATCCAGTTATTACCAATTAATACGCTATTGATGCATTCACAACTGGCATCTCAAAAATTTACGAATACCCACAGCACTTGAATCGTAAAGCGAACTGTTCACTAATCGCGAATGGTATACGACGATAACCGAAGGTACTATCGGAAACTGTATCGAGTTCTCGGGAGTATTTTTTCGCGCACTATATTTGGAAGCGATTCTCATCGATACTGACAAGTCGCAGTTGAGTCGAACTGTCCTAGAAGACGAGGCTTGTTATAATAGTCGACCATTTATGGGCACTTAAGACATTTTGCAGCTCGTCGGCATGAAAAATGGGCGCTTAAAATGTCGGAAAACCCGCGTGCAATCTGTTACGGTTAATAGTTACGCTCATTTGCATGCGAGCCAACGCGAACAGCGTCGTACGTCTCGTAGTGACAATTGGATGAGCTGAAATGACTGTTGTCGCAAATATTAATGCGCGATTCCAACATTGCATTTATTCTAAATATCACCGAATCGTTGTTTGATGATGTTATACTTTTGACGAAAGCCCGTGCAGCTTCCCATTCCTACTTTTCAGGTTTGACTAGTAATCTCAGCAGCTCAATCGGGGTGACGTTGGAGTTGTATCTTGCATAACTCTTCATGAAAACTGATTAACCCCAAAAAACCTCGAAGTTTATCGATGTCTCAAGAACTGGGGAAAATTTTCATCCAGCTCATTTTATTGTCACTTCATTCTCCCGACACATGACCGTCGGATATTCGAATTTATCTTCGACGCGTTGGTTTTTTCTCTCTCTCAACGAATAATTGCAACGATGTCCATTATACGATGGCCCCGTGATTCCATGGCCCCGTGATTCCATGGCCCCGTGATTCCACGGCCCCGTAACGAACTGAGATATGCAAAGCATTTCATTTACAAACATAAAACGGAATAGCCTCATGTCCGCGCAAACCATGACCAAACCAGAAAGAGGACTATCTAATCTTATTCGCAATACACCGAAGCCAAATTTATAACGATTGTGATATCTAGTACTTTAGGAACTCCAACTTCTACCGCACAGTAGCTCAGCTGTTGGGGCACTTGACAGATTTCCACGACGAGTTCAAGCTTGATCCAGCGTTGCTTTTGTCAAATTTGTTCAGATAGTATCCCAGTAGGTAGTGGATTTTGCAATAAGAAGTGCGTGACGCGGGCTTTATGTGACTAACGAATAGCTTGTTGCTCACTTTTTTTCCAACTGGTCAGTTTTCGCATATAACAATCTTTGGACTCATCGCGACTGATTCGTAGTGAGCGTCGCTCCGCGAATATTTGTGCTCGTTGAAGTTTTGGAACAGATTCCAATTCCTTCATCCAATCAAAAAATGATCTGCGTGGTGAGGTTTTATCCATTTCGTTATTCAACGTTTCCTGAAACAAAACTCGAAGTTACTCGAAGTTTGTTAATACTTCTCGATTGGCGGCGCTTTGGACAGCAAATTCTCAAGCTATGGCAAGCACGTAAAAACTACTAACCCAGATATGATGATGCTCAACGTGAGTGCTATGATCCGCACAATTTTTTTATTCCCTTTCTCGTATGGACTTATCTCGTTATCTTCACGACCGGCATCGCAGTATCTATCGTATCTATCGTACCGGACACAAGTTCATAATTTTTTTTAGTTTTGTCAGCATTATTTCATTGAAAGTATACCCACGGAAACCGCATTCATATGTCGACGACGCAATTTACGGGCTGATAAAACGCCGATAATATGCTTATTATTCAGGACATTGAAGTGTCGGCTTAAGTGGTCGAAATCATTTCAGTGCTGGACTTTGAATTTTTTTTTTTTTTTGCTCGACGGCATTCAATAATCAGTATCTATGCTAATAATCGCACGATGAAGTCGTGCAGACACTCGCGTGTCACTATTCTACCACTGTATTTCGAATATTTTCGAAAGCGGTCGAACGGGAATATTCCAGACCGGTAATCTGTCGTTCGTTTCGCACAGCACTCTCGAATCAGGTATTTCAAGATCATTGTATGTATTTTTTAAATTTATCGCTATGAAACGCTGCATCCAAAGTATCAACATCGAAGTGTTTTCTGAAACTTACAATTGTCCGGCGTAAATTTTTCGGCGGAATAAAATTTCAAGGTATCGTTTTATCTTTCGTCACATTACGCAATAGTCTTTCTTCGATGACGATTGTGACTCATTCCGTTTTTTGTCAACTTACCACTGGAACTTGTTCTAGGCAGCGTAATTATTCATGTTCGAATCTTTCACAGTTAATATCTTAAATTATTAGCCATTTCGTTTGCTAGTACCTGAATATAAAATCTCACATTTTTTGCCAGACTTTGATTCACATTGAACGCTCAGTGATAATTGAATGCTCCCCTCGATTGCTGGAGTTGTTTTTTATTCTTAGGCTCTCCAAACTTCAAAATCGCATCCAGTTTCGAGAATATAGATCCCAGAAACGTGACGGACTCCGGACGGAAAGTACATTTCTAAATCTAAATCGTGAAATTAAAGTGTGTCAATCTAAAAAATTTCTGCGAGCACTTCGATGTGTTGTTCGAACGTCTCGGTCCACATAACTGGAATAATATTACTATTAATATTAATTTTTTATGTGTCCTCGATATAATAAAACCCGTAGGCGTCGTACCGATTCTTCAATGCGTAACTAAGGGCTCTCAGAGGACCACTTCCTGCTGTTTTAAGTCCGAAGGGTATTCTACGGATCTGATAAAATTTGAAATCGAATAAAAATGAGGTATGTTGAGGCGACACCACTTCTAGTGGAACTTGCCAAAAGCCCTGTGTTGAATCTCTGTTGGTAAACCGTTTCGCACCGTGAAATTTTTGCAAAAGCTCGTTTATCAGCGGCCAAGATTCATGATTTATAGCTTCTCTCGTAGGTTCTCTCGACTGCGAGGACGAAGGCTAGGCATGTCTAATGGTCGGACTTCTTCTAACCAGGATCAATCTATATTCTTACTTAGCTCCTGGCACAACCCGGTTTAAAAGGAAAATAGTTCGCGAAACCTGTATAAAGTACCTTTTATTATTTGCTTTCTGTTTTCACCCAGCGATATTAGTCTCGATCATCCCGTCACTTTTGATTTTTACGTTTTTATTCGCGTTACCAGCAGAAAAATAATTATTGTCGTATATTATTGCCTGATTAACGACAGCTTCTATTTTTTCAACTACATACTTCTACGCTTTGAGAGGTCGCTCCGCTTTGTGAAATATTATTTTCCGTATTAATCTCGTTATTTCTCTACAAGGTTTCGTCTTTTCGGTTCATCTTTGAGATATTCCCCTTAGACTCGACAGTCTAATTAATTAATTTTACCACCGAATCCCGTTTATACTGCAATTCACGTTTTTCCAAAAAAAAACTTCCGCAGAGCCTCGCTCAAACATCACCGTCGAGTTCTTCACAGTTGAGAATTACTCCGTTTTTCGGCATCCACAAACGATGACCAGGATTACAAGAAACGAAAAAACTAAGATTATACCTTCTATCTCAATATAGATCCACGCATGCTTCGCGATAGTTCGATACATATTGAATTTTCAGACGCGTTTTTTTCGTAAACTCTTGGGAAAAGTCTCCCGATATCGCGGTCGCGTGGCCACCTGGCTTCTATTAAATTACTCTCTCCTTACCCAAAATATTAACCTGAATATGGGGACAGCGAGGGAACGAGTATTCTCTATATTCGTCGATTATTCCGATTTTCAATCAATTTCTGCCACAACAGCGTAGACCTGCTACCCAACGCGACGCAATTTACTTTTAAAGAATATCTAGATGCTGCAGACGAGTTATTCGAGACATTATCTTGCCTCGCTGCTCGCGTTCGTGCGTGAGTCGGCGGTAAAACGCGTATATCGGCCACCAAACACCTCGATGTGGGTATGAATCATTTCGCTGGCTATAGCTTACAGGGCAGAGGCGAGCGAAGAAGGGTGCCTTACGTTTATAGGGCTATAAAACTGAAGCCGAAGTGCTCATATGACCTTTTTTATGTATATAACCTTGTTTGGTAATCGCTCCCTAACATTTCTTTGATTTCCGGAACAATTATGTAACAATTAATCGTTTTCTCGTATAAAATCAAAAAAAAGTCTGTCCACCTCGTCTTGCCCGCTGGGTAGGGTAAGACGGAGTACCCCAAACTGGGGTGTAGCAATTACCGTACTGTTGTTTGCGGTATTCGCAAGTGAATGCTGCGTCGTCGTCCTTATCATTGATACCGGCACACGAGGAACGCGCCCAGTTGTCACATACAAAACGTCCAGCCCGACCTTCATTGGAATTCAAATATGGGATACCCCCATAACTCATCTTGCCCCCGTACACCTCGTCGTGTTAAAAAAAAAACCCTGTGAAAAACAACACGCCATACCGCAGTAAACAACTTCTTACCTGCGGGCATAATCGTTGACGCATGAGAATAGCTTCTAAGCTTTCGTAGTAAACACATGCCGCGAGATATTGAAAGATAACAAACAAACTTCCGAAAACCAGTTATGTTTCGATAAACAAAGAAATATACGTCGTGACGAATGACTCATATGCCGCATTGCAGCCATTATGGCGCCGCATCTACACGTGCCGGAACGATCCTGATTACGCGATTAGAAGTTTTGTAAGACCGAGTGCCTCGTCTTGCTCGAATCTTCCCTATTCTCGAAACTACGGTTGTTGTATTGACCATCATAATATTCGCGGTTACCGACATTTCGTCTGTTTACATATTTTTGATAGGTATTGCTGCTTGATGGAATCTCATTTCGCGTACCTTGAACACCAGGGGATTTCGCGGTGCTTGCTCGTTGAGCGCGGCCTATTGTGTCGAATTTTCGCTCTCTTCTTATGGGGTCAAGGCTAGCTAGAGCTTGACCGATTACTGTCTCGTCTTTATGATTCACGGTATCAAAAGTGTCGCGTACCCGTACGAGAGATTGTTGTATTATATTACAGTTTCGTTGCATTAATATATTACATTTGTATTATATTATACAGACGATCACTGTTAATTCGTCGAGATGATTACTGTCTGGCCCGTTATTTGATCGAACATTTGGAACCACATTTCGTTCTAGTCGTTGAAACTGTTGTTGCTGATTCGCCATCGCTTGTTTTTGGGCCTCGATGTTATTGCGTAGCAGCTCGGGTTCTTGACTGTCTCGCGCCAAATTTTGTTGCTCCTCGCGCAGTTGATGCTCTCTCCTGTCGCCCTATAGCAAAATTGTTGTTCTGTCGTCTTTCTCCTCGATGTGTTCGGAAAGTTATAATACCTTGTTTCCAAACTCTTCCGGATTAGGTAACGTGCATCTCCTTACTCGGTTCGCCCATACAACCGTGTATTTCATTTTTGAAGAATTATATTATACAATACAACATAATTTGCTTCATACAATTATGACAGACATGCCTTTCATGAACCCACTTTTGAATTTATTTTAAATTCCCTATATTCATTGTGGGATGCTATTTGGGAAATCTCCAGTTTTTATTGCAAGTCACAACGGATACAGTACGAGCATCTACTTAACTTCACACAGCTAATTATTTTAAGTGAATCCTCCGTTTCCTCACGATCATTTCCACGTTTCAATTCGTATTTCGCATAATCTCGATTTCCTCACTTCGCATCTCAAGCATGACCCACGCTTCACCCATCATTATTCATCATGTTTCCTATCTAATTCAATGTCGAGGCAATCCTCAAACTATTTTCGTAAATAAATATCGTCATCCGGCTAACTAAGTTTTGTACATGCTTTTCAAAGGTGGATGTGTGGTGGTCAGAGATGGCTTCTTTCTCTCCGGGTCGAAAGCCTCCCTAGCAGATCACCGACTCTCGAATCCCCTGACGTTAATTTTTCCTCAAGCAACAGAGATAGTCCATCATCTTCAAAAAAATCTAAATATTCGGAATTCCACCGAATGGTCTTCCTGCGACTACGTAACTCTATACTTGTAAAAATAATTTTAACTGTGCAAAGAATCGTACATCATCAATTCCTCGTTTTAGTGGGTTACATCCTACCTACAACATACCTACGATTTATAAATAAATATCGCGAGAAAAATGCTTATTCCAGTTACCTGAAATTGAAGATTGATTGACAAAAAACAAACCTATAAGCTGAATTTCACGGTTACGTATTGTCTCGTCGAATTTGAATCGTACATTCCTGATGTGTTTGCGTACTAGTTGCCATGACGCTCGAAGCAGCACCATGAACCATAAACCTGAGTTCCGAAAGTTTACGAATATTTGTACTAGATATCGTCAAATAGTCTAGCCGATGCAATTGAAGAAGGTATGAATGGAACGCCGTAGATTCATAGCTTCGCTTGTGGCCACAGGCGTTTTTCGATGCTTCGTTGCCTCATCTGTCGTCGACGTATACGCGCGATATACGTTAACCGGTTGCGCTATCGCGTCACGTTGTCACATAACGCACAATGGACAATCGTTCCTTCCAAACGTATTACGTGTCAATTTCTCCAATCAATAGCATCGTTTTCTTGAAGACTCTCCATACTACTCGACTTACGTATAATTACAACTAATTCCATTATTTTTTTTCATCCAACTAGCCCGGAATAAGGAAAAATGAAAGGATTCGAATCCGTCGAATCGATTTCGGATTAAATAAACGGCATCTAGTGTCACCTGCGTCTACAGTTTCTGTGCACCTTACAGCATGGAATGATGTATTTTTGAAAGAAATACACTCGAACATTTCGTGCCCGAGTCAAGTGTATGAAGAAATCACTCGAGCATTTGGAGTGAACCTCCTCGACATATGATCTCGATTTGAGTGAAAAAAGCTTCAGGAAAGGTCTGAAAATGCAGCCGATATTGGAAGACGTCGGAGAGCGGTCGGAGATTTACTTGCCATCCGAACGTTGGCGAATCATCAGAAATGTCATGCTGATGAACACGGCATTCATGCTCCAATACACCGCGGTTACCGGAATAAGTAATTTGCAAAGTCCGCTTCACGCTTCACTGGGCACCTTCACACTCGCAACGGAAAACGGAAGCTTTGCTTTCGGGAGCTTATTGATGACCGTGATTATCATTCGGTAAACGAATAACTCAACAAATGCTTCGTACAACTGGCTTGTTTATTAGAAATATCAATGAAAAAAATCAATTCGACAACATTTTTTAACTTCAAGGTGGCTCGGGTGCAAGTGGACTACGGCTGGAACGTTTCTTGTGTATATTCCATACATTGCCGCACAGTTTTATCCGAGATACTACACTTTCATACCGTTGGCGATCGCCGCTGGACTTGCAAGTTCGGCGATGAACTGTGCGCAGTGCACTTACATTACCGTTGTCGCGAAAGCTTACACCAACATTTTGGATACTCGTGAAACCACGGTCATCTCCAGATTTTTCGGCATCTACTTCATGGCTAGTCAATTGGCAGTAATATGGGGAAATCTAATTTCGTCTACCGGTAAGTAAAAATCTGTTTTGGAATGCGAATTTGTGAATTGGAGAAAAACAGCGAAAAAATATGCCAATATGCCTCTTTTGGACAACACACTTATCTGACTCGAGTAGATTCGCTTGTATAGTCGTGACGCGTGAAGAAAAGGGATCCTGAACCGAATGATCGGTAAACTCGATTACAGTAGTAATTTTCAATGTTCACCCAGCCAGCCCGTTCGGCTTTTCCGTGAATCGTGCACATCTATGCTGGTCCGTTCTTTTATGCAGTACTATCGCCTCCTCTTTGATAGGTTTTCAATCGAATTTCACAATGCGGCATGTCACAGATGTAAATAAACGACGCGGAGAAAACCTTGAAAAATCTCACAATCATTATTCATGATACGCCATTTTCAATCTTCTCCTAGTTTTATCTCACGAAATGCCGACACTACCAGCAATTAAGGCATTTAACAGCAGCCTCGTGACCGAAAATTGCGGAGCCAACTTCTGTAGAGCAATAAATGCCCCTGAGAAATCGGTGGACATAAACCTACCATCGCAATCTCAGATCAATGTAATAATAATAATATACTTAGCGTGCATGGTAGCAGCTGTCCTCATCATCGTCTTCGGAGTTGATTCGTTGTCGAGGTGAGTAAACGAATCGGACGGCCTCATTCATATTTCCGTCATCTCGAAATAATACTGGTCCCCGAAGATCCATCTTATTTTTATCATTACACGAAAGCGAATCGTAGATAATGAAATCAACAATAATAATTCTCTGTGACTCCTCAACATCAGATACAACAAGCATTCGTGCGAGCCTACGGACAATCATTTCGGACTGAGATTGCTGCTCGTAACTTCACGATTATGGAAAGAAAAGAATCTTCTTCTAATATTACCACTACTACTTTTTGTCGGAGCTCAGGATATCTTTCAATTAGCCGAGTATAACGTGGTAAGTCTTGAAATTCATGCGTCGGTCTCTTTGCTTGTTCGCCACACCATAAAAATATTGAGACTACACGGCCAATTTTCTTTCAAAATCAATACTTTCCGAGATACATTGAAAAACAGGGCAAACTTTGATGGAGGGTAGGGGGTGAATGGGATTTCCTTGCCAAAAATCCTATTAGGCTTTCCATTTTTGAGCTAGAAAGAAGCTTTGCTCAAAAATTGAACTTCATCGGAGGTTTAGCGCTTTTCGTTACTGCGCAATTGCATAAAAAATGTACGCGCCGCACATCTATTCAAGAGGACCGACGATTCAGATGGAGAAAAAAGTTCTTCTTGTAGAACAGTATAATTACTCCTCACCTCTATATTTTATAGCCATGGTCGTGCTTTCACTTTCCATAAAAGGAGCGTGTCTCTGATTGTTCACAGGCATTTGTATCCTGCGCTAGGAGTGTGCGAGACATCGGTTATGTGACGATATGCGGCAGTATAATGAATGCTATTTCAGCCGCGAGCTTGGGCGCCATTCTGAAGGTAGTCGGCAGAAATGCGATTTTCATTTTCGGAGTTTCACTGCAAACCTCGATCATACTTGGCCTGTTATTCTGGAAGCCACATCCCGAACAGCGAATAATGTTCTTCGTCGTGTCAGGTTTATGGGGCGTTAACAATGGTATTTGGGCTGTTCAACTGAACGGTGAGAAACTCGCTTTTGCGCACCCCGATAATGGGGAAAGTAGATTTCCGCAGCGCTTGAATTGCTAAAAACCAATAGCTACCGTCGATGTAGAATATGAACATTTATTTTTCGTTCTCTGATCTCCAACTCTAATTCGAAAAACAAACTTTTACGAAATCATCGACTGTGGCTGCCTAATTTTCTTGCAAACGAGCATACCCAGCGTCACATTCGTGATAACGAATATTATACAATAATACCAGATGCTGTAATAACAGAAGCGTAGATTCCGTCGGTCGACTATCTTGTATTCTCAGTGAACGTGGTTCCTGTTAGCGTACCTTTGGTCGATAAGGCAGCCTGATAGAATATACTCAACCGCTGTTTTCTATGTGCCCGAGAGTTGATATTATTCGGGCAACCGCGGGTAAAAGAGAAATCCAAGCTCTGTAGTCGACGATTACCGTCAGCTGAATTTTTCGAGGTTTTCTCCATTTTCGCGCGCACAGGATCAAAATGAAATTCGAACACGCTAGTAACACTCACGTTTGCGAACTTTTCAGTGCTGATCAGTCAACTCTTCCCTGGAAAAGTGGAAGCTGCATATTCAAATCTACGGCTATGGCAGGCTATCGGATCTTTCATCGCGTTCAATTACAGTCCTTATCTCTGTATCGATGAGAAACTTTACGTTCTACTGGCCATGCTCGCCGTTGGTGTTCTGGGATACGTATTTCTCCAGTGTACGAACGCCACAAAAGGCCATCTTTCACTGGAACGAAAGGATTTCGAGTTGGTGGCAGCTGACGAGAAGACTTCTTGAATGTGCGTGAGTTGAAGTTCGTTGAGAAGTCATCGTACATTCAGGCGCGAAGGTTTGAATGAAATTGTTGCCACGGATGTAGCCGAGTCGTTCCAGTGTTTCTAAGGCATCCCCCAAGTAATCGAGACCCCACTCGGTTTTTACCACAATATATGTTTTTATTTATTTTCATTGTTGTGGACACCTACTAGGTTTTACACAGGTATTTGCTTACAGTCTAAATTGTGTTCATTTCTTTAAATACGTTACTTAATTATTATTACATTGTTTCTACATCGCTAACATTGAGTCTAAAGCTACAATTCCTTATTCTAATTGTATACTTTTATGTACTTAGTCGTCGACTGTGCTCGTTACGGTCAAGGAGCCAACCAATTGGAACACTTCGAACTCGCGCTCGACCTATCCTTCGGATCGAAAGTTTATCCAAGTTTGCTGAAAGCTCCGGATATGGCGAATTGAAGGGAGGAAAGGAACGATTCTAAGTCGGCATGAATTGCGGAGAAAATGGGAGACATAAATAACCTCGGTAATCGTTTGCCGCCGAGAGACGAATCAATTGTCGTTCACGTCGATCTACGTCCACGTCGAATCAGTTGACTTCCTACCAGTCCCAAGTCTTCAACTTTAATAAATTGCTGATTGTATTGTGAATACCACCTCGATTTGCATTCCATATTTACATTCCAAGTTTTGCAGTCCAGTATTTATAAAACGTAGTAGGAACTTTGGTTTCGCTGGGCAATGTTTTGATGGCAGTTTCCTCGAGATTCGAACATTTTTGGACAAAAATTTCTCTACCTACTGGTTTGCCGGTTACTAAATTACGCTCGATTGACAATACTCGCTTCTCATCGGTGTACGAAAAGGAGACGTGACGGAATTTTTGTGAAAACTGCCAGAAAACATTCGCCCATGGATCTATCTTCCATAGAAATATGACACTCACGAATACAATTCACATTTCTTATATCAATATGAATATTTGAATAGCCTATTAGTAATAATAGTTCACGAAGAGAATACACATGTTTCCTACAGGTTTTTATCCTTCACGCTCTGTTTTTTTTTCTTGTTTCATAATAAAATTTTATAACTGGAATATCTCTGTACAAACGTTTTCTTTTATCAAAAGGACAACACGCTCTCCTCAATTTTTCACAAGTAAAATTTCGAATTTTTCCTCGTAATATACACTTTTGCTTGCGAGCAAATTATCCAGCCCGGTATCAATTTATTAATTTCACCTAATAATTTCATTTTTCTCTCTTCGTTAATTTTTATTACAACCATGTAAATCTTCCTTCGACGAGTTCAGCTATTTTATAGCTGAAACGTTGATGGTAACTCGTTTGTTAGTGTGCGAGCGTGCGCGCGCGCGCGCCCGTGTGTGTGTGTGTGTGTGTGTGTGTGTATTTGCGTGTACGAGTGTGTATATGTATGTATGTATATATATATATATATATATATATATATATATATATATATATATAAATGTATATGTGTTTGTGTATCACTATTACAGCGCGCAATATTTACAAGTGACCCCTGCATCTCTATATTCTCATCAATAACTCGTAACGTATCTCATGATAATTAAGCCGCAATAGTGAGAGCCAATATGCTTATACTTATTATCATTATTATCATATCTTTGTATATATAAATTTGTATTAGATTCTAATTTTCACCAAATTTACCTCGCAAAACAGACAGTTCAAATGGGACTCTGAAATAATCGTATCTTGAAGGTGGAACGAACCTTGAAATTGCGTAATCGACACAAATGAATCGAGAATTTTCACGTAAGGTCAACGTACCGCAATGTTTCAGTTTGAACATTCAACATTTCACGTTGCTATGGTGCTGACCGTTCTAAATCTACAGACGAACTTATCACTCTCTTCACTTATCAAAATTCATACATTGTTTCATTAAAGTCTCCTAAGAACTTCACAGTTTTTCTTTGACTCCAGTCTTCTCGATTGCGTCCCATCACAATGTCCGCACAGAAATTTGTTGTAAGCTGATATCAAGTGTGAGCATGAAGTAGCGAATGAATCGAACGTCGAAAAAATGAAACGGGCGTTTGATGATACGAAATCGGTGAGTGTTATCTGAGAAACTGAACGAAATGTTTACAACAAGCATGTCTACTATGTGCCGGTATGATATAAAGGTATGCAAATAAAACTC
Source organism: Arge pagana (assembly GCA_963969455.1). Taxonomy (NCBI): domain Eukaryota; kingdom Metazoa; phylum Arthropoda; class Insecta; order Hymenoptera; family Argidae; genus Arge; species Arge pagana. Next base: position 9,621,321 of record OZ018313.1, read on the forward strand.
ACTGCCAAGCAGCGACCTAACTGTTATTTCAGATGTATACGTCGCGTATGGCAGAATATTGCGGACGACTAGAGTTACAGAACTTCAAATTGTATATCCGATTCGGTGAATAAATATAATTCGATCCTAACTTCGTTCTTATTATACTTTCAGAAGTGTTATTGCGATTTGTGGATTATTATGCTAGAGTATCGATACTTCAATTTTCAGGACTCGAAGGTTGGCTGTTCGATGAACATTAAGACGGTAGTGACATGTCGGACGCAATATATTACTTTAACTATATTTTTGTTTAGTCTCGTCGAAAAATTTGTCTTTTTTGGGAACATATCGTCTTGTTATTGTTTTAGTTTAGGTAAACGATTTGTGGTAATATACGGTGATGTATCGAGGAACAACATGAACTCTACGTTGCAATCTAGACAGCAGAACGAAATAAATCTACGAGACATCGCCCACGTCACTGTCTCTGAATTTTCAACTGATGTTCGATTTTCAAATACCTTCAACGCGCGACACATTTAAAATACTAAATAATAAATCGTCGTGTGAGACACACGCATATTGAGAGTCGTGTGAACTATTTAGATTTTTTCTCTACGTTATACCAACGCTCAAGAATCGAAATTGCTCGTTTCTAGCTTTCAAAACAAAATCACGAGCGTTTGCGTGACCAAACTTTCGCCTCAAGTTGAAATAATTTATCGAAACTCGAGTATCACATTTTTAGAAAATGATACTCTTTCATCCTGAATCGAGAAAAAATCGGTTGCTAAGAGTTTGAAAGCTATTGAAAACAATAGTCTGGCGTACTTCACGCTTCGAGATGAAATGAGTTCATTACCAAGTTACGAAATGTACACAGCTTTTCACGTGTGACTTTATCTTTGAAAACATAGATGTCTACAGAGACGCATATGATGTGTGAGCGATTCTAGCTCGCATAAAGACATTTTTCGGATAGATACCTAGACGAGAGCAATTTCGGTTTTTCAGAGGAAAAAGAACAGTAAGAAATGTGATTCCGATTGGTGAAGAACGAAAAACCATTCGATATCGCTAGTACGTAATAGGAAACCAGGATTCGGGTGAAGTTTCCTGAATCTGACGATAGGATCGCAACGCAAACTTGATATTACGTCTCGGTGGGGTCGCGGAAACGAGTGGGCATAAGGTAAGTAAAGTGTGTTAGATATGAGTGTTGTGTACAGACGGGATTGCGGCAGTACAGCAGATCATCGATGGTCCCAAACCTTGCCTTGCTGCAGTCAAGGAAACAGGAACCCGCAAGACGATTCCCGATAATCGAGGTTCTACTGGACTCGGATGTTCCTAACTTCGCGTTCGCAATTTGCCACTATCTTGCCACTAACTTCTTTTCGCTCAGTTACCGAGCCATTGTTTGGATATGCATAAAAGGTACAAGCGTATACATTCGTAATGCGATCACAATACTTTTAATATACATCAAGCACGCTTCTTCCTTACAGTAACGAACAATCGAAGTGACGCATGAAAAAAAAAAGTTGGAAGGACGAGAATTAATCTTCACTTTAAATTAATAAAAAACAGTTTAGCTTCGCTTGTTTCCATTTTCAATCCTATAATACTCTTCACAAGCTGTATGACAAAAATAATTCCGTTTACACGAACGATGTGGAGGAAAAAAAACTACTGAAACGCCCACCAACGCCTCTGAAAGCTCGAGTCAAATTTAAATTTCGTAACATTGGGGGAAAAAAATGTTTGAACGTGTTCGTATATCGCTTTGAATCATAGAGTGCATCAGCCACAGTGGGGATATCGGTTACCGTTTTTCGACACGGATAAAGCATATGCGCGTCGTCAGGGCGAGCGAAAATCCTGCAGCAACTGCTGGCTGCCACAAAGTTACAGATGCGGTTACCATATCCCTTCAGATTACGAATATCATTCGGATTAAGGAGATTTCCTATGGATCATATGAGCTGCTACTTAATTCGGATCTATGTAGTTAATGTTATTATTATTATATTTATTATGTTCACATACTACGGTTAATTAAATCCATGGTCTGATAAATCTATTAGGGCTGTCTTCCAGCTGAGTTTAAATACGGATCTTCTGGCGAGAGGTGAATTCCGGTTGTGAGAGTTCTTGACGGTCGGAAAAAACCTGTAATGGCTATTATTGTTGCGCTTGCGAAGAAATGCGGAAGGTTCCGAAGTCGTCGAGTTTTATTATCATTACTATTATTAGTATTGTTATTATTATTGTTATTATTTTTTATCATTATTATTATTATTACTATTGTTATTACTAATATTATTTAAACAGAGATGTGGACCAGTCACTGACTTCTCGTTAGTCTTAATCGAAGCACGTCTTCTTTGCACTAGTAGAAAGCACTTGCTTTTAATTACTACGAACACCGCGTCGTACCTTCCGCACGATCACATTCTTGTTAAATTCTTATCAGAGATGAAGCGTTGATCCTGCCAACCGCTCGATCACCTCCGAATAAGCGCGTGCGATCAGCGGTAATTTTAGGTATGAACCGCGACAACAAGTTCGCTTCGCTCGAGCTGCTTAAACGACTCCCTTGGACATCATTCGGACGGTATTCTTCAGCGCTTGTCTCTTGTTGCAGAACCAGATGCGAATGACTTCTCTCTCGTAGCCCAGTTGATGCGCTAACGCTGTGATTTCGGTTCCTGCATGTGGGCAAACAAACAGGCATCCGTTAGGACATATACGTTCGATAGCGTTCGTTCGGGCGGAAATCACCGGCAATGCGGCGAGATCGCAACATCCAGAAGGATAACTCACCGGAAGGGTGGGTATTTCGCTCGAAGTGGGCGTTCAACAGTTCTAAAGCTTGCGGTGTGAAAGAAGTTCTTCGTTTTCGTTTCTTACTAGGCTCAACACCGATGAAATCCGTGAGGTGATTGGCACCGCTCTTATACCTGTAATCATGTGCACTGTTTTGAGTGAAAGTCTGGCGATTTGCAAACTTACGAACGTGATTTCTACCACCGATATTGAATATTCGCGCGCGAAATAACCCATTCTCGTACGAGATGCGATACGGATTTCTCGATAATCTCGATATCTCAATGTTCTAGCTGTATCCACCACGCCAGAAGTATTATATAACAACCGAGTTCTGAATTCGGAGAGAGGAAAATAACCATGGATCTGTCCGAGTTTATGTCTGAGCGTTGAGCGTAATTTATGTAGACGAGTCAATGTAAGAAATGGAAAAACGGAAAATCAGAGACCGTGAATAATCGATCTCAGTACGATCGTCTTCTGACGCTCATCCCCCGGAGCATTGGGAGCGCGAATATCTTCGAGGAACGACGTAGATGATGTTCGACGGGTTGATAATTCTAGACGGATAAATGCCGCGCGACGATGACGTTTTCGCGGAAATATCGTGACGTAGTTGCAACGGTAACGTTAATTGCGCGTTGCTCGGGTAGAAGTTGGGTAGAGAGTATTCGAGCGCGGAGGATACGTATCAGTCGGCATTGTTAGCCGGTAAAATACGTGGCGAAATAAATAACCGGCGTAATTGAAAATAAAAGTTGAAAATCGGATTTCGATATCGAGGAACTTGAGTTACGGAGATAGCAAGACCGGAGGAGATTTCACGCGGGTTGGATCTTCCGCTTTGAACTCCCACACCCGAGCGGTCGGTCGACTAAAGGCACGAGTTTTTCCTTTGTGGATTCGCCTCTGGGCTACGAAGCGATAAAAATTACATCGCGAATTAGCATGGAGGTGAAATATTTGGATAATTCCACGAAAACAATATGGTAATGGAGCCGAAAGGAGCTTCGAAGACGGGTGGTGGGAACGCGAGACGCAAGGACAGAGGGGTTGGGGAATGATACGGGAAAGGGAGGGGGAGGAGGTACATCAGGAACCTGATTTTAATTAGTCCACAGTTTAATTACTCGGCAGATAAATCGTGCACGTGCGCGGCATAAACTAGCTGCTTTCATTTTTTCGTCGATGCCAGGACACGTTGCACTCACCTTACCTCTTCCAGAGACCGCGAGATCTGGAAGAAGTCATGACACAGCGGTTCTTACGGTGCCTACCGAATTCCTAAAACCAATCTCATCGCGAACTCGCTACGGTTCGGAAAAAAAGAACACGTCTACCTATGAACTCCGCTACCTTCCTACCAGCCAACCAGCTATCGTTGTCTCTTTGGTCGTTATGCGCCGCAGTACGATTGATCGTGACCAATCATGGATCAGAATTCGTTAGCTTCGCACGACTTAGCAATGAAACTGATACAAAACAAAAAACACGAGCTACTACGTCAGTCGATTCGTAGGCGATACTGCCTGACGATCAGGATCTCGAGAAGGTTGCTCGAACCTTTTAATCGTGCTCGAATTCTCAACATTCCGATACGGAATCTCAAAATCCATTCGATCACGGATGGTTCTCACACCAGAGAGGATATTCCGCGGCAGTCCTAACTTCTTCGCTACTCTTCCTAAGACTCGAATGCAGCTTTTCCACGTACGATTCTACGAGTCAACGACTGGAATGTGAAATAATGGAATACTCCGCGAATCCAGCGAAAGCTGAAATTTTCTAAACTGGACTGATCGACGATCGAGAGTATAAATAAAAAAGCAACGCGTTAGGTTTGACGCGTTTCCGTTGATTCGACGAGCGTGTACCACAAGGCAGGCAGCCGAGATCCACAATTTCTGATACAATCTTACGTCATATCCATGTATTTATTCTCTATTTATCTTTCAGTTATTCCCTGATCGCTGATGAATGTGACATTTTTCACCACCACGCGATACGTTCGCACGAAACGGCTCACGAGACTCACCTTTCTTCAGCTTCTTTCATCCACCTTTCCAGCACTGGTTTTATTTTCTGGGCACTCTTCGGCGTGATGTCTAGTTTTTCAAACCTGGATTGAACAAAGAAGCTCGATTAATCCCATTGCATGGAAGTTCGAACGACAGCAATCATTTTCGTCGACGAATCGGCGATCATCGACTTCGCCGTATCGATAGGTAGCGATCGAAGCTACATTTTCCAAAGAAATGTGGAGAAAAAAAGCAGCGACACTTGCAGTGCCGGAAGGAGCATTAACTCGTACATGCATTATTTCGGTTGATAACTAAGAGGACATTGACAAGGCACTCATGCACGACGTTTGGTGATGTTGCGTATGATGTTGCCAACGCAGACTATTCAGGAAATAAACAAACCGCCAATATGAGACATCTGAAATGGTGACAATGCATTTCGTTCAATGTTTTTTTTCTCTTCGAATTCGTATTTTTTTTTCGTTTTATTCTCCGTGTTGGCGACACCATGCCCAAGCTTGCCAATGCCCTGGCTCAAAAAAATGTTAGTTTTCGTTTATCTCTTCCTTCCAAGAAAAAAGCTCCTTTCACGTCCAAATCAGATAACGTTCGTTTGTCTGCAGCTATACCCAAATTCTATCTCCGCGAGGATTCGAACCATACGCTCGGAAATTACATGCGTCAGATCTAGGTGAGTTGATCCAGAGTGCCAAAAAACACCTACTACAAAACACAGCACATGTCACATTGGAATACGCTGCAGCGTTGCAGTTTTGGATCATCGGCACGGTAAATGTTTCCCATTTACTTTTCTATTTACTCGATCGTTTTTTTTCTCTCTTCGAGGAACCAAAAAGACTTGTTTGTTTCAACGACGGTCGTATGGAATCTTTTGACTACGTTATTTAGAACAGGGCTGCGCGCGACCAAATGCCAGGATTTCGCCTCACACCGATCCCATGATCGGAGCGATGATAATTGCTCGACAGGAAATCGTAAGTTGACTTGGCTATAACTGCAGAAATTTACTTTCCTATGTATTGCTGTTGTTACTTTAAATAAGATAAATAGCATATGGGTTCAACGTACATAACTTGCTGCTGAGAGGCAATCTGCGAGGCAGCGTACATCTGGGTAGCCAGGGCACTGGGGAACAATCACCAATGCTTAAGTTAGTCAAAAGAATAGACGTCCAACTTGTCAAGTGTGAATATTCAATTTCGTATATCGCGTTTCAAATTTAGCCTCAACCGTATTTGTTCACGTAACGTCGCGCTTGATATCAATCGAGGTTCAATGGGATTATTTTTTTTTCTTTGATCGTCATCATTATCATCATCATCATCATCATCATCATCATCATCATCATCGTCGTCATCATCATAATCAGCAGCGAGATGGATAACTTACGGAATTCAGTGAATTCAGGATTCAGTGAATTCAATGAACAATCATGGTTAAACGAATGGCAAACTAAATTGTTAAATCCGTTGCTAGAAACAGCTCTGGCCATCGCTCGATCAAACAAGACGCATTTATCATTACTACGGGATGTCAGTTTCGAGATTGTTAATAACTGGCAGGAGACATTAGTGACTACAATCCTAATAACAAAACTAATTTCATTCGCGGTGTGACATTTCGTCTTCGTATGCCATTTCCAGTGACCTGGCATATCATCGGAATCTGGGAGATTCTTAGGCTCGTCTATGGTGCGACCTGGGGGTTTGTGAAATAGTAAGAATATAACGGGTCACGGCCACTAGGTTGAGAAAGATCCGGTGAGAGTGCGAGAAAGGCGAGAGAGAGAGAGAGAGAGAGCGGGGGGAGAAAGAGAGGGAGAGAGAAAGAGAGACTCACCTACAGATGGCGCTTTGACTGTACGCCGGTCCTTCGGTAATGCTAAGCGCTTGTCCTACTTGAGTCTGCGTCAATCCCAGAGATAATCGCCTGAGCTTGAAAGCCTTCGCAAACTCTTTGATTTCGTCCAAATTAATGCCATCGACAACGTTGTTCGTAGCCTCGTTGATGGTGGGTTGATCTGCAATTCATGAATAAAGAATTCCGTCTCCGAATAGTAGGAGGTTCGATGTAAATGGGATCCAGGACGAGCGGCTGGGTGCTACGGCCGCTTAATCGTTGTCGAATACGCGTCGTACACCGGACATTTTACTGCCGCGAGTATTTTTAATGCCGTGCACGGAACGGCTCGACACAGCTCGACACGGCTCTTCGTGTCGGTTCGAGGAAGATGCATCGATGACGAGAAATATACCGATTCTCGGCAACTTCGTTAAAGCAGTCGATGTCAAGTCGATTTCTCTCGTAAATCTGTCGGCTGTTGTGTCCGCGCAACGAGCCGTGAATAAGTGGGGGCAAGTCGAACCAGTTTGCTCGATTTCCGGGTAATAAGAAGTATCTCCGTGGCACGCGCCGCGTGTAAGTGAGCGTTGATTAATTAAGTGTATCCACACTCGAGCGAACGATTCGACTCGAAATGGATGGGGGTACCGTGAGAGTTTTTAGGAAAGTCTCTGCGGCGGAGAGATAACGGTAGTATCGAGGCTGATAGCCGGTACGAAGAAGGATCGATCGATTCTTTTGTGAAACGGAAAATCGCGAGTCCGGATCCGGATTCGGTATATGCGATAATACTTTTCGTTATCGTAGGAATTGAACCGCGTGACCTGTTCCGCAAAACTCCCGACCCGACAGGATCGAGGACAGGGGGCTGGTGACCGGCGCGCTGGTTATCCCGTCGTACGGAAAATGACGGACTCGAGAGATGACGATTCGTCCGGATTGGGTATCGATGATTGTGAATTATCGGGATGCCCGGGGCTGAGAATAAGTTTGCGCGTGGAATTGGAATCTTAACGGCCGTTAGTTGTTGTAAAACTGGTTTCGCTCGATCAGCTATGATAAAAACGAAAGTTAGCCTCACCATCGCGCTATGCCGCTCACGTATGTGAGATACCTACGTACAAAGCATGCTACGGAGGCTACAGTATAACGCGGCGGCGGATCGGTAAGCCTCGTTCGTTACGCCTAAAGAATCAAGGAGCATCGACTCACTCGGTGAATCGCTGAGGAGGTCATCTTCTTCGTCTCTTGGACTGTGCAAGCTGCTCGGGGACGCTTTGATCCCACCACTCGGCCCGTGAGTCGTGGTTATTGTGATCTCCCCGTTGGTGGCGGCCAGCCGATTTAAGGCGGATGCCGCGGAACCAACTGATCCGTTCAGAGGCGAAGATTGCTCTGGTCTTTCTCTGTGGTGTTTTTCTGAAGGCTAGGCATCGAACACGAATTCCACATTAATCGTCGCCTCGTCAATCACGAATGATAGCCGAACTCGACGCCGTGACTCGATCTTTAGACAACGCGATATCGTCGTCTTACACAAACTGAACTCGAACCGTTTCACGGTTCAGTCTCGATACCTACCGGGTAATGATTCGAATGCGAACTGTGTCGATGACTGTGCTGCTGCGGCGACGTGGTAAGCAACGTTTGTTGCGAGGCCTGGACGGCTTGAGCAGCCTGGGCAGCCTGAGCAGCTTGAGCAACTTGAGCAGCCTGGGCAACTTGAGCTGCTTGGGCGGCTTGCGCGGCCTGTAGAATTTGTTGGGGTTGCATCGCGTTGAGAAGTTGTTGACTCGCCGAACTATTGCCGAGTAGGTGTGGCAGCGCCGCGGGGTTGATTCCAAGACCCGAGGCGAGACTCGGACTCGTTGGAACTGGTAAATTGGCAAAAGTATAAAAATGACGATATTTCCTCGAGTCAAGTTCTACATTCGCGGCCTGCAGGACTTAGCCTCGGATATATCATACTCACCGTTGCTACTTGAAGCCGTATTCATCAAGTTTTGAGGTTGGGCTATCGATTGTAAATTTGCCAACGTTGTCGAGACTACTTGACCGTTGCTGAGAGCTAGATTGACCATCTGGTTGTTCGTCACGTGGCTGACCGGAATGGTCAGAATCGTCTGCGTGGCAATTCCTGTAATTGATCGCGACGTCGTTAGCAGGGGTATTATGCACGTTTTGCTGTCTTGCCTCCGCTAAGATGCACACGCTGAACGGTTATCGAGGCTGTAGTTATCGTTGGAAGGGAAAATCATACGAAAATACTCGCCCACTCCCCGCGAATAGCGTGCATGGATGAGCCTTGAGATGTGTCGAGGAGACTCGCTTTTCGAAACCTCGCGAGACGATCGTTGGCCAGCCCGCCGTACCTACTACCCCGCCACACCTACTAACCTCCTCGCTACCGACGAAGTTAGCAAACTATTATCGCCATCTTAAGAGAGGGGCAGGAGGAGGAGGTAGTGCTGGCCAACAAGCGTTGTACTGCCCCTAATCGTACTTGGAATAGTTCTCCGGATCACCCTAGGCATCGCTAATCTGATTACGCGGTGCACGCACTTAATATGATTACCGATTATGAGAAGGTATGTAGCCCGCGTTGGCGAACGAATCCCTTGTTCGGTCCACCCATCGAAATTACGTTAGATAGCAGGACTACGTTCGCTTTCAGTTACTCCTCGACTTTGTCGGATACCGTGATACGATCACTACGTATACGACCACCATGTATTCGCGCGTTGCGCTACCCACAAAATTGACGGAGTGTCCAATCTAACTCGATCCAACTATCGACGAACCGATGGGGGTAGGTATTCGAATTTCCGCGACTACGATCATCCAACATACGAATGGTGTTATCCATCTTGACATCATCACTCCTCCATCTTATATTTATATAAATGAAAACTTAATCAATCCAGTCGAATCAAATATACTGTCACTTATCGCCTGACGTTTCGGCAGTCTTGTTTTGCCCTAATCGGAGGCTACAATTTATGTAAAATGTAAGTTTAAATAAGAAAGAGTGCTACAACGCCTTAGATCTAAGAGTCTTTCTGACATATTGTAAAGGATAGGCCTGCAGTGGTAACTTATTAGGTGATGAGGTTGTTTTTCGAGAGCTGGATTACAATGTACTCAAACTTTGTTCGACGTCAGCAAGTGTTTCGATTTTTTCGGGTCTATGACGTCTGTCAACACTTCGACTCATCGCGGTAGGCCTATATATTGGTCAAGCATTTGCCTCCTTCCGCATAATTGTATTGTGGTCACTGGATGACAGGGGCTTATCCTCTTAGCAATACTGTGCCGAACACGGGTATTGGCTGTGTCATTAAGGATCTAAGACTATAAGGTAATTTTTGTTCTGATCGTGACTCTTTTCGTGGTTGTAGCCTTTACAATATATTTTGCAAATGAACTCTCGCATATTACTTATTGGATTCATTTTGTTGTAAAATTTGGTTTTTTAAACAAATGGTAGCCTCCGATGAGGGCAGAACCTCGCTGCCGAAACGTCAGGCGATTTGACTCGACTGGATTGATCGAGCCTCCACTTACATAGGGATGGTGGTTCTGTCTTGTAGATCTACGCCACTTTCGACAACTCGAAAACACGAAAACGATTTCGACTTGCTTTCGGAAGGAAACGAATCATCCTATTGCAGAGCGTGTACGTCTCTCTATCTCTCTCTCTCTCTCTCTCTCTCTCTCTCTCTCTCTCTCTCTCTCTCTCTCTCTCTCTCTCTCTCTCTCTCTCTCTCTCTCTCTCTCTCTCTCTCTCTCTCTCTCTCTCTCTCTCTCTCTCTCTCTCTCTCTCTCTCTCTCTCTCTCTCTCTCTCTCTCTCTCTCTCTCTCTCTCTCTCTCTCTCTCTCTCTCTCTCTCTCTCTCTCTCTCTCTCTCCCTCTAATCCGAATCTACTTTTCGAAGCAATCTGCAAGGTTCGGGTCGACGGAATAGAGAAGCACCGTCGAAGGAACAAAGTTAGTCGGAGTGTCGCAATCGATATAATAGGTACCGAATCTACGGGCTCTGTCCAGGGCGAGTACTTGACTTTAGGTCCGGATTTTGGTGAGGGGTACGGGTAAGAGGATGAGGTGCGAAAAGGAGGTATAGCGGAGCGGCAACTTCACCCGGCCACCCAGTGCCGAGAGGGTGGCTAGCGAGACGTTAATTATACATTGAAATTAGTTACAGAGTTTGCCCTCTGCCTGACCACGCGACTATGCGGGGTCCAGCCGACGTAGCTCCGATGGCTAGCGTAGCCATTGGTCCCATACCTAACCTAGAGCGACGGTGCTGGTCCGGTATAGCTGATATTAGCGGTGCAAACGCGCGTCTATAATATTATGCGGTGGCGTAAGTGTGATTAGGCTCTTATTGGAAACAGATCCGAACTCCCTGTTCGGTTGGAAACGAGGACCTCCATCAGGGTCGAGTAGCTCGATGAGAGTTTCAGCGACACGTACGTACGTGGGAACTCTTCGTACGAACAACGGGTATCGTACTGCGGCTAGGTACCTAAATAAAACGGCGTGCGAGGTTTTCGGAGAAAGTCAACTCACCTTGGGAAGTAGGGATCAGTAGCTGAGCACCTTGGATCCCTTGGACGAGCTGGCCAGAGGTCAGAATGAATTGAGGCATCGCGACGGGCTGCGGCTGCGAGAGCAGTTGAGGTAGCGTAGCTACGGGCGCCGAACTTGGGGGCAAAAGGTGCGAAGTGGTCGCTGTGTTAGAGGAAGTCGGTATCGTCCCAGCTGAAAGCAGAGTTTCCGTTTCTGAATTAACGCCGTTGCCGTGTCTCGCTTGACTGGGGACGCAACTTCAACTAGAGTTGTTAAAGGCCACCCTTCACCTTATCAATGAATAGTCCAATTCGAATCCATTGTTACAAATCTGTAGGGAATTGATCCGGATAGAATTTTGTTCTACTTTCATCAACGTTCAGTCGAGTGACGGATCGACCAACGTGGCGACGACGGACGGGAAAATATATTGAGTAGGGATGCGAGGTACAAGAAGTCGGTTTCGAACGAAGAAAATATCACCAGACTCACCAGACGAACTAACGGAAAGATTGAGCGGAGTGTTGATGAGTTGACTGTTAGACAGTCCAGCTGTCATTCCTTGGAGACCCGCGGCCAACGATGCTACTTGGGGAAGATTTTGGAGATTCGCGAGATTCTGTAGATTTTGTAGAGTTACCATACCCGCCACTGAAATAGATAGAATATAGAATACAGGTTTGCCGAAGAATTGGTGGCCTTTACGAGAGAGATGATGAACGCGAAGGTCAAACGAGTGCGGTTGGATTATGTCAAACGTTCGCGTACTCAGCGGTTTGCTCACTTCCTCGAAGCTAGACCTCGCGAATCATTTACGACCTTGGCAGATACGTACTTGTTCCATTTAGATGTGCTTGCGCCTGAGCAGCTACCTTCGCATGATCTATACTGTCGGGAGGTGTATCAGGTTCTCTTTGCGGTGGGCTTCTCAGGCCTCCCATTAACATTTGCTGCTCGTGAACAGCTCCCGAACCCGGTTCCGGACTTCCAGTGCTACTCCTGTCGCTGTCCTGCAACAACCAAAAATATCTTCCTCACTCGCTGTCATCATCGCGCAACATAAAAATTCAACGCTCCTTCGAATCAGCATCCGTGCTTCGTGAGAATCGAAAACAGGTTCTCACTCGTACGAGCTGATACGATACATCGAATGAAACGTTTCGAAACATCCTTTCGCGAGGCACTGCAAATAAGTTCCACGCATTAACGAGTGATTTGAAAATCCTGCCTATATTTTACTTATCTATTCATCACAACAACAATATTCCAAACATCGAACGAGATGTTTTCTCTATATTCATGTACATGGGATTTTTCTTGATTTTCCTGCAATCGATATGACACGTTGTGTAATTCCACCGAGTGACAAAATCATTTCACGGCACAAGCATTGTGGAAAATAGGCGTGAAAGTAGAGCAACAGCGGTGTAAGGTTACCGGATTGACTAGAATGAAACGTAGTGAGCACTGATCATTGGAATGTAACTTCGCTCGCGTACGTGCGTGTGGAATAATTTCTCTGGATTTGTAACGGCTCGCGATGGTCGATATGATTCGTACCTGCAGCAAGGGCAGATAAGAAGCGTGCTCAGGTAGTTGTTGAGAAAAAAAACTTGTTCAGGAGTAAAGAACAGGTGAGAGACTGTCCGGATTTCTGTCTGCATCGAACACAATGACATACTTTCGAGGCTACCGAATGCCACGACAAAAGACGATCACGATGGTAAGTGCAATGTCGAAAAAAGAATGAAAGTGAAAATAGTTACGCGTTCGTCGTGGACACTTAGTCCTGCTGTTCTCGATACGCAACTTGATAGATCGAGATGTGCGTGTTTTTTTTTTTAAGTCGAAAGAATATCCCTAGGCCAGCCAACTCGTGGCAGCCGAACGCAGAGATAAAATTTGATTATACATTCGCTTTAATTTTCGGTGAAATCATCAATCGCGTTCGCGGTTCGTTGCGGAGAACGACCTTTCGCTTTTTTGCGACGAAACACACGGGTGAGCAAAATTGTGGAAATTGATTTATCAACGCGTATGAAACCCGGACGCCAACAGAGTAGGTATCGATCTTCATCAAATTTTCAAGCCGCCCGAAAACGAGTCCCGGTAAAAACAATCCTACGTGCATGTCCAACGTTGTGTCAACGTCCAAGTATCAAAAATCTCTATCCGAGAGGAGGATGTTGTAGCGCGAATAGATTTTCTGCGAATGGCCGAAACAGAAGAGATGCGGTATACGCATCGTGAAGATTCGTGTAACCCATTCTAATCTCTAAATCGAGTTAAAACGCGTAAATTCCTGTAGTGAAACTGTGACTAAAGTTTGATAAAAGGATACCAAGGCCTCGATATCATGACAATGGAAAGTAATTTCGTTCTCGCGGTATTCCGCTGCGTAGAATCGAGTGACAACGAGATAAAAGGCTCGAGCTTTTCCAAAAATCCAATCTAGCAAAATTCTCAGAATAATTTGCCGCGATTGGATTCACGCTTGGAATTAGCTCGATAAAAATCTTCTGATATGAGGAAAATTCAACGCGATTGCGACGCCACGTCTTGCATGTTACGTTACCATCCTTTTAATTGAAATAATAGCTACGTATCTGTACTCGAGATTGTGGAGGACGGTCTGATGCGAGTTATAATAAATCGATAGCGCGCGCATGGAAGACTTGCGATGGTTTACTATCTATCTCGTCGAAACTATAGGTATTGGTGCTACCGATGCGGTTACTTTGCATAATGGCACGGAAATATGCTCGAGCGTGTATCGTCGTGCAACGTTGCAGATTAGGTAGGTACAACAGATTTCCAAGATTTTCCAGTCCAGAAACGGAGAGCATTGCATGCTACTGCGATGCGAGGAGAACTCTTGGTCCAACTGACAGAATCAGTTTTCGATCATGCTTGCGATTACACCTTGATAGCGACGTTTTCGAGATGCCAGTCGCGAAACGAGTACGTGTTTCGTCGCGAACGATGGGTTCTCTAATTGAAGAAATAGGCTTTGCATATCGTATCGAGGTTCGATCAGTGCGGGGGAACAACCCGTTTCGGTTATGGTGATGGGTCGGGGAAGGTTGTTACGCGAGGCTGGGAGCCGTCGCTTTTTTGCTTTGCATATACCACACTCGTCGCCACTTTACGCCTGGCTGCTACGGGCATTAACAAAAACGAATGCCTCTCCTCGGCATACGCTAATCTCGTTGATATTGCATAAAAAAGGTCTTTAATGTCTCTCGAAAACGAACGTGCGAGCATTTTTCATTCTACATTTTTCCCGCCGAGCTCGTAAAATACGACGCAAACGTGCGGATCGTTGCATATTGATCGGAGATTCGGCAATACCGAACTTCCTCGAATGAGATTTAGTATTTACGCTGAAAACGAATGGGACGAATGAAAAGAGCATATTTTTTGAACAATATTCGAAAATACTTCGGTTGGCAACAGTTGCAGTTCCCTGTGATATCCATTATTCGAAAGTATGGTCAGGGGAATTAAGACTGCTCGTTTTCTTCGATTCGTCAGTACTGTTCGTCCTCGTATTCCAATTATTTGTGACAGGAAAACGAATGTTAAGCAGAGTCAGAAGCATTCGGGCAAAGATGAATTATTAATGCCCAGATATTATTTCCAAGCATACAAGCATCGATGCGGCGTGACTCGGTATCCCGAGTTTCAAGTCGATGGCCAAGAAAGCAGCTCCGCCGCGAGTAGATGTGCCGCAATGTACTCGTCGTTCGAAATTATGCTTCGCTCATCCACGCCAAATTATTTTTCGAGTTCACTGCCAGGTCAGTTTTTTCGCGTCTAGCAAACAGTCGTGGACGGGGAGTCGTTCGGATGGAACCGCGTGGGTAAAAAATGCGAGGAAAAATAAAAACGAGATCAGTTTTTGCTTTGCTTGTTTGAATAGGTAAAAACGGGGTGGACAATGATGGGTATAAATCGAATAAAATCCGTTGATCTGTCGGGCGTATCGTGAGGACGCAGTGACCCACATCGAAATCCCACGGCTTAATATAACAGAGAGATACATACACCTATATAGGTATGGGGCTAGCAACAACGAGCCGTGAGATTGTGAATTTACATGAAAGCATTGAACGTTCGACAAGGAAAAATCGTTAGCAGGCTGCGCCCCATCTCGCTAATACGAAAAATGCAACTGCAGCCCGGGAAAAAAGTTGGGGAAAAACGTAACAATAAACATTACTTATCGCGAACTCGCCGTACGCGATACAACAATACAATACGGCCGGCACACCCGCCACCCTCGACACCCGGCTCGGCCATACGCATTGGCAAAAACAGATTTTTTTTTTTCGGTTGAAATAAAGTAATTTAACCGGTTGAGTTATGGGTAATTCCTATGGCGCGCCTGGCCCGCCCATTGATTAGTATTAATGACTTGAGCTGCACTCATTTCGCCTGAATAAAAGTAATTGGCTTTAGCTTCGACCTCGCCAACGCAACACAACCGTTCCTGCGTGTAAAAATACATTAATATTTGTTTGCGCTTAATAAACGATAGGATACGTGGAGACTGCGGACCAATATCCATCCAGCGAGAAGCGAAGCCAAAGGTCTCGTACCCCCGCTGCGCCAATAAGTACTACATACCGATGAAGCCGTACCTATCTACCGCGAAGGTATCTCATTCTGCGCGCGCAGGTAACGTGGAGTTTAGTGTCACCAGTTTGCATCTTCGTTCGGTAGCACGTTACCGCCGCGTGTTTCTACGACTCTATTGATGCATCGTAATCCGTGCTACACGTACAGTTGCTACGTACTGCGTTTCATTCAATGGTCCGTGAAGGTTTGAGCTGTGTTCGAATAGCGGATGTCATTGCGCGTGAAATGATGTTTTCGAACATCGGCGAATTCCGTTTCGTTGAATTGATAAGGATACGTTTATCACGGCACTTGGTTTTGCTGACGTTACATCGCGCTGTGATAACAATACGACTAGGATCGGGGTCGGATCAGAAATGCGATTGTTGTTTCCTATTTGAAATCGTAGTAGTGATGATAGAGCAGCGAACGGTAAATTCGAAGATATCGGTTGGGACGAAAGTACTTCTGATGACAAATGTTGATAGACGTATGGAATAGAACGGTCAAAGGTAACGCTTCGACATCTAGTCTCATCCATGAGTGTCAATCACATTGGCTCCACAGCAGACTCGTTCTACGGTTCGTACGTCGAGGAAAATTACCAAAACTGAAATGATAAGGTAGGAAAAGCGTGGGCATGTAAGCGGAGACGAATTACCGCGATACGTTTAGGTATTACCACTTGATTCGTAATTACTACTTTGATCTGCGTAGTGTTACGCTCGAGGGAAAATGAATTTGCTGTTCTCATTCCATTGTACCACGAGGATATGGAAGAATTAGAAGATGACGAAACGAGACCTCTGCCTCGAGGCATGCGACACGGGAAGGTCGTGCGGCACGATGTATGAAATTATTCTATTTTAGTAGTAGCTTTTCGGCAGGGTGGGGGGCATCCCAAGCTTGAATAATGAAATCACTCGCTCAAGATCAAACAGAAGCACTATCCGTAACTTAAAGGTATACATGACCGATGTGAAGTTTACGTCGCAGGGAAATTAGGAATTCAAAAGTAAGTACGTTGCAGAAGAAGCGTTGTCATGGTGCGCATAGCTCTCGAGATGTGCCACAAAGATGCTCGCGAGTGTTTACATTAGTCGGAAAAAAATGATCGGTAAAAGTGTTCGCTGCGAGCGTTGAGTGCATCCTCGTTCGATTATGCCAACGACTGGCGCCAGCAACGACGATGTTGACAATATCGGTTGTCGAATCCCTGACCATCCCTTAGCACGACGTAGTGCTTTGTCTGTAAGTGTAATTAGTCCTGTACGGTAGAGGCTGAACTATAGCACGGTAGAGAGTTTCTGGCTGTGGAAGAACCAAAGCAGGGGTGGCAGGAAAAGAGAGGATGAGAACGAGAACGAGCTGGGTGGTTCATCCTGCTGGGTGGTTCCCCCACCTTATTTATATGCAAATGAGCTTCATTTCGCGATATTAATGTTCCACCCTAGTCGGTCACCTCGCGCGAAGGGAGAACGAGAATGGTGGGTGGAAAAGGGTTCGTGTGGCTGCGTTCATATGTTTACGAGATTTTCATTTACTGCGCGTGGCATTGTCGACGAAATGCCACAAATCACAAGGTGGTTTCGTTGAAATCATTTTCGTACCGCTTTCACCAAAAAACAACGACGACGATACTTCGCCAACACACCTATTATTATATCATGATTCGTCAACGCGAGAAACGAGAGACAACGATCAATGGATTTTAGTCCATTCGATTCGTCAGTATCTCGTGGTTCGTGGGTCTTGTCACGTGCATCGTTGTGAACACGCGAAATTATTGGGGTAGTCAGTCGATGGGGGAAACGTTGACTTCGGCTTCGGGTCCGAACGAAGAACTCGCCGTCACCCTCTACGACGATGAGACCAGGGAATCAGTCGGTACGTCGGTTGGGTCTCGGATGTAATCGCTACGACGCGGTATGTTGTTCGAACAGCATCAAAATTAGATAAGGCTAGAATCATAAAGTTACTCCACCGAGTGCCCAGCGTGATGACAAGACATTATTCCGTAGTAGAGGTGTAATTGCTTATTTCTACGCGCGAGACACATTCGAATATGTGTTGCACGTACGTGTAAATGATGTATATTAACACATACGACAGACGATTAACAGGGTGGTCCGTTGCTGCAATTAAAGTTCGCTTGCGTCGTTGTGGCAGGATGACGTACAGCCTGCATAAATAATCAGGCCGTGGTCAAAATAAAAGAATACTGAGATTCGTCATTCCACGCATCGCGTGCTGGATCCGACAAAATTCACGGCACAACGTCAACGTAGTAATTGTCTGCTAACAATATCACGATTACATCTTACCAGGTGTGAGCTATGTAGATTTACAAAAACAGACTAAAATATTACGCTGCGCTGGGTCGTGGAATACTAGCAAATTAAAATGTAAGACCGCAGCATCGTGCGAGGCTCTCGATCGAATTGAGCTGGGTAACGCATCTATTCTATCCATTGGTCATAAAATTCATTGTCGTTCGGTCTCTCGACATTACGCTGTGCCACCCGTCATGAAAATACTCTCGTCCGTTCTCTGTAGCTCGTCGCGTTGGGAAAAGACTGTAGCTTGGTTTTTTTTTTTTTTTTTTTTTACTAACAACGATCAGGATGTGAAAATCTATATACGAAGCAACGGTGCGTCAGTATTGGTCGTACGAGGTATGATTTTCTCATTATCGCGGAGTAGTCGGAGTTTTTGTTCGAAAATTACCACGCGTCCGACGCTGTCGCACGTAACGCGATACGTGTTTGGGAAGACGGAGGAACGTATTCTGACGAGTGTAGAAGCAGCCATAGCGCAATAGTAGCATTGGGTAGGTATCCAGACCCCTGTCGAGCTCCGATGGGGTGAATTAACAACAGACGAGCTACTTGAAACATTACCGAGCTCCCGGCCAATCAGAATATGGGATGGGAAGGGTAGGCTAGGGGCGAATCCACCTTACTCAACATAAATTAGAACTGATAGAAGGGGTAGATTGCGACTGCTGAACATGTCTACTTGCGGTTCCTAAATAACATCAGAAATGTCTGTTCATATACGGTGGTCAATGAGAAAATCCGCAACTCGCATCAGCTCGGGGCTCATTGGATTTCCCAGATCAGCAAAGTTTCAAAACCTCTGCTGTCAGAACATTATTTGACCGGAAATGGTAGGAAACTTTGAGCTTGCACGTTGTCGGGTCGCCAAATTTCAAACTGGAATCGTACGATCGATAAATAAAAACTCGTGATTGTAGATCACGAGCCAAAAGCGGTTCCCGAGGCACGGATTGCAAATTTGGAATGTTACGGTTGCGCACTTCCGGAATCTGTGTCAGGATTAACAAAAGAAAAAATGTTTTTTGAACAGTAGTTCGATGTGCCACGTGACGGTGGACGCTTTAGTAGAAACAATTCTCCGGAACAAGGATCGACGTTTCTGGTCTCGGTGTAACAAAACCCAAGTTCAGGTGTGAGAAACGATTGCGAGCTTTCGAGACCGTTGAATATAAAACGAAAAGATGTAGTCGGACGGGGAAGAAGAAAACCCGCAGTTATTAGTGCGTCGTAACGATGGAAAACCACATAAATGAGAAGGAATAATTATTAGGGAAAAATAAATTCTTTGTTCGCCGATAATGATACGGTCGGGTGTTGTTATTATTTTAATCGATGCGAAACAAGGGCGAACCTCAAGAGATGACAATTCTCTTCGTAATTATTCAATCGATTTGAGCGAGAAAAATACGAGATGCTGAATATTCACCGGATTCTTTGACTCTGTTACGTTGAAGTTTGATTGTGAGCTCAGGAATGGCAGCCATTGATAATTACGAGTACTAATTAATATAATGGCGGGTATTACCTTCATTATTGCACGGGCAAGTTTTATAAAATTTTAATTGGAAAACGCCGGAGAAACAGGATCGGTCATGTATAAAAGCAACAAACGTTCAGCAGGGTCGCATCCAAACAAATAAATAACCTATCGCGTGCTCGTATACCGGATACGTTTTTGATTTATTTCCCTGTCACAAAAATTTATGAAAAAAAAAAGACACGCGGATAATTGCGAGCAAGCGTTAATTTCGAACTCGCGTTGCAACGTGGACTGGGAAAAATACAACGCTGGTTCGCCGCACGACGTAACACTCGCTCTTCCCAATGCAGCGCCACTGAAAACTGGAAACGTACTTCTGGCGAAAAATATTTCTCAGAGTGGAATTTCACCAGATCAAAATATCCGTGCAAAGTTCTGTGATGCCGTCTCCGATCGAAAAAAAATCCCGATGACGATAATTCAAACGTTGGCATACGAAGTTTATTTATGTAGACAAACTTTATTCCGACTGCCACTGCAACGGAATGTTTTTATTGCCAATTCGTAATTTGATTGATACTTAATGCAATAAAACGATCCTGCTAATTGGAAATGGGTTACCAAACTTATCACGATCTTACATGACAACGATTCGCAATTATCCCTTCCGATGCGTCATCGCATCGTACTTCGTGCGGCGAACGATTCTCAATTTCGTCAATTACCAATCTACGAATTCTAGTGAACTCGCTTTCCCGATAAGTCAATGATTATTCTCGCATCGAAAAAGATTTTGCCGAAAATAAAACACTCGGCTGGATCAGAACTGTCGAAAAGAGTTTGTAGTATAAAAGCTCTCACCAAAACAGCATTATCTGCGCTACTCCTCTACTAATCTTCCTCTCGCGAATCCAGAGAAGCTTCTCTGAAACAGAGATGCTGCGAATCACCGAGCTAACGGTACCATTCGGAATCATCGATCCATACGGATGTTCACGTCAAAGTGTGACGATCAAAGAGAGCTACACGCATCCTTATTGTTACTTTCTCGCCTGAAAGTTGGAAACGCGATTCACGAGATATACTATCATAATTTCGCTCTCGACTGTATTCTCAAAGAAAGCATTAACAGATGGCTGAATTCGGCCGGAGATGTTGAGATAGAAAGTTTCATAGTCGCGATACGGGTTGAAATTGTCGTCGTCAAGAGACACTCAAAGTCTATCACCAAGCATCAGGAAATGCAACGTGTCAAATATCAAGGACACGTCAAAAGAAGTGGAATAACGTATAGCACTTAAAAAACATGCTGCGTGCCTCGAACATTGGCTGATTTCGAAATGTCTGTACGTAGGTACATTCCGCAGATTCTGTTTTTTAAAATCAGGTGTAATCGTGGTTCTACCCATCAATATCATTCCAAATAGAAGGGGGCTCTACGAAAGAAGTGAAGATAGTCTTTTCTTCATTTTGTCAGGTGGTGCAATAACAATGAGTGTCGCGAGTATTCTGCTCGATAGGATTTTTCTGATTCTAACTATCAGATAATCTGGAGGAAAAGAAATAACCGCTTCATGGCGGAAGCGTGCCGGAATAACGAATGAAATGAAACTGAGATAGCTACATTGAAAGTTATTCAACATTCTGGAGATTGCGATGCGAAGCTATTGGTTATAGTTGTTTCGGCTGCGGGATACGTGTTGGTCGTGAAATGAAGGAGAAGGAGCGTTGTGATGCGACTGAGCAAAAGCATGAAGCGATTGTGTAGGAATGAGGAGTGAGAGGTGAGGGATGAAACGAAAGAGGGGTCGAAGCCGGAGCTGTAGGGGTAGGGCCGATGCATGAATATACATGATCCTCACCGCCAACCCTTTACTCTACAGCAAGGCTCTGCTTACATTATTGTATATCTAATTTCGAACGTGGTTCTCAAAATGTTGTAGGTGATATCGCGGTTTCTTACAAGGGCTTACGCCTCTATTGAGCACCACTTCTACCTCACGGCATTATGCAAGCAGACTACATATTATACATTCGGTCTGAAATTCAATTAAGTTTGGTTAAACCATCCACGATGTCTAGATATGTATATTCTAAACACAGACGCTCTTCGAACGAACCTGTCGTTTTTAAGTTATAATTAATTTAATCCTTATCCATCATGCGGCGCCGAGCGCGCAATATTTTTCACCACATCCACGTGGCACGAGTTTCTTCGGTGCTCTGCTAGATCAATCGAAGTCGGAGACAAGGCAAGAGTGGGCACGATTTCTGAGTCTAGCGCGTTAAGAATCCGCATCTACTCGCAATGCACGAGAACGTACGAGCGTAGAAAGAGAAGCTTCCACAAAATCCAAAACTCACGACGTTGCGCAGTGATTCGTAGAATCAAAAAAAATGGCTAAAAAAACGCATGCCAAAAGTGGCCCGCGTGAAAGTAAGAATAAGATCTAGAAACGGAGCCCGCGAGATGTTTACGCGCGAAGTTGTTTTTTTTCCGGAAGCGAGCGCATTACTCGTTGTAAAAACCTCATCGAGGGGCACGTGCTTACATCTGTTGCGTAACTTTCGCTCGTAGTTCGTGATTTGGCGATGCACTTCGCTTCACCATTAGCCTATTGGCGATTCTTTCAATTCGCAACAGATCGATGCGTTTCGCTGACGTTGGCATAATGAGGAACATATTCATGCGAATAGAAAGAAGGCTATTATGAAATTGGTTATGATGCAAATGAGACGTACGAAGCAACGCGAGATGGACTGAGCACGACGGGTTCGCACGAATGCTTCGTTAACGACATAGTATCCATCCTACATCGAACACCGATACTTGACTCAATCGATCGCGATACAGTCGGATAGTTTGATTAATTAAAAAATATCCACGATACGAACGATGAGATACACGAATGTAAAAGAGACGAGTCCGTCGTATAAACGTAGAGGTACGAAATAAGAGAACGTAGTTGAGAACCGATACCCATAAGAGTGAAGTTGTGATGGGAAATTAGCTGATAGCTGATAGCTGACACATAGCTCTCGATATATCGCAGGTTCGTCTGCGATTATACTCGATTATGAGTTCAGCACGAGGTATATTTCTGTAAATGCCACGTGACGAGTGCATGCAGTTGCGTCAGTGTTCCCCCACCCCCTGCGCCCATCGCATTCAGCAAGCACAATCGTTACTAACTCCGTTCCCTCTAATTAGTCAATTCTCAATTACGCGTAACGCATTATCGCGAAGCGAATAAATTGGCGTGTAAGAAAAAGAAAACAAAAACAAACAAACGAAAAAATCGACGAATAATTATGTTGTTCGTTCCAACGAGCGAGTCTCGTCGGAATCAGTATTGAATATTCTAGCTGCCGTGGTGAAAAACAAAAGACAACTCGTTCCTCTCAGACTCATCGAGGATATTATAATTTCACTGAATAATAATGATAATAATAATGCCTTAATTAAACCCACTGATTTATGCCTTTTATATTATAATTGCCCGGCGAACTCGACTCTGGGCAACCGAACTCGAATCCTCGACCATCTTCAGCCGGCCGAAAGATATCGCGAATAAATTCATTAGGCACAAAAATGTGTAATCAGCGTACATCTGCATGAATTTCAAGAGCAATTCAATTAAAAAACGGAGCTATAGCTCCGTGTACATTCCAAATCAATCGATAGGATTGTGTGCCCTACGTATGTATGCTTTTCCATGTTCGAAAGTGATGTGAAAAGTGAAGTGACGAAGAACGCGAATAATACAGGGTGACAAAAATAAGTCGAATTTCCATTGATGGATGCGGGAAAATAGGTGGGGACACGGTAACGCGGTAAATAGGTAGAGTGGATGAGATTTGGTAACCACGACGAGTCGAGAGCGAAGGGATCAGAACGAGGGAAACATCGTCGAGGAAATGCAATGTGCGTGAAATCCGTAGGGCATCCGCGTAACTCGAAGTTGCGAACTTTCAAAGAGAATTTACAATGGAACGAATCACCGCAAGGTAATATCGAGGCAGCGCGTATCGTTGACGTGATATGATAGCTACGAGAACATCGGGACGTCGATCCGTTTTAATTCGAGACCGACCCTTTCGAAAGATTTGCCCCGTTGCGAATAATTGCCTCAGATGTTCGACGAGTAACCGAAGGAAGGCTATATTTATTGTTAGTTTACTGCGAGGCATTATCTCTGTTCAGGTTCGTTAATCAACTATATTCATTCTACACAAACGTTTCTAACTACCCGCTACGCCGAGTTACAGGGACCAGACGCACCACAGTCAACAGAAAATATGGCGCGTCTCGCCTTACCGAATGTGAAAACGACGAGGCCTAATCTCGACGCGGGTAGCTAGCGAAGAAGCTGTTGCAGTTTTTCCAACATCCGAATTTCCAAACGACGAAGTGCTTCGCGACGATTCGACCGAGTAGAGTCAATAGATGTCCATCCGCGTCGTTTGGCACTCGCATTAAGTAATTATAATTAAGTTTTAGTTGACGTGGGCGTCGGTAGCGAATCGGGGGGAGGGAACCAAGGAAGGTAGGTACGCGACTCGCATTTTGAGCATTACCGATATTATGCAGATTTTCCAGCAGCGGCAGCCTCACGGGCTGCCAGCCGAGTTAGAGAATGAATTATTTACTTATTTACGGTACATAAACGCGGACTTACAAGTAATTTATTCGGGGTTATATAGCCAAAATTAAGCATAACTTTGTTCGCACTTTGTTTAACTTTCGGGTAAGCGTTACGCGAATTTCTGTTCGTATTTCCGAAGGAATCACCGCGGATAAAGGCTCAACTTCCGTTGCTCACCGCCAACACGAGTGGACAGAATTTCGATACGTTCGTAGTTCGACGATTCCGCTCATTACGCGTAGCCGAAGATCGTTCGACCTCTTTTCTCGCGTCTTTCTACCAATCAGGATCGAAAGCTCGCCCCGCGATGTTGGTACCGAACGATTTCGGGGGATCACCGTCGACGAGTCTTGCCGATACTACGGGCGGGGGGATTGGAAATCAACGGAGGATTTCTCATGGCGGGGCGAGATAAAGAGTGAAGGATACCGATGGAACATTTACCTCCCCGCCCCACACCCCCGGTCATGGGTTGGCACCTACGCAGTTAACCGGGAAGAGCTTTAATGTATGTCTCGTATTCCTGCACTGTAATGTAACTAAATGTAAGCAGCGGGAGGAGGAATAATAGCTAGCCAGGCCTACCAACATTCATTTATCTTAGTTTATTGCCAACTGCGAGGAAACAAACACCGCTGGAATACGCAACGACGCGCCATTAACCCCTCGGTCGCGTTGCCAACCTGAGCTTAACTGTGTCCATCTCACTTTACGCCACGTTTGCAAGCTTTGGCGCGACCACGCGAAAGAAAGGGAGAGATGGAGAGAGAACAGCGAAATGGAAACGCTCGTCGAGACAAAGATAGAGAAATTATAGATCAGATTAGATAGTGTTTCTTTTTATTACGCGTAGCAACGTCGTACAAACTCGAGAAAAAAAATGGATGCATGAAAGGGACGACCGTTTCCACGTCACCCCGTGCTTATTCAAAATACGAGTATATTTGTCGAGAACCGAATGGCTTGCAACACCCGCAGATGATTCGGGATCATCGGTATTTTCTGTTCGATTCGATGTATAACCAGTGATCGATTATAACGAAAATCTGATGTGTTCCGTACAATTGCCAAGTCATGGAAAATCTTAAAATACAGAGAATAAATTAGTAAGAATATAGAATGATAATGCGGCTTTTTATTCCTCTATCGAAATGGGCAAGGAAAAATAATTAGGAGAGGTGCGACGTAAATTCGTTGAATGCGATTATTTATTCTTTTCATTAGCCTCACGTCTCAAACGAGTGCCGGAAATTCTTCTGCGTATTTCATAAATGACAAAATAATCTCATTTTTCCGATGATTTTACGTTATATTCATTATGAATCGTTAGCACTTGTTTTATTATTTCCATTCATGTCTGAAAAATAATTCTGAAAATTCGAATCGATTCTGGTTAAATCGCCATTCCGTTCTTTCCAACGATCGAGCTTGGAGTCCGTAATTCCCTGAATTGTTCGCTCATTGGAAATTGGGCACTGAGAAAAACGAGACGTCGATAAAGTACAGCTGTTTGTTTGATCTTCGAGTAATATCGATAACTGATAGGTTACAGATGACACAGTGATGGCGGCACGTATGTACTAATCTACTTCTACGCTGCCTATTTCGCGCGATTCCTTGCTCAAGCCCTCGCGCATAACAAGTAGGATCATCGAGCGCGTATAGAATTAGTCATTCCTACGACGAATCGCATCGAAGCGCGTGAGAATTGTAGAAATAGACTGGAAAATAAACTCGCTTCGAATTACATCGAACTGCGATCGGGATTCTGACATGCTAACACGGCGAATAGCGCGATCTTTTCCTGATAGCATGTTGCCATAAATATGACGAAGGGGATTCGTTTATGCGATTAGTATCTTACCTGTAATTTCTAATTTCAAAATAGGAAACAACATTTATATGTACAATCAACATTTCAGATTTATCAATTTTTATCGTGATGCACCAGTAAAAAGAAATGAACTTTCTCGCCATTTTTTAAAATATATACGCGAATAATTGGACGAAATAAGGTAATTCGATCCGGAATTTCCGGTGTGCGAAGATTCCTGTAATTTTAACGGTAATTTTCGGTCAAAATTTTGTTTCCGGGTCGAAATACTCCTTTGCGATGGAACAAAATGGTCGGACGTATTAAAAAACACAAAATTTGCTCGAAGTTTACTCGTGAAGGCGTTGCTTGGCGGTTTCTAACGAAGCGATGGAATGTCATTGGAAAATGAATTGCACCGTGAAAAACAGCCGTACGTATCCGCGGTAGACGCTACAAATATCATAGCTCGAAAATTGTTATTTATATTCGATGTGAAATTGGGAGATAGAGAAATTTATTGAGAAATATTTGCGAGGAAAGAAAAATTCGGGGCAATATTTTCAGCAGATGGATATAACGAGCGCAGCGGCATAGTGAGATTTCATAGCGCGATCAAGGGAAAGCATAGGAAACGTTATATAAAAATATCGAACAAAGAGGTAACAAGAAGAAACGTCTGTCATAAAAAGCTGGCTAAACGTATTATTTTTATACCACTTCGCTCATTTGCTCCCCGTCAGCTTCAACGTTCCGTGCGGGAACGGTGTGGGGTGAACGGTGGTGGTACGCCGAGGCGCGCGATGCACGATCCCTCCGTATTATAATATCGTACGATTCGAATCTGCACTTTTCATTCGAGCATATATCGGCGGGTTCGCGCATTCCGCTCGCCGCCTCTCTCTCTCTCTCTCTCTCTCTCCTCTTCATCTCCCTTCCCCGTCCCTCCCGAAGGCTCGTTCGCCCGCTCGCCGCTTGATATCGAGCAGTTCTTTTTGGATAATGATCAACGAAATTATAAACAAAAGATTCCACGGATGGCGAGGTTTTTTCGTGGGTCAACGAGGCAAACGAAGTTTATAAAAAGCTTTGACGATGTTTCGTTGCTTTTACTGTCGTCGGACGACTAGCGGCGAAACCTCGGTACGTTGGTGTATTTAAAAATCGGTGCATTGTTCTGGAAAGCACCAACAAAGACCGTGCCTTTACCTCAAACTCCACAGAAATCCGCATCTGCTTCGAGTAACAAGCTAATCCTACGCTCGTTTTACTTCCATAATAAATTCAAACAGATGCGTACGAATACGTCGTTCCGCGTGCACCGTCGTCGTACGTGCATACGATCTCGCGTTTCTATGTATATCTAACATGGCTCGTCGAACCATTTAGCCACAAATAATCTCGTACGCGCTTCATCAAACACGATATTACCGGCCAACAATAATAATCATACCATACGACTGTCAAGCACGCCTCTAAGCTACGAAAAAAAACCCTCATTTTGATTCGAAAACTTCGGTAGTTTTGCTTTATGATGATATACGCAACGTCGCGTTCGCAGTTTCTTGTACACAGGTAATAAAAACGTTGCGTTCATTGGGAGCTACGATTTTCCACTCAAAGATATAAACGCAACATAACACACTTGTTTTCTCGATCGGTGACACATAATAATAATATTTATCTTATATTTCAATATTCAAGTCGGCTACGTGACGGAAACGGGGCACTGAGATATGCTCGGATTTACCCGTCTAGAGACGGGTAATAGAGACGCGCGACGTACAGTAACGCGCCGTTGCTTTCCTATCGTTCGCATAAAACAATAACATTCGCACTGTATATCCATTTCTAAACCGTCGCAACGGTGACGAATTCCAGTTCTGATGTTGGAACTGCCTTTTGATATCGCTGATGCGTCGATGTTGGGTTACCACGTTGGAAATGATGCGAAGGATATCGATTACAAATCCTTTCCTCCGATTACGAGGTTCCTGTTGATTTTCGAAGAGGAAAATGGATTTCCAGATCTGAAAGCGTATCATTTCTCTCGGTTGTACGAGCTTATGGGAATTCCGACGAGAACGAGTATCCATCCCTCTGGAGAACATTCGCCGAGTTTGTTAAACGAAGCTCCGGGACGCGACGACAGTGCTTGACCGAGCAACGAAGGTGTCGAACCTCGGTGTCGATGCATCGAGAATTCGAAAGTCGAGTCAGAATTGGACAGTCGGTGAAACGTGGATATTATAAATGTTGCCAAAATGTTACCTGCGACTAATGACGGTAATGACAATAAGCGCTTAGCTTACTTGTCGGTATTATGATTATTATAATTCTCGAACTCGTATCACCCGCCGCGGCAGAAACTTGCCTCGCGAAACGGGATGACAGGAGGTAACGGCTTGGTCAGGCACGAAGGGTGAGAGAAGTAGGAGCCGAGAAAAGCCAGAGGCGTTCAACAACGTAGTAGCGACACTACGGCGGACAAGGCGATATAAAATGCTTTTGTCTTGCAAAAACGTACAATCGTATATCATACGAGTGACCGTGTACCGGTATTGTGTTTCGTGTGTGTGACAATACGCGATATATACACACGGGCACAATGGCAAGGCCAGTTTCAGAGGCACGTCTCCGAGTCTGCATTGTTTTATTTCCGTGTAATCATAGGGAGTCACGTTTTAAAGTTAACTTTTGGTTTAATAAAGCCTAACGTTATTATCGTTGCTCGGTGAAACGGTACGTTTCCACGTATTTCAAACACCGAGAATGTGGAAACTGCGAAGAAGTAATCTCACCTTGTTTTCAGTTCGTACCAAAACCTTGCCTTATTTCCATTCCAACCGAGCCGGTGCCTCGAACGTTTCCCCGGCTTGACACGCTGGGGAAATTGAGGGTCGAAGTTTGTTCGGACAGAGAAAGATCACTTGGCATTCGAAACGTTAGTTGATCGTTGAATTCTATAATTAAAGGGAGAGCATTAAAATTGATCCCTCGTCCAAAAAGTTCGCGAAAATGTTGGATATTCGGGTTTGCAATGATTCGGAACGAGTGACTTCCGCGCTGTCTTTCATCCTCGGTATCGGAAGTAGACGCCAGGATCCTCGAACGTCTTACTTGAAAAATACGATCGAAGAGGTTTAATATCTCGATCAACATCTCGATAGAGTTTCGCCGAGAGGCAGCAGACAGCGGAGAGGAGTTTTAAAGAAGCATTACAACGGAATGTCAAGGGTTTCTTTATTCATCGAGCGATAGGTTGTTCCGAGTCAAGACGTTTCTCGAATCTCATTAGAATAGACCATAACTCTCTGTTTCAAAAGCTGAGGCAATTGGATACTCCTCGTTAGGGGAAGTGTGAATCCAATGACCGAGGCCTACGAGCGATAAATCTAAACTCCAGTCACGATGACCGATCTCTTTCCCCAGCAGTTTTCCAAGCCCCTCGTACGGTATCTTATGCTGGTGCATCGACCCCTCGAACGAATATCACAACACACTCGAATGCGAATACGCGATGTCGGCGAGTTAGCTCGTGCATAAATAAGATCAACGAAGTAAACTCGTAGCACAGATCCAGGTATCGCCATCGGCCATTACCAAGCTTCTACCGCGGATCGAACCTATTTTGTATCGAAAATAATGATAAAGGGGGAAATCAACGGGAGGAGCAAAACCGGCGAGGAGAAAAAATGCAGGAGATGGTGGGTGAGAATGGAAGTGGGAAAAGCGGGTGTGAGGGAGAGTGAGAGAGGAAGAGAAAGAGAGACAGAATAACAGGAACGGGATAGAACTTCACCCTTGCGCGGCGTCGGCGGTAGCACCGGCGGTAGCAGTAGCGGCGGAGACCCAGCGCGCTCTCGTAATTTACATTAATCCAATAATTGCATGGAGGTTTCCTAATTAGAAATTCAAATGAGGTGGTGGCAGGCAGGCTGGCTGGCAGGCGGGCGAACGAACAGGGCTACCAACTCTCAACGGCAGCAGCGCTGGTACCAACAAAGTCCGCGTAGACCCAAGCTGAGAGATCTGGTTGGATTGACTAGCTAACCTAACCCAACAACGATCTGGTCGTTCTTCGCTTCTCGAATCTAGTTGCCAACAGTTTTGTGGCGACAGAATTCGATTTTCGACGCTATACGATGCGACGCCGACTAAGCGGAGGAGCGGTGATACTTTTGCTATGGCACCTCGATCCGGAGAAACGAGCTGCTCGTTTTCATTCGAACTCGAGTTACTTGCGCACAGCGATACGTACGTGGTAGAGAACGCAAAATCACGCGTGAGTCATGATTCAAATCCGCGAGGAATATCGCCCTCGTCGCAAAACCGCGGATGGCCTCACCAACTCTGGGGCATCACGTTCAAATGACTATGGTAAAGTGAAGGCTCGTTTTCCTTGTCCACGGTGTTCTACCCGGGACGCGAAAACCACGCTGTGACACGTTCGTTATACCGTTGCGTCCTTACGCTCATCCAGTACCTGCGACGAGGACTATCACCCCGTGACAGTCTTCCTTGTGGTGGCCGAGTGTTGAATTAATGAGTGTTCCACGTCGAACCACAAAGTTCCACACGCAACATGCATATAGCTCGTATGACGTGGAACGATTAGCTTCAGCATTCACCACTTCAAAGATTCAGTAGGCCACGTAGTAGGATGCCGCGAAGAGTGTCATCCCACACGTATAACGCGTGATCGCGGATACTGTCGGACCCTAGTGTCAGAATGTCTCTTCGAGGATCGATAAGCGAGCATTCGGAGACGAAACTTCAAAGTAGCATATCCCATTATAGTCGTCGAACGATTCGGGTTGATCGCGCTGTGGGGTGGTCTCGCCGGTGAAAGATGGTGGTGGGGATGCGGCGATACCCGAAGATGGTACCTGATCTGGATAGGGCGGAATTTGTACGTCGGTTCGTACTTCGAATACCTGGGCCGTCTGTGTTTAAACAGGAGGACCAACGTAGTCGCGCCGGGAGGGGGCTGGGGGTGGAAGTGGAGCTACGACTGAAATCTGCATAATATAACCAACTATTGTTCAAATAGACGTTGCTTCGTGGATTCAATTACCATTGTGATACAATTATTGTTAGGAATTTCATCAATTTGGGCACCCAGTCGGGTTAGTCTTGCATATACAGAGGCGTAGACGCTTCGGTTTCGGAAGAACCATCAGTCACGAGAGAGCCGTCGTACACGTGATGACTATCAATCGATCGAACCTCCCGGATCGCGGCTGTGAAAATATTTGCGAAACAAGACGCGTACGTTCGCCGATTCCCAGGAGAACGTACAGGTACAACGAACGAATCCATCCTTCTTTGGGTCAATAATGTCGGTAAGCGACCGGTATCAGGGTGTAACGATGAACGGTCGATTGCGCTTAGGTCGAAGTGTAGCCAGGTCACCGATGAATCAAGTCACCGCTCTAGTTTCAAAGTCCACGTGAGAATATCAGTTGAGAATCACTGCTCGCGTGCCAGGATCCATATAAATTCTAATTCCACAATCAGCACTCGCCAGGATAGTTCTCGGCTGATCCTGACCAGCTAATTCAGAACGCGAAGGTAGCACGTACCGAGCGGCACCTCCTATTCCGGTCATCGCCTATTTATCCGATAATTCGATGATTCTCGACATCAGCAATCAATAAACATTAGGAAATCAGGAGCCGTTCGCCATGCAGCCGCGCGAGAAGACCGAAGGAACAGAGAAAGACTCTCGAGTCGTGGACGCGAACCGAGCAGCGTGACTGCAGTTTCACGAATGGACGGACCTATAAGCGTTCGCGACGTTTCTCCAAACGAGGACGTCCGACTCGGTGAGAACTGATGCCAACAACGCGTAGCCACAGACTCCTTTTCGGTTTTTCCTCTTCCACCGATTCATCGGTTGTCAATCAAACGGAGGTGTATACAAGAATTGCGGTGGCACACCCCTAGTTCCATGTCTCTGGACAAGGTAGTCGGCGAGGATTCCCCGGTGTGATATTTCAGTTGTTTGAGTTTAATCCAGCCTTAGCACGGAATCACGTCGAATCGAAACGGCGAACGACCTTCGCGCGCGGCAACCAAGTAAGTTGAAACTAGCTAACGTGAGTTTGGCTGCGCCGTCGAGGGGGAGGAACGGAGCTCACCCCTGACCCCTCGACCTCGCCCAGCCGCGGTAACGCCGCTGCCGCCGCCACGTTCTATCCAAGATAATCGATCTCATAATTATCCTGATTTACCAATGCTGCGAAAATCACCCCTCGAGACGACCACCTACGCCGGTCGGGTCTATATACCATACCGTTAGGCGAGAGACTTGAAGAGGGCTGTTGGCGCGGTGATAGGAGCGTAGCAGGGAAAGAGACGCGCGCGAGGCGGTACAGTGGGACGTGGTAATTATATCAGCAACTAATGGATATAGTTAATTGCTAATTATGAGGCCTGCCAAATGATCGATAGCAGCGAACCATCGTGCCGCCTTCGATCGTCCGTTGCGTTCGAACCAACTCGGCGCGACGCTGTGGGATTACCAACAGTGTCATTTCGCTCCACGCGTGGATTAGGGCGTAGTAATTAGCAATTAGCGATTAGAAATTATCAATATTACTAGACAAAATCGATCGCGATTAGGATTCACAAATTGACGGAAAGGTCGATGGACCTCGTAATGCCACGTCTCGTTACGAGTCCACCGATTCCCTCTCTGGCGCGAATGCGAAATAAAACGCGTCACGTGGGAGGACGTAACTTTATACTATGAACCGGCATCGGGACCATTTTCGAAAAACGTTCGAGTTCGTTCGGGTACCAGTTTCATTTAGCGCGCGTCGCACATCGACGTGTTACCGCAGTTTTCGATTGCGAAAGGGGTCAACGATTTTTGCGTTCATCGGTGAAAGTATCCACTATACCCGGCATCGTAGACGAGCGTATCAACAAAAAATGCTCAAATAACTATCATCAGCATTTAATAACGAAAATCCGATGACACAAATTTAATGTACATGCAAGCCATTTGAGAGAACAATGAATGTCCGTCAGAGTCGCTTGATAATGCCATAGAGTTACGTGATTATTCGCCCCAGGAGGAAACGTCTCCCGGCTGGCGCACTCTGTCAACAAAGTTGATTTTCCCCTGCAAGAAGGAAAATGAACCGAACTTTTGTCGCAGTATACTCGAAATCCGTTTGACGAAGTGTGTTTCACGCGGTATTTGGATTGATTTAACGTAGAAGGTCGATATTCGATCGTCAGCCTGACAATTAATTGTAATTGATAATTAAGGCGCAGCTAGTCGAAATCATCCTCCGAGATCGTTCAACTTTCACCATTTGCCACACTCGCGAGAGAAACTGTTGAATTTCTATCTTTGCTCCGATTATTTTTTTTCCAGTTTCCGCTCGTCAGACCTGCGAAAAGTTCGTGAAACTTTCTGCTAGGTACAAAATACTGCGAAGACGAATCGCGAGACACGAGTACACGGAAGTTCGGCTCATTGGTACCACTTCGAAACACGAGGCATGACAAAACAACTTGCGAGTGTTGAGGCTAATCCTTGAATAGATGATTATGCCTACGATACTGTGGAGGAGAACGTGCAGACGTGTAAACGTTGCGGGAGCAGAATGAGTCATCAAGGAGCAACGGCAGGTGAGCGAGTCCGATCAACGCGCTGTGTACCGAATTCGGTGTGTAATATGATCGGTGCATATACCAAATTATGTCGTATGCGTTCGACCGCAATTTTACTCCACTACTTTATTCCCGAGGCAAGTGTCGAGAGATAGAGACGGGACTCGACGATAGCGGGAAATAAACGGCGTTCGGGGAGACGAACGGGAGCTCGACTTCGAATCTTGGTTTCGATGCGCGTGGTACCGCAGTTTTGCACTTCTGCACCTCTCGACTTGTCCCATCCAACTTGCGTCATCTTCCGTAGCGACGTTGAGAACACAGCGTGTGCCGAGTGGGATGTGACGAACAACGGAGATCAGCGCGCTTATACCTCTATGCTAGACTGGAAAGCATATTAGTCGCGTTAATTTCGGCGAGGTGCAGCATATCGTCGAGACAATACAAACTATCAAACAAAATCACAAGTCTCCGAGAGAGCAGGTTAAAACATCAAAGGGAGCTCGCCTGGGATTTGAGACACGGTTTATTAGCTGTCCGGGGGACGCTTAGCTCGGCGAAATTGAAACTGGAAAAATGTCGAACGTTTGCGGAGAAGTTAGCAAAGTGCGTCGATGTAATCACGTTCGATTGCAGTTCCGTCTCACAAGTTTTATTTCGAGTTCGAGGACATGGGGTTTCGGGAGGGATTTGCGAGAAGGGTGCGAGACTGGGTGACGGGGAAAAAAGACGGAAAGGGTGAGGTGGCGGAACGAAGGTGGAAGTGGGAGCTCAAAATCAAAGAGATGGAAATTGCCAGCCACCCGGGACTTGGCTCAGATTAGCTAACGCGATTTCAGTCTGAGATGGCTCAGCGAAGAGTTCAAGACTCGAGGCGTGAGAGGTGTTATGTAATTGATATGAACTCGGCTGGAATTATTACCGAGTCGCCGTGTATCCTTGGCTCGGGCAGAAATTTTTGTAGCACGCATTCCCGAGTTACGCGCGGACAGCTGAGACCTCTTGAAAGAACGATCACACCGCGACGATGCTGGTTCTCGAATCTGCGCGTCGCGTCTTACTTTTTCAATTCGAGGCAATGGGCGGTGTCGTTGGGAACCTGTAATCGACCTATTTCACGAAAAATATGAGCGATAATCGACCTCGGTGAATGGAAACTTCCATTTGGGTAGAAATTGAAAGGCTATTGCCACGAGACTATCAACCGGATGTGGAGAGTACCGGAGAACCGATTCTCGACGACATTATAAGATCATTAGAACAGCACAAAATTATACTCATTAATGCAGAAGCATCTGCTGATGCGCAGTCATGACTCGCGATTGTGTAACTCGATGACTACTTGGAAAAATTAGTCGTGCCGGATAATCACTCCTCTCGGAATAACTCGTATACCTCGCCTTCGTTCACGCACACGCGCGCACGCTCCGTTTTCGACTGTGAACTCGGTGATACGGATACGAAGGCGAATTTATTCGTAAGTATTGCCGTACGACTCAACGTCGGATCGTAGTATTGTTATAGCCTTCGTGAGAGCGCGGAGCAAAACGCGTTAATAAGCAACACGGTAGCTGCTCGGTCGAGCGCGTGCGCATTCGAACACAGATTCTATCGGCATGATTTGATTCCAAGAGCGTAATTGTCGTCGTCAATTGCCTGCGACCGAGTGATTTGTCTTTCGAACAAATCAACAACCACCGGAAAGAAAAACATCGCAGATGACGTAAGTCTTATACTCGATACCGATTTTCAACTTCCTGTTTCTCTGATTCCAGAGAAAATGGGAAGTTATTGCAATCACCCCGAAAATGAAGGGTTGATTTTCACCGGATCTCTACGTTTTGCGGTCCAGAGATTCACGTCGACTATTTTCGGTTGGACCTCTGTACGTATGCATGTGCGTATGTGCGTGATGAAATTTTTCTAGCATCGGAGATACTAGAAAAAATGTTGCCGTTTCAAAAACGAATTTATGGAGCAGCTGCTTTTCTAATGTTCCAGGATACGAAAAACGATGAAATCTTTCGAGATCTGACGCATGTACCGGACAGGTATCGTCGCGGACGAGTTTACACTCCATGCGGCGCTTCGCTTGACAGAATCCTGTTGATCACAGCGACTTCTATCGATACCGACGCAGCTCTCGCCGAGGTGAGAAAATGGGATTGCGGGATCGAACGTAAACGTTGTATCACGGCGATGCTCGTGAAGTCGGCAAAAAGAGGCTGCTGCATGTATAAAAACTTTTACAGTTCCTCATAAATGT
Source organism: Arge pagana (assembly GCA_963969455.1). NCBI lineage: Eukaryota > Metazoa > Arthropoda > Insecta > Hymenoptera > Argidae > Arge > Arge pagana. Next base: position 9,657,378 of record OZ018313.1, read on the forward strand.
TGGCAGTTAAACGACGCACTGTATTATCATCGAACCGACACATTGTTATCAAATTGCGCAATGCTTAATTATTAACTTATATAAGTCTATTGAATCGTCAGCCGTGAGGATTGGTCAAAGGTTTCGAGAAGTCCGTGAGAAACAGAGGCCGAAACAATATCCAAGGTTTAGTCGACCGGTGACAATAATAATTACATTACGAGTCAAACGTTACGACCTCCGTCTAGAGAGGATAACCTTGTCGCAAGTCCACAATTCACGTGTGAAATATCAATCAATCAATACGATTCATTTTTCGTAATTCATTTGCGCGACTCGGGTGGGTCTCCCGATTCATTTCCAGATTTTCTCATTCGGCAACTACACAAGCGCGAATCTGTCGAGCTATACTACTTTTCCGTCAAATCTTTCGCATACGTGTGCGTAATTTTAATTTTACAATAACGCGAAGGAAAATGATTACACGAATCAAAAACCATTCGTCAACATTTTCTTCCCCAGTTCGTCGGTTGGAGAGAAGACAGCGTTGATTCGCAAGGACAAGGACAATACGCAAGGACAACATCATCTGTCGACGAGTCAGCGCTCTGCGATAATTAGCGCTCTTGTATTTTTAATAAATAACGATCCGGTTAAGTAGATGGGTAGGTAGGTAGCGCGAGATTCTTGCTTTCTACCAGGTAAACGATATGGCGATGAATTCTCAGAGCGGCAGCGACGTTGTATATCCGGAATCAGGCACAAAGTGTAGCTACGCGAGCATATACCATTGTCCTTCGGATACACACAGTTACAAAATAATACGTCTGGTAATTTCAGAGCTGGGAGAAGGTAGAGAGTCGCATTGGATCGGCTTAACGAACCTGCCCTCCTTCTCCTACCCCGTCGCCCTCCTTTCGGCACTCCGACTTTTCCCTCCACTTCTGTTTTCTTCGTCGCTTCGCGTTATTAACTCTTTTATTTCGACTCCGCGACCTTCTTTAACTCGTTGTTAAATTCCTTATCGCGCGGACGTTACGGGAGTTTGTCCGATCTCGAAGAGTTCGTGAGAATTTATCTTAAATCATCGTGAAAAGTAGATTTTATCCTGCCCACCAACGGGCACATAACCCAAGTAAGGGCAGTTGACGTCTGGCGCACTCTTTCACATCGCGACGCATAAGTGAACGTCGATTTAATCCTGCGATCGAATCACTTATCAGCCTTTTCGTATTTCTCATCAGTTTCACAATGTACTTATTTAGAATTTAACCATTTATTCGAAGATTAGCCTCAGGCTATGGTTTTAATCGACTCGATATTGGATTCATTTTTGACCGATCCTCGTAATTTTTATCCTTGGTACAAGTAACTTTCATTATCACATTATTACATTACTTTTATTACAGCATTATTATTATTATTATTATTATTATCATCATTACGTAACTATTCGTTGAAACGGTCGAAATTGTGAGAAAAACTGTTGAACCGCGTGAGATGACGGTGTGAATTGGGCGTTCGTCGATTTTGCGTGCAGAGAATGATTGGTTTCGGCAGTCGTTGAGTATACATCGTGGGGAACAGCAGAAAGGAGCGGGCATTAGTGGTTGGAAAATGAAATATTAATGTTGTTTGTCGTAAAGACTCGGAGTAACTCTTTGAAAATCCGAATCGCGTAGTTTCCAGGTAATTAGGAGAAGTTTCCGTCCTTTTCTCAAATCTATGCCTCGGCTCCCGCTTGTCCTCCTTCTTCCGCCGCTGGTTGCAAAGAACTTGGCTGCCGTGTCGTCGTCTCTCGCTTCCACTCGCCGCGATCCTATCGGGCATAATTACCTTTCGCTGTCCCTCTCGGATAATCATTGTAACACCTAATCACCCAGCCAGTGCTCCCCGCCCCATCCCGACACCCGGTTCCCACCCTCAGCGTCGCCTGTCCGTTCTGCGTGAAACTCCGCAGCGATCCCCAAAGGAGTTTTGCCTTCACGACAACATTATACCCGGCGCGTGTTCGCCTATCGTTTGCTACTCGTCGAAACACCGTAACGCGAACGCTTTGAAATCCAGTTTTTCCACTCCCCGCTTGAAACTTCGGAATTGCCGAGATAATGAGTTAGTTCCGTTGTATTATTCGACATGGGAACGTGAGGCAATAACGCCGACGTTACCCTAATAATAAAATCCATCTCGGAATACATTTAAACTTGATTGATAATATTTTCCACAGCTCGGGACATTAAAACTGATATATCTCGGACGAACTTAACGACGAGTTATCTCTCGTAAGCTTTAATCGAAACGTGTCGAAATATTCTATTAGCGCTTCTTACCAGAATGTGAAATCCCATTATTAGACTCGTTTGGATCTCGTTAATATACCGGAATCTTCGGCGCAGCGGTTACTTTTTTTTTTTCTTAGTTGCACTTTTCACTTTGTCGAAATGTTTCGAAATATCCTACCCACGTATAATTCACGTCACTTGACACCGGGCAACGGGACTCTTACGTAGAAGCTACGCTTCTTCACCTTCGCCTTTTCCGATCCGCCACGTTGGGGACGACTCGCTATCACAGTTACGATCCTAATATCCACTACCCAGGAACGCGTTGCGCGAGAACTTGAGTAAATTTTGGTGATGTGACATCTAACGACGTATCGATAGTCAATACGACGAACGAACGAGGCCCAACATTTTTCGCGATCGACGATTGAATATAACGCGTTACGCGGTATCTCTTCGTTCTTGATGAATGTGACGCCTTGATCCAAATTCTCCAAGCGTACACATATATCAATTTCATTTTTAGTCCGTACCGTTATTCGCGGTTAAAGTCGCGAATGAAATCTGGAGGCGAAGCTCGTTGCATGACCGACGACGCGTGTGCAACCAACATCTATGGGCCATACTTCATTAGACTTTGCGCCTACAGTAGAGACCTACTACACTATTTCAACAAATATCAGAAACAGCTTCCAAAGTATTGCTATAAAATATTCTTCTGACGAAGAATGCGAAGAGCTAATGATGGATATTCTCTTTAGATAGTTATTGAACCCGGAAACATGGTACACACTGCGACTGATACTCGACGATGATTGTCGATCGGGTCTAATTGTGTAGGTAGGACCTCGTTTGTGCGTACGAATGAGACCTGCTCCAATTTTTTTGATGCCACGGATCCTAGGACTTGGAAGTTTGAGTTACGCGAAAAAACGAGCGTTCAAGGTCGTACGCGCGACTCACGATGCGATATACATGAAACGTATTATGCTCGATCGAATCATTGGAATTTACTTTCCGTATCTGTCAGCGCCAACTTCTGTATCCGTCAGCTCTCAGCATCGCGTAACCATAGTTTCTCGTACATCCTTTATCAGTCGTCAATCAGAAGAATTAATTCGCCGTAAACGTGAACATTTGCGATTAGCTGGCGACAGGTACCGTTCGGTGATCAACGCATCGTTGATTTCTATTCTCGCGCGGCCGAGTTTGCAAAGTCCGATCGCCGGTATAGGAACATCGACGGAGGCAGGAACGAAGAGTGAGCATAAAATGGAAACTACCGAGTTTCCAGAAAATTCACTCGGGTGGTCTTTCGGGACGCGGGAGCGGGCCGTTGATGGTGGCTCGTTGTAAATTAAAGTTGAGAAAATGAATTATGCGAATAGTTACCACCCGCGCGTTAATTAAAGCTCATTGTAATAAAGAGGGTTTTTTTCTTCTTCTTCTGGCTTTACCTTATACAGCGGGAATGTCTGCGCGGCTGGTCGTAAGTTGTCGGTGAGGATATTTTAATGTTTAATTATATGAGCTTTTATTACTTTTATACTGTCTTACGAGTCGCGAATGGGAAAGGGACGAGGCAAGCGAGCGCGTCCGCGTCTCAACTTTCTTGGGAATTAAAACTAGTCGGGAACAAGGGGCTAGAATTCTACTCGAGGACATCGTCGCGAGAAATACGTTGGCTCGACGAGAGGATAACTCGAAAACAAACGAAAATCGAGGCTCGTTAACGCTTCGGGTATTTTGTGTTTATTCGTTGTCACTTGACTGATGTAAGACCGATGAAAATGCGAGCGTTTATTTCCCCGAGTAACCGTATTATATTACATAAAGTAGTCCCTTTGACGTACGATCGCCGATTAATTCTTCCGCGAGGGAAACGACGCGAGTGGATGTTTCATTCCACGCGAGTCCCGTGGAATCGTCATTTGTTGACAATGGGACGAGTTCAGAGACGTACTATATTAAAATTCATCGAAACTTTGTCTCTCAAGTTCTCTCTAACTCGATGGGAATTGAAAAGCCATACATTTCTCGTACAATTGACTAATCTCTGTGACATAAACTTTGTGAATGTACCCTCATTAACGACTCGACGAACGTGTGTCTGTTTCAATCTAACCTCACGTCCCGTGCGGGGCGGGTGGGCGAGGAGGGTAGAACACCCCTCGGAGCCAGCCAAACCCACCGAGTCGAATACTCGTAAATGCAAGACAAGACCAGCTAATCTAAATAATGAAATACAGTTAATCAAAGGATTAATGAGGACGAAAGAGGCATAATGAATTATGAATGGCATTTGTTATTCGAGAAAAGTGAAATATACAGAGGAAAAGAATAATACAAAAGCGATGGTTCGGGTCGAGTGGTTGGGGTACGGGGGGCGGGGGGGAGGAGAGGGAGAAGAGGACGAGGAGGATGAGAGGACCGGTGCGGGAAACGAAACGAAGCTCGGCTTCGACGCGATGGTAGTAGAACGGGGTAAGTAGGTATAACGTTGCGTTGACGGCGATTGCTCTCGGGTTCAATTGGGGGTGCGCGGAGACGAAGCGAGAGGTGGTTGCCACCACCAAGAGGCGGGCAAAACTTTGTCTCGCGTTTCTATTTGCATAAAATCGTCGTAGCCGGCGCGGCGCGGCGCCTTCGAAGATAATGAAATGAAACTAAACAAATAATGTAGATGCTAAACATTAATTACGCCCTCGAAGCCACGGAGCGAAAGAGGTGAGAAATCAGGGCGCGTAGGCAACGTTGGAACGGAACCGGACGAATCGAGGTGGAAACGATGAAATACAAGCGAGTCAGTTGTCGAGGAATAATTCGAAGTAGCGAATCTGATTCGCCGGGTTCCGGGAAGATGGTAGAGCCTCGTAGGGAACGGAGCATCCGATGATCATCTAGCGGGATGACAAAACGACTAGATTTTCCCTGACCATCGTCTTCGGGCGACCGGTGACGGCGAGTGACTAGACATGTCTCAGAGATGCGGTGGGGCATGTATAGTGAGAAATGTATAGTTGACAAGTTGGCACTATTCTCTGTTTCCGAATAAGTCTTTCGAAACGATCGAACGAAATTGACGTTCCATCGGTCGGCCAATAAATCGTCTCGAGACTTCCAAGTGGGTCGTTAAACGACCTCGTATGTAAAATATTAAAAGCTATTCGTTATACTCCCTGATCCATCGATTCGTCGAATCTGCGAGTATGATAAACAGTTTCCATTACATTCGGTAAGGATGTGCATCTGATCTAAAAGTCATGCAAGGGTGAGAGACATTGATGGACAAGCGAAGCTTATATGGCTACGGCGAGGACCTCGGGAATCGTGTTCTACGGCTTACATATTTATGTTATGACTCGGCTTTACCTGTTTTAATTGACTCAATTGCCATAAGCCTGTAAATATTACGTTTCTGCGTACGTTGCAGGAGAGAATATTTGGAATAAATTTCAATAAATATTGATTAGGGAAGAACACGCCGAGGGTTCCCCTTCGGCGAGGATTGGACATTTCTGTTGAAAATTTCCAATGCTAATTCCGCTGAATACACCCGACTTTTTTCAACCTCGTCAATTCCAATTCGGTCGCGTCCGTCGCATAACCATCGGTTCGATGTTCGAGCTGTAAGATTTACGCAATATTTATACAATCCTCTTCAACCGGGTACAAGTATGTTCCGCTGTACGGGACACGCGAGTGGAGACTTTGCTCGGAAGATGAGAAGCTCGCGATTCGCTGCGACGAATCGTAAAATCTCGGGGAATATAATAAACTGTGAAACGTGACGAGTGCGGGAAATCAACTGTATTTCAAAGAGGGTCGTAATTCGCCCGGATCTAGGGAACGCGTTAACTCGCAGCCAGTACCTACATTGTAACGAGGAGATCGCGAGTGACGTACGAGCGATATCCCAGCTGGGTTTCACCGTACTCTACGTTTCTTTCGCGCTCGATCCTCGATGCAACGAAATGTTTTGTACAAATGTCACGCGTGAGGTGAGAACACGAAGCACCTGGCGACGTATAATACTATGATCGCACGATTAGGTTCAGTTTCCGTAGACGAAACATCGGAGCCAAAGCCGCGTAGGTAGATCGAAACGCGGCGGGACGAACCGCGACATCGTAGCGTGGAGGAAAAGTGAAAATATTGCGACGAGTCTCGAGCGACATAGTACGTAGATGCATGAGCGATAAAGCGGAGCAACTGGAACCATTTGTCTGTTGTTTTTCCGCGCGAACTCGGATGGACGGACGGAACTGGTTTATTTGAGAGATAATCCAAACAAATGTACTCGGTGGCTCGAGAGTAAATAACATGCAAATTCCGTAATGCTGGTTGACCGATGGTTCCGTTATACCATGACCGAATGTCGGAAGAGTTTTGACCGTCTGGGAGAAACTCTCCTCTGGCATGGATGACGTTACGTGAGTACGGAAGAGGCGACTGACTCCACCCCATCCAGGACCACGAGCTGGGTCGATGACGCGTTACGGGGAACGGGAATGTCACGGTGATTCGAGTCAGCGAACAGCCAAGGAAAATTAGAGCAGTAGCTGTATCCGTTTTCGAAGATGTTAAGTCGAGTAAAGTAATTAAATGGTAAATAGTTGTTCGAGTTGTTCGAGTATCCGGAATTCGAGTCGGTGTTGGGCTTGTTTCGGATGAGTTAACCAGCTTTAAGCTGAGCAAGAGAATTAAGGGTGGGTGGAGAGGAGCGCCACTCAGAGGGTAACCAGATGGGGTATTGGCCAGTGGCTATCTCAGACTTTGCTCATCTTGCTGGTCTTAGTTCGCCCTCCACCTCCCCCACCAGAACTCTGCTTTTCGCTCCCCGTCCTCTTCTCCTTCGCCTATCCCTTGTCCGAAGGCTCACCGAACCATCGCTGCCTTTCAGTTTCCCCCGCGACTCTCAGGCATCGGGGCCGCACGTCTCAACTTCAACCACCTCCACGTCTACTCGCCACCCCCTCAGCTTCCGGCCAGATCGATTGTTATGCATAGCCTGTATTTGCTCATCGACTACGGTGCTAGCTTGACCACCGTTGCCCGATTCGACCCCAAGACTAACGACTGGTCGTCTACATCGTGGTCCACCTAGATCTTCGGAGAGAGACAATTCCAATCCGACAACCAAACACGAGACTTCCCCCCGCCTCGCGTCTTTCTCACCCGTGGAAAATTCATCTGCCGATGAATTTCACGACCGAGGCCCTGAAAACTGACCCCCTCTCCCCCCCCCCCCCTCTCGCTCCTCTACCGAGGCTTCCCTCGTATCGTTGGCGGTTTACTACGCGTCGGATCTTTGTCGGGGTGTAGGAATATCCGTAAATCCGTCCCCGACATCGGTTAATCGAGTCATTCTCAACGGCAGGCGGCAGAATTTCGACCACACAATTACCGGTGTGCATATTCATTTCAGAAACGTGCTGTCCACTACTGGTGTCGGGGCATCAAGAAACTCCTGGGCAACTAGCTCTAGCGCGTAACCACCTTCTAGGAAGTTGGGAAATGTCAGCAGCTGACGGCCTTCCTCTGGACACCGGGACGTTCAACATCTCCCGACGTCCGACGTCCAACCCTAGAATGTTTATTCTTGGGAGGGTCGACGAGGTTGGGCACTCGGTGCAAACACCGAAATGCAAATTAGGATTACCCCACGCAGAGTTTGCTATTAACCTGAATTATTCGAGTCTTAATGATGGCTTAGGATCCCGCCCACTGATCTGAGGGATTAGTCTGTGAATATTGCGCGACGTAATGAACAGCTACCGAACCGGACATTCATCGATCCGAATGAAAAAAGAGGAATACTATACGAACATTCCCAACACTTCCTCGAACCACCCACGACCTTCCAACATTCCGCGGATCTCGAGTCTGATCCCCCCCGCGTCGATGACCCGCCGAGCAATAATTGACTAGCTGACAATGATCCACGCGACGATCCAGCTGAGAACCGCAAGAATATTTTCACACCTCTGTAATACCATATACGTATCAAATTACACCGTCATTGAGCCAAATATCATCTCGTTCCACGGATATATCAGTGACTTTATCCCCTCCGTATTATCAGGCGACGAGCAAGGTGCCGGGGAAGAAATCCACAGCGTGAGAAAACGAACGGAAATGTTTTTCCACCACCAGTTGCTCGCGGCGCCCACGACCCACCCCACGTAGAGTCGCGATACGACGCGAAAGAGGGAAAAAAGAGAATAAAGGGAGGCAAAAATTCTAAGCTCGTCGCCAGATTGATAGGGGTCGATGCGCATCACCTTTAAATTCTGCTTCCCCCGATTTCACATCGAGCTTTCGACTGAAGTAGGTTTATGGGACAAGCTGGTCAGGCTGCGTTTCGTAGACGACCCCGTGCAACATCGTGCTAGTCGTTTCCATACTTCTCGTGCCGTCTCTCCTGAAGCGTAGTACGAATGACCATCTCACGAGCAATCTACATTGCCGCAAATTGTAAGGCAGGACCGTGACTTCGTCTCAACTGTTCGCGATCACTGTTCTCATCCGTACGCGTTGGAACAACATCGTTGAATAGCGGAAAAAGATGCAGCACGAGCATGGCACGACGAATCGTTGTGTTGCGTAGAACACGACGACTCGCGAAGAAGAGCGTTGTCAGAGAAGCGATTACTTCCCAGTTCTGACCGTGGAAAAACGTTCAACTCGGTAGCCAGTGATTGTGATGGTATTTTTGTCGAGGACGCTAGGTCATGAAACGCGAGTTCGGATGAAGGGGTGGCAATTGTAGCTGACGCTTGTCTAGCAAGAGTAAAGGAGCTTCGGCGTGGGGTTGACGGTGGATGGGTTTAGTGTTCGGGTCGGAGTCGGAGGGTCGTTTATTGATCTCTCAAGTCCGAACGACGCCGGACTACTACTACTCGGGACCTAACCTCATCCCCCCCCGTTCTCGACTTTCTCCACGCTCTCAACCCCGTCGACTGGCCACAACCCCGTGCGACCCCTCTAGCCACACGCCGAGACACTGGACATAACGACTATACCTCAGCCTCCCGCCTTATTCTCTACCCCTTGTAGAAACAGGTTCTCAACTCGGCAATTTTTCATCCCAAAGATATTTATTGGGATGAAACGAACGATGGACGAACCCCCCCTGTAAACGTCAACGTGTTTCGGGTCAACAGCAGACGTCGCTGGGGTATAATACAGGACCGATTCGATGTCACGTATTAGCTTGACACAGCTGATAGTATATTCGATCTTTAGCCAAAATGTAGCCGATTGAAATGTCACTTAGCAATGTTTCGACTCGACGTGCGAGGTGTCATCGATGTAAGCGAGTTTGGGGTTCGGGAAACCAGGGTGTCGCGAAGCTAGTTCAACAGCATTGCGAGATAATGGAAACTATCGCGGCATTGAGAACCTTCTCTTGGAAGAGGGTTGGTAGTTGCAAATAACTTATTCCTGCCAACCTCACCCTGACCTTTTCCCCCCTCCTCCTCCTCCTCCTCCTCCTCATCAAGTCCCACGAACATACAACCCTCATCTACATCTACATCTTCGTCGAGGCATCGGGCGGTCATCTTGTTTCAGGCTCCTCTATTCTCGAATCACCTCACCACCCTCGGACCTTGGCGATAGGTCTGCCTCGCGGTACGTTGCCTTCCATACAGGTTGTCGATAAATTCAGACCACTTCGTTCGCCTCAGTTGAAATCCGGCAGACCTTTCTCCGGTCGATTCTGGTCCGTTCGGTAATAGAACGTCATATCTGATGACGTTAAGATCACCGAATAGGAGAAGGCGTCGGAAGGCTGCCAGATAACAACCATCTCGGACGTCAGTCGAGTATTCTCCAATTTCGCGGACCGAATTCAACCGAATTCAGATTTAATTCAATTCAGAAGAAGAGAGATGCGAAGTTTTTGTAAAAAAACAGACCAAAAATTATCTCGAGGAACTCGAATTCCCGCTGCATTCGTCGACGACGGAAAATTGTCGCGAGGGTATATTTGAGTGACGAATCTCGCCTATCTGCGCGACACATCGCGATTAACAAATTAAAATCTTAACGGACAATTCTGCCAATTATTCCGCTGCGGTTGGAAGTTTTGCGGCAAATTACTTCGGAAGCCGCGGCTGAAAGTTAACTAACAATGAGATAAGTCTGTCGTTGACAGCAGGTACGACAATGATACGAGGGCGTATCAGGCGGAATAACAATGTCCCAGTTGTACTGTGTATACCATCCGCTACCGGGCGACAAATGCGCATATTCATTTTCTGAGAGGAGAGACTGCGTTTCCAAACTACCTCGCGAGTAATGGCTTCGTTGAATGTTTAGTAATAATAGCATATCGTCGCGCACGTCTCGTTGGTATTTTAAAATTCGCACATGTATAGTTTGCATGCGGCGATTGCGACTGAATTATGCAATATAAATATTGATGCTTCCTGTGAAAACTCAAACGGGAGAAGCGACCGTCGCATCGCGAGCGTCGAGCGAACATGCAAAGTGTTGCCGACGAGATTAAAGGAGGTGGAAAGAGAAAGATCAATCTGGCCGGATAATGTGCACGCGTGATATATTTCATCCAGGTCGCGAATATGCTCGGCTCGAGTACGACGAGTTCGCGTCGTCGGTTGGGTGGTAGTCCTCGTTTAGAAATTTCCCATGTCGCCAAGTTCCACGAGCGCGTCGAATAATACCAAAGTTCTTCGATAAGCTGACTGATTTTCAGATTTAATTAAGAACCTGAGCGATCGATCTATTAACCACGTTTCACCGGTGCAAACACATCGCCAATAATGTCAGCGATGTTGCGCAGATGCGCGAACACCGGCGAGCATACATGTTCATTAGGCGTATTTACTGTTTAGCATTTCAAATTTTGCCAGTCGAGGCGATACAGATACCTAGGTATGCATGTCCGTATCCGTATATCTGCGCGACCGTCCGCGCGACTGTGCCGTAGAAAGATAGCGAGCGCCCTTTCGGCAATTAAATATTTTAATTTAATCGCTCCGCTAATGACGTGGCTTAGCAATGGCGCGTGGGCGTACGTACACCTTCATTCCTCTTCATCGAACCGAAGATTAGGAGAATAATTTCATCACCCTCTTTGTCGCCATCGATTTCCAAGATCGGTGCGATTCTTGCTTCGAAGAAAACCTCGGAAGATATTCGCGATACACCGCGAACACCGCGATTTCAATTTCAAACGAGCGCCCATCACGCGTTCCCTAATCGAGATGACGACCAACCTGCACTCGTCTTTAGGCAGACAAGATCGATGCGCGCGTGTACGCGCGAGCATTTCCCGTTGCTCGTCATTCGATGCGATTCGTTTACAGAACTCGAGGCACACCGTGTGCCACGTCGAGGATGTGCGGGCGAACGATGAAAATAAGAGTTGTTACCGGTAAACCGAGGCCACGCCTGGGGTCGGCAGGCCGTGCAGAGTCAAGGGTGTTTCGGTATGAGTGGACGAGAGGTAGAAAGTGATGGGGAGTAGTGGCGAAACGAGAGACCGGCGAGGATACGGTGAGACCGGGTATGCGGCAGAATGTGAGCTTGGTGGTAGAACGTAGGGGTTCATTAGGTTATTGAAACCTTAGTCAATGTAACTAGTAGTACTAGCTAGTAGCTGCGCGATGCGCAGGGGCTCCGTAATGCTCACCGTTGAAGTACTAACCTCCGACTACAAATACTCAACTGACAAATGGACGACACCAATACCACTTTGTTGGATGAGAACAGAGGAGGAGGAAGAAGAGGGAGAAGGAGCGGGAGAGGGAGAGGGAGAGCGAGAGAGTATGTAGAAAGGACGGACAATGGACAGACGGGTGGACGAACGTTTGCGTGCCTTGACGAAGAGCTCTGCTGCCATTATAGACTTCAAGTCTGTATGCTAATGCTCAAAGTTAATTAAATGGTTTGAATTAATGGTGCAAGGACCGTCCTGGACACCGCGACCGGTAGCGATCTTTCGTGGGACGATGCGGATAACGGTGTCGAGAAATCGTCACTTCGTGGCGTTAAGCTCATTAATATCCGGATAGAAATTCAACTGGGAACTCAAGGTTCGAAAGCTGAGCTTGATACCACAGAAACACGTATGTTCGGCGTGGATTCGTAAAGTTTCCGCCGCACCGTGAATCTGATTCCAGGCAAAACTTTGTGGTCGAACAACCAGAGATCTATAAGCACGTTCGATCAAAATTCACTTACGATTCCTGGTTCATCGACACGGTTCAAGGTAGCTCTGTTTTCAGAATAATATGCCGTGCACGGCATATCATAGACTGCGAACCATTCTTTCAGAAACCTGTTCTTCTCAATACAACTTTGCGAATTCGTATCTTCAGCCGGCGTTTCGCGAGCGAAAATAGAACACGTTCTACTCGATCAGCGACTGCGATACATCGAGCAGATCTCGCAAGGATTCTGATCAATTGACCCGCGCGTCGAAGATCACTATTGTCGTGGCGACTGCCGCGAGCGCTTACCCTGTTGCGATGACGAAACACGTTCGAATAGGCCCACTTCCACTGCATCACGACTTTGATTGGCGACAAAACTGACCTAGTCGTCGAAGACAACAGATTGCAGGGTGAACGCGATATCGGACCAAAATCTTCCACTTACGATCCCACAGATGAGAACGTTGGGCGGACACGTTGCGATAGTGATAGGCGCGCGAATGGATCGGAGATAGCGAATCATCGTTCGATCTACCTGGCATCGCTGTGGACTACCACCGTGCAATTATATCACTTCTTTCTGAAAAAGAAAAAAAAATCGCACGCGTCGTAATCCAGCTGCCGCGTTCCGCGGAACGAGTCGTGGAAGTAAAGAACGGAGGCTTTATCCGGAGGTCGCGTACAGTTAAATCTCTCCGGCTACATCACCGGGAATCTGCCGGTGCAGTTCTACGGTTAATTTGAAGCCGTAAAAGATGCGACGAAAAATTTTACGGCGCACTTGAATTTCCGCAACTACGAGTAGACAACTAGCAGACGAATCGGGAATTTGACTAACTCGTATTTAATTTAAAGTCGGAAGCCGTACGAGTGATCAGCGCGGCGCGACCATTCTCGTTCGGTATATTATATTAAGGAGCTTTGCAGTGCGCAGTCATAGGGTAAGGGAAAATATCAAATTCCTCGAAACGCAGAACAGCAGAGCTTGCCACAGAGACTTTTGCAACCACGCGACGTACCTATTACGTTACGTGCGCGTTTATTTTTTTATCGAACGATACGACGTGCACGCGCGCTCTTGTCGTTGGTACGTATATATTGATCACGTGACGCGATTCGTCGTCCAATTACCATGATTTCATCCCGTGCAACGCGAATCTATCCGATAAATAATTCAACGCGATATGGCATTATCGAAAAGTCAGATTGTACCAGACACGAGGTTGTGCTAATTAGGTTCTTTAATCGGTGGTTATTGTTTCGCCGGGGCCTAATTTAAAGGCAGCTGCGACTGAGCGCTAATTGAAATACTTAATTGTGCCCATTAACATGAAATGCTATGTAGCAACGTGGACGTGGCGTGGCGTTTTGCTCGCCGATCTCAGCTGCTTACGCTTTCTATAAATATACACTCAATTAACATTTCTCGGGTTTCACCTAAATATTAAGAAACATGGTGGTAGCGCGAGGTCCGAGGCAGCCCTACATTTCAATCGACGTCCACGACGACGACGACGACGACGACGACGACGACGACGACGACCAAGTCGTCCCAACCGAACGGCGACGCGCGCGTGAACGGTCCGGCATTAGATCATTCCTGTGCACGGATACATCGCTCGCGTGCACGTATCACGCTACTCTACACAGGTCGACCGAAGACCGAAACGAATCCGCTTCTGTCTACGCGTTCGCGTTGCAACGAAGTACAAAAATAACAATGACGATTCACGAATAAAAGGTCTCGATACAGACGTAAGAAATGGTTATTGTTAATAGAGGCTAAATGAGATGCTTACGTAAATAAATGAACGACCGCGGAGAGAAGCTCGTCGGGTTAAAAATAATTCTCGTCTGCTTATTAACGAAATCTCAAGTTTCTTTCTGGAGGAAAGAACTTCTGGCACGACGCGCGTGACAAATAAACGAGCAGGCTAATTATCAGACGCGCGGCTGATTTATCGCTGAAATATTCACACGATCGGATCGATGCGATATCGTGGAGAATTTTTTTTTAAATTCACTCCTATCGTCGGCTGCGTAGAATTTTGCGACGATTTACACCGAAATGATGATAAATTATTTATAAGAATAAAATATTGCGCTCGGGTCAACGAACAATTCGGGAAATAATTCTTTGATTCCTTGAAATTTAATCCGTGCTTTGAATTGTGCGTGATATACGGAACGAATAAAATGTTTCCACTTGGAGAAAAATGCGTTTCATCGATTTAATAATGAAGTTCTTCGCTGCTATTTTCATCACGGAAACATGATTTCGAGATTACGATTTGATTGGGCGTGAAGAATTGCAATGTACGTAGATCGCGTATAAAACGGCGATGATATCGTTCTTATCATCTTGACTTTTCGCGATTGTCGCGTGTAAAAATAACGTTTACAAACTCCGATTGAACGTTTGAGAAATTTAATTAATTAATACGACGTAGGAATTATGGGCTCAAATTATTACGATATCTCATTAAGATAACTTATTTTTCAAACTCAACGACGGTGATCGCTTCTAAATTACGGCTTCGCCCCGACAAGAATTAGACCGTGCATATCTACTGTGTTTTTATGACAGCATCCATCAAAGTGGTTGCATCATGAATTTTTTGTGAATATAAAACTTTTCGTACGGCAGACAAATGAATCTTGTAGGCCAATTTCATCGTATCAACGAAAATGTATTTGTCGTTTATAGGTTATTAATATTTACTTATCATTGCGTTATCAAACGAGACACGTAATGCATGATGCAAACTACAACAAACTCGGACGAAACCATCGTCGAAGAATCGAGGGATTGAGAATCTCGTACGTTCGAAAAAGACTCGTCTCAGCAATATTGCAAAAGATTGGATCGCCATTATCTAGTTGTACGTAATATCATTAGCTTGTGAATTATGCCGGATAAACTGCGTTGCCGGCGTGACGGTATTATGCAATTTCGCGATCGAGTCAATGTTACAGGAAACGGGGGAAAAAGTTGGATGCGAAAAAAAACAACGTTTTCCAGGAATTGTGCCCCAGCAATCGGGTACGAATTGTTCTGCCTTTTGGAAGAGAAGAAAGCGACTCTCCTATTGGTCTGGAATCCACGTGTTCTGCGGGTAGATACGTTTATATAGATTTATTCGTTCCTTCGGCGAAACCTCTCGTGCAAGTTTGGTTCAGCGGACAGCGGGATGGAAATGAAGGCGTGCAGAACAACGCTGAATCTATAACGACGAATGATAATATCATTTAATTAACGTCGCACCCAACGTATACCGGCTTCATTAGCGCTCGGCTTTTTCCTTCAGAGACGCCGCATGCTCGGCTGGTTGGAGTGGTCAATCTACGAGGCGAGAGACGCCGGTCGGGACGGCAGGAGGACTTTGGGAGAAACGAGAAATCGGTTTTCCTCGAAAGGGCTGAGATGAAATTCGTTGCAACGGCGTAAACTGTTCTCAAGGACAAACGGGACGAGGGAAAACGAGCCGCAGAGTCAGACACGTCGGGAAACCCGTGGACTCGAAATGCGTCAGTTGAGTTGTTAAACGTAAGAAATGAATATCTTCCGGATCATTGGGCACGGGGATTTCTATATTGTTCGTTTGTGCAGCGTCATAGTATATAATCACGGGAAAATTGAAGCTTTCGAGCGTGGAAGGAGGAAGCTTTTTATTCCCAGAAAATAATTGCTCCGAGAGCAAATGAGCGTGATGGAAGTCTGATAGAGATGAAATCAACGTTTTCGTCCGTCTCAGGTTGGTAATACGACTCGAATCTCCGTGCATCGGTACGCAGTTCGTTGCGCGCGACACCCGGGCATTTTTTAACGACGAATAAAGTAGATTCGTCGAGGTGTATCGCGAAGATAATCACCATCCCGTTTCTCATCGAGGCTCATCAATTACTTGTAACGCGTTCGCCGATTCGCTCGTTCGCTCGTTCGCTCGTTCGCGAGCCAATACGCAAAACTCACCCGATTCAGATAGGTACGATGGAATCGGCCAAATAATTTTTTCACTCTCCATCGACTTTTTTTCTCCATCTTTGTTTCTTTTTTTACGAGCGGGAGAAAATGATTCGACGCAGTTGTAGTTTTTTTAAATGATTTCGTACTCGCCCGAACGGTATTAAGGCAGCGTTAACCGTTGTTGGTACGCATATGAAAACAGTTTTGATTCAGTTGTAATGAACATGACGGCCGGTGATTGGTCGCGGATTGATAGTTCGATTTCTTGCTTTGTCTTTCGCGTCTATCGCGTCTATCGCGTCAGCCAACGACCGACGTTGTATTCATGTTTTTCGCGTGTTTTTGCCTCCTCGAAATAACTCTTTGTGACACGGCACGTTAGTTAGGGAATGCGTGACAATTAACGAGACTCTTTTATTAGATTACTGTTACCCACCATCTTTGTTTCGCAATCACAAATGTCCTTCTTCCTCTCCGTTCCCGCGCGGGTCTACTCGCGTCTCACAAAACGGAAGACTTTTCGACGTAATCGCAACAGACACGGCCGTTCAATTATGACCACTCGAGACAAAGCTGCGAGATGAGATTGCAAAGTTCAAAAATAAAAGATTTTCCAAGTTAATTGACAGTGATTTTTCGAGATGAATGACGAGTTCGCTCGAACAGCCGGGCAAAAAACTGAACCGCGCGTGGAAGTACGTCGAATGGAAATGCGAGATAGAGAATCTAATTAAAAATATTCGACCTCGCGTAATTGAAATTCAATATTTCTTTCTGCTTGCGAAAGCGTATCATTTAATAATTACACGTGCGATCATTTTGTTGCTGGGTGCGTAAATATATATGTATATATATAAATATACACACATATATATAAATATACACATGTGTGTATATATATATATATATATATATATATATATATATATATATATATATATATATATATATATATATATATATATACGTACATGTATGTGGCGATTTATCGATACGCCTATCGATTTTCCAGATGCTTATTTACCTAATGATTATCCGCGAGTCATTGGATTTATTGACTACCATTACACGGCTTCTGATTTATTTCAACATTAATCAACTTAATGACGCACCGCTAACCTTCACCCACCCTCGGTCGCCCCTCTGCTTGCTCCAACTACTAGTACCTACTCCTCCTACGCTGCCTTCTTGTCGAGGCAGCCCGCTGTTCCCTCCCTCCCGAGCTCTATCCTCTTGTCCACCGGAAATGAACGGTTCGATCGCGATCACGGGTTACGATTGCTAAGGGAAATCTCGAAGGTTCGTCCGAAAAATGAATACGGAGAGACCTTTCGAGTCGGTAGCTGCGAGTGTTACTTCTGCTAGGTATAACAGAACAAAACACACCCGACTCGCACATCGAAAATTACACCTGATATTGTCGCGCCTACCCACAAATTTTCCCATCTCGAACCGGTCCTACTCGTCTGAAATGTCTAATTCGTTCGAAATCACGATTCCCGAATCGTTATTTTCATTTTTATTGTTTCGGAATTAGATTCTCGATCGATTCTTTCCCCGAAGTGATTCACAGCAAAATACGAGCATTCGATTCGTTACACGATTCGTTCTTGAAAAAACTGATCCGAATCAACCGCCGATAAACTGGGTTTTCCCGAAAACGGCACCAAGTATAGAAATGTTTGGAGCATTGTCTCTAAATTCACAATCGAGGTGTACCTACCTACCTCATTCAGAGCGTGTGACAAAAGGCATTTATGGAATACAACAACCTTGAAGATTGATCTCAGACGATAAATACGCGGATACAGCAGCACACTATCGAGTGCGTTTGGATGTAAAATTAAATTGCATTTCCGTGTTTTTCTCACGAAAAACCAGTCGAAACGGATTTTCCAATTTTCACAAGGTCAGCCCTCTCCTACAGTAGATGCTCGAGCGCGATCTACGTTACACTCGTTGGATGTACAACGTCAAGAAGCCGAGAGGCCAAAATTAACGTACAAATCAAACGGTTGTTCATCTTCGTATTATTGATCCAAAAATGAAGCATCGATCGCTTCTTCATTCATTTGAGAAATGTAAACCGGTTCCACGATTGTTCGAATTCATAGCTGATCTGAAGATCGATGAGAGCGAATTGTTTCCTACCTTCAACGGAATACGTGTCGGAATTTTGGAAACAGCGAACGAATTTATATGGATATAAGTTATGGATATTCTCATAGAATTTATTTATTCCTCCGTTTCGGGACAATCGAATCGCGCAGATGCGTGTCGATTCCCATGTTCCCATGATCTCTCGGGAGAGTATTCGTTTCTTCAAACTTGAAATCTATCCGTTCGTCGAATTGTCAAGTGAAAAGAACCAGGATACAATTCGTGATGATCCAACGCAACGGTGTAATACTTACGGTACCTCGTAACGCGTGTACGTCGAAATGAACAGCCGATCGTGACTCACCTGAAACATAAAGCGAGTCATAAAAAACTTGTTAATAAGATTCTCGTCTTGACTGATTTCAGCGGTGAGTTCCTCACGCATTCATAGACTTTCGTTCGGGCGAGAATATAACAGATGTGGAGGAATTTCAGATCCTCGAGTCACAGAGCAGAGATTCTCATGTCGTTGACGAGATGCTCGTCGGCAAAACGTTGGCCATTTATCGTCGCGTGTCTTTTATGTTCGCGATCGCGTCTCGCGCGTTGAGAATCACTGCTTTGAAATATTCCGTTAGTTCCACATGTTTTCGAGCAAAGTGCTAAAAGCTGTTATCTATCACACAAAAGGCAATATAATTAATTATCCGTCGAGAAATCTGACCGAATCAAAGATAGCACGTAGCTTTCGGTGAACGAGAAGCGTAGTCATTCCACATCTGGAGTGTAACGGTAGACGTGATTCATAGGCACGTAATACTCGTACGTATGTAAACGTGTACTCGCCAAGATCGAATCGTATTGATCCCGCGATTTCTTCGAGGATCATCGCGATTGATCGTACTGTTCTGTTCCGCGCAACGACAACGCTATCGTGCGAACCGATCAGCGATGAGCGAAGATCCAAACAGATAAATTGACCTCGATCATCTGGAGATGAAATTGATATATTTTTCTCTTGTCCAGCCCATAAGCAAAAAAAACAAAGTACCCCGTAATTAAGCCCGTTGCTCTGGGCTTATCCAAAACGTTGTATCGAATTTGTCTATTTTTTTTAATTCCTTTTATAAATAGCAAGTAGGTGAAAAGTACAACCGATATTTTTCCTGCAATTTTGTCGCAAAGTTTGAATATCGATTTTGGTTTACCTTTTTTTCTTGCTTTAACAGATTTCTGATATAAATTTATTTCAGTTCATCGCTCTCCTGCGAATGCAGGTAGTTGGGAATTTAAGCGATTTCGGAGGAAGAAAAAGTGTAAATGATTTTAGAGCGGGGTTATCGTTGAGCCAGCAGAGTTTTTGAACGTTTACTTCGAGACGATGAGCGTAATAGGAAAAAGAGTAAACTCGAATCAGTATTCGCGGATTTCGAAATAAATGTTGAAAACTAAAGACTAGTGGAAGCTAATGACTACGGAAAAAATAAACTTGGGGATATTGTTGTCGCCGAGTCATTCATTCTTCTGTGAAAGAGAACTAATTTCTTCTTTTTTTTTTTTTTTGATAGATCGGTGAGTTTTCTTTCGCGCAAATTTTTTACAAGCTGTGAGTCTCAAATAGTTTCCGAGATATTAAACAAAATCCATTTTCAAGTTTTCATTTTTTTCTAATAGTAAAATATGTAATTAATTCAACTTTATTAATTAACAAAGAAATGTCTCATGACAGAGTTTGGTGATTGTATGTTTGAAAAAACGCGGTCAAAAAATTATTTTATTTTACCTTCGTCTGTTAAAAATCGGCTTTCAACTTGGAAACTATAACAAAACTGTTTTTTTTGCGGTTTTTACTTGCAAATATTTGAAAAAAAATAGCCACGAATTAATTCCAAATTTGACTATTAAGAAAAAATAAAAACTCAAAAATAGTTTTTTTCTCGAATATTTCGAAAACTCTCGAAGACTAAGAGCCGATTCAGCTATACCCGCTCGTACCAGTATCCAAGATTTGGTGGGTTTCGAGAAAAGATACCGAATCGCGATTCGAAGCTCAACAACAACTGGGCACTCGTTGGCTGATGATCAATTTTCGGTTGCAGCTGACAAAGATGCGACCCACAGCTCGATCTTCGGCTCTGAGCACAATGAGAACGGTAGAAAAGTTAAACGTATTTGGAACAGTAGCACGGCAGTAGGTAAATCACATTCCACGGGAGATACTCGCCTACTGGAAGACCACACCTACGGTGCCGCGAGTACCGTTAGGTAGTTAAACGCGTTGCCTCCGACGCACGGTTGCCTTCGTACGCGTGCACGTCGTCACACGCGACGGGTGCAGCATGTCTGTACGGGAATGAATGCACAAAGAACACCCTGAAGGAGAGCGACGGATCAAGGAGGAAAATATGGGGTTGGAAACGAAGAGGTATACAACTAGGATGACGTTACACCATCGATCAGCCGACAGTCGTATTCGGGACACTTTCATTGCTATCATTGAGCTGATCCGCGAATAGAGGACCGGATAAATGAAAGACGAGCCGGATTGTTGGACGACTTTCGGTCGGAATTTCCCTAGGAATACGAATCGGTTCGGTTAGATTAGAAGCTTCGACGACGAAGGCGTTGCAGTGAACTCGAGAGCTCACTCGAAATAATTCCTCAGAGATAGCATAAAATTTTAGTGCGAACAGAACTCACGCGAATGAATTGCAAAGGCAGTAGGAAAGTAACTCCGTATTTTGATATGTTGCATCTTTTTTTTCACAGCACGAATAGTTTTACAAACCGAGACATCGACACGGCTTATTCAACTTGATCGTGTTCCCAGCAGATTATTGAGCCTACAACTGTCAAAAAAAAACGTGTGTAATATCGATCAATGGCTGAATCCAGCTCGTTTTCCAGACCAAAGTTATCCATACCGTCGAACAGTCAGGTCACACGCCGCTTGTTGGTTTCGGAGGGTGTCCCATTTTTATCGAACTCCACAGAAACGTATCATATCAAAAATTGACCTCTGCAATGCTTGTAGAATGCAGAGCGAGTCAAACAATGATGACCTTGAACTCGACCTTGACGATGATTGTCAAGGTTATTTCAAGGTCGTCACGACACCAAGGCAATAAAAATACATGACAGATGTCAGGATGATGTCCATTTTTTATCGAGTTTCTTCATTGTACGAGAAGCATTTGAGGAGAATGCTGAACCATAACTTTGGAATCCCATTACTAGTCATTTTGTTGTGTTTACTAGTGTTTCTATTGTCCTGATTCGTGGTTCGCGATTCAGGGTTGCGTCGAATAAAAAATTGTAGGGGACGGAAGTTACTTGTTTTAACGCGATAATACGAACCTGCAAGAAAATAGGGGTTGTCATTAAAAAAAATCACCGTGACCTTCCAATAACCTTGATGATCGTCGTCAAGGTTAAATTCAAGGTCACCATTATTTGACCCCCCTCTGCATCCTACAAGTTTTGCAGAGGTCAATTTTTGATATGATACGTTTCTACAGAGTTCGATTAAAATGGGACACCTCGTATAATTCAATAAGAAATTCATCCACTATAAGAAAATCGTCTTTCATTTTCATGAAGAACAAAAAAGAAATTACTTTAGAAATAAGCCAGTAAATTAGAATGATCGAAGCGTTTGGTTTGACTTGCCAGTGATTGATCGATGGAAACGATTTCGTAGCATTCGGTTAGAAATTTTCAGGCGTGTTTATGAAAAAAATAAAATAACAACTTGCAAGCGAAATTTCATAGGAGTTTTCCGGTTGGGGGTCGATAATTCTTCACTTTTTTCACGAAAATCCTGGCTACCTCGAGAGCTACCTCGATATTGATCGCCGATCGTTTCGCGTTTCAAATTGCGTGAAAAACCAAGGTGAGCTACATTATTCCTTTCAGACGACATACCACGGCACTCACTCTTACAGCAGATCGTACATGCTCACGTAAAATGAAAGGCACATTTGTAATACAATTTTCTTTGATCAATTTCCTAGGCAATTAACGTAACTATACGGGGAACCGTTGTTGTCGGTAATGGATTGTCCTACGGCGTTCATCATCGCGTAACAAAAAATTCACACTTCACTTCAAAGCATTCAGGTAATGGTGAAATGATGATTTTTTTAGTCGTCGGTCTCAAGATTAAAGAAGATCGTAGTTCCCGGTGTAAGTATTAGATTTAAAGAAAATAACGATGCTGCGGAGCAGCATCCTGGTGTGCGTCACGAGTTAATACTCTTCCTTTTTCTTCATTTTTTTTTTCAATTCAGGTCGAATGTATTTTTTGCCGTCCGGTTCGTTATTAGGATCGAAAGTTTGCGAGTTGTGATTCAAGATCCACGAGATTAGGTCAAATCATTTATAAATCGAAACACGCCAGGCGTTCGGTGTATACATAGATATTACTCAAAAGTCGTAGTCAGCTCGACGATAGTCGAAAGACAATTTCGGAGTATATCGCTAGATGCTCACAAATTAGACGGCCGGACCGGAACAAATTCGGTTGATCGTCAGTTTTTTTTCTCTCCACTCAACGGC
Source organism: Arge pagana (assembly GCA_963969455.1). NCBI lineage: Eukaryota > Metazoa > Arthropoda > Insecta > Hymenoptera > Argidae > Arge > Arge pagana. Next base: position 9,680,447 of record OZ018313.1, read on the forward strand.
GTTGAAGACACGGCGCTGAATCGATGTCGAAAGTAGTAGCATTGGGAACGAGGGATTAGTGCTAATTTGTTTCGTATCTTATTACAATTTTCAAATCGATTCTACGTCGCGTTACTTTCAGCTTTTTTTTATTCCCAAGCTAATTTGTGTCTGCCGTGTCAGCGATACGCGCGGCGATGTTTCTAATTTCGTCGTTTACCGCAGCACCTTATCGTTAACCGTGCATCAAGGCTAACTTGGTCCAGTGATTTGAAAACTTCACACGTTTTTAACAACACCGTTCGAGTTTTTGGGGTTTTTTGGTTCATCGGTCCAAGTTTGGATTCGCCGAGCGGAACGGAACAACCGAGATCCGCGAACGAGGAGCTGTCCGCGGTGGGTGCTTGGCAATCGAAGAAGCTACGCAATTTTGTAGTGGAAAAATCGGAATTGGCGATACAATCATAAATCAAATGGAATTAGTGTGCGGCGTCCGCCTAAGTCGCTCTAGCCTGCCTGCCCGGTGGTCAAACACATTTGAATTATTCACGCGTCGACCCGGTTACTTGACACGAATGACACATGGCGTCGAGAGTCGTTGCACTTGCCTAAAATCTCACAATCAGCCGTTACTTCTGCGAATGATGCGACAGCGTTTGATCTACTTTGCGCTAAAAACGGCAAGACGGTAGACAATTTGCGTGCCGGAATAATGTTTCGATGGTATTTGAACGCCGACTGAAATAGGAGGCATGGATTGATTCCTCGAGTTAGGGCAACGAAAGATACTTGTTGTCGATGGTGCGCATAATTTATTTATGCGTCATCATCCCGCATCTTTCATGCTCAACTGCGATTCGACGGAAGAACTATCCCGAATGTAAGAGTTGATTCGTTGTTATTTTGATATTCAACGAAGATTTTTTCTACGCGTTACAAGCTAAACCCGCTCAGGTACCCTCGAATCGTCCCACCAGTTTCGTACACACTCGAGGAACGCGAGGAGGTGCTACTTTTACCACGGGCTAGTTAATTGTACTCAAAGACCGGATGCGTTACGATCCGTTACAACACACAGATTTGCTTTACAAATATGTGAACACCTTTAAATACCTGTTCACAACCTCTAATTCGAGACTCGGGCCATTATATTCGAACGTAGAAATATCATCATTCGCAAACAAAGATATGTAATACGTGATAACAGACGAAGGGTTCTCAGACAGGCGAGAATACGAAGTCCTCGGTCGACTACACGCGAACCAGAAGAATCGTTTTATAGCTGGAGAACCGTAATTACGACCAGAGCCAAGGCTACGTTTGTACCGAGAAACTTCAAGTGTTCTGAGAAATACAATACTCTCGGATTACGGTCAATTAATTCTCTACATGTCGCATCGGCGTGCTACTAAATATCCATCTATCTCGTTATGTTTCAGGTTCAAAGCGAGAGAGGTAAGTATCGAAAACCCGGAAAACTTTCCGTCCCCCCACCTACAATAAATATTTCGACGTCCCTAACGAATAACGGCACCAGCAAGAACTCCGCACGAAAAGTATAACGAACTAACCGAAAACGAGCTAATCGCGAATAAAAGCACCAAGCTTAATTCTATCATGAATACCAACACCAAAGAATGCTGTATTTTATTTTACCTGATGAATTTTCAGGACTCGAAGACAGTTTTCAATTAAAGTAGATCTAACAAACAAAGTAGACACATTTTTGTCCTACGATTCATACTTACGATGAATTAATGTAAGTTTCTTCATAAATTGACTAATATATTAATTAGTATTCAGTACAATTATTTTTTTCCTATTGCATAGTTGAAACATAGACACAAAGGTGTGTTTATGGGTAAAACTGTGTACGCTGTTTTTACTCGTGGCAGTTCTCGGTTTAGTGCTTTTAATGACGTATGATCGAAAACCGGTGCTATTATTCGCGAGGCTGTCGACTTGTGCTTCGCTTCGGATACTCGCGACGCCGATTATCCGATTCACGAGGTAAACGTCGAGATGAATCTGATTCTGTAAACGAACTCGTGATACGTAAAGTCCAGGATATTCCTTCGATGAAGCTTTCTTACAAATTGCGTCGACTTCATTTTTAGCGATCTGCTAACGAACAACGATTATGGTGTTGACGTCGTTCCATGTTTTCGTTCGTACCTAACGATAAGTGGAGTACGTCTCGAATTCGAGTGCGCGAAGTTTTCTTTGTGCGCGGCAGCGGTTCGTAAAACTTGTTCGAGATACGAGGCATCCGTGCAGAGAAATGGCGGAGGCTGCAACATCGCGTCAAATTATTTATCGAGCGCAGCGTTGTGGCGAAATGTATTTCGTAGCAGCTAGAAACCCGAATGTGTGTCGAATGACTACTGACGGATTCCGACTTACACGGAGAACATACGTATAACCGATCCCAAACGCTATTTTCATGTTCATGCTCAGCTAAGTACGTTTCTCGCTTGCCGAGGAAAAGTATCATCGGAAACGCGAAAGCTCGTTGGAACGAAAAAGATTCAAAGTCGAGAATGCACCGGGGAATCGCCGTTTAAGGAGCGACACCATCGACTAACCGTCCGTGTAAACGTCGTTCGATACAGACGAGCCGTACTTTCCGCGAATACAATCGCTCGTCGACCGATAGTCAACTACCGTTGCGATCGGTTCTCAGTGTTTTTAGTCGAAAAAGTTTTTTGGATCGCGTTGAAATTTGGAGCACCAAGTGGCTACTTGTCAAATTTGGATTAACGGAGGTACGCGTATGTTGTCAGCGTAACGGCGACGTCGAGATTCGGCACGGGTGGATCGAATGTCATTGGTATCAGTTCCGATCATCGTTATTAGGTATATATTTTTTCATCAGAGCCGGTGATCGATTCAGAATTGTTAGGATGCGTTATGATTGTATTCATAGAAGCAGCGAGCTACCCTCCCGGTTGCATCAAGGTAATTTTTTATTCTGTATTTTCAGCCGAAGCTCGATCGAAAAAAGCAGCGAACCGGACAATACCGTAAATACCATCGAAATACGCAAATCGGTCCTTTTAGCTTAAAATTACAGTTGCAGCGTGCGACGGACAAACGGCGAAGGGTGGCGGGCGATGGGGAGTCGTGGGTGGCGAACGGTCGGCGGGCGGTGGTGTAAAAGAGGGAGTGTACATCGTGAAAAAAATCCATAAAACCCGATCGGGACAACGCGTATGCGTGCGAAGGTAGAACTGTCTGGCTCGCGAGTGTGCTGGTGCATCGATACGGAAGCCAGATCTGAGCGCACAGTGATAAATGCGAGACGAACAAAAAGCAGTGAAAAAAAAGGGAAACCTATTTTTTAAAATAACGTCGCGTTGATGCTCGGTAATACCGAGGGATTCGGCTAGTTGTTAGTCGTACATATATCCATGGGGCCAGAAATAATGACGATTCGGTTGCGAGATAAATCACAATAAATCGGATGGATCGAGACCAAATGAATCGAAACCAGTGGGCGGCGGCGCGAATCGACGTAACAACGAGGCGACGGGGGAAAAAAAAACAATCGCGGTCTAATAGAAATCATCGGTCCCCGATGCGATCGAAGAAACCGCGCGGCGAGCAGCTATGGTATATTCGTTCGTTCGTTTAAATTATTCACGTGATCGGTTCCCATTTTTTTCGCGCATGGTAACGGGGACGCAACGTCAAATTACGAACCAATTGCGTTACCATCTCGCTCATAAAACTGCGCGCCCGCCTTTGTCCTCCTCTTTGTTCGAGCGAGCTTCGAGAATAATGCATCGACAATTTACCGGAACGTAGAGCCGGGGCTCTCCGCGTTTGGGACGAATCGTGCGAGCGACAAGTTTGCGAAAGTACGAAGGGATTGTTTTTAAAAATAATCGAACGGCGCGCTAAATTAAAGGTTAGCGCGAGGAAGTTCGAGGTTGCTTGGCGCGAATCGACCTACAGCCACGTCGCGTTGCCTAGCGATCGGTAACATCAACAAATAAGAAGAAACTAGTTAATTATTTAAAATTAGAGTTTCCGAAAGTTCGCTCGGAGTTGTCCGTGGAATCGTTGATTCCGTCTAGACTACAGCTAGCGCGGAATTCGCAATGATAGGTACACCTACGACGTTCTCCCCTTCGATGCGCGAATCTGAGATCCCGCGCGCGACGTGGCGCGTCCTGCCTACGTTCGGCACCGAGCAGGTGAAATAAAATCGTAAGTTGGGTAGGTACCGGTAAGTAGAAGCGACACGCAATCGTCGCGAGACAGCGATACCCACCTACGACAGATACTCGTGACAACGCAACCTACATGAACCGTATCAGCGTTGAGCAGTTAAAGAGTATCTAAGCCCCGCTGCCTCGCGTGTATCGCGCGATATTATTTTTCTTATTTGTACAAGGTTCATTTTGTTTGCACGGAATTGCACAAGCGTGCGTAATAACGCGCTACGATAACCTCTCGAATACTCGGTAATATTAAGTTATAAAGTGGCTCTATCTGGAAGCGCGTGGCCACGTTGCACCTGACACGATTGCAGCTACACGCAGCGCCGATACGTCCAACGCAACGGATACGTCTCTACCTGAAATAACGCACGCGTTTCTGCGCTGCGTTCAATCATTCAGAGAATTGTTCGCGCATTCGCGTATCGTATCATTATGCTCACCTCGTTGCGAGAACACGCGCGATACTCGCCCGCGCCCCCTCGTCGCGTACGTGTGGGTGCCGTTCGTTGCTACCCTTTTTTTCTCCGTCGAATCCCTTCTCCATCCCGGTATAAATATATCGGGGAGATAGGGGTGCCACGAAATAACACGAACGCCAGCCAATACCTAATCCTGTATTTTTCCATTGATTCGCCGATGGCCGAGGCGCAAGGGTCGGCGATGTGGCGGGTGGGTGGCGGAGAAGAGACACGTGAAACGAAGAAGGGAACGGGGAGCCTGCCGAGGGACGAAGGGGTAAGGGGAGCAAATGTAATTAATTATCCCAGTAATGACTCTGACTGATGAGCGGCTGGACAAGTCCAGCCAGCTCGAAATAGCGCGGAGGTAGCGAAAGATAGGAACGAGCGTGATCGAACAGAAAACTGAGGGGTTGTCGATTATTCGGAGAAACGCTGCTCTCGTCCGTTTTCCCTATTCTCAGCTATAATTCACCAAATCCGAGAACATCTCGAAATATTTTTTGATAGCTTCGTCGTAGCAGAAATGTAGCCGCGCTGGAGACGTTCGGTCGCGATGGGCGCGAGAAGAGAGAAGCGGTAGCGTGGCGCGGATAATGGGGAACTGAGATGAAACGAAATACAATTAAGCCCTTCTACGAATTTCTGCTACTTCTTTTGAAATGTAGGATAAGAAAAACGAGTACGTCGTGGCTGGGGTAATCTGCAACTACTAATTTCCTGCTACTACTAATTTTCATCTGCTGTCTTGAAAATCAGTTTGATTGGTATGTGGGAACGAGCGACGTGTTCAAAGATTCGAAGCGACGTCGCATGGATCTCTCTTTTGGTGTAATTGGCCACCGAGTAAAGTGAATATGAAAGAGTGTGATAAATCGCGAATGAACGTTTCATTTTTTCGTTACTGCGTTGATATTTTTTCGACGAATTTTCCAAGTTGAAAAAGGTTCGGGAACGCTTGATCGTGCCTGCGAGCGGATTGAACATTCTGCTGTTGATAGGGTTGGGGAGACAGCGAGAGGTACGACGAGGGGTTCTGTGCATGACAAGGTAGATTTATTTTTTTCACACCCTGGGAGCGTAGAGCTCCGGACTTGGACGAAGGTGTTTTAATAATTTAATAGGAATACGGAATAGGAAGCGTGGTGACTTGCGATTTTCTAATGATTTTCTAATTTTCTATTCCCATGGCTTCTGGCCGGAATGAGAGTCTTTGATTCAACGAGGAAATATCAGAACTCGACTCGACAAAGCGCTCGATGAACATTAATGCCGAGCACTTGTCAACGTTTTTTTCCGACTCGTTCGGCGTAATATGATCGATATCCGATTCGATTTGTTCAATTTTCTCCGTACGAGTTTGGATCGTACCGAGATCGTTTTCCTACGCGCACCGGATCGATGCCGGGTTACGATACGTGGAAATTACTCGGAATTAGAACGGCCGTTAAGCAGGGTTAAGCAGTCCGATAAGTAGAGCAAAACCGAAAGAATATGGACGCTCAACGGAACTCTGCTCGCTACAGAGCGAATTTTAATTTTCATTTCAAACAAATAGCTGCGAGCGACGAGCGCCGAGTCAAAGCCGACGTTTCACCGAGACTGGAATTCTACTTAACTCGATTCAGAGAATCATTAACTGACAATTGTGACGTAAGATCGTGATTTCACACATCGTTTTGCTCGTCATTCGTTTCACGGAAATTCAGTTGTTCGCTCTGATGCGAACTGAGCCGAGTTCATGTTTCGTGAACATTGCGCGAGAGACTCTTCGGTGAGAGAAAGCAGGAATGAAAACAATCCACACCAAAAATGACATTTTACAAATTTCGTTAGCATTAACGCAGCGAATCGCACCGGTCGAAATTGTAGTTTTATTTTCAGCTTCGATTCCTTTGGACATTTTCCACTGCTGTGCAGGAAAAGCGAATCTTCAGTTTTGCCGAGGAAAAACAATGAATTCTTATCTATAGATGTTAAAAATATTCTCACGGTACTAATGGCAAACCCTAGAAGACGAATGGACGATAAACGCGTGTTTCCGTCGAAATGCGATCACGTGAATTTGGCGCAAGTTGGAAAAGGGAAGTTCGCGGAGTAAAGTTCGTGCGGAAAGATTTTGATCGAGGACAGCTCGCTTCTGTATCACTCCTCCCGCTAATCCTGACAAATGAAGTTTTATAATCGTTATTGATCGGCGACTTATTCAGATCGGAGTCCCAGTGATACCAGGATTTTGGGAGCGCCGAGATTGATGCATTTAGTAAACACAACAGGCGCGTCCTCGTTCGCAGGACGAGCTAGCGACGCGCGGCGTCGACCTACCGGGGCGTCGCGAGGCGACGCCACGCCGCGACTTGGCGATGAACGAACCCACGGAGGCACGTAATTAATCGTACCTTGGATTCCTAATGCCGACTAATTTCGTTAATGACTGGATTTCACGTCATTCAGACTCGTTTCCACCGCCAGAGCTGCTTACTTTGCTACCGGCAGACGACGCTGCTTCTTCGTGTTGATAATTGTATTTCGTATTCCGCCTCGTGTCGGCTCTTTCTTCGCCCCCAATAATACCCGAGCTCGCGAACGCGCGCGAACCGAAGTCTTCGTCGAGCACGAATCACGAGGTTACGTTGCGATGTCAATTATCGTTATAAATCGAACCTCGCGTGGCTGAAAAATTGGAAAGCATTCCGAGACGACTCGGCGTCGAGTAGTAGTGGTGGTATAGGTAGTAGTAGTAACGGCACTACTACTACTACTACTACTAGTAGTAGTAGTAGTAATAGTAGTAGTAGTAGTGGTGGTGTAGTGGTAGTTTAATGATAAGATTCTCGGTTCTCCGAAATTTCCTGAATCGAATTGATTTAAGTTTAGGGTCGAGCTTTCGTTAATATGATCGGTGCGTTTATTTGACCGAGAATTAACGGCCTACGATATATGGGCATGCGATAAATGGATAAGTTTCGTTGATTATATTTTTTTTCTCTCTGGCGAACGTTTCTTCTCCGATTTGATAAGGCGTATCCGACAACGAATGATCGGCGAAATTCAGCAACCCGTACGGTAAGCATTTGGAAAGTGGAGAGATATCCCGTCGTGGCCGTGAAATTAACGGTAATTTTTAACGAACAATTCTCTCTGTTCGTACGTGTACCTCCGGGTATAACGCGCAGAAAGGAGATTCAATATTGGAAACGATCGAGCCGCGTGAAAGCAGCGCGGTCGTCGAGGGTAGAGAGGGAGAGGAAAAAAATGGGGACTTTTATAATCCGGTAAAAATGTGAAACGCGCCATTTTGATCGAAATAGGTTTTTGTGCGAAAAAAGTTCGTATTTAGAGAGAACGAAATGAGTTCACCTCCGGTACGATGAAAGACCGATAAGCATAGCTGATTTATACGAGGCACGGTCGAGCGTCCGAACGTCCGAGTTTCCGAGGGTCCGAACGAACGGTAGAGCGAACGAGCGAGCGAGAATCGAGGCGAGAGAAAAAGAGAAATGGAAAGACAGACGTTTTCAATTTGATCGGTGAAACTGGCGGTGGTACGCGATTGCTTCCTCGCTCTCGCGTCAAAAAACAGAAAAACGTATCTCGCTATTCGGACACGGTATGCCGGCTGAAAAAATGTGGCCGACGTGAAAAGCTGTCCGAGCGGATGATTGAAAAAATAGAAATTAATCGGCGATCGGAATCGGATAATACTTCCGAGCGGATAATAATAACTCCGATTCTCGCAGCGATTGAATCTGACAAACGAAACTAGGTAGGTCCCTCTCGCCGCGACGTTGAAGATAGGTACCGATAGTTCGGGGCGTCTCGAGGCTCGCCACTACCGCGGGTAGGTGGTAGGCAAGCACCGTTGGAGCTTGATTTCCAAAACGGAGGGAGAAATCGGCGGAGGTTTGAATTGTCTGAAAATTTATCGCATCTCGCACCTCGTTTCCGCGTGTTTTTCGCTCGGCACTTTCGTTTTGCGCTACGGTAGAGAGATTACCACGGCGAACGGTCAAGTACGAATATTGAAAGCGGCAAAAAGTAAATAAATGCGAAAAACCTGGTGAAAAAAAGGAGAAGGAAATGGTATTAAAAAAAAGGCAAAACAACAATGCAAAACGAAGCGCGATTCTCTGGTCAACGTGGCGAGGGTTGCTGGCGAGTTGTGCGCCGAATGGACGAAAGAATGGCTCTTCGTCCGCACAATATCGGTCGATAGCAGTTGGTATATGGGATTCGGATGCCATGCATGCAGAGATATACGTACGTGTGCGCGTATGCGTAGGCGTGCGAGCGCGTTGCTGATATCACGATAAGCGTGCACACGATCGGGCGCGCGTGTGCGAGCACGAAGGCGAAAACACGCGGGGGCGGCACACGAACCCCGCAACGAGGTTCGAGCAGCCCTTTTCATTCTCATTTATTCGCCAGCTTGCGCCTTCTATCGGGAGAAAGGGTTTTTTTTGTTTAGCTGGATTGGAAGTGGTATAAATTGGCGGCGGGGCGGGGGGCGGGGGCGGCGGCTCTCGAGCAGGGGTGCCAAGGGGGCTTTGGGGCTAGCGACCGCGTAATGCGCCGAGGGGTCGAACGGGGGTGAATCGCGGGGGCCTTTCTAATGATAAAGCCAGCCGAGCGGAAAGAGAACACGTAGATGTATAATGAGGGCTCATCGCCGAGGCACACTCTCCTCCGAGCCATTGATGATTCCGAACGAACAACAAAAAACCCGCTCTGTTTCAGTGATCAATTATGACGTTGCGTCATTCGTAGCCCAGCCGATACGTGATTCGATCAGTTAACAACTTCGAGCATAAATCATTATTCCACGCGCCGGGAGGAAAAATCGCATGCCATGAATCGTCATCCGTAATCTCGTCTGACGCTTGTTCGAATCAGATTAACGATCATTGTGCCGAAGTCGCGTTCGTCCGATTCAAATTTTCACCGTTGCCGGTTTTTCAAAACAATTTTTTTTTTCACGTCGTTCCTTGTTGGCATCGTACGAACCTTGAGGTATTCGCGTCGCGGAATGCGTCCGAACACGAATGTCGATGTTATCGTGTCGAGCGCGCGAGGGCATTCTCCGAGCTTTTCAATCTTGAAAGATGAAACTAACGGGTAACACTTTACGATACTTCGAGTTACGCGCTTGATTCGTCCGTCCGTTGCGTAACATTATTTTCGAACGATGTAATAATCGTCGGGGTTCGTTCGTACCTATCGATTGTAACCTACGTGGGTTCGTATCGTTACAGCACAATTATGACAACGCGTCGTTCGACTATCCTTCGAAAATCGTGGCGTATACCAGTCGTTTTTCTTATCAGCTACGATTTTATACAGGACTATGCGATGCGGTCTTCTCGTTCGAGGAGAACGCATCCCCCCCGAAGCGAAAGGGCACGCGAGATTCTCGGCTAATTGACGAGCGTTCCTAGCTTCTCGCACATCGAGTAACACCTCCAAACTCGAACGTATGAATAGAGGAATCTGTCCGTGAATGGAAGCCTCTTTGCGGCCGGTTCAATGCACGCGCCATAAAAGCATCTTTGTTTTGATTTTCCCAGACAAGCGTGTCGAGCTCAACGAGAAATTCACCACGAAAATGCGCCTTGACCGCAGCTTTTTGAATTACGTATCTCCGAACATGACTCGTGCACGAGCATTAACGTGGTTTATTTTTGGCGATTTGTTTTTTTTCAAATCTGATGATTCATTTTGAAAAATTGTTTGCAATTACTATTAACATTTACCTTTCCAGCTCTACACTCAAAAACTGTTGGTCAGACAGAGTTTGCTCGTCAGACTAAGATTCAAAAAATGGAAAATATAGGAAAAGATGAAAATTGATTGGACTGTTTTGCTAGAACACTCCGTAACAACTTCCATCGAGGATCGTTGTTCGCGAATGATGTAGGATCGTTCGCGTCGGAGTGACTAAAAAAAAACTTGTTTTTTTTTTTGTAAACCGTTTCTACTGTGAATATTGGATATTTTTCATCGCACGCTACAAGAAGGTGCAGCGTCATCGCAACGAGGCTTAATTGATGTATTCCCGATACCGAGGATTCTCTGGGTTGTGCCCAGTTTTTGTTAATTCGTCGTAGATCTTCGTCGATGCGTAGGAAAAGCGAGGAGGGAACAGAAGTTTAGTCGTGACGGAAAGAGGCGAGAAGCGACGGATTTTCGCCGACGATTAGTTACCGAGAAACGTACAGGGTACACGAAGCGTAATGGAGACGCGATTGCCGATGCTGGAGCTCCGGGCGCAAAAAGCACGGGAGCAAAGAAATTCTCGCTCCTCGTCGAGGGATAATAATCCGAGATTTCCCGCGATGCGAAACGATTGCCCTCGGCACGCAGTGACTCGGCGGTGAAACGCTTGGCGGAATTGCGGACGTTAGGTAAGGGGCGCGAGAGAGCGGCGGTGGTGGAAGCAGACGGGGGGAGAGCTTTCGCTCTCGTCGACGCGCCGCGCCAACAAGAAAAGCTCAAGCACGTCGTGGCCAAGTTCATGCCACCCTCTCATTGGACGGTACACGGCTGCGAAGCCTCGAATAATTCCGTTGACAAGTAGATCCCTCGTTCCATGTCGGCCGCGCGAATAACGTAGTTGCATAACATTAACATCGCGTCGCCGTATTGCGGTAAAAAAAAATTATTTAGTTTTATTCTCATTTTTTTCACCGAGGATTAAGCTTTTTCGACTCGCGGAGGACGACGCGGTAAACGAAGATGGAGCATATCGATTCTCGGTTGTACGAGAGACAGGATTTTTCCCGGAGAACGGCGGCGTGACGAATGAGAATTTGCAATAATGAAGCTAACACCGGGAAAAATACGCGTCATTCGTTTGCTACGTTACCGTCTGTGTACGCGCATGAATATGCATTTTTTTCCCTCGCTAAGTGTGCGCAGATTGCGACCGGATAAAGCTGGCTCGTTCATTATTGTCCGCGCCAGATACGCGCACTGCCGAACCGCGCTCTCGCAACTGCAAATTTGGTACTCGATAACGTTGCGAAAAAACGAGAGCGGACAAATCAAAACGCGGGAGGCGCGTTCTTTTGTCGATGAAGCTTAGCGGACAGTTACGCGCGAGCAGTTACGTAGATACCGCTTTCGTTGCAGAAGCATCGACGAAAAAAACCATTGGTCCACATTTATAATGATTGCTAATAATATTGCTCATTAATTGATACGTGCGATTTCTCGACCGATCGTCCGAAAACGATACCTCGACGCGAAGCATCTACCCCCGCGCAAATTCCCGGTTACGCAAATTGCTGCCCGCTTACCAGTAAGCTTACCGCAGATATCAGCATATTGTTTATTCATTTCAACTATCTTTAGAGCTGCAAGTTATCCGTACCGAGTCTAGTTTAGACTACTGAATTTTGCATGTGTTGAAGCGAGGGCAAAAGTCAGAGTCCTCGGGCAACTGGTTATAGTCGCGATTCTTCTTTCGTACCGATGAGTCCGGTGTGTCGCGGATGCGGTATTCGAAACAAAGGTGTCGCGGGTAATATCGGAAGCCGAAGGGTTATATTCAGGGAAACGATTGATTCCGTTCGCTGCATTCATATCGCACCTCGTCGTTCGAATAAAGACGTAGGAGTTTCAACGCGGTACGTTATCGAACTCGACGCACTCTGAGCGAGATCGTATATAGCTATAGCTCGTTTCGAGAATGTGACCGTTCTATAAATATTATCCGTAGCGAACAGTGAGAAAATCTCGTAGGTCCAGAAAAATTTCTAAACGACCTCCGATCAGACTTTGTGCTTCGAAACAAAATTATGGGGAAATGACGGATGTCAAAAATGTTGACAGCCTCCGGTGGGATCTTTACGGTGCGCCGTGGTGAAACTCATTTCCAACATCTCGGGTAACGCTGAGGGTAAAAAATGTTGACTTACAGGAAAATTTCGTACAGTGGTAAATATTATTCAGCCAAGCTTTCGATACAACTTGTGAGGTACACTGTTTTTAGGCCTACCTACAAGTCCGTACACAGATTTTAGGTACGAATCGCAGGGAGGTGAAACGGGGGCGGAGATTACGATATCAGGGCGCCTCGATTTGACCATTGTATTATGATGTATCGCCGGAAAAAATACGGAAATCAAAATAACTTTTTTCAACGCCCAAATTGTGATTCTTTATGTTTGAAAGAGTATTTCTTTGGGGGCAAATGTGAATAGTCCGAGATGAAATGAAGGCGCGGGAGATGTCTTAATCGTGGCAAATGGGAAATTCGCGAGTCGTGAGTGGGTGGTGTTTACAGCGAGTAAGGACGTTTTCGGTCGAATTTCGAAGAGTCCCTGACGCGCGATCGTCGTCGGAGTAAATTCTTGGGGTGTGACAGTCCTCGATTCCGAGCAGTTGCCCCCGGTCGGGGACTCGAACCAAGTTCAACCACTCTTCGCTTTCGCTCCCTCGCGGCAGTCGACGCGTGGGTGGAGAGATCGGGTCGTTGTAAGAGTCGAGAAAGGGGTGATCTCTCTTGTTTGTAATTATTCATGAACAAAGGCATTGATAATTGCACTGCTTGATTGCACACTCGTCTACAAACGCTCGGGCACCCGCTGACACCGGCTCGGAATCGCGAGCGACGAGGTATCTAGCCGAATATCATTTATTTACAGCTCGTCTCGTGCGCATAGATGGGATACGAGAAGGATAAAAACAAGTCGAGCTTCGAACGTTCATCGTTTCGATATCGACGGTTCGCGTTTAACCCAAGTAACAGGCGTCCGTGCAGCCCGCCACTCCGACAGAAACTTGATTCGCGACTATTTTTCTTTCTCCTTACACCTTTCCGTTTTTGTTGTTGTCGTCGTTGTTTTTTCTTGTACTTTTTGCGAAATATCGGTGGAACGAGTAAAGCGCGTTCGTCGAATATTTGTTGCTTAAAGTTGTTAATTACGCGATGATCGTCGCGCAGCGCCGATAGGTACACTCCGCTGAATGCAGATACGCGATCGATCGGTATTCCACGCTTGAGAGAGATTTCACGATGGGTTCGAGGTTTCTGCGCTCGAGATTCGTTTCATCGATAAAACGCAACGGGATCATTAAGCCTCGAGTGTTTTAAAAAGCGATCGTCAACGTCGGGTCGTCAATTTCGTCGCAAATTCGATACCCCGAGTCCTGCTCTCGTAGCTGATGCGCGGATAAGACAGAGAACGGATAACACACGCTCGTTCGAACGGGGTTGGTTGGGTGTCGTCGCATTCTGCCTCTCATTGTGCAAACAATGCCATCTCGGCTCTGTAATGAACGCCACGATGTTATCGAGTGAGTCTCTTTTTCCTCGTTTCCCCGACCCTTTTTCACCCCCGACTCGCCGCCCTTCCGTTTTCACCCCGTCAATCTCATCCCAGCAATAATGAGCACGTCGATTATGCTCGCTGATTGGTGTTCGATATTTGTCGAGAAAAAGGGAGACGTACCCGCGGTCGACGTGCATCGCGGACTGACGGGAACGAGCACACGCAGTCGACGTGTTTCTACCCACACCTCTGCTGCGAGAGGAATCCTCGTCGTATCTTCTTTCCCTCCCTCTCTCTCTCTCTCTCTCTCTCTGTCCTCCTCCTCGACGACCAAATCTAACAAACAGCCAGTGCTTATCTTAACAACTATATTCCCGAGAATCACGATTTCATTACCGTGTCGAACACTTTCACTTTCCATCCTTTAAGCTCCGTGACGAATCCGTGGTATTCAAACTATTCGGTAAGCTCTGTAATCGAGTCCACGCATCTCTGTCCTCGTATCCGACCCATCCCGTGTTCTTTTTGAAAAATAAAATCTAACACCGGTCTCGCCCCGCCACGTGGAATTGTGGAACAAGATAATGTCCTATCTGGTCGGAGAGATCAGGCGGTAGGCTTCCGTAGTCGCGAGATATCATCGTGAACAAGGTCGGCAACCACCTCCTCTGTGTATTTCCCTTCGAATACTCGTTGTCATATCGTTCGGCTGATAAAGTCTAGCAGAGGCTGTCCGTCGCGTTTACGTTTGTTAAACCAGTCCGACGGTAAGAGCGACGCTTTCACCGATCCAGTTGACACGACACGTTGATAGAACAAGTCAACATCATTGCCAGTTCACAACCTCACCGCAATCCAAAAGCTCGACAGCGTTACGAAACGCGGAGACCGCGTTGTGTTTTCCCGCATACGCGGTGCAAAATTCCACGCGATTAGCAACGTAACGCTGAATGGCTTATCACGTTTCTATCTATCGACCACGTGCACTGCTCCTTTGTTGATTTGCAATCACCACCTCTATTTCCATCCCGTGACTTCGATGCAGCTGGTAGAATCGTTAAGCTTCTACGTTCAGCTTCTTCCAAATAAACAACCCCCCCCCCCCCCCTAATTTCGAATTAGGTACAAAGGAGCCAAACTATCCGTTGACGTCACGTTGGGATGGGGGACTTAAACGGGGATAAGAATTTTTCACCATATCGCTACAAATTCTCGTTGTTCGGCAATTCAGCCAGCCAGATTCTGTTTTATGGGAGGCAATTACCCGCAATGTACTTTCCGTCACACGGCCGCGGTGATATCGGACGAGAGATCGTGACGTAGCTATAGACGTTAACGCTGGCCATCAACGTCGCACGTCAAGTTGTTGGTAATCGGTACGTAATGAAAAACTGGGTTTTGAAAGGTGTTTAAAAGGTGTCTAAAATCGTCGCTCTACTCGGAATATCCGGACAGAGTTCGGATACTAAAAGTACTTCTTTTTCATAAAACAAATTCTCTCGCCCGCAGAGACAGCAAGCATCAGCTCTGACGGATTCCTCCGCCCGCCGCCGCCACCACCCTCGTTGGTACCAATACCAACGCGCGAGCGCGCTAGCCAAGTGCCGCAGGTATATCTGAACGTTACACACCGACGAACGAGCGTGATTCACACGTGAGCTGAAATTCACGTTGGTCGAGGTGAATTCGTAGGGATCGAGGGATAGGAGAGGGGAGCTTGAAACAAGGGATACGCAGTGGGGGTGGAGGACTAGAACTCGAAGTGGAACGGAGGTCGGTCGGTCGGTCGGTTTGATTGAAGTCAATAGTTTTCCCGCTTCTCGACTTACACTCTCGCACACGGACGTTTCTATAGGACGTTGATACACGTGTGCGGGAGAGGGGTGGTCCAGCGTATAGCGGCATACGCTCATCCCGTACGTACCAACGTACATCCACCGTAAGCGTGACGTGGACCTTCGTTAATAATATATACGAGGAAATCTGATTATTTTTCTGCTTCACGGTTTTAATTTCGGTCCATTTCTCGTTTTGTTCGATGCTTCGCACGGTATCGCCTGATTCGTCGAGCGAATCCCTCTGCCCCCCACCTCTGACGGCTGGGTAGAGACAATTCCGCGTGTGTGACGAGCAAACGTAACAGTCGCACGAACGTGTGCGACGGGTTCGATACAAGCGGAGTAAGGTGAGGGAAGCGATGAAAACGGAACGCGTTACTCGAGTCTTCGACTCGCATAGGAAGCCCAGCGTATATTTTAGTGTATTGTCTCCGGCTAATGAGTTTCTCCCGGTGCATATGCGTGACCCGAACAAAAGGCATCGTAACCACTTCTAGTTCGACTTGGTACGTCATAATTTTCCGTCGTTTTCTATCCTCCTCGGGCGCGTGTACGACGACGCTGCCACTGGCGATGCAAGCGGGATGCCTGCGCGGGGTGGAAGTGGAAGGGAAGGAAAAAAAAAGAAAAAAAAAGAAAAAAAAGGAAACGTTTCGAATAGGAATTTTAATGAAATACTCACCCTCTAATTCAACGTGGACCTTTTAATAGGTTTTTCCCTTTCATTTTACTTTATTTCATTCCACTTCACGTTTGAGTTCGACTTTTTTCCTCCACTTATTTTGTTCGACCCTGTTTTTTTTTGTTTCCCCTTTTTTATTTCGTTCGTTTGCCTCGTTTCGCGATCGGCTGGTACGTCGCGTAGCGAGCGGCGCAAAAAATATATCATCCAAACAGGGTAAAAGAACCTCTGATCGATTCGGATCCCAGGTACGGACGAGCGGATGGATGGACAGCCAAGGGACAAACGAACGATTGCGCCAGTCCCAGGGAATCGACGAACGCGCCGCTCGCGTATGTCGGACCAGCAATAGAGAGCTATACCTGGTCTTCGAGCTTTTAATATTCACGTAATTAAACGCGAAGTTGATCTCCATCGAAGAGACATAATTTCATCGGCCGATAAAACTGGACGCATCAACTCTTCACCCCGTACTCGACGAAAATTCCATTGACAGACATTGTTATCGCGCTCGCAACGTCGCGAAACACCAAAAAACGCTCTCCGATTACCGATCGAGCTGGACATTTTTCGAAGTCGACGAACAAAAGCTATCGAACGAACGCAAATTTCTGCTCCGATTCCGCGAAACGCGTAGAAATTTTGTAGAAGGAAGTTTTCGGTATCTCGTCGAGGAATTTCAAGCTGATCGACTCGGAGCTTTGACGAGTATCGAACGAACGGTCAACGAAATCGGAATAATTGATCGAAAATCACGAGAACGAAAGCGACAGCGCAGAAATCGTTTGTTCTTGGAACTACGGAGGAATTACAGGGGAGGAAATATTCGTGGAAATAATGAGGCTGCGCGTAAATGAATCGGAGAGGTGGAAAAATGTTGCACGATTCGAGATACAGCGACCCAAATACCGGAGGCATAAACGCGCTGCGCAATAAGTATTTATACAAATTCTACGCACCGCACACGCGTGCGCCATCCGAGTAGTTTAAACAGATCCTAATTTCGTGTGAAACGTGGAGTGAAAGAGCCGTACGCGAACGGAATATCGTTCGGTGTGCGATATTGTCAGGTAAGTCGGCGTCTCTCGTAGTTTTCAGCTTTTTAGTTAGGATCGGTGGTAATTTTTGACGTAACGAGTCGGCAACGCGGGAAACGCGGTGGGTACGCGTTCACCGACTACTCGCGGAAAGAAGGAGAACAGGGGAGAAGAAAGGACGGAGCGATTCGTGAATAATTTAGAGATTCGCTTTAGATTTCTGAAACGAATTTAGCGCGAACACTTTCGAGCGTACATTCGAACGTAATTTCGCATTTACATGTGTTACATCATTCATCGAAACGAATACCCCACTTTCGGACGCTCTCTACCGAACGGCACGACGTAGGTATAATATCAACGCTCAGTTCAGCAACGCTCGTGCGTTTGATACGACTTCGCATTACGAATACCAGTATTATTGTGTAATACGCGCTGATTACATCATAATCCTACCCTCCCGCAAGAGCTAAAGCGCGCGGAGGGCTGGAGAAACAAAGCGAAATTTATTCCTCGCAGAATTTTATATTCGTACATGCATGACGGTGGCCCCGAAGCAGATATGCGAAATGAAACTCTTGAAATTATATACCTACAACCCCCGCTGCGCGACGGCTACTCCGGGGTGCGGGGGTAACGAGGCCGATTTTGATGGCGAGTTTAAGCGTGCGGGGGCCTCGTCGCCGGGGCAGGAGAGCGAGGAGAAGCGGGGAAGCCGACGACCGAGCGGGAGTCGTACGTGTACCCCCCGAGGGACAATGCAATACCTGCAAAGGACAATGGAGTGAAAAAGGGCTGAAATACGGTAGAAACGAGAAGTTGGCAAGTCGTTGGCTCGAGGTGCGAGCACCACGCGATGGACACGCGACGTTCTTGCGACGCGTAAGAACACGTCCGCGGCACAAAGTATCGACTATGCGGGGCCCTGCGGTTCCGTCTCACTTCGTGGTCATGTGCCGTCGCGCGTTCTTGTCTCACGATCACAAATCCGGGAGCGGAGATCCAGATTTGTGATCGCGTCGCTACCAGCGTATTCGAGGTGAGAACTAACGAACGAGTCGTCTCGTTTCGTCAGGGCTTCCACGACTGTTTCTCTTCTTGTTATTTATTTTTTCTCCTCTTCTTGAAAACGTGGAACCACGATTCACGTACACGGCTGTTGGAGATCGGTTCGAGGCCGATTCGCAAACACGTGGATCGTCTCGTCGGATGTAGGGGAAGAGTTTGTTAGATTGTTCGTTAGGGGAAAATTACCGTTAGATTCCTTCGTGTAAACGACAGGAAAATATAAATAAAATGAACCTGAAAACTTACCTTGTGACAACAAAATCTCCAATACGTTGCACCGGCGTATTTTACTTTGGGCGAATTGTGAAAGGTTTGTGGGTGACAACTGGCCGGTGACGCTATTTTAAAATTTATATGCGTGCACCATTGGTTCGAAAGCTACCGCGTGAATGATTCATATTGGCTCTTTCAAAACGTGACTCTTTCATGCCACCCTTCCCCCACGCCCTCCTAACGAAGAGAAAAAGACTCGGCTAACGATTTTTCCCCACCCGAATGTTTTGGGGAAAAAATCGAGGCTGGATTTTTCGATTCTAAAGTTTTCTCCTCCGCTTGATGGTATTCGGTGTCTTGGTCACGTGGTGCGATACGGTGCGAATCGTGTAATTTGTAGGGTGCAATAGAGAATATTCCGAGGGTTTTTCATGCGATCCGACTAACTAGATTTGAAAAACAATCCTATTGAGAAACGATCCGCTTCGCTTCAGCTAAGTATAACGCGATTAATTCGACGTCGCGCGAAGCCTCTCATCAAAACATGCCAGCATTGAGTTCTCCTATCCTCGTATCAAATTTTTCCGCGTCAAGGATACGAACGAATGTAAATGAGAATCGATCGTTCTGCGAGCAAGTAAGTCAGGGTAAATTTTAGGTTGCACGAACTGTGCACGTCTCCGTGAACTTACGCTGCGCGAGAGGATGACAAGTCTCGCCGGCCGCGTAGCTGCATCCACGTCAACACTCACATCCACGTTACGAGGCGTGAATAAGCAATAAAATATTCAACCGAATGGCGGAAGTGAAGGGAGAACGGCGAATAGATCGAGGAAACGCGTCTCCCGTGTCCTCGCGAGTCGCAAGTGCATTTTCGACAAACGCGACGCGTACCTATTGCGCATGAATATACCAACATTCCGCGTCGATGATCGTTTCGGCTCGTCATTTTGACGACTTTTCACGGCGGTTGCGTTCGAATTTTGAGCGGGGGAGAAAAATTATAGTCGTAGCTGTGTAACGTGCCAACGAGTGGGAGGGCGCAGTAATGAAATGATCAGACGAGCAAAATCCGAAACGAAATAACATATCCCATAACGATTATGATGCTAGAGGTAGGTAGAGACGTGACAACTGTTAAACCGGGACTAGGATGGAATTAATTGGCTTATATGCGCGCCGCGTCCACCGGAAGTGTGGTAGCGTGTACGTAACCTGTGCGTCGACGATATTGTCAAGGAAATTTAATGTCTCGCAGATAAGCGGCAGCCATCAAAGGGGTGACAAATATTACAGCTGCGATCCTTGTCAATTGTTGTCAACTCCTATAATGACATCATTACTCCAGACATTCGAAAACGAGATACTGTACTATGTAAGTACGCTGTTGTTGTTCAACCGAGTTCAACCGAGTGCAACCGTTTGCAACCATCTTCGCACCCTACTCATCAATGGAGTTTTCCGTTCGTAGGGTCCACTCACCAAATTGCGTCCGCGAACCTAATTTCATCTCCTTCCGTTTTTCTTTTCTTTAAATGATGCCATCTATTTTTTGGAATTTCACACGTAAAGTTAGTTACTTCAGTCAAATATTGCCAAAAAGGGGTAGTGAAACACCAATCCTAGTCTAAGATATTAATAAAAAAAGGAAGAGAACTGTTCAAGGTGAGTTTTTAATTGAAATATTTTAGAGATTGATTTAATATTGATATACTTGGCTGTTTGACACGAAAGTTTTGTCAAAATGAGTTGTTAGTACGGGTCTTTTCTGTTGTACCTCCCCCCCTCCCACACACACACACACACACGCCAAATACTAATAATACTAATAATAATAATAACAACGATAATGACAACGACAATCACAATGACAATGATTGCTCATGCCCAACTCTCTACGTGCAAATTTTGCAGTTAAATATTCTTGCGCCCACGCGTAAGTCACCAATTTCTTTCAACTTTCTCCACCCTGAAATAACCTCGATTAAACTTGGCAAAGTCTATTATGCAATTTCCAACCCTTTCGGTGAATTTTTGATAGGGCGCGGAGGGGGGGCATTTCATTCCGCAATTTTCTCCCAAATTCACAACTTTCTGTAAACTTGAAAGAAAATTTGGAATCTTCTTCCAACTCTTTTCATCCTAGAATTACCTTTACGAATCTCAGCGATATTCATTGTGCAATTTGAAATCATTTTTGAGCACTTTCGGTGGGGGGGAGGCTGTAACGGAAAAGAACCGTCGTATTACGTATGATTTAGGAGGATAGAAAACAACTTGTAACGCGTTCGTATCGTAAAATAACAACGAAGATCAATAGTAGCATCGAGGTTACGAATTCTCCCGTCACGGATCACTGACGCGTGTGAGAATCGGGCCCGCGAGTTTTTTCGCGACTCTTCTTCGAAGATTAATCATATCATGCTGCTGAATTTCAGCCGGTCGTGTTCGGTATAAGGGTATGAGCGTAGCCAACACATCCCGCGGAATTATAAAAATGAATAACAATCCAGCGCCACCCGCATTATGCGCCCGTCGACATTCGGAGGGTCACGAAAACCGGGAAATGGTTTTTCATGCTGTCATTATTTATCCCGTACGCTCACTTTCAATTATAGCGTCCAACAGTTGAGTCTTTCGATGTGGATGGCCCCGGATTCTCGCGCGTGTTCGCATCCACGCGCGCTCGCTCGTATCCGTGTCTACGGCGAAAACGTGTAGGGAAATGTACGATCGTGCGAGCACTGCGTTCGTCGAGGCTGGAAATGTTTCGTTGAAACGCCGCGTAAAAATCGTGGAAAAAATGGCATTGACGTACCGTAACGGCGAGCCGAGTTGACGTCATTGTAATCATCGCTCGCGTTACGTGAAAGGAGAATAAAATTCTCGAGCTGTGCACCGTTACGATTCGAATGAAATTTTTCTCGCGAACACGAGGCGCCGCCGTTTACGCGTGACCATAAATTAAGGAGTTTCGAGCTAAGCTCGATGAGACTCGGCAAGCCAATTATACGTACAACGTGTCTAGTATTACTCGCAATGTTAGAACGAACAATTTGACGTTTCGCGGAATTCTCAGAATCCAGGATCGATTTTTCAGTGAAATCGAACTTCAATCCAAATACGTCGATTATGCCTTGTTCAGATCTGTACACCGCACCCCTAAAATCGTCTGCTCGAAAAATGATTATTTCGACCAGTTATGAGATCGGTCTACTTGAGAGGCTAATTCGAAAAAAGCTACTATTACAAATGTTTCGCTGACGTTGCTATGATAGGCATTAATATAAAAGTTGCTGGGCTGGACGAATATACTCTTGAAATAAAGTTAAAAAATATTCTCACGCAGTTTACTCGATCCTTAACCTAGCCTTACAAGCTAACTCTTCAAAAAAAAAAAACGCAAATGACTTACGTTGTCGATTCCTCTGCAACGAATCATCCGAAACATGAGACTCAAATATTATTAGATAAAGCACAACCGCGGCTTCGGCTCGAACAAAGATCATCGAGAATTTTCAATTTTTACTGTATTTTTTGTTGCAAGAATCACTGAGAAAAGTCAATTTTTTTCTTTTTTTTCGAATCAATGCCGCCATTTTGTCGCCCACCTGTTTTGTGAATGAATATTGAGAGGAATGAATTTAAAAAAAATTGTTTAAATATAACTTGAGCATCTATTCATTGAGCCCAACAACTTTTACATTAATAACTACCATAGCAACGTCAACAAATTTCGTACGAATAGCCTTCTCTTCCAGCGTTCGAATTAGACGAATTTTTCAAGGTATATTTTTTAAGATTTTCACAAAGTTTCGAAATGCCTGGTGATTTGTGAATATAGGCGCTCCGATGAAGGGAGGGTTAAGGACGGGCAGATTTTATTCTTTTCCGTTTGACCTTGCAAACAACTGGTGCAGAAAAGCTACATATACGTTATATATAACAGAGCGTGATAGCCCGTACTCTTGACGTTCGACCGATAATGAATATCACCTGCGGGGTTTCTCGTTCCCATAGCAACAGCTGTGACCGCGTGAAGTCAAACGCTTCCGACGAAGTACATGCCCAAGTCTTTATCGTGACATACGGATTGACCACGGACGCAACGGGAACAAATGGAAAGCATGGTATTGCAACAAAACTGTGCGTATTGTAAGCAATAATCGATCGCGGAACACACACGCGAACGCGTAGTTATATTTCATTTCGTTTTACTCCGGTCGATAATAACGTAGACTACACGGCACTCGTCGGTATGTGCGAGTGAATTACATTTTGCTTACGTCACTGATGCTTAAGGGAAATTATGATTCTCTGTGTACAGAGTGAGTTGGCTGTTACGCGCTAAGCAACGGCTGCGTTAGCGCAAGCTGAACGAAATTGTCGTTCGAAAGGAGCTTGTTTCCGCCTTGCTGATATCTTTGATCCAAGATTGATTAGATTGTTGCCAAAAAGTGGTCGAGTTCAATGCTCCTCCGAGGTTGTTTTTCTCATTTTCATAACCACGCGCATCGGAAATTGAGTCAGATCAAGATACGGGGTCAAACAACGAGTCAACTCGCGTTAATTTCACGGTGGCTCCATTGTGAGCAGTTGGGAACGGGGTATCTACCTGATTGGAACGAGTTCCGAACGGACAGTTAAAGTTCGTGAAAGCCGAAAGTCACGGGTGTCACAAACGCTACATGGTAAGTTGGATGTAGGCGAGTTCATTAGGATTGCCGATTCCGCTGGTGGTAGAAATCCACGATTTTAGGATTCACCCATGTTTTGGATCGTGGACTCGTAGTATTGCACCGAATCGATGCGATTGAGAAATAACGAACGACGAGCAACGAGGCCGAATAAGCTATACACGTCGCGTAGGCGGAGATTTAATCGAAATGAATTACGAGATACGATTCGCGCTTGCGTAAGCACTGTGGTTGCAATTTAATAAGGAGCAGTCGCCACCTCGCCGTGATTAATTCTTAATAAAAAGCTCGCGCCAACTTCACAGACGCTTTGCAAACCCAAACTCGACTCCTCCTTTCCCCTTTCTTCCTGCTCCGCAGAATCCCGGAGGACTCCGGTAACAGTCGCTCTCTACGGCACACCGTCGCGTCGAGGCCACACGACTGTCACGTCCGTATATCATCCCCGGAGAAGTTCGGATCCGAAATTTAGAATCCCACAGCCTGCCGCTCTCCGAACCAGCCAAACAATCACCTCCGATTCGGAAGTATCGTTGATCCGTTTAGATTTGCAAAGCGTTGTGAAAAACGATATGTGGCACAATTTCGTTTGTCGAGATGCGATCGGTTGCAACATTTTTACACGATTGCGGAACGCCAGTGTCGGTGATCGCTTCATGGCTCGAACGTGGCCAACTACCCTATACGTATAATAGGACACGACGTGTCTTCGGCCTCCTCGTACTACGCGACTATAACTCGATATCCGCGGAGATTCTATCGAAATAAAAAAATCCATTAAAATAAACATTGGAAACTCGTCCCTCCGAAATTCCGCATAATATTGTGATCGCAATGTATGCGATGTATATAAATGGATGTATACGACGCAGGCCATTATCCACGGTAGCTTTCTTGGACACAGGTCAGTGAGAATATACGGGGGAGCTCACACTCGCTGCGCGATATACACCCTTTGAAATCGCCCTTCCCCGCGTACATGTATTCCCATCGTACATGTATTCGCTGGATGAATAAGCGAACCTATGAATATATTTCTACGTTCTCATTGTATATGATTATATTATCGTATTGCTCGTAGATGCAATACAGTTATTTCCGATAAAATACCGCAAAGGGGGGACAGAGAAAAATACAGGATCGCGTTCGGTGAGGTTTCGGTAATCGTTTGATGCTCGCCGTGGTATTGTCCGTGCTGTACTCGTCGTCCCGCAAATTATACCCTCAAATGACAACTTTTGGTATCCACCTGGTACGCGTAGTTCAATTGAAAAACGAATGTACGGCGCATCTGCGATGTAAAGCTAAATCGCGTTACAGAGTCGTAGCCATCGATGAGGTACCTCTGGTGCCGCTTTTGGTTACACATCGGTGTTGATAAATCATTGAACAGCACGGATAGACGACCTACCAAAGGGTAGTTCTATACTTGCAATTCTTTTATGCAACGAAAATATAACGCTGCACCAAATTACAATTTCGCAACTTGGACCAACGAATCCATATAAATATACGTATTCGTGCGAACACAGCTAGCTCGATATAGTCATGCATACCGATTGGTTAGCTGAGAAAAAAAACTAGGCTTGTGCAATGTTACGTTTCGAAGTGTCTAATTATATTATTTAGGTGAAAAGTTACGTCAAACGTTGCGATCGAATTAAATGTAAGCTCGTGAACCCAACTTCGATTGTTTTGAAAAAAAAGCCTTTAGAATCTGCGCCGAAGTAGTTTTACGTGGCGCCAATTGAAATGACGTTGGGGAAGAATATCAATCCTGATCTGGACTCTGTACGATGTGAATTCATACAGGAAAATGCCCAATAGATGAGACTGTCGATACGAAATCCAGTTCGTTCCGAAACGCATCGTCACGACGGAAGCTTCGATCGACGTTATTCGAGATGAAAACTTTGCAGTTACGTGTATCTGTACATACACGTATCTGTAAACAACTGCATTGTTTTTCCAAAATGAACCAATTTTTTAAACTTTGGGAGTGCACCAAAAAATTGGTTTATTTTGGAAAACAATGCAGTTGTTCCATTTTATCATAATTATATACAACCGTACGAATGGTTATTCTCGAAATACCCAAGACAGCTGCTTATATCACGCAAAATTGGCAGCAAAAGTTGAAATGTAAGAATCACGAACGACTCGTCTCGACTAGACACGAATCTTTCGAGGCGTTATTCCATTCGTTTTATTACGTGCAGCGTAGCATTTTCGTACAATTGTAAGCAGATGTAAGAGAACTTACGTGGGCGCGTAATAGCAACGTTTGTCATGGTAGGAGATATCGATCAACGTCGATTAACGGTCGACGCGGTAGCTAACGACACGTACATACAGGTACATACGTGGCGATAGCGACACGCAGAGTATTTACTTTGTCAGCCGTTTCCAGGATATTACGTGTAATTAATTACACTGGTAGCGATGAAATTAATGCAAAGCGCGGAAGAAACCGAGGTGTGTGCGAGTACGTCGATAATGGTAGCTCGTCGATCGATTAGAAAATGTACCTATCATTTATCTAGCGATGAGAAGGAAATTCGGGATATTTGGATGTGCCGCGAGCCTCGGCCTGATCGAAGCTCCGTTCGACTCCCAAAACTGCCCTTTTTCATCGCTGTCGTTACAAATTAACGAAGGAACGGAAAGGAAGTGACGTTGCTTCTTCTTTCATTTCCGATTCATTATTAACGAGCCGAAAGGTTTCGTGAAAGAGCGAGAGAAAGAGAGAGAAGGAAAACTAACGAAAAAAAAACTTGACCGTTATACGGGGAATGCAAAACTGTTCGTTCGAGCGTCTATAAATTCTTCGCGGACATGACTGCACAGCTCGTATTCGCGCGTGAGATACTACTCGACGCTGAGAATGTATCAAAATCAGCCGCAAGGCTGGTTTATGGTCGGAAACGCTCGTAAATACGCACTTCTGCAACTCACGGCTCACTACTATATACGTACAAAACATTTGCGTCGGAGAGAAAGAGAGGTCGATGGGAGGGGAAGGAGCGAGAATGGGAGAAACGGAGATAACAAAAAGCCAGTGGCCCTGTTGCCCTCCCTGCACCTAAAGGCCGCGATGAACGGAGGATTTGCCGTCGAGTCGAGTTAGCTTCGGTCAGGTTGGGTCGTCGCAGATTCGGGGAGAGAGAAAGCTCGAACTTCCGAATACCAATAAAAGACAAACATACCGAAACAGCCAACAAGTCCGAATCAGAAGGGACTGTCGATCGTGGTTGCACTCAACGAACAGCATCAGCCCTTCTGGTTACACGGAATTATTATCCGTGCAAGTATAGCTGACCGATCGTCGTTAAGGATACGAAATCTGAAAACCGGCGAGTAGACATTCGTTGCGAAAACTGATCCTTTCTGAAATACCAAGCCGGAATATCGAATTCTCGAGAAAAACTTGGGTGGGAAATTAGTGAAAGTGAAAGAAGAAATTCACTACATTTACTCAAACGAGAAACTTGAAAAAATATGAATGGAAGTAAATTCGAACTTCAGAGTGTTACCAATAGTTAGAAACACGTTTTCCCAAGTTTTTTTAGGCTGGATTTCTCAGAAATAATGCAACAATCGACGCCAAAGAAACACTTTGGTTGAATCCACGAAGCTCATTTTCATGTCGTACGAACGAAGAACAGAGCAAGTAAGAGACCTAAACGTGCACGTGATATGTATAGTATTGCCAGTTGATTGGCACTTGACGTTGATACGAAGCGTTTGCGGTTACGTTTATGTTGTGATTGTTACTATTTTCTTAGAAATACGATATGAAATCGAATTATAATCATATCGCGACAGAATTTTCAAGTCAGTAATGCAACCGCGACGTCGAGTTGTTATTATTTGGTTGTTCTCTTACGCTACAGCGAGGAAAATTGTACCATAACATTAATGTTAATATTACTTATCAGTCGTATACGTCAATTGCTTCTATACGTCGTGCGTATATGTATATCGCGATATCCGCCTGCAATATTCTAACGAGTTAAAAGGAGTTATCGACGATAACAGACATCCATTATAGGATGCATGAGTTTGATATCTCAGGTACGTGCTTTCATATCCGACGCGTGATCCATTATGACTCGAAATCATTTCTCGAACAATTGTTTCACGCCTATGAATTTCACGACAAAATTGTGCGTCGAGCATCCTCGCACGGGTGGCAGCAACCGACGAATAGGCTTGATCGGAAGCACACCCAACAATTACAGTCTCGCGGGTGCCAGTGATAACATTCTGTCAACGAGCCGAGAGGCTCGTTTAAAGATGTCGACGAATAACAACAAATCGATAGGGTAGCGCGAATGTGAAAAGTCTGATCCTTCGTATTTTTCAAGGAATGATGAAAACGTTGAATCGGGATCTCTGGTACGCATCGAAGACAGATAGGTAGGTACCCGCGATACCGTTCGGAACAGAACTGGTCGTTTAGAGAGCTATTGCGAAGTAACAAGGAAGTTACGATCCGTTGCAACTTTCCAACGTGGGTACGGATAAAATATAATAGGTTTGGTTTCTGAGAGTCCGGCATGCCTCTGGCCTCCCACAACTCTTCGGTAGGACATCGCGGCGACATGTCCGCCTGTCCTCGGACACAACATAGCGAGTTATGTTCGTCGTGTCGATGTAACGGGGCTAAGTAGGAGAGGGTCCGGGTGTCGTCGCATGTACGCACTCCTTCTCGACTAACCGGGTTCGCAGGCTCGGGGCATAGTCCCGCGGCTAGTGGGGTGAGTCGAGGAAATCGACAAACTTGCCTGGCGACGATTATACGTTTAAAACGCAATTTCCTGGTAAAATTACCCACGGAATGTACGGCTTAATTACACTACTGGATAATTTAAATATGTCGTGTCGAGTGACTATAATGTCGGCTTGTCCGTTCGCGCGCGTGGATAAAATTAAGCGCGAGTTATCCGTCGCGTCGGGGTGCCTAGTCGTTTGGTTTGACAGGAATAAGGTAAAGACGCGCCTCTCTGGGGGATCCGAAAAGAGAAAAGCAAAAAACCGTGACAAGGATGAAGGACCATCCGCGAATGATTCCCTCCTGGAACCTCTTCTCACGCGTCACTCCATTTATTTGGCGCTTTTGTAGAAACGCGACGTCATACCTTACTACGCGCGAGCTGTTTCCGTTCTACGGATCGATCCCTAATTCCCTTCGAATGCACTTTTTTTCCAAGTATCTTCGAGGAATAATAGGGCCAGTGGTTAAAATGTGATCTGCTGTCATAGGCCAGTTTAGACGCGAAACATTCCAACTTTTTAGATATGGGACGATGAAGGCTGGGTTGTTTTCGCGGATAGATCAATAGTAGCTAACGACTATCGATCAGGTAAACGGCGAAGAATCGTTTCGTCGCGAACATCGTGTGCCGCGAATTAGAGATCCGCACGTGAGCCGTGTACCGTACAAACCAATCGTCTGTAATTTAATTTTCGTCGTTGCGCTAACAGATTTTTGACAACACGTACGCTCACTACAGTCAACAGCTGTCGATCTTTCGAGAATTGTCGGCCATTTTATTTCACGTATCAATATCAATAATGCGACCTCGAAGCATGCACGCTCGTTTCCAGTGGCGTGAACCTTCTGGTACCGTGAAAGGCGATCGCCCATTGTGCTCTGAAATACCATCCAGCCAAAAGTAATACGGAACTAAGATATCCGTTTCTAAATACTTACTTGCGCTGAACGATGAACGTGGACGAATCAATGTAATTGATGTTGAGAGTTTTACGGAAGCTGAGATGAATTTTGTCAGGAAAATATGGATTAAGCGTTCACATTGATTACTCGGTTTATCGTCTTTATGATGCGAGTAGCTACTCTGTGCTGCGTGGAAAACGAAGGATCCTCGGGCTTACGCTTACTGGCATTCTCTACTTGGATCGTCGAATGATATCTCAGTGCAGCGACGTGATTCCTGCTCCGAGGTTTCGAGCTACGAGCACCGACTTAGGTTGGCCGAGAGAAATAATCCGTTATCCGAATGGTTCACTCCGCGTGTTTGAAATCCTAATGGTCAACTAATATCTAAACACTGCGTAAGCCGTGAGAGCCTCCGTTACATATCCGTACGTAGATATTTGGTGACGGGGAGAGAACGAGGGTAGACTCTACGCTGTGGTTCTGACCTCCGTCCCATCCTCGCGACCCTAAACTGGCCAAGTATCTGTGAGTCGGTGTCCGTGAGATACCGTTAATAGCTGTTTACAGATATCAACGCAAACATTAATACGGAGACTCCACGTGTGCGAGCGGATTATCTTATTCTCGGACTCGCCGATTGCCAATAATTCCGCGTCCAGGCTGCCCCCGTCGAGAGAAAGCGCCACGCGCTTCTTCGGCAAACACCCGTTTTCACATAATACGAAAGGGCGAGATCTGGCCAAGGAAGTTCGACCGGAAAGTTTCTCAAACTCTCTAATAAAGAGGGTCTCGAAGACGAGCGTGGTTTGGAGCAACCAAGCGAGATTTCGAGTCTGTGACTGCTCCATTTTTCAGAAAATTGACCCGTTTATCCGGATGAACTTTTTCATTCGAGTCTTCGCGTTTCGGCAACGTACCGTGCATTGAACTATTGAACTGCACTTTCTGTTGCAATCAAATCTCACGTTGGGAATAGTTTTCCAAGATTTGTCAATAGGTAGCCTACGCAGTATAACAATTCCGCCAAATTCAACACGAACATTTGAGAAGGTGTTACTTATTTATCGGATAACATTTTCGTGCGTTGAAAAGCGGACCGTCGAAAAACACTAGCGTATGCTTCGAATCGACAAATTGAAATGTTGAATATTCTGAAAAATATGTTTGACACTTTAAACAATGACGGAAAATATTTTGCCGTGTATCTAATATGTTGATACATTGCGTCAAATGTCGTCAATAACTGATTTTCTGCCTTGACCTCTTGGTTCTGTCCCCGTAGGTTACTTCAAATTTGCTCAGGGATAAGAAGCAAAGACAAGGCGTAGGGTACGGCAGAGGTGTAAGTTTGTGGGACTAGTGAGGAATGGCCGGTCTGCTCGGGCGATTCTTCAGCCAAGATTATAGCTGTAGCGTCGGAGGAGCACCCAACCTCTTTCCGACCCGTGCCACACCGCTCAACCCTAGTGTCAGGGGCAGGTTATACCAGCAAACAGTCGTACGTTAGTGCCTGCAAGAGCACTGCAGGATTTATAAGGGAAGGTTCTGTGCCGAGCCCGAGCGGTGGGCTACCGCTTCTATCTTGCTCGCGATGCTCGAGAGAAGAGACAAAGCAATACGGAAGTGAAGCGGGGTGGGAGCGGGGGGCTATTTCGAATGACCGCGACAAAGAGGAGTCTGTTTACGCGAGCTGGATGATGACTAGCATGTTCATCGGCCTCGGCAGAAGCTCGTGGCCCGTTAATATCGATACCTACAACGGAACGCTATCAACCTACAACGGGATGAAAGAGCAGATCCCACCATTTCCCCCGACTAATACCACAGTTTTGTATCGTTCCTTTCGGATTACATTCACCACGATCCGAAACATATTCGTGCGTGAAAACACGACGAGTCACAGCAGTCCTTGCAGCATTTACGTCGCGACGTTCGAAAACACGCGAGGGTGTCAACACGCCAAGTTGGAATTATAATTTCCCTGCAATTACACATTCTCAAACAACATCGTATACGGATCATCTATCTGTAATATTTATCGTGAAACTAGAACACGTATCGGACTAATATTCTGCGGGCTCGATGGAAGTTTTTGCGCCGCGAGGCGAAGTTGGCGCGGTACATCGAAACAGCTGCACGAGGCTGACTAATTGTCAGTTGGAGTCACCTGAACACGGACGAAGGTATCTTTCAACGAGCAAATCGTAGACGAAGCAGCGTTCACGGAAGACAGCAAGAGGACGATTGGAAGTGGATGTAGCGGAATGAGGAGGGATAAACCAGGTGGCGGGTCGCAGGTCGGGAGAACGGGGAAAGGTAGACGAGGAGAAGGAAACGCTCGAGCGAGGCTGGAGTGTCGAGTTCGAGTGAGAACTCGATGCAACGACGCAAGGGTGGCAGTTCTAAGAGTTTAGTTGGTTACGTGGGCACGTCGCCGGAGGGTGCGGCGCGGGCTTTGGGCGAGAGGGATGGGCGAGGGACGAGGAGTTGTTCAGCGAAACTAGAGGGGGCAGTGGTCAGCACACTTGGCCGACCCTACTTCGCTAACTAGTTTAATGATATATGTTGAACTACAAGCACCTTGATTAATCGTTAACTAATGTTGGACCTTGCAGAACGCCGGCACCGCCGTATCTATCTATACGCGCGAGTTAAGTTTTAGCCTAATTCCCGGGCGGTAGGGTAACTCTATCTTCGAAACGAATCAAAACCGCACGGAAATTCAATTCCTCTAGATAATTTCATTCGCGATATGGTCGAATTGGCCGATAAAAACGCTCGGGACGCGTCGCTACAGCGTACACGCACGGGAGTGCCGGAGAGTGAGCTATGTCCGCGCGCGTCTTCGTAGGTAGTCGCGGTGGCCGGAGCTCGGAGTATCCCGCGCGTATCCCGTCTTAGGATCGCATTTGTCGAACTGATGAAACTCAAACGTGGAGCGATCACAGTTTTGTATCGGTCGTGTAATCGAGACGATGGAACCGTATGACGGTCATAACGTGGTATCGGTAGAACGGAGAGAATGGATGGTAGAGGCAGAGCGGTGGGCTCAGGGATGCAAGACACCGTGAAATTACCAGCCAGAGTCTCTCATCCTCCGTAACTTCTGGTCCGCGAAGAGGATGTCCAAGAGGGAAGTCCAGGTCGTCGTCGAGACGAGTGTAGGTGGGATGAAACTGGACTCTGTCCATCTCGTCCTCCGGAACCGCTGCCACCACGGCTTTGGTATTTGTCTTGTCTTCTTGTTTATGGGACTCGACGTTGTTATTTGGCACCGCCTGGGAGTTCTCACTTTGCGAGGGTAAGTTAGGAGAGTTTGGAGGTGGTAGCGATGGTAGTCGTAGTCTCCGTCGCAGTCGCAGTCGCAGTCGTAGTAGTAGCGGGGCGCCCGGACATGAAGGATGAGACTTTGGACTCTGAAAACGTTTGGAACGTGAGATTTGGTCAACGGGCGCCCATCCGTTCTTTGC
This sequence comes from Arge pagana, assembly GCA_963969455.1. NCBI lineage: Eukaryota > Metazoa > Arthropoda > Insecta > Hymenoptera > Argidae > Arge > Arge pagana. Next base: position 9,713,070 of record OZ018313.1, read on the forward strand.
TACCGTAAACGGACGAAACAACACGCTCGGCAATTCTACGAAAGCGGATACAGAAGTTCAGCAGCGTAGAGACCGCGTTGCCGCCACATCGTTAACTACGGCCTGATTCATTATCGACGAAATCGAACACCTCGTCGTACAGATTTCTCAATCGATACGCATCACAATTATTCCGTGAATCACGTCGAGCTGGTTCGGCTCGATTAGTCGACTCGTCCGATAATATCAGGTGGTGCTGAAATAAACGTGAATGTTCGTGCTCGCATATAGCCGTGAACATGCTAATTAACGCGACCTATGCTCTACCAGCAGCAGCGTCACGACGAAACGTACCTACGTACGCACGCGCGATGGTCGGATATATCCAGGAATCGTAAATCAAATTATTTTCAACCGCATCCGCATGACTCACGTCAGTGTCTGTTCAGCGTATCCGTCTTCGAGACGCGACCGTCCGCCGATGAGCGTATCTGCGAAAGACGAACACTCGCGCCCGAGAACCTGTCTCGCTCGCCGAATCATCATTTTCGGGACGTGGCAGGGCACGCGAACGAGTTCTGCAAAGATTAATCGGAATGTCGGAAGCGATGATTTGTCCGAAGCCGCCGTTACGTCGAACGTCAATATCAGTCGTCCCTCGCTTCCCTCTATTTTTTTTTTGCTTTTTAACTTTTTTTCAAGTATTTTTTCCACGAACTGACGGACGTTCGATTGAATCAAGTTTGAATCCGATGAAAAAATACGTGATCTGGTTTGATGCGCGCGGGTATTCGAACGTGCGGAGTCCATCGAGCCGTTCTGACTGCACGCGTCACAGAGACTCGGATCGAAATGATATTTTTATATTTAATCGCACAAAGAGACAGCAGCCGTGATTGCGTAAGCTATCCACAGATCTCCGAGATTAAGCTATCGATAAACATTTCACAACTCGCGCGAGTACCGTTCACGATCTCGTACGAGTGCAGCACCACCGGCCACCCGTTTGCGCCGCATGCCATTCCCCTGTCCCAATTTCCCGATATTCCCAGAGAAATAGATGAACTATCCGCAACGGGATATTGCTTTTTCCTTGGCCTCACCTCGCGCTACCCTCCGCCCATATTTTTTCTCTATCGCTCGCGGTTTAGCGATATAATTCGCGCGTCAAGAGATAGTACCTACCTACGTTCATCCGCGAGTTTTTATGCCGTCGTCGTCGTCGTCGTCGTCGTCGTCGTGGTCGACTGAAAGGGAGATTTGCGCTTTCGAAGGTTGATCGTTACAGTCGTTTGTTCTCAGTCACGAGCGAGCGCGTCAGGCTATCCGCGGACAACAAGCGCGTCGGCATCCACGATTTAAGGGCCTCTCGAAATCGCGGCGGGTGACAGTGAAACTCGATTTGCGAAGAAGTGAGAATGGAGCGCGAGGCGTGCACCGCCGATTCGGTATTATAATCAAGGAGCGAGGGGATCGGGAGGAGTAGCGGATCGATGAGGAGGAGAGGGAGGGGTGCGGGGTTGGAAGGGGGGGCGAGGACGGAGGGAGTGATTATGGTTGACCAGTAAAGCGATCGATAGCTCTCTCGCACCAAACATCATTACGAGTAACGTAAATAATATTTTTATGCATTGCGATAAGGTAACCGGATTCTTTATGGTTGATCGCTATTGTAGGCTCCGGGTACGTCAAAAGCTACCGCGTTGCTACCTCACGAGATCCGAATCGTGCGAGTAACTAATAATAATCATATGATTGTGAAATCTGATCGAAATGCAATTGAGACGCTGAAATGAGCTCCTGGGTTGACTGCGAGGAGTGAACTCCCTCCTCTGCCATCTTATTGCCATTTTATTCCTACCTTGGCGATTACTTCCTCGCTGTGGTCGTTGGCTCGCTCGACTCGATCGGCTCGATCGTTTGCCTTCAATCACTTCTTGACAGATGCACTTATACGAGGAGTTGGAACGGAGAACCTTACCATGGGAAATTCGCTTCGAGTCAGTTCTGCCATGGTAATATGAAAGCGGAGGCGTGAAACGGGACGAGATGAAAAGAATCGAGTCCGTTAACAACGGACTTGCTAAAAATGAGAAATAAAAAGTGCGGGAGACTGGAAAGTACGGAAAATTACCCGCGCCTGTGCGCGTCGCGTAAACTTGCCGGAGAAATCATACCGAATCGCGAGGATATCGATGCCGAAAATTCTCATCGCTGAAATACGGGGTACCCGCAGCGAACGATGCTCGTTCAACCCGTTTACGTCGTTGCGAGCGTAAATTACTTCCTCTAACACCAGTGCTGGGCATTAGGAGTGATAGTGTGCATGTAGCGGGGGAATGAGCTGGGTGTTTGTCAAGGGGATAACAGTGTAATGGACGAACATGGTGTCGTCAAGCCAGCCGAAGACTGTAGCCAGCCCTCGGGATGCAAAACAGTTGCTGGGATTCGTGAAGTGGCATCATCTGTGCATCCGAGCACGGAAGTTGCGGAGAGAATCTATGGCAATATATGAAAACTGGATGTACAAAACCGAACCGCGGATTCGACTGGATTAGAAGTAATATCGGATACGAGTTTTCTATGCGAGGAAACGGGCACGCGTACTCGTGGTACGACGATACCTATTCGGACTAAGCGTTGCGCTTCGTTTACCCGCCAAATTTGCGAGCGCCGATGTCGCTGACCAGAAATCTCGAACAGGTGGCGATGATCGAAGTTCGTACGGCTCGCATCTAAGCTTCCAACATGGAGCAAAGTATCCCTCGCATTAGCCCGCTAGTCCTTTAGTCCGATGAGCAAGCAATGGATCTGAGCTTTTCATTCGGTACACACCAAAGATGGGTGCAAAAGCTCGAAGGCAAACAAAGATATTTCGAAGTCCAACTATAGACGTATCTGGGGGAAGCCACAGACGACTGAAGCCGCGTAAAACACCGCTGGGAATACCTCGCGGAGATTCGCCGTAAGCGCATGCACTAACGATGCAATAATATCGCCGTTCCGAGGTAGCTTACAGCTATGTAGATCCGTTTATGAATCCAAAACGGGCTCGACCACCGCGTCCACTTCTTCTCGTTATTGCGAATACTTTATCGGGAAAAACGAATCACGTCGGGATTTTTTTTTTTAAGACGGACATTTGTTCGATAGTGTCTGTAACCTGGGAGCATTGGAAACGAGGATGGCCGTTCGTTGTCCCAATCTCAATTGATCCCATAGGAAATTCATCTTCGCGCGATAAGATTGGTGTAAAAATAAATGCTTCGCTGACGCGACGATGAGCGGGTACTGCTCGTGGATGGTTCTCGACGGGGAGCTTTATCTAGCCTTACGTTTGTATTCTGGTTCAGGTGATACGATGATAGGTTTTGGTGTTTCGGTTATATGATGGGATTATACTGCGATTACTCGAATTATCTTGAATAATACAATCGAACGTCGATCAACGCCGCAACAACGTTGGCGGCACATACACGTGTGCGCCGAGCTGCTCGTGAAGTATAGAGGGCTCGGTCTTACATAGAGTATAAATTTAGTCGCGTGGGGCAATCGAATATCGTCTGTATAGTGATAAGTGGGTCGAGTTTGTCAACGCTTCGATAAGGAATTCAGATGGTATTATGCATCAGCTTCCAAATAAATCGGCTATTGAACTTTGGAATCTCCACGGAAGCGATCTGATGTAGTCGTGTCAATGCTTGTGGCGCATGCCAAGTCGATTTCTGTGTTAACGATATACGGGTCAGCGAGAATATTGGTGGATTTGAGATTCTATTCGGAATGTTTCGAGTGGCAGTAAAGCCAAAGAATGGAGAGTCGTTAACCGTCATCGGACTGGAGAGATTTTCAGTCGTAGTCCCTCTCGTAAGATGAAAATCTTCGAGTAATCGATTAAATTTCGTTGATCCCACTCTCAATCATTAACCATGTGTCTACCCATTCGGCGTGCTATACGTACGCTGCGCGTATCATTATTTATCGCACGGTGAGAAGTTCTAAGGGCAAAAAAATTCCACCTATGCTTTTCGTGACATAAATAATTCATCACGGTTTAGGCTTCCGAGTGCTCCGAGCGAGCGATGTATTTGGTTTTTAGAACCGAAAAATGGTAGTGGTTTTTAAAGTTTTTCTTCTTCTTCTTCTTCTGTGAGAGATATTGTATCGGTGCTGCAGGCGTCAAAAATCGACTTACCTCGCTCTTGAGATTCAAAGGTACATCGCAGGGCGGGTCCAGATCTGCTTCAGTTTTGATCTGATGCGATAGAAGACTGTGGCTGTGTCGGAGGGGGGCGGCGGTAGCGAGCATGTTGCGCTGTTGTCGATGATGGAGATGATGTTGTAGACGTTGATAAGAATACGGCGGTGACAACTGAGTGTTCAGAGTTCGAAGATCAGCTGGAGGTGAGGCAGGTGCCGCGGTACTGCTCTGTTCTTCTTCGGCTGAGCCCTCCGCCATGTCAGCCTCGCATCACGGCGCGTGGTAATCTATGCAGAAAATGAAAACACGTCCAATCGATTTGATACGACACGATGATAGCGGGCAATAATAAATTAGTTGGTAACAAGTAGTTCTGGTACGATGAATCTTAGGCAGAAAATTGTACGTTTAGTGTGCGGACATCGTCATAGGTAATAGTCGTTGATTCTCGTCGTTGGACTCGCATTGCACGGTATACCTCGAGGCAACTTTGCCCTCACAAACGAGACGTGAGTTTCCGATTGAGGAGAGCAGACGCGAAATAGCATTGCTGAATTCTGCCAAATTCTGCACGCAGACGTCGAGAACAATTCTGATAAGTTGATTTGAAAAAAGGGTACGCGTCAGCTCTGACTATGGGCTCGATGGAAGTAATCGCGTGGGGCATAAATATCGTACCGACAAGTCCCACGAGAACTCTATATATACGTGTATATTTTCAATGATATAGCAGCTCCGCAATCGTAGTTAATTTTTTCACATGATATACACGAGCCTGGGAATAGATTTTTCGAATCGAAATGTTCGTTTGTCAGCGTATAGAACTCGAAGCCCGAATTCCAATCGCATAGCGTGTACTGAAAAACTATTCGAGCTGGAAACCAATTCCCTAACGATGTACGCGAACCTTCTCGACGAAGAATACTCTGGATGGGAAGGATTTTTCGTGGGAATGAAATTGAAAAACGTGGATACGTTTCCGTACGAATTATTTTTCACCACAAGCTGATAAATTAGAAAGAAAACGGGGGTTCGGAGCTCGATACGATTCTGCCGAGTGTCTCGTCGCAGGGACGATGACTGGTCCACGGAATTGGAGGTGTCGAGGTGACGCTACACGCGATTCCTTCGATTTGAATATGCTAAATATAATTGACGTCGGCATCCATCTGTTTGCGGAGGACGGACAGTGAAATTAGACGGCGTTCGCTCGCTCACTCGCTTCCGACTTCAAAGTAGAAGCTTTTCGTTGGAGCACGCAGCATTTTATATACATATTCACCGGGGTAATTATTTTTATCTAACCTCTCGGTTAGTAAGAATTCAAGGGCAATCGAGTCGCTGAGAATTCTCGCGCGAGTGTGCGTTCGTCGTTCTGCTCGCGTACGAGTGCGCCGAGTCCGATGTCTGGTTTTCCGACCGAATAACCCCCCAGCGACGTTCTTACACCCGCTCGATGCCCGTTCGAAACCCAACTAACAACATCTGCTTCTATTTTTGCGTTGGCCCGGATCCAAGCTTTTATTTTTCAAATTGTAGGCATAGCATAGTATGACGGACCAACGATGGATGGATCATTTTCAAACGCTCGATATATAATATCCTCCGGCTTTCCGACGGCGCCGGCAATTGTAATTTATTCATTTTCTGACAAACGTCACGACCTGTCAAGCTTCGCGTCAACTTTGCACCAACACGATCGCAATCGCGCTCGTTCGTGATCGCCCATTCTTATTCTCGTCGTACCATCAACTTCTTCGCGGCCGACCGCGGCGGCGTGTCATTATTCACGCGCGCGGTTGTTGGTCTTTTCGAGATTTCTGCGAGACGAGACATCGACGAAAGACGACCAACGATTCTACTCACTTTTTCGCGCGAATAACGATATTCGCACGGAGCACAGCGTTGTGCGGACACGATCGGTTTTCGGATTTTACCGATCCGTACCCAACAAAATGTTTTCCACTAGCCATCCGCGTACGACTTTGCGATCGCGTCTCCCAAGACGCGAGATAGATAGATACGCGCGCTTCTGGACGCATTATCAGATTTTCAGGTAGAACCAACGAAAAAAAAATGTCGCCTAAAAACGAAACACCGTGCCAAACAAGTTGGGATTCCAGCGGTGTACCAAGGTATGCTGGCTTGATCGTGGCGCTCAGAAAATGCAGATGCATTCTTGCATAGACCGGCTCCAATTATGGCAGTCATAATTTCTCGAGTCCGCGAAGTTTCGTATTTGTTTGTCAGGCGCGACTTGCGCTTTTCGCGAAATGATCCATCCCCGAACGATATTAACATTCCGCGTGTTGGTTCACCCCCGAGATACGCGGGGCGCAACGCGTTGTCTCGATGCAACGGCAACTGGCGTAAGAAGAGAGTCGCGGTTATTTTTAAATCGATCTTTCGAAATGTTCTTTCATTGGAAAGGTCCCCCGACCCTTCTCCGCAAACTCTATCCTACCCACACTCGCTCGTCTCCCACCGACCTCCCTTCCCCCTGATCGTTAGAGACCATTAATTTTCGGTTGAATTATATTAATTACGCATCTAGTGTCGAGCCCTAGAATTACTATAAATTATAACCACTAGGTGTCCAAGAGCCCACTCATCTCGTTCCGTTTCTGCTGATTGCACGTAACTTCCACGGATAATTACACGTGAAACGAACACAACGCACGTCGAAAAGTTTACCGTTCACACGTTTTATAATCGAACACGTCGAACCGATCAAGTCCGCTCTCCCACTCGAACGTTTCTATTTCCTTCTATATATATATATATACCAGCCTATGACACGCCACATACAACAAACAACGAACGACTGGTCCGAGCCGAAACGCCAATACGTATCGATCAAGGTGGATTGCGAGAATATGATAATCGATCGCCCGCGGTAGTCGAGACGAAACGAGTACCTACCTACCCACACCTTTCGGTTGTCGAAATATTTATTTATTACCATCGCAGGAATCGTTATCGTCGTCAACGTGATTATCGAGGTTGTCATTAGAGCTTTACGTTTCCCGCTCCCCGCTAGAAATGGGAGGAGGGTAGAATTTGGTAAAAGCTCGTGGCTCGAAGCTCGAAGCTCGAAGCTCGAAGCTCGTACCTCTCCCCCGAACGTTTGTAAAAGGATAGCGCGCTATTTCGTGTTATTATCGTATCCCGGATAAAACGAGATACCTAATAATTAAGGGGGTTGATTGATGTTAATTCAAAGGGTAATTAAGAATGTTGCGGATAAAAATCCAGTAATTTATGGTCATTCGGGATAATTATATGTTGACCAGTTTGTAGTTGGAAGCGACGTCGATTGTTCGACGGGCGTGTGCGTGCGTCCATTCGTGCCCGACGCCGACCACACGCGCGCGTTAGCAGCGTGTGCCTTTCCTCGGCTGTGCGTCGAAATCTAGACGATCTCAGATCACAGTTTATTATAGGGGTTACGCGCACACGGGCGTTGCAGTAGACACGCGCGCATCCGTGTGGGACGCGTCGATGGGCACACAAATTCACCGATCCACGTGCATCGGTGCTTGCATGTATGCAGAAAAGAACTGGTTGTCTGCTGCGCCGTCTAGCTATCTAGTTCAGTTGCCTCCGGCACCGAGCCCTCCGCTCCGACTGGGTGGTTAGAATTTATGAAGCCAATTGAAAGAGTTGCTCCTCTCACATCAGAACTTTTGGGCAGCGTAAATAAACGAGTCGAGAATAAGCGGAGTGAAGATAATTGGCATGTATACACTTTGCTTTGTACGTGGCGAAAATAATAAAAATGACGATAAAAAGAAAAAGAAAGAGAAAAAGAACAAAATCACGAGGCTCACTCGTGGCGCCGTTCCTCCATCCCGAGCCTCGCGTTCCGAATTTAACGTGTTTCCGTGAAAAGAGCGTGTTCCATTCAATTTTCAGAACGCGTGCTACGCGCGGACATTCGGGAACGTACGTACATACGTACGTACGTGTCGGCTGGGAGTGTATTTTCAGTATGTGACTTCGTTGCGCTAAACGATCGAGCAGCTGCCACTCCTTCGCACACTCGCTCGACGCGACGCCGAGACGAAAGTGATTTTTTTCAACCTAACTATCACAATAAAATTAATTAATCGCTAATTCAACCGCGCGGAAGCACGCTTTATTATCGCCGCTGTTCGATTCCAACGGGATTTTTTCGTTAAACAGTCGTTTGTTATTCGTTTATTCGCATGGGAAGCACAGTTATTATCACCGCGGGAACAGTTGGTTCACAAACGGGTAGTATGTAATGCATAGGTACACCGAGCAGTTACCACCTATGGAGTCTTTGTCGAGAAAAACTTCTCAGCTGTTATTTCATATGCATTTGAAAAAGAGCCTCGGTCTATGCAGCGGATTATGCTCGGATCTTTGCGGTCCGATGGATGAATATAATGTTTGCCTCGGGAGTTGAATCGAATGGTACGATGACGCGTTGACTTAAGAGACCCGCGTAAGCTCGATATACGAGGCACTCGAGGATAAATCTACGAGCTTTCGATCTCTCGCCAAACCGAATTTCGTTTACAGTTGTTAGCGGTCCAAAAAAAAGAATTCTCCAAGTCCTATCATCTCAGTAGTTGCTCTGAGGTATAAAAAACATTCTTTGCAATGGCCAGCTTGATATTTCAGTAATTGACATTATTTATAAATAAGTCATTGAATTTCCCGAAATCTGAAATAATTTTTAGCTTTCCGGAAGAATTCTTTAGTAATTGCAATTATTTATTTAGAAATTTATTAAATTATAGACTATTTATTAAATAGTTGATGTTCTATCTAACTTGGAATTCACTTAGTTTTATCGATTAGGATTACGATAAAACTATTTCAGAGCTTTTTTGTAGAGAATTAAATTTCCTAGAAGAATATGCGCATCGAAGTAGGAAAAAATTCCTTAACTTTACCCACAGAAAACGAAAAAAAAAGTTCACGTGTTATTTATGGGGAAAAACAAAAAATGATCGAGCGTCGCGTAGAATTGAAATATCAAGCTGGGCATTGGTAGAGAATGTTCTTTATATCTTAGAGAAACTTTTGAGATGATAGGGAAAAAACTTTTTTTTTTACCACTCTAATCGTTATATCAAGTCGGTGTTTTGTTTCTGGCTGACTGCAATAGAGAAACGAGGAGAACGTTTTTATTCATGTAGTAGGCTCGAACTGATTTCACTTTCCAGAAAAGAGATCAGAACTTTTATCAGGATGTATTTTCGCAATCGCATTTCGGCAAATCGGGTCGAAAACGCGATGACAAAAATATGTGAAAGTGGAATATGATTCTGGTGTACCTGGCATTTTTTTGTTATCGAGAATCGTCGTGGACGGATTTTTCGGCATAAAACAAAACTCGATGAAATATTGGGCAGTTGAAAGCTGTAAAACGATTTCGCTAAAGTCGCACATTCTCATGAAATGAAACGACGCATCAAAGCAGCTGGAAACAAATGCCGATCTATTTAAATATGTAGGAGAACGTGGGTTAATCCGCTAGCTGTAATAATACAACGCCGCTGGAATAAATTCGAAAGATTCTTGATGCTATTTATTTTACGTATAAATGTGGTAACTGGATATAATTCAAAGGCTGCCTATGTACGATAAAATATGAGTGAAACTGAAAGAAATTCGTACGATTTTTTCTTCAATACCATTTCTCGCCAGAAATGTCATATTGCCTCGCGTCACCGTATATATTTGTTACTAATTATTACGGTGTTTCAAAAAAACAAATTTTTCCAAAAATGGACAGTATACCTGAAAACAAGAATTTTGGTCACAATTGGAGCTGTTAATATTGATATTAAGGTCCACCGCAATTCATTCTTCGATTTTCCATTTAAATAACACAAAAATATAATTATTTTTTTTCATTTTCGTAGGATTCCTCGTAGAAAAATTTAAAATACCGTATCTTGACGGAAATTGAACGATCTACAAAACAGGTCTCCTGCAAAAAATCCATAAAGTCAATCGTTTTCGAGTTATGAGCGTGGTAAATAGTGGCTATTAAAATTTTTAAGTATTTCGTAAAAAAAACTAGAATTAAATAATTTTATAATATATGTAGCACCCATGTGAAAGAAACAGTGGAAAACAAATGACAAGTTTTTGTCTTTCTGAAAAATCAATCTTCCGTTGGTTCGTAGGTGGAACGCGTGTGCTACCAGTTAAGAATACACGCAGAGACGCGCGCACGGGCGTCTGTGCGTGTATATAATAGAGTATAATAATACAAGGTACAAAGGTGGGCATAACGTGTAATAGGTGTTTCATGCAATGCTATTCATGCGGAAATCCACAGAGCTTTGTTCCAAGTCACGAAACGCAAGGATTAAACTGAACCGTTGCCCTTCGTTTTATTAATGCGTGTGTCGGTACGTGTGTCAATGCGCGTGGAGTGCGTAAGTACGGGGGATTCCGAGGGGTGAATTTAAGGATATAGAGAAAACGATTTATCCACCATACGAGGCTATATTAAAACGCAAGCCTCCGATCCCTCGTGACATTTCGCCAAGCTCGACGTATATTACCGATCTTCTCTGTACCCGCCACGTTTGCCCCGCTAGAACCGTCGTCGCTACAAACGCGGAGTTCCTACTTCTTCGGGCGCATCATTACGCCGCACCCAACAGCGTCTAATATTGACCGTCGAAAAAAATGCGTGCACGCTCAAAAGTGTGTCCATGCGCGAAGGTTGCCACGGTCGACTGACACGCGCGAGTGATTTATCAATTTGTCATTTGAGAAATGAAAATGTAAGCGTTAACCGCTTCCGAAGTCGCACCGAAGCCTATTGATCATTGGTTCTCCCTAGATAAATGATACGTACTCGTTCGATGCGCGTAAATACGAATGTAGGTTACTTAATAATCGTTCGGTGAACTCGCGCGCGTTTCATCGCGATATTGCGAGTCTAGAATTTTTCCGAATCTCCTTACAGACTTCTCTATACGAGGAGTTGTACAAACACGCGAGGTTGTCAGATGTTGGTGAAAAGTTTGTTCAACTGACGGGAAACATTGGAAAAATAAGTCGTTATGGAAGTTGCTCGGAGACGTATCGTTCGAAATGTTCGTTGCGCTAAAATTTCGACGTGCTTTCGCTATATTTGGCCGAAGAAGCGAGCCGAAGGTGTAATTATCGGTATTTCGAATGGTCCTCAAGGACTCTCGCGTCGCCGCGAGCGGTCAGTTCGATAGGAACGATTATAAAATCGATTCGACATTATTTTATCGTTACCTTCGTCGTCGTTAAATTACATCGAAATGGAACAGCTACGTTGTCCTGACGAGAAATCGGAAGGGAACGGAACAAAAAATCATACTTCACGTTCGAAAAAGTCGAAAGCTCGCCGGCGACGAGGCTACGATGCTCTTCTACATCGAACAAAGCTTCGTACTCTCGTTCCTTCGTTTTTTACAGCTGTTAGTCTTGGGATAAAAATTAATGTTCATGCTAAATAAAGCCGGAGTGCATCAAACCCGAATTTACCAAAAATAGAACCTCGGTCTATGGTGTACCCTGCACTCGTTATGATAACGCCGCTCCTACCGAGAATATATTTCAGTACCGGCACGAGGCGACCGTATAGGCGAGGTACGCGAATTCGTATTGTACGCTCTTTATAATACGCTGACGTTGCTACGGCAGCTTTCGATTTTTTATAACGCACGCATGCAGATGCGAATCGAATACGTACCGAGAAGTTGAGAATGAAATGCGCGTTGTACGGAAAGCAATGCGACTGCTTGCAACAAACGCAGTGACGATAAAAATATCCCAACAAAGATAGAACAGCGGTGAAACATGCGTCCGCAGGTTTTATGCCGCTTTACTTCCTGCATAATTACCCAAACGCCTTCGGATTTCAGCGTGCGACGTCTCAAAATATCTGACATTCTTTTTCCCACATTCTGGTACGTTTAATATTCGTATGTATTTTCAAGCGCGACTCTGCCACTGCGGATGTGCGAAAAATTATTACTCTTGAACTCATCGACTTTATCGGCGGACATACAGCTGTTTCAGCAACGCTCAACTTTGACAACCTTTGAAAGCGAATCGAAACAAGTAGCGTGCACTGAGTCGAAGTCGCGTCGTTTCGGAGCAAATCGCGAAAAATCACGAGGGCAAAACCAAACTGACAGATGTCTTTTGGCAATGTTACAAATCTCTAATGGATATTCTACGTTCGTCGGGGAATATCGACTGTCAATGAAATTTAGAAAGTACTGGCTGAGATTTTCAGGATGAAAACGCGAACGATTTTTTAATAGATTTACCAAGATCGTAACGTTTCTCTTGTTGACGTATTGCTTGCTGGCGAAAAATGATATCTAGTCAATAACTCGGAATTACGCGGTTTTTCCTAGTCTCGCGTAAGAATTTGGAATGAGCTTAACCTAATTCGATTATTATTTAAAACATAAAATTGTGTTTCTTTTCCACAAAGAATTTTATTATTCTACGGATATCCAAATTTTTTAAATAATTCGCAACATTCGAATTGTTCGAATCAGCTCGAATATTCGAAATTCGATTGGATTAGTTACGGATAATTCGATGATTCGAATGTTCGCACACCCCTAGAGAAATACGTACTTTGTTTTACTCTGTGAGGCTGGAAAAAAAGTGGAGTAGGTAATTTTATCAAGACGAGGAAAGAGGCCGATCATGTTTCGATAAAATATCATTGGTCAGTGAAATAGCAGTCGCAAAATTAATTACCAGGGCTCGCGATTCGATCGATACGGTACGCCACCGTGAAACACGTATTGGAGTAGCGATGAAATATTCACGCGTGTAAAGTGACAAATCATGCGCGCGGTTGTTGCGAGAATTTTAGGAACAAATTAGATCTATTAGACGAAGCCAGCGTACAAAAACACTCTCAGCAACCCTTCCGCCTTGTTACGAAGAGGGGAAAACAACGCACGTGCGTCGGCGAGAGTGGTTTTTTATTTTCGTGAAATTCGTTGGATTTAATGAGTACCTTCTCTTTCCATCACCCTTCCCGCGATGTCGGCATTGCATAGGGAAATATATTCGGCAACCGTCTGCTGCACGCTCCGATTTGCGGGTACGCGTATGATCAATGCACGAACGAGTCGTCAGTGTAAGTATAAAGACAACGCACGACGTGTTGTATGATTTCTCGATTCGCCAGACTACTGTCCTAAATAAATTTTAAGGAGGTAGAGTCGTTCGGGGTTTCAGTGCGCCGCGCGTAGTAAAGGGTGCGCATCCCCTCTGTCTCCAAAGCAGGGGTTACGGGGGTCCTGACATGCACAGACAATTTGAAGGTACATTAGCGGGGAATTAGCTTACGCCAGGGAAAGCGACCTCGTATAATCCGTTTTTTGGTTTTTTAATACAACAACAATTGGGTACTGCAAAAAAAACTGTTGCCATCACGGCAAAGATTGACACCCCGTACTGAAGATGGCCACCCGGTAAACGATTTTTTCCCGTGTTAGCAATTTATTAAGGTTTATTTTGCAACATAACTTTTGAGGCTACGTTTTTTCGCGGGGAAGTTTATAAAACAAATTTATAAAACGAGCCCGTCGGGAGTAAGTGTGCGCGGGAAGTGCGCGCACGCGTACGTCCTCTTACGCGAAGTAACGATGAAATGGTTCTGAAAAATTCTTAAAGCTCAGACCTTTAAGAATATGTACTTGGCGGAAATTTTGAGACTCCATTAATGTACGGAGCTAATAAGCCGGTCACGTCCGAGCAAATCGAACAATAGACGGTAGACAAGCTAGAACTGCTCGTAAATCAGGACGAGCTTTCGAAAGTATATGTTTTGAAATAGAACAAGGCACACTCTATGAATCAGGAATCGCCGGTCAGTAAAAATGGAAGTGTAACGTACCATTCTACGACGAGGGCTGCTCAGACTACCTGAGTTTTTTGCTTTAATCTTCGAACAAGTTTTCCCAATCATTTCAGTATTAAAATCATTTTTTTACCATCTTTAAAAAAATCAGACTTTTGAAAAAAAAGGTGACATCTTTTTTCAGCCAGTATTTTTATTCCGACATTTTTTCTCACAACTGTGTCAATCTTAATTTATTTGAGGAAAAAACTGTTGTCCATTCTTGAAACTTCAACAAACATTTTGTGAAAAAATGAAAGTTGCAAAAATATTTATCTTTTTTTTTACCATCTCGACAAAACGTCCAAAATTTAGGCCTGTGGACCAGAATAGCCCTTAAAGCAAACGTAATTTACGAGGCTCGCGCAGCAAGCAAAATAACCCAGTGATCGATAACGACGGGGGTGCGAAAGCATGCTGACGCGAAAATACGGTGCGATCGTCTACCAGTTATCGAAACGCGTTTGGAAAAAAAAAACAAATAAGAGCCACCTGCCCCGGTCGAAGCACAAGCTTGTACGCGGAGACGAGAGAAGAGGGTTGCGAAATTTTAAGGACCGCGCGCGGAGGGTTTGCTTCGGGATATTGATTGCTATTCTTGACCTACGCAATTCTCCACTTGCCACGTTTACTCTGTTCGCAGCTCGACAGCCTTGCTTCGGGCTCGACTCGTGTCAGCTGTGACCAGCGTCAGCCAGAATTACTCGCACGAAACGGATTTCGCATCGTTTCACCGCACCGTCATCGCCTCTCCCAACCCCTGGATCTTCGCGAAGTAACGATGCTCGAATTTCAAAGGCGCTCGCATCTCCGTACCTCGGGAGTCGTTTGTTCCACGTTCCTCCCACGACGTTCAACAGATGCGAATCTCGCGAGTCTGACGCGTCCCGACTTCATCGATAACGACGACCGGCGCTGAAACGTTCGACCGGATTCGCAACAAAAGGGACGCGAAGAGAAGATAATGCAAAACTCCACGGATCTCCTGTTAACGAACACCGGTCATAATCGAGTCACAGGACGCCGGATTCGAGGGGATACCTACCATTTGTACGAAAGTTTAAGCGAGAGAGAGAGAGATCTTTTTCCGCGTCCCATTCACTCGTCGAGTACCTACCCCAACAATATCGTCTCAGATCCTCCACTTCCGCCGAGTGGATTCCCCGAGCTTTTCCACACCATCTCTCTCTCCCCGTCCCCCTTCTCCTTCGACCCTCCCGCGCCGCTACACCTCGCTCTTTCACGGAACCTGCTCCCCCTCCGTCGTTCTTTCTCCCCTCCGCGACCGCCACCATGCTCGGCCAACTTCTCGAGCGTCGAGCAAAGAACTTCCCGATCCACGTGGGAAATCCACCCCTACAGCCACCCCCGGTTCTCCCGCTCTCCCGCTCCCGACGCCGTCGTCGGCGATGTAGTAGTAGCGGTGGCACCGTGTGCCGCGCGGTTCTGTCGTAGTCACGCCGCTGCTACCGACACGTGCTTCTGTTTACACCACCTCTCTGCTGCGCGGCATGGTATTCGCATGGCACGAGAGTTGAACTTGGAGCCGTCTAGCGTCGTTCTTTAACGAGCTTGTCAACTCGTTTGTTAACCTCTGTACGAATAGGACGGTCGCTCTGGGTCTTCGGTACGGAATAATTCGATGAAAGTTACGCAAAAGCCAGACATGCCCATCTAGCAAGTCAGTTTCTACGACGCAGCAGTTACGCGACGCAGACACGACGAGCAGATCACAGCCAAGTTTTTACGACGAACACTTCTCTCCGCCAATGTCATCTCGAAGTTGCGGTTTGTTGGAGATTTATCCGTAGCTTTTGTCCCAACATCTGCTGTTATATCCGTGATTCGTGATCACACGTGACGGAACAGTTTCATTGGAATGAGGGGCATTGAAATTATGATGGACCCTGACGACGTAGAGCTGGCATTCGGATGACCT
Organism: Arge pagana; assembly: GCA_963969455.1. Taxonomy (NCBI): domain Eukaryota; kingdom Metazoa; phylum Arthropoda; class Insecta; order Hymenoptera; family Argidae; genus Arge; species Arge pagana. The sequence continues at coordinate 9,729,090 of OZ018313.1, forward strand.
TGAAGTATTATTTCTTCAGCTGGTAGCACAGGATTCTATTCTATCTTTCTCTCTCTCTATCTCTCTCTATCTATCTATCTATCTATCTGGACATCGATATTCGCTCGGCTCGTTAGTACCTACAGTTTTCTAAACCAACGGTGATTATCATCTTACAGGGATGTCGACTTGCGTTTCCTACAGCAATCAGTCTTGGCGCGACGTTTTCTAGGAAAATGCATTGATTTGTACCAGCTTTCGCGGAATGTTTATACGCTTCTAGTTGGTTGGAAGCTGATGTTTATAGGTTCTATGGCAACGAGATCGTTGCGTTCTTCTAGAGGCGAGTGTTCAGCTTGGAAGGACGGGGGACGGGGTAATGCGGAGTCAGTTTTTGAATGCGTGTTGTATTCGTAGCGAGAAGGAGAAGAGAAGAGAAAGAGCGGCGAGAAGTTCGCTGGCTTATCTACGCTCGGAGTTGGGAAAAATGTTATCCGTGAGTATAATTAGGTGGCTTCACGGACGTTGGTGCGAGAAAATGAATGTTTCGCGTTGAATCCTTTAATTAGTATTTCTGGGTCGCATTAATTGTGCGCGTCGGGTAACATATAATCATCGCGGTAATTATCGCAACGCGAGCTAAGTAGCTTGGTGCCCGCGTGAATTATTGACCAGTTTGATACAGAGAAATCAAGTCGAATGACCGTAGCGGTCTCGCGGAGTACGAAACTGTGGAGCTGTAAGAAAGCTACGGCTTCGGCCGCGCGACTATGGAACGCTTAGAAACGAATCGTTCGAGCCGCAATCTCCTCTCGAGTCTCAAGACCGACATTCTTGCCGAGGTGCATTAAAGTAGGTAACTTAATTGCTGAGATTAATTTAATTGTGCAAAGCTAGAGGTAATCATGCTTGAGAAAGACTTACCCGAGGCGTTCGGTGACTCTGATATATGTATACCGTTTTATTTCCTACCCCGTCGGCTCCCCACCCCCCGGGCTTCTCCTATATCTAACCGCTCCATTTTTCGCGATTCGAATCTCCGTTTAAGTGTCGCGATTTGATTTTGTAATTTAACGGTATTGAATTTTTTTTAATCGATCCAATTGATTTATAATGCTGATACGCAACACGAGCGTTTCTACCATATTACCATTTCCGAATCGGTAATGTAACGCCGATATGATACCAACTTATTACATTCGCCAACACCTTAACATTTTACCGTTCGCTATTTCAACCCCGATGCGATATTCTTTGTCCTACGATTTCGCTCGCACGATATCGCAATTCACTTTCACGTACGAATAATCATTACAATTACGATTTTACGCAACGGCGAGTCGTCGACCGGCTGATAACGATTTACCGGTAACATCGATGTTAACGTTGCGTCACGACTTCCGATCTACTCGTGTCAGATCAGATACGCGATGGGCCACGGTCGGAGTACGCACACGCTCGCGACACCGCTTCCGCGTGGGACTGAGCAGCAATTTGTGAGGCAATTTCTGCATCGATCTCGCTCTGTCAAGAATTTTAGCTCATCGCGACGCAGCAACGCTCTACAGTTTCGTACGTAATTTTTGTTCGGCTCGGTAAATTGACGGTAATCCGACACAGCGTTACGTTCGCGTTACCGTGTCCACGTTATGTACCCATTATTCGGTAACATAACGCCAGCATAACACCATCTGTAACAACGTATCGCCGATTGTCGCGCGGTAATCCGTAACGCTACATCGATGTTAACGTTACGTATCAGCGTTACATATCCCGACGAGAGAGTCGATTACAACGATACGATTCATTGAAATGCGGGATGAATAAGGGGCTGACAATTCACGTGAATAAATGTGAGCCGGTGACATCATCCTAGTTGATTATACTCGGTAATTGCACGTAATTAGCGGTAATTAAGAAACAAACGGCTAATTGCAACTGCTGATAAAACAATTGGTGGCGATTCGCCTTCTGCGGGCCTCTTACTCTCCGTCTTCTCTCTCTCTCGCGATCTTTCTCCCCTTTTATCCCTCCTCCCACGATCTATTTCTTTTTATCTCTCTTGCTTCGTGCTTCTCGTTTCTTCTCCTTTTTCTTTCACGCAGACGCTTTTTCTATCTCCTCCTCCTCCTCTCTCCCGTACATCCCGTACCAATCCATCTGTCCATTCGTCTATATATCTACGCTCACAAGTACGTACATGTATATATATATATATATATATATATATATATATATATATATATATATATATATATATATATATCTGGCTCCGTGGACCTCTGGCCAGTCGAAACAGAATACGTAAACGGGAATATCTCTTCGCGCTGACTCGCTGTAACCATTATTTTTATTAATTCACATCAAGTAATCGGCAAGACAATTTTCGTAGTTCTTCGTTGTTTTACACTTCCAGCCCGACTCGCAGTGATGGTTAACATGCTTTTAATTATTCTGTTTGTCTCGCAGGAATTACAGAGTCTCTCTATCCTCCTGCATCTAAGATGCGTATAAATAAAATGCCGTTTTCTTCCTTTACGGCGAGCCATTTCTCGCGGCAGCTACGATCCTCGGTTCACGTTGAGTTTGACGATAATTAGCAACAACAACAACGACAACAACTTGAACGATCGCTGTACGATCGTAATAATCTTAATAACGACGACGAAGATGACGAGTATATAGTACTAATAATAATGGCAGTGAAAGTGAGCGTACTTGGATTCAATTGAATTACTTCGGGAAGTTTTTTCGGCTCCTTGATACATAATTTATTATTATTTTTTTATTCCTCTCCGAGAGGTCTAGTCGTTAAGTTTCACGGCTACGAACTTCCTGAAACTAATCAGTTTCAATTGGCGTTTGGCGTCCCATCAAATAATTATCTGTCAAGACCATACGTTACGTGGTTAATGATACGCGGTTGACCCACGCATCGCTTAAATTGAAACTTTTTTTCCTTACTCACCAACTCTGTCTCCCGGGAATATCTCGAGTATCTTCTTTCACCGCGCCACGACAGGCTTCGGTGGATAATTATAATTACGTGGAATAACGATCAACCGAGTCTTTAACTTTTGTACGTAACGAAATGTTCGACGCGATACCACCACTTCGGAAACGGTCAGTTTTTACCCAGATATTTATTTTCGATATCACAATCAACCCTCGCACTGTTGTTCCCCTTCTCGACTGTCCTTACCCTCACGAGCACGCACTTAGGTCTATCTTCTTCGTTTATCATTCGACTCGCGAAGGATTCATCTTAGTTTTTATTGTTATTAACGTTTGTCTCGTTGCTGGAAGAGTGGAAAATGCGTCTTTTGTCCTACGACCCACAACAACGTCACAACATCGATTTCACTTCGATCACTAATTTTCCTAACGAGTGGTTTGATAGTTAATGTTTTCTCCCGGTGTACCACGCCACATATCACAGCAACGGCCCACGTGCAAAAGTTTCGCGGCAGAATCACCGGCGACACGTGATCACTGTCAACTCGAGCTGGCGCTGCTCTACGAATGAAACGTTTTTGCTTCGCACGATGTTCAACTGCTCAGGATTTATAATACTTCGGAACTCTCTCACTCCCTCTCACTCTCTCTCACTCTCTCTCTCGCTCTCTGTCTCTCTCTCTCTCTCACTCGTTCTCTCCCTCTCTCTTGAAAGTTCACGATTCACACGCGACAACTTTTCACGATATTCAACTGTTTCGGTGTTCTTCGTACTTCCGGAATCGAGTTTGACGGGTATAAGTCGCATCCGCTGCTCGTAAGATGTATCGAAAGTGGAGGTACTCTGGACTGAGACACCGAGGATGCTTCGGCGTATCTCCGATCAGGATGTTGAATTCCGACTCATGTTGATCGAGGATGATCGCGTAGGTTCGTCGACTTCCGATGATTCCTTGGGTAATCGCGAAGGCAGGCTCGACAGGTGATGATCCTCGTGGATAATCGCCCGTCGTGACGGTCGACGTGCTTGTCACGTTGTCCGCGAGACACGTATCGCGCGTTAATTCGTCCCACTAGTTGCCGGTTCGCAGTCTGGCTGCGTAGTGCGAGCCGCGAAGCTTGCCGCTCGCTCGCTGCCGCCGTATCCGCGCGGCACGGCTTTGTAGTGGGGGCGCGCGGGGGCGGCTGGCGGTGGCGGCTGGGGGGCCCGCGGCTCAGGCTGGGGGTGGGGGCGGGGAGGCGTGGTCTGGGGCGTGTCATGCGCGTAGGTGCGCCGCGGGTCGTTTGCGAGATCGGATTGTTATGATTGTTACGATTGTGTCCGTTGACTTGGAGGGCCAGCGGCTGGGAGTGCAGGGCTCACTGCGATGCGAACCCCTCCGCCCGTCGCGCCGTACCGTTCCGCGGCTCCGTCGCTCGGTCGCTCCGTCGCTCTGTCGGCCGCCACTCGGGATGACCCCTCCTGAATCCGCGATGCAAATCGAACCACGGAAGGGGTTGATTGGACCGGAGAACATGTAGCCTAGGCAAGTTGAGGTGTGGCTTGAAATTCGTCCGGGACCGAATCGACTGGAATCCGGGGGGATATTGTACTATTCATATTTGGCGAAAAACTGTTGCCAATCAAAGGTACTTGGCCGAGGATGGACGAATATCCGACGAGGGCGAGTTTTTCGCGATCAATGGAAATCGCTGATTTCCAGAAAGCGAACACCGTTGCCGAACGTTGCGCCTCGACGTAGGAAATTGATCGAATGAGAAATTTTGAGAATGGAACTGAGGCGCGCGTTGGGTCGGCGTTGGCTCGTTTGCGAAACTGGGTAAATATTCTTACCTAGTCGCGTACGAGCACTCCGTATATCGTTGTGCGCTCAAAGGATATGATGTTTCGTTGATACGACAAATCGCCCAATCGAGTATCGGATCGTCGGGCAATGCCGTAACAAACATCATCGAGAAATGACCACGGGAACGATATTCTCCCGAATGGTAGGTACAGCTTCGAGCAGCGACAGTTCAGTTCATGCCGCGTCGGGTTCACTTCACGTAGTAAGTACGTCGCAATCACGTTGAATCTGACATAAAAAGATACCAGTGTGACGGAACAATAAGTTCATTTCCTAGTGCTGACGTTATTAACTTATTGTTACACCGCGTCACAATTCTATGCTCACGAGTATAGTAATGTAATCTCAATTACCGCGGAATCGTGCGCGTGTAACGTTAGAGCTCTGCTCCCGATCGTGTAATCGAAATATAGGTACGCGGTATTGTATCCTCGAATAGGAAATTACAACGTAACGTGGTCGTTAATTTTATGAAGCAACGTCAACTTCTTCCGGAAATAACATGAAACCGAATTGTGAGCTTGGTTCGCGAGGATATGCGATGTGTCGGGATAGTAGATATCGGCGCAAGAGCTAGAACCGCCGACCGAGTCGAAACGGAGGAAGAAAACGAATTCCGAGAAAAAGCGAGAGGAAACGAGAATGTCGAAAAAATATCGCACAAACGAAATTTCAACGAGAAGACGAAACGAATCCTGCGAAAGTTCGTATCGAAAGATGGTATCATCGCGGCATTGAAGTCTCCCACCTGAGATATGCAATTTTTCAAGGAATAAAAATCGTCGGTTCTAAGGAATGAAAATTAGCCCTACAACTCTTGCGATCCCATCGTTTTCACACCCATTACCTCGCACACGCAGTGGCGTGAGGTCGCGAATGATGTCGACACTCGTAGCAGACAGCCGAATGCCGGCAACAAGAGCTGCAACTATATACAATTCCACAACGAAATGAAGAGATATTCCTCCAACTTTTTGTACACTACGAAATCTTATGCTTCAACGCTACCCAGCAATCTTATCGACCAATCGAATAAATCCTGTTATCCGCCCGTCGTATGAACATATAGCGAGAAAATGGTATGCGTGCCATGGGGAAGCATATGCCACGAAGAAAATCGTGCTCTAAAGACTATCACGACTAGTACCTACGTACGACGTCTGAGCCCCTTCCGTTCCACGCCGATGAAACTGTCCGCACCCTTCGCGTTTTAATGCTCTCCCCTAGTTCCTCAGTCCTCAACCCTTTCGGCTAGCTGCTCTGGCTCGCAGTCCCGCGAGTATCCAACTTCCAGGTTTGATACTTGGATCGACAATTGTCTACAATACAACTTACGAAGTGGAGTTCTTCGTATACCTTCGTAATGCGACGATCATTTTTTCGCATGTGCCAAAATGGTGTCTTCACATCACAGATAGATCTAATGTTTACAATTTTCATTGACTGTCGACGTAGATGCACTCTTCTTAAACTAATACGTCAGTGTATATCCTCAAATCGGTGATCGTCCAATTTTTGTAAATACTATGCGACATTTTCTGCGCGTTCCACTTCCCGCGTAGAAATGTTTCCCAATTATGCGTCTTTCTATGGGACGTTCAAGTCATGTTTGCATGATGGACTGGCGATGTCTGTGAATTATCTTCAATTTCCGTATCATTTCACGCAATTTACTGGCATTTGCTGAAATTCAAGTACGAACTGTGTTGGATTTCAAATCGGTGCCAAACAATGATCGTACTAAACTGTAATTGCAGCCGTAATTACGAGGAACCGTTTTACATTGCATCGTGACAATGCTTTGTATTCCGTGTATCGTGTATGAAACGGCGGAAACGTCACATCAAACTAACACAATTTAGCGTTTCACTAAGAAACCATGATACATCAGTAGGTATGACTTTTTTGTTGAAGACCAGAAGAGACCGGAAGTACGAATAACAAAACTGAAATGCTGACCCTTGCTCATTGGATTTGCAAACCTAGACTTTCTTTTAATTTCAGCTGATTTTTGCGTTGTTGTTTGAAAATGTAGCGTTACACACAGTTGTCTGTCTACGATCCAATATTTCACAACGATCCAACTATAATTTTACGTTGAATTTCAATTGGAGAATACTTATCGGTAACGAAGCATCGACACAAGTTTTTGGTCAGAAAATAATTGATCGATCGATCATTTCCGTTGAAACTGGTCAACATCGTGCGACTGTACCCACGTGAAGCGTCTTTTTCTTCAAGAATTATGATAAACGTTCTCCAACGAGCGGTCAGATCAGTAAATTTCCATTAAATCAGATAAGGAAATCGTACCTACCTCTATTATGGGTTGAAGATAGCTGCGCAATAGGCCCCACGCGAGCTGCGATTTGCTTCTGCTTAAACCTCGTGCCTTTTCTCATTTGTTCCTTGTTCATTTTTTTTTCTTCAACGGGACTTTGACATTTGATCTATTGGCTAGGCTCCATCCTTCATGGCGAATGAGGCCAAAATCGACGGGGAGGAGGTGAGTCGGTTGGACCTGTGATGCACGGCGTGGCTAGGTGCTTATTCAGGCTTAGGCTCCACTGCAATTAGGAGACGGCCGTATCGATCGCACGGTTGTTCGGGGTTGATTACGGTCTATTTGAGAACACGCCTTTTCCTTCGTTCGAATTTCCACCGTCGACAGGACTTTTCCCATTCGAGATTCTTCTTCGCCGACCCGTTGCTATTCAACGATCAATCGATTCACAATTCATAACCCGTGATCGCGGTACCGCGGTACTGTTGTTCCGGCATTTCCGGAACACTGGCCTGATCGATAAACGGTTTTCGACCTCGTTGTTATTCCTATGATTCAGTCTTCGCCCTCGATCTTGGACCATCGAACGAATTCTCACCGCGCACCATACGTTGACCATGCGGTTTCCGCGCACCCAGAGTCACTCACTCAGAGGCGAAGAATCGGCAAGAATCAGCATCGATTGCAAAGATCAACGCTGCTCGTCCCATCGAGTCACTCCTTCGTCCACGATTCGTCACACTTTATGGCCGCGATTGCCGAGTTACAGAAATTAAAGGATTCGGGCCACAAATCTGTACCGCAATCGCTGAGTGTCGTGGGGTTCATCCAACACCCTCGCCGTACGCAAGACACAAAGCTCCGGTAGCGCCGTCATATAGTTCATTGCCCACCAGCTGTCGTTGAAGCAGTAGTAGAAGCTCGCGTAGCGTGACCTTCGACCTCTTCCCTCCGCCACCACCTCCATCGCTGCTCTGCTCTCCTTTTTGCCATCCATCTTTCTTTCTCGCACCGTCGTCGTCGCCGTTCTTCCTTTTCCGCCTCCCCATCCCTTCTCCCCGTTGTCTCCGTCAGGATTTTTCTCTCGTTCCGGTTCTCCGATACCTTCTCTCCGTCCCACGCGGCTTTCCGCCGACCCATGGTCACGCTCTCGTTTTCTCACTCTTGTGCACTTCAGCAGCAATCTCTATCCTCTGTCTCTCTCTCTCTCTGGCGCTCTCTCTCTCTCTCTCTCCCTCTCTCCCGTCCCACCGGATCGATTAAAACTACAAAGTGCTGCCTCTGAAACCGCTGCCGCGTTTATTCGCGGTTGGCTACATTTCCTCGGCAGTCATCCTCCTCGCCGAGTAACATTGGCTTTTACATTTTTCTCCAACTTCCGACGTCTCTCCAGCCACGCAAGTTTTACCCCGTTTCACTTTCAACCTCTCCCTTTCGTCGGCCACTTTAACTTCGAAAATCATCAGTATTCAACGTCGACACGTTGCTCTTCGGAAACTTAGTCCGCGATCCTCCCGGTTATTTTGCTTCCATAAGTATCATTAATCCTTTTTCGTCGCACTCGGTCATGTCTCTTGCAAATTTTCGACCATAAAAACTCACATTTTAATTATCCTAATTAAAGTTAAAATCTCGTTTCTACCCTCGTTTTATTTTGCATGCCAAACTTCCCTGAAAATTGGAGCGCTAATAAAAAAACTTGGAATTATCGTGGATACCAGATCATAAAACTCGTCGGTATAATTACCCAAATCAACTGAGCGCGGCGAAGGCAAAGCAAACGCTTGTGGTATTCTACTCGTACGCCTGTAGCTTATTACTACTAACTGCTCGACGAAACGACAGCGTTGAGTGGCAACGTACCTACTAGTACCACCATACCAGGAATGAACTTCGCTGAGAGTCGCGTACCTATATAGCTGTAGGTGTTCTTACGAATCTCGAGGGTCCGATATAATGAATCGATCGGGAACGAAGATGACCTCGTTTTGGTAAAAGCGCGCGGAAGATGTGGGACGCGAACCAAGCTCCCCGTAGGTACTCGAAGCTGCAAGCTTTCGAAAAGCTGGACAAGTCGGACAGCTCCGTGCCAAAAATATTGGGAGAACGGTCGGAAGGATAGAAATTTCGACGCGATTACAGCATTGTGGCAGCGATTTCGAACTCGTCGCTAGCCTGAGGATACTTGCTGCTGCAGGGATAATGACAGAGCTGTTGGATGCCGCGGCAGTCTTTACGAGCACCTTCCCAGAAGTATAAACCCGAAGCTCGCCCGGGTTCCTACTGAATCTCAGCAGCCAAGTCGCGGTTTCGTTTCTCCGCGCGGAATATGGCGCTAATTAATGCGCGATGCGCCCAACAATGTTACATACCTATTGCAATTTCCTACTAGATTTACGACGGGACAATGCGTCATGGTCCGTTGCGGTTGATAGGAAACTGTACACAAGCTGATAAATGGTCCGAAGTCCAATTTGCAACTCGTTGAGTTAATACCGTTGCTACAAACATTCCATGCTCGGGTCACCGTGGCATCATCGTAATTGTTGTTCGTCTTCGACAACAATTTTCGCAGCGATAACACTCCGAGCAGAAGTTTCTGCCTCCATCGCAAGGCAGTCGAGGAAAAAGGCATGCTGCTGTAAGTAAGTCGTGGCGAGTTACTTCCGCCAAAAGTACGGAAACAAAAGTACGTGAAATATCAAGAACAATATTTGTTCCATCGTGCGGAAGGAGAGAAAAGACGTTGTCGGAAATACGTGAAAGTAGCGCTTGCATGTTGGGATGTATCAAAGTCGACGACTTTTTTGTTCGCATACGCTAATAAATGGAGGTTGGTGTTTCATGTTTGCTGTAAAATTTTTCTCCCCGTAGCAACGAGATTTCCCCGTTTCCCTCCGTCGTATCGCTACGTGCAACAAAATGGATGCGACGAGCGCGTTCCAGCGTTACGTGTCATCCGAACGCGTAACATTGTTGCTGATGCGTTTGCATCTGTGGTGACGCTCGCAGGTGAGAAATTCGCGTTGAAGTTTAATATTCACTGCCTACACACGCCTTCTGACGTACCTATACAGTCGCACGCGGGCACACTTTCCTCCGCGAGGAGAGAAGCCGTAGTTACGATCCCCGACCGAGCGAAATGCGCCCAGGGTATTTAAATATTTGCGGGGTGCCGATATTTTGTCCCACGCAATCAACAGGGCGCGTCGAACGAAGAAAGAGGGACGCGCGGGCAGCGTGCTCGGCACGCTACAGCGACAAACCGTTGACACGCTGCGACCTTTTTCCCCGAAATCCGAACGCTACAAACACTTCTCACCCGAGCTTGCGCGAGGTCGATCCTAACAGGTGTCAATTGTTACCAAGCCTCGCGTACCTACTCAACCCGGCGGTGTCCAAGTTCTCGGATAAGTCTTGTCCAAACCCGACGAGTCGGATCGTTCGCGTTGAGCTGCGAAAAAACGATGGGAAATTTCTCAGGATCAACGATTACGAACATCAATCGCAATTCTCGAACCGAGGGAAAATAACGGCGCGGATCCTCGCCCCTTTGTCTCCAGTTTACGTCACTTTACCTTGTACTTCGCCGACAATATATTCGCGTTCGAACGCTTCGCGGTAGCTTCGATCATTAAACGTGCGTATATAGCCTCATAATATTGCAATCCGTAGCCATAATTTAGGGCCGTTTTATAGTTCAAACTGCAACCTACGTGGGCAGTAGAGGTGCTCAAACTCGACGCCATTACGACTCCACGGTTACTGTTTGCGAAGGACTGTGCGGATGACATGTCACTTCGTTACGTCATTTTCTCACCACGTTTGCTTGTATACTCGACGGAAACCGGATCCTTGTAATTCGGAGTTGCGTCCGATCAGTTCGATCGTCGTCAGATGATCGACGCGAAAATTTTGAATCCGGATAGAAACGGCGACGTGATTTTTTGCAACCGGAACGAGGCTCGTAATAGCCAACCAGGAATAGCAAGAGTCGCTACATATTACTATTTACTATCTGCACATCTTCTCCGTTATGTTTACCCACCTCTTCACCGTCTTCCAACTCTATGAGAGCAGATATTTTCTAGATCAATCGTTCCACCTTATCCAAATAGCAAGAAACAACTACGTTCAGAGATGAATTTCCAATCTCTGACCTTCGTTGAATTCGTTCTAAAATAATTAAAAAACGTCGATCGATTCTCGCTCGTTACATTATTACTGACTGTGAGTTTGAGTAAAAATGTTACTCTACGATCCCGATGATTTTTGCCCAACCCACCGCTTTGAAAACATTGGTTGCCATGCGAGAATAAACAGATATTCTTGTGTCGTATTATACGTTTTACGTAATGAAATGTTTTAGTTGGGAAATACGGTTCAAGTAGGTTATAGCAAGTTGTCATTTATATCACCAATTTATTGTACCAATCGATAGCTGAGAAAACGAGCGTTTCGATAGATGCACGCCAACCCGTGACGTTGTAGTTTTTATCATATGAGTATCTTATATCGAATAACATCTTCCTCCTGGAATCTGATGTTTCGTTTAACATAGGTAATATTTGAATCACAATTGAGCGCGATATTAGCTCTTATCAGGAGTATGATTCAACTGTTGTTTGGTCATCGCTGAACGATGATAGGGCAATGGAGCAGTTGATTCTACGTGCGATAGCAATGAGGATAAATTCGAACTTCTTCCGGTGAGAGTTTATTTTTTTTTCTAGAATTTTTTTCATTGTCGAATTATTAAAATAGAAGTGATCGGTCGGGATATCATATTTTGAAAGGAACTGTATCGACAGTACATTAGCATTGACGATTTTTCCGACAAAATAGCATTAGGCTGCTACATCCTACGCGAGGAATTGAGTTATACCTTTACCTAACTACCATTTTATTGCAACGATCTGAATATAGCCAAGGGCTGTTTTATGGAGTTACTTTGAAGTGGTTACTTTCAGATGTACAGTTTACCGTGCGTATACCGCCGTTAGTACCGACAGTTCTGCCGAAGGAGTTGAAGGGTGCTATTACCATGATTTGAGTAGTTTCCGAATACAAAAGCAACGTAACTATACGCAAGCCGTTAAATTTTTGCTCATTTCTCTCCGATATTCCTCTGCCTCGTTTTTCTGCGCCACGGCAAATGATATTTTCAGCATCGGCGTGCTGTCCGTGCCAGCAGGTTATATATCCGTGGAATCGCGCTTGTAACGGAATGAGAAGATGCACCCGGGGTGGAGCAAAAGCTGGGGGGAAAAACGCGAGTTTAATTCGATTATTCGATTTCGCGAAACACTCCGTGGTGTTTCGGAGCTTTCGGTGATCGTTTGTCTTTCGTGCTGCGTTTCCTTTCCCCATCGGGGGAAGGGGCAATTTTTTGGCAAACATCTGTTCGGAGCGCTGCTGAAGCCCTTCGGTACTCGCGATCCATGCATCTCACGTTCATAAAGACTGCCGGATTAGGTACCTCGCTCTACTTGGATGGGAGAGGAGGCCTTTATGCGTTGCACCGCCTCTACTAAATGTCGTAATTTCGCGTCGAGTTCGGTTTAACCGGCGCACGCAGGACGAGTAACGTAGATGACTGGGTTGCGGGGGTGGTAACAGGGCTGACGGAGAAAATGGGCACGGACTAGATGGGGCAAAATGCGAGCAACCATCAGCATTCGCGCGAACGACACGGCGACGTGGCTGACCTAATTTACATACATATAAAGCGCATTCGATGTGTTTTAGGGGTCGTAAATCGACGCAGCTACCCGAATCGTTAAACCCTTCCTCCTTCGCGAGGATCGCTTCGGGATGCGTAGCCTTCATCCACCCATTTCCCCCGCCTCTGTCGTACCAATTCGGCCGTCTCTCTTCGTCGCTTCCTCGTCAAATATCGTCCTCTCGCAAAACCACCTGACATGCCTTCCTCCTCCCAACCTCTTTCACCCGTCCAAGTAATGTTTCCACCTCGCCCATGCACGATGTACGTGTTTATAATATCCGTCCTTTACAATGTTTATCTTTCGAATCTGCTATACCTATCTCTTGGAGAGCACCGAAATACCTTTACGTGTACCAGCTCGCATGCATCGTATCGCGCGAGGTGGACGAAAGGATAGTCGTACGCGCGTGAGAATGGATCCATCCATCCACGTACCCCATTACGTGATCGTGTTTACCTAGCGTGGTCGTAAGAACGCGTACGACGCGACGCCCAGCAATACGATGAGTGCTTCTAAAAAATCTGAACACCCACGCGGGGACGCAAAATAATAACATCTATTATGATAATATCATCATTGCTACTAAATCAACAAAGTTACAGCTATTACCTAAACATGGTAAGTTTTATTATCTTCGATGGTAATTTTTACAATTGAGATGGTAATCTCTATTATTAGAATGGTAGCTAGTACTATCGTCGTGGGTAAAAAAAATGTTTACGTCAGCATTGTACTGGTGACTGGCGCAAGATGGTACCTGTTACGATCTAACATAGTTAATGCAACTATACGCATTATAATTGCTAAAATATCGGAGTGTTAATAGTTTGCTATGCTGCGATAGTAGTAAATCCCATCAGTGGATAGTAGGAGAGACAATTTTTTTTCTCGGAGCACCAATGTCGAGAATGCAATTTGCGACGAGGGGTTGTACTTGCATTACGTAACTCAGTTAAAGGTGGGGGGAGGGGGGAGCAAATCAGATTGTTACTATTTGTTACGATCCGGGAGAGAGGGTCCTTCAACGCGTGTTCGTAATTTATATCGAAATAAATAAAAAGGTTTTTGGCGATTGATTAAAAAATGTAAATTAAACTTCGCGTGTCTGACTTGACTATAACCAATCTTTTACTTGCCTTTACTGTTCTGAAACTACGCTATGCGGCCGTTCTCGATCTTTGTCGGTACAAATTCACGGGAGTATATACTATCGAGATAATAATGATGAAAGGAGTAGCAAGATAATGTGCTAAAAATTCTGAAAATAAACAAATATTACGTACAATATAGGGGGTGGGGGCAATATTCTGTAGCGATTTGTTACATAGGGCGGGTGGGGGTTAAAAAGTCGTTATAAATGCGTTACGTTGTTTAAGTACCTCCCCCGAGCGCAGTTTTGATCCCTACCTAGACTTTTCGACGTACAACAATAAATATTGTGAGTCTTTCATATCAGTTTTCCTGTGAGGCCTTCTATTTTTTTTTGTGCGATATAAAATTTGGTACTGGAATAAAATAACGCACGACGGATTGATAGTCTGCTTAATGTACGTACATGGAGATCATAAAATCGACGTATCAGCAAGCACAATAAATATTGTTCGCGATTGAATTATGAAAAATAACCGGACCACGTTTTCTGTCAGGAGAAACACGTTTTTGATTAGTAATAAAAAATGGTGACAAATGAATCTTTTGTTAATTTGCAGCGAGCTCGGGTACCTATAGGCAAGGTATTATTAGCGTAGGAAGGCTTTTAGTCTAAAAAGCATCGCGATTTATCTCGCTGCTTACTTATCGCTGTTAGATTTCCGAGCGAGATGCACAGTCCGGGCCAAAGATATCTAGGTAATTTCGAAAAATAAAAACATGTCGAACGTCGCATTGAAACAGCGATGTACAAGTTACGTAAGTCTCCGTCTATCGAACGTTTCAGTCAGTTTTTGAAGTCAAAGGTTAGGCGTCAGCGGGATTGGTTGGCACAACATCGCGTCAGGTATATAATGACAACCTAGTTGAGTCGTAAATATATTTTATGAGCAGAGTCGCGGTGTAAGCGTGGTAATACTTACCTGCACACGTAGTTTGAGACTGCATTGACTTTGGCAAATCGGCAATCTATGTTCATCGATGTTACGCTACGAGTTTGAGACCCGAAGATAATATTCTCGAGAACTCATTCGATTCTCGCTCATAAATCAGACGTTAAAAAGATACTAAAAAATACGCCTACCGCAAGATCGTGCACCGTGGACCTATCAAACACGAAGATAAGCGGAGACACTTGTGAATATTTTTGATCCGCTCGAGGAAATTAATTCAATTATCTATCAAGTATCTATCAAAAACGCTATTTCGATCGTTTTCATCGAGCGAGTGTTAGTCGCAGTGACGAGTATAGCCGGAAGGTTTTTAAGGTACAATAGTTATTTCCGAGGATAACAACGTAGGGAGTAACGTAAGTATATCGTTACATTAGAAACAACAGCTTCCACCGCAGGAGTAATAATGCAGCGAATCGTGCCTCAAATGATCCAGGTAATCTCGGGCTAAGCGAGCACCAGACATACACGAGACATTTGCCGAAGCGGAGCATCAAAAGAATTTCTTTGTACCAACGCTCGCGCGGAGGTTTACGTGCGAAGCGGGCACGCGAAGGAAATCTTTGCGCGGGGTAGAATACAGGAACGTGCACCGAGTAGTTAGAGATACGGTCAGCGGGTTACGTGCAGCCTATATTACGCGTACTCCGCGTTTATGGGATATAACCAGGCGGTCGCGCGTCGGTGAAGATTATTTCGGCATGATCAATTTCGTGATCTCTACCAGTTATGTCATTCCGCTGATTACAGGTGTGTGATTAATCTTTACGACTGTCACCGTCATCGAGTGCATTGAGCGCGGCTCGATTGCTCCGTGAGAGAATTTCCGACCGATGGACGCGACCATTGTCGACGGAATTTCGTTGCACTCCCACGTTTCCTTCGCCGATCGGGGTACGCTCCAGTCAGCGTGTACTTTTGATCTTGCAAAAATTCCGGTCAGCTTTTTTTTATTCGTCGGAGGGTCACCGGTAGTGTGAATTCAAAATGGCGACCGAATCGCGCAGCCGCGTATTTATAGCTCGTTATAATTACGAGCTCGCTGATTGGAAAATTTGGATGGAAAATTTCACTCCAGGCGAAGTTTCATTTCCATCCGGTTCGTCGTTTCCCATCCGACTCGTGGAAAGGCCTCTTTTTGCAGGATCTCGCGAACGGACATTCGAACTTGGAGTAAACACGTAGCATTTGATTTTAGTGCCTCACCTTGGCGAACAGCTCACGTTGACCAATAATAAAAATATTAGTTATTATAGAATTTTGCGAGCGCCTAATAAAATCCTTGGGTGAAAATAAAATCACCGGGAGCGAGGGTAGTAACGCATATACACGCGCGCGCGCGCGTACGAATACGGGCGACCGACGCGATTCGGATACGGATGGATTTACAGTTAATAAATTTTTCTTCCGGACTTTTGGGCTTTTCGATAAAATTTGTTATTTATGATCCGTACGCGACTGTATTATTGGAAACGTAATATCGAGGCAAGGAATCGATACCGCGAAAATACACCATTCTCCTCCATAAAACAATATTCACTTCGAATAAATATGCTATGATGCTCGATAAATATGATGCTCGATGGCGTCGCGTTAGCTACAAAATTTTCCAAAATTCGTCCGATCGGCGCCGTCGCTGCACGGGTCAGGTAGACGGTGTCGCGACGGAGTTCCGAGCGTCTCGTTCCGAGGTCACGTTCCGATTCGAAGGAGAAAAATTCCGGTGGAATTGATAGAAATAAGTTTCTAATAACATCTTCCGTCGATTAAAGTCACTTGAGAAACGTCCGCTTAATTACGTCCTATGATTAGCCCAAGCGTACTGCCGACTGATCTGCACGCGAGCTGTTTCTTCGATGGGGGACCTATTAATACATCCTCGTGACCTGGGTCCTCGATCAAACGGCTTTGCCGTACATGATAATCGTGGCGCATGAAAAGCTTTCGATATCAACTTTAATGGAAACCTTTTATCGGTTTAATTTATTTTTCTCATAAATAATAGAGAACTTTTATCAAGAATAGCCCCGGTATCTTCGGTACCACATTTCACACCCGTAATGCGATAGCTGATCAATAAACACGAGGTCCGATCGCCTACTCTCGCAGGAGAAGAAAGAGCAGGTAGGGACGAATAATACGAATCGCTGTCACGGTACTCGCATTCATTCGTTACCAGCCCAAGGATACGCACAGTGCATCGATACGCGAGCGACTACCTGTATTATTACCAACCAAATAATGATTTCGCTGTATCAGCAATTATTGCATCCCGTCTCAGTAATTACGCGATGCAAAGAATATCCTGCTATGAATCCTTATCAGTTTGTTATTCGCGCGACGTTCTTTCGATCGTAAGGTGGAATCGAAATCACGAGGCTCGCAACGATTCCAGGTCGATATTATCCGTCTCTTCGTAAGCAAGGGATGACGTCGCAGGTATCTACTCCGTGAGCGTGTACCGCTGTCGGGGCGAATTTTTTGAACGGGTAGGCGCATCATGACACAGCGCGATGATGGTTCGTAACAAGCATTTTATTCGATGGAGCATTTCCATGGCGAATGAACGTAGTTTGATGCACGTGGAGAGATACAACGAAGTGAAAAGTACTATTCTGGAACGCCAAAGTTGTTTTATAAATGCATTCTCGCAATTATTGATGCCCTGAGTAAGAAGAAAAAAATCACTGGCCGAGCATCACACTTTAATGGTTGTTTAGTAATTTTGACGGCAATCGTTGGTTTGAGTTGAACAGGATAGCGTGGTGAGGATACAAGCCCTTGCAGAGACTATGTGAGTGTAAAAATGCACGAAGATTGGTTTGAAACAATGTTTAATGGAAGAATGAATTTGAAACAATAATCAAAGGAAGTATAAAGATTTGCAAACGAACTACTTGATAATTATGATTAGTATAGGCCTAACTTGGCTGAACATTATAGCATTTGGTATAAAATAATGATAACAACGAATGAATATTTATTGAACATAATATTTAAAATAAACGAAAATTTAACGTGGATTCTCGTGTCGCAAATTTAATCGAATAGGGGAATCGGAATGAGGCGTCTGCCAATAATAATGATACAAAATAATTGTTCAAACACTTACGTAAAAGAAGATGGACGATGATATATTAATCGGTAATATGGTTACAACTCGTATGGGGGTTCTCACTTGGGAATACGCACACCAACACACGTCTGATAACAGTTCAAAAGTTCGACAGTTCGTAGATACGGTAAAATAAAACTGCTTGACGCTGTTAGCACTGTTTAAAATGATATAAACTGGTTCAATAACACTGTCCAGTTATTTGAAAATTTACTATTCTCCACCAAACGTTTAGACATGAGACGGTTCTTATATATTTTGTTAGTGGGCAGGACCAGGGATGGATGGAATATCCGTGTCGAACGCACAATTTCACTGAGGGTTAGACCATACTACAGATCCCAAGTGCGAGTGCTCGGATACGTCTAGGTTAGGGGTTAATTCTTCAAGGTGAATTGGCTGGACAGGATTTTTGTAGAAAGGAAGTATGCATGCGTCGCGCACAATTTCACCGAGGGTTAGACCATACTACAGATCCCGAGTGCGAACTGCATAGCTACGTCAAAGGTTTAGGATTAAACGTCAAGGAATTTGTTCGCGCTTGTTCGCGAGACCTACAATTCGGCGAGGGTTTGACCATACTCTACCGAGATTGGAGGGTGTGTCTGACTTGTGTGATTATTGGGATTAAGATACTTTCGCGATTATGGTGAATATAAATGATTTCAAATAATTCGATTTAATTAGTTGATTTTATCGTTCTCCGATTTATATTCGCAGCTGTTCTTATGAGACTTGCAAGAAATGGTAAAACTTGTTGGAACTTGTGACTGAACGTAATCGAACTTGCTGGCTGACGGTGAGCCAGAATTGAATCGCGATTAAACGAATAAAAATGATGCGTGTTGCTCGAGTCTGGATGTAGAGTTAAGATCGGAGGTTGGCCCGAGACTGATTTTCGGTTTGCATTGTGCGTCCTCGTAGGGTCGGTCAATGTTCTCCCACTCAATTATTTTCGCTATCTCATATTTATGTTTCGTCACCAATGAAACTGCATGGAGCCCAAGTGGACCGCCTTGGCTAGCACCGGACAACCGCGCGTCTAAGGGTCTCAAATTCCTTAGAAGACTCCCCACTCCGATTCACCGATCATACTCACGCCGCTTTATCGAGTTGCTGAATTCTAAAATTATTCTTTTATGGAAATTGTATAATAGATTTGGAATCCTTTCCATTGTATTATTCTCATACTTATCTCTTACGATTACTCCTAAATACACTTTACCCCTTACGTCTAATTTTCTTATACTAGTTATGATATTGCAGGGATGTATGAATAGTTACGAATCTTATTTTCATCGATATGGTTTTACTAGTCAGGCACGAGAGAAAGAGTCTCACTCGATATTCGTTGAACATCCCTCTGAGCGTGAGATCGTCACGTCACTTAACCCCTTGGATGTTTGGTAATAATTTCCCGAGTTATCTTTACTAAGAACTGCCCGTATCCCGAGTCAGCCTTGAAGAGTGTTATGGCTAGGGATGTTTTTCGTTTCAACGCCCGAGGTTTCAACTGACTCTTCGTACCTCTCGTGCGTGTCCATACCAGCGCATTTCATACTTTAGAAGAAAGATTCTTAGTAGCTGAACTCTGAGAGGTTCTAGAAGATTCTTTTGCAAATGCATCAGATGACACGTGTCGCAAGAAAGAGAAAGAGGGTGTATGTCAGGCCCACCCAATTCTTATGGCTGCCCTGACCTCTCGAGTAAGCTGATCTAGTTATTATTTCCATGGGCATTTTCTACCGATTACTGTCGCATGATCTCGCGAGAATTGTGTCTCTAAACTTCCGTTCTGGAACGTTCGATATTTATTTTATATTGATATGAGGCTATGGCGAAACGAGGTCTTCGCGCGAGTTCCCATGATTGCGAATAAAGCGAATGCCATTCAGGCTCCTACTCTCCCTTCTGTTAGGCAAAATAATATCATATAGATAAAATTACTTTCGCTTGGCGGCGGACGTGACATAGGCATTCATGAAACGAGGCTCCAATTCAGAACAGTGATTATTCTTGTACCCGGTAATTTTTAGTCAATTTTTCTCTCCGTTCACGTACCTGCCGTAGAGCTGCCGTTGTCGCCATGGATAGCTTCCGAGTAGACGCGAGTAGGATTTTTCCCAGTGATACTGGGAAGAGAAAAATCGTCGTGATCGCATGTTGTCGTTTTGGACGGACCCAACTTGAAAGTATAGAAACAAAAGTGTGTCGTGACAAACTAAAGGGCGTCGTTTGAGATTTAGATGTGGAAGAGCGACCGCATTTAACGAAGCATATGACGTTGGATGGGATTCGACGGTACTTTGAGGGTTGCAGAGGAGTGGGGCGACACGAGGGGAAGATCGACGTGCGTGTCGTGTGTTGTCCCATCGTGAGTTTTTCGTAACACGGAGCGGCGACGTCCCGGGGAAGGATTTCATTGCGCTCGATACGCTGGTGAAAAAAGCGCGGGGTTGCGACAGTAAAAAATGTAACTGGTAATTTAGTTAGCTGAGGCGAACCGTGCGAGAGCTGGGCTCCAGGTTCGGCGTGGCGCGGCATTTGCCTGGACACTCATAGGGCGTATCTCGTATCTGTCCGGCCTGACGGGTTTTTATGGGTTTGCGATGCCCGGATTCGTCATTCGATATAATATCACAGCGTTACCGGCATGACCCTTCTGTCAGTGCCTTCACCGCACCGCGACCTGTTTGCGCCTGGTCGTTACACCGTGCGAGCTACGTAGGTATCAACTTGATGCGCGAAGTAAAAACGCACGAAAACCTGACGAAAAAGGCATTTATATTTGCGTAAGCGGCGCGCTGACATTGATGCGATACCGTTGGCCGGCATCAAAACTCGCGAGTTTCGCGAAAAGTACCCATCTCACGCTTTCATGATTCTCCCGGTGATTTGATCACTTCTCGTTTCACCGCGCCTACCAACGTTGTTCACAACTTGAAACGATTCAACTTAAATCTTGGAACGAAGTTACTTATCGCACGTTACACTCCAGACACTTGGCGACTGAGAGCCAGACCGAAAAATGTGTAAGACTTGGACCGCTACGACACTGTTGCTACAGTACGTTACCGCTATGCATGTAGCGCAGTGCAGTTTTATGGGTATTTATAAGCGTATGTCTGGGTATATTGCTGCAATATAGAAGGACTGTCTTAAAGATGGCAGGGAAAAATTGACTTTTTCGAAAAGAAATTTGCCACTTGCGTTGTTCGCTGCATCAATTTTTGTTTCTTTTTTAATGCTGAATTCCGCGCGTGCGCATTTTCAACTACCGTAATTTAAAAATTGCGGAGATTATGATCGCATTAAGGGGAGACCGCGGGGAAGTTGAAGGTCCCTGAATTTTGCCGAGATAATCCTGACAGTTCTTAGTACTTGTTGGGATCCAGCAAAAGGGGGAAACAGACCGTCACCGGAGTTTTTCAAGGTGTGGAAAGAGGTGAATTGGGGTAAATTACTAGAAATAGTCCAAGTGCTTCGAATTTTAATCGATTGAGCTAAAAATTTGTTAACACATAGATCATATATATACACACGCATACATGAATAAGTAAATATAATAATATTGATATTTAGTGTACGTCCATATTTGTGTCTCCTCGCTGGTATTTCCGAATCTAAAAAAATATGTCCCAAATCGAAGTACACACTATTCTTTCAAGGTTGAATGAAATTGACAATTCTGGGGGAAAATCTGAAAAAAAAAATCTACCTCGAAAGGATAGTGTGTACGTCAATGACGGACATACTTTATTGAATTCGGAAATACCAGCGAGGAGAAAAAAAATATGCACATGCGCTAAACATCAATATTTTGAAACAGCGATCCTTACTCATGAGAGTGTACGTATAATCTATGAGTGAACCAATTTTTAGCTATTTCTAGTGATTTACCCCATTTCACCCCTTTCCACAGCTTGAAAAAGTCCGGAAACGGCCTTTTGCCCCCTCGAGTTGGATCTCCAACAAATGCTAAGAACTGTAACGTTTGTCTCGCCAAAATCCATAAACTTTCAAATTTCACCGTGGTCGCCGCTAAAAAAATGATTTAAAAGTATAGTTAGCGAGCAAAAAAGAATCCCGTCGAATATCGAAGAACAAACGACGAACAATTGAAATAAGACAAAATCTTGCCATTTACAGTTGCACTCAGCAAGCCGTGCGCATCGCAATACTCGTGACCTCTCTTCACTATTTCAAATTCTTGCTATTTTTCTTTTATACGATTCAAAGACAGATTTTTTTTTCATCCGATTATTCTTAAGCATTGTGAATTCATTTTCTGTCATTCCTGTTATTTAATACATAATACCTGCATACAGGTGAAGGAACGTGTGTAAGTCAATTTACTAATAGACATATCTATGTACCTACCTACGCGTGTCGATGAAGATTCCATTGGATGGGACAGCGGGCAATATCCGTGAGAAAAGATGATTTCCAGTGAGCACCAACAACGAGGCTATGAATTTTCACCGATCGGAATTCCAGGGGCTCTGAAATATTCATGCGATCGGAGTGACGTGGCACAATGGACCGAGTCGAAAGAAAAGCCGCGCTTGAACGACGGCTAACCGTTTGACGCCGTCAACTGACGTGGCTCGAACAGTTTTTCAAACCTCTGCATTCTCCATGATACTCGTTCGAGAGAAATTCCGGTAATTTCGAATTCAAAACGCGGCGTGCCGGATGCGCACCATTTTATGTTCGCGTTGAAAGTTCGCGACGAGACGAATCTATCGCGCGAGGATGAACAGATATTGTCGAACGATGAACACACCTTACCGAACAAAGAAACTCAATTATCGACTCTGAAATTCGTCTCAACCGAAGTTATTGGCCGAATGGAGATTTATCCTACGGGCGTAACAGTCACGGTCCGCGTGTGCAAACTGCACAAAATGATTGCTAAAAATACTAACAAGCAGAGTAATCAACTTTGTAGTTCGATGATGGTCCGGACACGAGGCTTCATTGATTTGTTACAAATTGAATAACCACATTTTATCAGATTGTCAATAAATTTCAACAACGAAAAAAGCTCTGTTGCGCGCAAGCTCTCGACTTGGGTTGGGATCAGTTACTCGACGGATAAGGTTCGGATATAAAAAAAAATCATGAAAAAAGCGAGCTGAATTTTCATTGGTCGAATGCTGATGGAAAAACTAATTCGGAGGCTGCTTGAAAACCGTGGAAGTGGGATATCTTTGAAAATGTTATCCATCGTTCAGCGTCGAACGGTAGTTTCTGGCTAATACGTTCAACAAATCCGTTACCCCTGTATCTGAAAATTTGTTGCTAAATGGTAAATTTATGGGAGATGTTGCGGGCAAATGGTAGGTTTTTCTACCCCTTCAAACTGTTATTATTCGATGCAGCTCGGTACAAAATTGGGGAAATATAGATTTCGTCTCCGTCTGCAGGCAGCTTTTAATGACGGTGAAATTTCGCTTACGTGGGAAAAATATTGCTCGGACGTGGGTCAACCAAGCAGCGAGGAGTCGTCGCGTGAAAAGTTAGCGAGGAGTCGTCGCGTGAAAAGTTACTACCAAATTTTCGGGACCTCCTTCGTGGGTTGTACAGCATCCGGCTCGTTGCTGTTGCTTGGCTGTTTTCGAAGCAGGCAGGCTGGGCCAAGTAGGTTGTGGTAGCGATGTCGATGGATTCATTGGTAAAAGCATGAAAATACATTCGTATTTGTGAAGCTATTGACTACATTTTATTATCTGCGAGCGCAGGAAATTGGAGGCTTCGCGTTCGCACGTGGCAACAATGCCGCCGCCATTGCTTCGAAACGCACTCTAGCTCGAGCCTTGGTCGATTTTTTCGCATTCGGTGAAAGTGTACAAGGAAGGGGCAAGAGCGATGCACTCGATGGATGGTGGCAGTATCAGGGGAGATTCGTGGATGCGGATAGAATAGAAGAGTGGGGATGATTTTCCCTTTGTAACCGATTTTTTTCAGGTTTTTACGGGCGGTGCCTCCCAGTTGTCTGGATGGCCGAACGCCACTGTGCCCGTGGGGATGGGAATAAACGTCAATAATCTATAATCAAACTGCAGATAAAGCTTAAAATTGGCCTTTTGTCAATTTTTTTCAATAAGAACCCGCGTTTATCTGCAAACGGTGGTGCATCGAGTAGCAATCGAGCGTGCGGTTCGAGATAACTTTGATTTTTTTTCCTCCACCCACCAATGCGAAGGCATCATCGCGATGAGTAGGTATATATCCATTAGTACGGATATTGATTTACGTTTTTCGTGTTTTTGTTGCTCCGCACCGCACGCGTCACTTGTCCACCGGAGCCGAGCCGCGTTTCTGAACTCGTCGATATCTCGATGGCATCATTTTACGGAGTTCCGTGGAATGCTTCTGGGTTCTCTGGCCGTTTACCTCCCATCAATGTGACTCGGCGTCGAGGGGCAAACAACGCGATATCATCTCGCACAGGTGCCTCGCGACGCGTCGGGTTCCATTGCTCCGCGCCGGGCTCTTATTTCGATTAATGTTCTTGTCGCGATTACCATTCGAACTGTAAAAATCGCCCGAGAAACAAACACGCGCAAAATGAATAATCAGCGCTTTGGTCAACGCATTAACGTGCTTCCGAGGTGGGAACGCACATTTGCTACGCACGCTCCAGCCATGGGCCACACGGTATAGTAATGAGAAGAACATCGGAATTATACCACCTCTCCCACGTCCAAATATCGATTATGGATATCGTCGTCCAATTATCGATTGGCATTATTTCCGATTAGTTCTGGACTCCTGAAGATCCTGCGAGGTGGAAAGGGTATATCCCCCCGCGTGCCCAAGCGGCACTACTCGGCGGTCAAACGTCGCGTTAACTTGGTACCCGCACGGTTCTCCTGCCGCCACGTAATAAAACCGGACCGGGCGCGCGGAATGATGTCTGCGAAACATTTTCCCTGTATTTTCACGCTCCGACGATACGTTGAACTCGAGACGAACGAACTTTCGGACACGAGCGAAAGGTTGCATCGGTTTCTATCGTCGACGTCTCGTTGTAACAACGACATTTCACGAATAATGGAAAAATCGGCGAGTTTGTTGCGGTGTTGAAAACTTGACGCGTTAATGCGTTCTCGCTATCCTTATTGCTGGTTAGTTTTTTCACTATCTCCGTTCCCTTGGACAGAAAATGGGATACATACTCATCGATGTTGCGTTTGTCCAAAGGTTCGCTGGACGGCTCGTACCGAGATATGTGGCATTTTTATCGAGTCGTATATCGGAATGTAAATGTATCTCGCGCCAGTATGACCAGAGGACTGTATATCAATTTTACGGGCGATTTTACTATTGGTTGCTACCCTCCTGCTCGTAATAACGGACCACGTCTCTCTGGACAGGACCACGTCTCTCTGGACAAATGTACACGCAAGGACAAATAACGAGACTCGTAAGGGCTCGAGTCCACGGTGTACGAACTCCGAATACCTTACACGTCTTCCACGCTGTCGGAGAACAGTAATTAACCTTGAGATTTTACGGTGAGAAAATTACGGTGATGTTCAGCAGCGATGTAGCCATAACACATCGATCGATTCATTCATAATATACGTAAACTCGTAGTAGTAGTAGTAGTAGTAGTAGTTGTAGTTGGCGTGGTAGTGGTAGTAGTAGTAGCAGCAGCTATCGCGAAAATTCCAAGAGACTGCGAACGGGTAAGTCGACGAAGAAGGAGTGTCGTGCAGGGATTGTAGGGTTCTTGCAACAATGAGGTTGTACTGACGTCGAAGGGACGCGTATGGGGATGTGTGGAGATATAGGTACATTCTTCGTGAATTAGGAAACACACGTTTGGAAGATAGTTTTCTGTGTTGGAACGTATCTATACGAGGACCGTTCGTGTGGCGGCGAAACAGGCGAGAGAACGGAAGATTTTCCTGGAACACTTAATATGAAATGAGCCAGGTCTCGAATGGGATTGAAATTTATACAGAACGGTTGGCAATCTTGAAAGTTCCGAGGCTTTCACCCTCGATTCCACCCCTTGCTCGCAAATAATGTATAGGAAACGCGAGGCTCATCTACATAAGTAATACCGCGTTAAGGGAAGCTCCTATAGTACGAACGCACCGAGAAAGAAGAGAGAGAGAGAGAGGGAGAGAGAGAGAGAGACAAAGAGAGAGAGAGAGAGGCAGAGAGATAGAGAGAGAAAAGAAGAAAGGATATAGCGTGGGCAGAGAGGTGGATGAGCGAGCGAAGGGTTGCCAGCATTAATTGTGCCGGAGAGAGATAAGAACAAGATGTTTGTTACTTCCGAGGAGCAGACATTTCAACGCAGGTCCTTCTCTTCTCATTTGTGTCAAAAGCTCGGCGCCTCGTTACCGAACAAAGAATCGAATTTGATTGACGTTCTCCGCGAAGAGTGATCATTAATTGCCGTATCGAAGTAAGAAAAAGAGATGACGATGATGAAAAATCTGTCGATAAGGAGATAGTTTTGTAATCTGCGCTGAACAGTATATGAATTGTAGAAAGTTTAGAAAAAAGAGATAGTCAGCTGACGTCTGCCAAGCGGTTAACGCGCTCTAAATGTCATCGAGCCTGACGAGACTGTAAGATTGTTTGGGCGAAACGTCGCGAAGTAAGCATTACTCAACAAGTCGAACTCCATCATCCGAGTTCCTGTTAATTTGCTCCTCTGATAGACCCAATACACCATGGCGAAAAATAGTCTTTATCGCCTACGATCGTTGACGCAGGTATACCTGTTTATGGGAAACTCTGTAGCTATTTTTCAAGATCTGCATACAGCCACAAACGTTCAAGACGAATGTAACGCGAGGTAGTCACGTAGCATGCAAAAAGGTCAACGAGGTGATCGAGGGTAAGAGTGTCTTAACGAACGAAAATCTTGATGAGAGTGAATGATCGTTCCCTCCAGCAGCAACGCACCCCCAACGTGGCTCATTCGCGCACCCCCTATTTATATTCTGGCTAACCCTCCTCATCAACTGCGTTCATCTTTCCTATTAAAGTAGTAATTCAGCAGGAAATTAAGCCACGCACTGGGACTTCGCGCAACTCTGCGGTTTGTCGCGTAGCGCCCGGCCTCGGATCACTTATTTCCTCATCCCCAGAACCGCTCTTTCTCCTCCCATTCTTCCTCTTCTTCCCGATCATGTTGCTTCCTCTGTCGACATCTCTTTTTCCCCACTCTCCCAGACTGCCCCCCCCCCCCCCTCTCTCTCACTCTCTCTCTCCCTCTCTCTCTCTCTCTCTCTCTCTCTCTCACTCTCTCTCCCTCTCTCTCACTCTCTCTCCCTCTCTCTCTCTCTCTCTCTCTCTCTCTCTCTCTCTCTCTCTCTCTCTCTCTCTCTCTCTCTCTCTCTCTCTCTCTCTCTCTCTCTCTCTCTCTCTCTCTCTCTCTCTCTCTCTCTCTCTCTCTCTCTCTCTCTCTCTCTCTCTCTCTCTCTCTCTCTCTCTCTCTCTCTCTCTCTCTCTCTCTCTCTCTCTCTCTCTCTCTCTCTCTCTCTCTCTCTCTCTCTGCCTCTCTTCCTTTCTTTCGTTGCACGCACCTCGGTTCTCATAGGAACACGAGGGTTGAAGCGGAAGGATGAACGGAGGGGGATGAAGAGATCGCGAAATTAGGAAGGCGTTCGCCGTTCTAATACCTTCGCCTTTTGCTCCATAAATTAACACTCGGCTTATTAGTTGTTGTCAAATGACACTCGAAGAAAGATCGCCAAAGTAGGTGAGACGTGGATAAAATATACGGTGGAAATTCGTGCGGAGGGTTGAAATCGTTTTCGGGGCAATTTTCACCCCGCATAGTTTCTCAAAGAATCCTTCGTGTCCCGAATCGCCGTGAAAATGTATTTAAATCACAGCCCGATCATGACAAGCGAGCGAAGAAGTCAACGACTCGGCGAACGGCACGGTCACGGCAAAGAGTCGTCGGAGATCGCCTCGTTTTAGCTGGCGAACAGAAGGGTTCCAGCATTCATCGAGCAAAGAACAAAGGAAGCGAGGAAAAGGGGCGCAGGGGAACAGGGGAGGAGTAGTATTAAGAGCGCTGCTAGTAGGCGGAAAGGGTCGACGGGGCGACGGGGGTGCAGGGTGGAAGCTCTGATCCGAGCATGAAGGGCTGTCAAAAACCTAATGAGAGGTGTGACTGCACATGTTCGCGAGCTCTCACTGATTACGCGAACTCGAAGGCAGAAATTAAAAGACGGGAACGTGACTCATCGCTCCAATTCTATGGATTCGCGAGGAAGAAATAAGCACGTATCAACGACGACCGATCCAGATTGCAACGTTGGACTCTCGTCATCTAATACCGATGTTACATCGGGGCTAGGTCACGTAGTAGATGGGATTGTTCGCGTATCTCGTTGTACCTACATTATGCTGTACTTTCGTACGACGGAGATCAATTACCGCTCGCAGCGAGCGTTCGACGAACGAATCCGCTCTACGAATAAAGTACAATTTTTATCTATTTCAAATATCACGCGACTGTCCTGAACGAAACAAAAATTGACGTCTGTTTTTTTCCGCTATAATAGCATCCGATAATCAATTTCCCGTACAGCTCGTTAGGAATAGTTGTGTTGCTGCTGACAATCAAATACCGTCATGTTAACTCACCCTCCTGTTCTTCATATCTCAGACTTAACGGTATCGGATCACATTTTCAATTCACGTGTACGGTAGTTTTTGATACGAAATTAGTGTTATTTTAACACACTCCGTGCGTAGTGATAAAGTAACCCAGCTCTGTGTTGAAAGTAACCATAACTAATGTGAGAGTAACATTTAAAAAGAGTTACTTCGACACTTCAACCCTTCACGAGGGGAGTATCGAACGTGCTGTTGTGCCGCATCCTGATCTGTGGTAGGAAATAGAGAATTGACGTCAAATTATTTTGGGAAATGATCGGTGAAAGATTTTGCGATTCCGATCGTGGCGTATCAAACGGAGTTGAGATATCTATGCACGAGGGGTGCGCTGTATGGTTCGCGAGGATATTGTATCGAGCTTCTACGTTTCGGTATCGTTTGAAACATCAACTAGTTACTGCGGGAACGGGCGTTGAATTTTCGTTAAAGTGTGGTTATACGTATGAACAATTCCGAGCATTCGGTTGCCGATCGACGATCATATTCATTGTCGAAAATCCTTGGAGGAGAATTCACACGTCAGTGGCAGATCTCATGGCTCGTCATAATCGTATCGGGAACGATGAATCTGAAGTTGGGTCGGCGATATTTATACTCCGCAGGCCGGGGTACAACTGGGTGTAAACCAAAGCGAAGCGCGTAATGGTGAATTCATAAAATCACAGGCCCTATTTTAAGTCACAGCACGGCGCACGCGGCGGGGCGTCCGTAGCTTCGATAGCCTTGGTACAGTCAGAGACGCTCGCGGGGAGAAGGGCGACTCGTAAAACAATGCTCCCACATCTGTCAGCCTCTTCTATCCCCTTCAAACCCCTAATTATGCCACCCCCCGTACGTCTGTATTATGTGTCCGCACCACTTGGGTACTTGGGCACGCACTGGGCGAGGGACGCGGGAAAAGGGAGAGGCGACGGGCTACGGGGTCGCGGAAGGAGGGACGCTTACGTCGAGGGGACGAGCGCCGGCGGAGAATAAAACATAAAATCAAGACGTAAAATCGAAACTTTGCATTTTCCGAACCCGGAACACGAGTGTGAACCAAATCAGTGGCGGGAACCACTAAAACTGCACCGACAATTTTCATTTTTCTTCGTCGCCTCTCACGTTCACGTTTTCTTCGTTCACCACTTGTCCCTTCCCTCGATCCTTCGCCGCTCGCATTTCCATGCTCGTTTTCATTTTTCTCATTTTCCATTCCCGCTGTTTTGTGAACATTCGTCTGATTCGCCGCCACAGACTCCAAGATGCATTTCTGAAATTGATGCACCATGTTAATGATGCTCATGTTTATTGCGTCACCGCCCTTTGGTAGACAATTTTGGAAAATATAAATTGAACGTTACGATGCGTTTGTCTTATTAGTACGTGGATAACTGATTGCAGATCGTGTTAATGGAAAAAGAAAAATCAGTCGATCGGTGAAGTATGAAAAGTGGTATCAATCCAATGTAATCCATTGGGGTAATGTCAATCGAATGCGTTTACGATTGTTGGAAGATATTCAAACAGAAACTGTGAAACGTCCGAGTAAAATTGATCGGTGATGTTTTCACAGTTCGGTTTTTACTAGTTAGATTATAAAATCGAATTTACTAAACGTGAAATCTTTTCGTCGGATTCGTCAAGACCAGTTTAGCTGAGAACGTTCTTCGCGAGATTACATCGTTTAGTTATCTCAACTAGAAACTGTTTCCTAGCATCGGGGCGCCGTTTCACGATAAAAAATATGAGGATATCACCTTGTTTATCTCGGCATTCAAATAAAAAATCTATCGTGTATTGTACCTTGGGGTTTCTAGTTTCACCGACTACCCGTTTATCGGAGAACGTTGCGATGGAATGCTGCATCTTTGATGACGAAGATTACACTATCGTCGGAGATGGATGGAGGCTTGATCTGTTTTATACCCATGCACGCGATGGGCTTTTCTCCCGGTGTATTCATCTCTAAATGGTAGAGTTGAAAGGAATCGTTAGAAACTTGTTGCGGTTACTGTACCGCCACTTCC
Organism: Arge pagana; assembly: GCA_963969455.1. Taxonomy (NCBI): domain Eukaryota; kingdom Metazoa; phylum Arthropoda; class Insecta; order Hymenoptera; family Argidae; genus Arge; species Arge pagana. The sequence continues at coordinate 9,759,769 of OZ018313.1, forward strand.
TCGCAAGTTCGAAGGCTTAGGTAGAAAATTAGAAATCGATTGATTCGAAGGGCCAAGAGTTGGGGAGCTGGTAGGGAAATTAACATCGTGTTTTTAATGCCAGGGATAATTGTAAGGGTGGAATAATACGAGGGTTGTGCAGGGCGGCGGCTGGGTTAGTTGCGTGAACGCAGAGGTTCTCATTATGTTCCATCCAGCGAATACGACAAAAGTTTTACAAGTTGATAGTCTTCGGCGTGCTTGAAAGTAAATGTACCAACCTTGCTGATCGAATCGCGTGACGCTATTCGAATATCATCCGTCATTGACCAATTGCCATGAAGATGACAGCCAGAGGAAGGGTAGCGTTGGGGAGATTCCGATTCACGTACAGCGGGTGAACAAAGGCGACCACTTTCGCGATTGTCTCGTGACAAAATCTCCTATAAAGCGTTTCACATCCGGTCTGACCAACAGCTTCGTCACGAGAACGCGCTCGCACTTGTCGGAATACGCGATGAGCACTGTGACAGCACAGCAAAGTGACATTGATTCCATCCCACAAAATTCGTGTACAGCATCAAAAATTGGTGACATTTTCTCGACGTAGGATTCTGATGAAGTTGGTATTTTTCAACGACGTTTTACACCTTCCGCTTCACTCCCAATCCAACGCGAATTACTTTCTGTGAATTACCTTCATCCATCCCTGGCATATATTCAATATGTTCCAAAGAACACGCAATGCTCTATGCTATCCCTCGATATTTTGGGAGAATTAAGTTGCGATTATTATTATCCGAACAGGGATACACTCGATGTACGATGATGACCTCCGCAAGTATGGTTCAAATGGTATTTTTCTGATGTTCGTCTGATGGCGTTTTTGTGACCGATAGCTCCGAAGACGTCCAATAATTCCGAGCATTATTTATTCGTCTATATTTATCCGACGACTTGAATTCAACACATTTCTGTTGATTCAGAAGTCGATGAACTATTGTTAGAGTAGTCCAAATATAAATTCCTCAATCCGTATTCCGTTAAATTGTAGTTATACCGCGCGTCAAATTGATGACGAGTCACGTTGATATCACGATTATGGTGATGATGATCTTATACGATTTTGTTACATTTATCAGCTCACTCTACTCTGTTCAGTCGCCATATTTGTGAGCTTATAAAAGTAGCTCTTCTCAGCTATGATTGATATGTTTTTTTTTCTTTTCGTTTCTCTATTTCATACTGCCAACGTACAAATTAAACTTCCGCCCATTAGGGGATTGATCCAGCCTGGAATGGAATGTTATATCGCTCGAGCGGAATGAGAACTAGATGGTT